>CM029274.1:20286177-20886177 GCA_016920895.1 Vaccinium myrtillus
TTCGGGTGGCATCATCAATCATCAAGGTGATTTTCTCTGGCATCGGTTCTGGCTCTTCTGGAAAACAAAATTTCCATCCTTTGTTTACATCCCATTGGAGAGACACGCCTGACAAGTTAGCTTCGGCCAACAGACTGAGTTTTTCATCAAGGTCCTCTCCCAGGTGGTCTTCTATGTTGAGTTTTCCTGGTTGAGGCTCTTCTGGCTTGCATGGGGGTTGCTCGGGCTGAACTTCTTCGATTATCCACACGGGCGCCCCTTGGTGCGTGGTGAGGGTAGACTTGAATCGCTTGTATGGTGCTCCAGACATTATGACTGTACCACACAGGAAATGCGTATATCATTTTGGGAAAGAGAGCCAGTTGTAGCATTTTTTTTGAATTTTTTTTTTTGATTTTTTTTTTGATTTTTTTTTTAGAGAAGAATTTTCGTCTATCCAACACAATGCGCGATTGTCGGGGCAATCCTTGTGGATGTGAACATGAAGTAATGGCCTAGGTTTAAGCTATCCTATGCATGTAAGATGAAGACAATGTGCACATGGAATGATTTATACAAAGATGGATGCACGATTGACGGACAAACAGAACGTAGAGATAACAGATAAACTGATAATAGGTAACAGATAACAGGTAAACAGATAATAGATAAACAGGATATAACGAATAGTCCTACCCTGTGGGTCCCTGTCCTAGGTTGGAAAGTACTACGGTTGATTATATGCAAAGGCTGGGTTTTGGTTAAAGGGGGTTACCTAGACTAGAGCCAATATTTGCCTCCCAGTGCCAAGTGTACTGCATGGCAAAGGTCGAACGGCAGGCTGGCTCATCATCGTCCGGGGTTGCCGAGAACCTTGGGATGTCCTAACACCGGCAAGCCGGGTAGGGTAACCAAGACGCAGCGGCGAGGCTAGTAACCATGCACGTGCAATGCAAAAGTTTAACAATAAAACTGTTTTTTTCAAAATCCCACAAATATTTTTCAAATTTGGCTCACCAATAAATTAACTTTTATTTTGAAATTTTACTCAAGCAAACAACCGGGAAAGCTCCAGTACGGATTGGTCGGGCGTAGCCCTGTTATTGCACCATTCCTTTCTCGATCACGCGGGGCGTGTTCGTTTTTGTCAAGCTTTCGGGGGTCGTTTTACAAGTGTAAAATGCCAAGATAAGAATTAATTTAAAAAAAATCCCCAGCGGAGTCGCCATTTTGTGGACGGTGAGATCCACGCGCGGGCGAGTTTCGAGAAAAACAGAAAAATGTGAGTCGCCACCCGGGGTTTACTTTAGAAAGCGATTTTGGTACCCGAGAAACCGTTTTTAAAAAAATAAATGATGACTCTTGTGCCGTTTTTGGAAAATGATTTGATCCGCGAAAAGATTCTTGGATTCGGAAGCCAGGTTACGAACGGAGAAGGTTTTGTTGAAAAGCACCCCGCTCGCCCGGGAAATTCCCGGTCTCTACTAAATTTTGTGGGATTCTAGAAAAAGTTTTATTGAAAACTTTGATCGAATAAACAAGTAAGTAACAAAATTTAATGAAACAATAACGACAATAAAATTAAACAAAAGGACTTAGTAATAATATTTAGAAAGCAAAAGGGGTAAAAGTGTAATAAACATTCTACAGAAAACCAGAAAAACAGAGCGTAAACAGAGGAAAACAGGGGAAAAATTTCGTGCTGCTTAGGTTAGCCGTACGGCTTACCTAAGTTGGCCGTACGGTGCACCTAAACGAACCGTACGGTTCACTTTTTGAGAAAATTTTCCAAAATTTTAGTTTTCGGACAGTGACTTGGTTTTGCTTGAAAAACTTGATTTTTATGAATGGCTCGACCATCCGAGCCTAGAAATGACTATTATAGTCACCCTAGACCCGGGGGTCCTTTCGGTGAATCGAGATTTTGAACTCGACACCGCGAAATGTGGTCGTACCTTCGCGATATCTTTGGACAGCTTAGAAACTTTAGGATTTCTTGGATGCAAACTTCGGACGGAAGCTTCTTCTAGGTGTATTATGGGTTTATAGAAAACGGAGGACGTTTTGTGGTTTTGACAAGAGTTTCGGACGGGGTTTCGGACGGGATTTTTGAACGGAAAATGGCCGGAGAATTTTGACGGCGTATCGGGGTGGTACGGAAAATTTCTGTGTGTGTAAAATGGGAGCGGAGGAGGCATTTTATAGGCGAAAAAAACGAATAAAATCAGCATAAAATCCTTCTGCAATGATGAGATGCTTCTGTAATAAATTTTCGAATATTATCTGACATATAGCCGCACGGCTAACCGGGTTCGACCGTACGGCTCAGGTAAGTAAACCGTACGGTTTGATTGTTGAGTGATGAACCGTACGGCTATGAGTGTAAGCCGTACGGCTAAGGCTATTTTTGTCCTGGAATTTCTGAAGTTTACAATGGCTATCCCAAGCTGTTCCAAGGTACTACCGAACCTTTCTTTCATCATTGGGGATGCACAGGGATTAAAAATTGGGGTGTCTACACCTGTCCCACAACTCCAGGCCAACCACGTTAGTACCCTTTCCTTTGCTATTACTTAGTTGGTCTTTACAGAAATGTTTCGTTTCACTCGAACTAATCGTCCCTTTTATGTTATTTTGCAGCGAGCAATCTTAACCATGGCGGTCGTTTGATTCACGGCAACCTTCACCGCGAGGATATTGCTCGGGCTCTCTATTTTGACGGATTTGAGCCCACACCCGTGGGGTTAGGCTGAGCTTCTCGCCATCTTTTGGGATACACGCCGTCCTACTGGGGGGAATTCGCAGAGTGGGCGAGCCGCGCTCGAGACACCCCTGGCCCCCTACAGCTCCACTGGTTGCCACTCGCCCGTCGGTTGAGCAAAGGGGTCCCCGATCCCGCAGAGGACGCTCTGAAAGAAGGACCAGGTGTTCTCGGGCCCCTAGAGATCTTCAGCAGCAAATCACGTTTGCTCACGTTCCTGAGATTCCCACTGCAATTCTGATACTCGACCGAGCTAATCAATAGCCGAGCACATCTGGGAGGGTGATAAATTAAGAAGAGGAAGAAGAAGAAGAAGAAGAAGGAGGAGGAGGAGGAGGACTCGATCATCGCACAATTGCTCGTTCCATAGCCGAGCAATCCGCCCTGCTAACTGACACTGATTCCTCGGGCTACTCACCTTCTCCAGATCGAGAAGAGATGCCTCGCCAACCGATCAATCTGCTGGATGAGCTAAACCTAGGTGCCCCTCCCTCACGGGCCTCTCCTGCTTCTATCCCCCTCAATCCCCCTGCTGCCACAACTATCGTTCCTCCTCCTCAGCATAGGGACAAAAGACCTGTGGAGGGACTCCCGGACGCCCAGCCTCCACCCCAAAGGCGAAGGACGGGGGATTCAAGTTCTAGCCATATGATGGTGGATTCCCCTCCTTCAGTGCAGCCATGGGATCCTCCTCTGGCACGTCCCGATGGCACCTCCCTTTCTATGACCGACAAGATTTCTTCGGTGGATGTTGCATACGGCGTTTCCCAAGCTTCTCTTCTCCCCCTGGACATGGATAGCGAGAAGAACAACTCGTATGATAGCCTCATGAAGTCCATCTTCCAATCCAGCGCCAAGGTAAAAAGGGCTTTCTTTCTATTTTCTTCTTTCGTTATTAACTTTCCACTTATCAGCTGTACTTTGCTCTGCAGAATATGCAAAAGGCATCGGTTGGTCTGGAGAGAGCCAAGGATGCTGAGAAGGAGCTGAAGAAAGAGCAAAAAAGAGCGGAGAGAGACGAGTAGGAGAACGCCCAGTATGCCCAGTTGCTGAAAGATGCTCGGGAGGAAACTGAGGGACTCGGGAGGGAGAATGCTGAGCTGAAAAAGGAGAGCTGAGGAAGTTGAGCATGAGCTTCGCCAACAACTAGTGGCGGTGGAGGCCAAAGCGGAGGCAGAGTACGACTGAGCTGTCGTGGTGATTACTGACAACTACTGAGCTCAAATGCCGGTGGTGAAGGATGCTGTCTGGGAGATGGCGCCACGTAACGACTGGCGAGTGACCCTGTCACCAAGGTACCACTGCCAGCCGTAGGGTGACTCAAGAAGTATTCTCCCCGCAGTGATCTCCCTGCTCGAGGCAATGTAGTCTTCATCTAAGCCCTCCAATATTTCCCAGTGAACCAGCATTCACATGTTCAAGCATCATAATATAGTTCATTGTGCATCATAATATAGTTCATTGTGCAAAGGAAATCTATGCAAGTACGTATGTGAAAAAGCTTACCATCCCCTTGGAGAGCCGGTCAAGAGAGGCGCGCATTGTGTCGAGGGTCAAGCAAGGATTTGGAGGCTGACGGAAGTTCACTCCCCAACACAAAGCGTGAGGAAGCACCCCATTCTCCTGAGGGTGAGTCGCCTCTGGGGGATGTAACCCCAACACCTCATAGGCCCAGAGCTGTAAAACAAGTACAACACGATGCATTTCAATGCAAATACATCAGGCAAAACAAGCACAAAGTGGCGTAATGGAATCAAAGTGCAGCGATAAATAAAGAAGTGCAAGTTTCGTACCTCCCACAAACTCCATAAGCCAGCCAAGCTGGTCCCCCTCCTCCTCGAGATCGCGCTCATAAAAGAATAGCAAGCAGCAAGCGCGGGGCCTCCCCAGTCATACTGAGCAGCCGTCTCAAAGTCCCTCAGAGCCGGTAGAAAAGCGAAGTGTGCCTTGCAACGCCTGTTGGTGTACAAGGGTGCACCAAAAACGTATAACAAGTAGCACCGGGCCTTCTGCTCAGCCGCTGTCCTTGACTCGAGTGCTTCTGTGCACTGTCGCCTGAACTGGCCAAAGTGGGTCATGTCTCTCTCCCTGTGGGGTATGAACCCTAGAAACCACGTCAGCGCTGCCTCATCCTCCCCCAGCCCACAGTCGTAGGGTATCGGCTCGCCACCCACTCTCAAGCCGGTCGGTGCCGAGAAGTCTAGCGAGGTCATAGTAGCCTCCCCGAACGTCAGGTGGAAGGTATTCGTAGAATCCCTCCACGTCTACGCTAGAGCTGTCAGCACGTTGTGATCGTGCAAAGTCCTCGTGAGAGTGAAGATGAACGGCCTGAAACCCGTCCGATTTACCAGCCTCCTCACGTCCTCGTGCAGCTCGTGGTAGAGCTCCAAACTGCTAGCTGAACTACCATGAGCTGGTATCCTCTGATTCTCCTGTTCAAACAACAAAACCATTCTATGTCAGCATATGTATAGTTCAATCAGTCAATCATCTATAAATCAATCATGTCTGAGTAATTGAAAGTACAGTAAAATGGAAATCAATTAAAACACGTACCCTAAGATTACCCCGCGACTGGTGGATGTCGGGGTCTAGTAGCACCTCCTCTCCAAAGTACTCCTCCCGCTGAGAAACGTAAGTGTTCACCCCCGAGGGGACGAACAAGTGTGTCGGTGGGTCATAGGTAGCAAGGTCAAAAGCTGGCCTCGCTGCCAACCATTAACGAGCCTTGTCTACCACTGTGACTCTAGGCAACACTGTTGCCTCCCTCTCCTCAGCAGCGCGAGCTTGAGCCTCCCCCTCCTACCTAAGGTCCTCCTCAAGCTCGGTAGCGTAAGTCTCAGCTGCCAGCCTCTCCTGCTCCTCTATAGAGCCCTTCGACCTCGCCTCAGCCTCCCGCTGTACCCGTATAGCCTCCATCACCTCCTCCAACACCCATGGGTTCTTCGCTGCCGCCGCCATCACATTCGTAGGAGAGGCAAACTCTGCGTAGTCCTCACAAGAGATACCCATTGGCCCCTGCTCTACCACCGGAGTCTCCTCCGCAGCAACCTCCTTGCCCCGTGTTGCGCCAACCCCGGAGCGACTATGAGTCACCGACTTTTGTGCTACCGGTGCCGCCGCTGTCTCAGGTGCCTTTGAAGGCTCGTCTATCACCAACGGGATCGAAGTACTAGCTCCTGGACTGCTAGCTGTCACCCCTCTTGGTGGAGCCATACTCCTACCACTGGTTGCCACCCTGGCACTCCTCCTCACAGCACCAGTAGCCCCTCGACTGCTGCTGGGCGCACTCTTGCTTGTAACGCCCCTGCTACTACTAGGCATGTCACTACCCATCGCACTCCTAAGGGCCCAACTACTCCTCCTGCCCCTCCGCAAGTCCTCCACCACACTCTTTGCACTGAATGGCACCCTTACTCGGTACCACACCTCCGCCAAAACAAATGCCCACCTCCCCATAGTCGCCATGTCGAACCTCTGATCCTCATCCCAACTCCTTGCAGCACCATCTCCTCCACCACTGCTCGAGGCCTCACCACCACCACGAACTGCCACCCTCTCTCCACCAACAACGGTACCACCACCACTAGAACCACCCACAGCCCTCTTGGCAGCCCTTGGAAGAGCCGCCGACCCACCACCGTGGTGGGTTGAGCGCTGGGGTCTGCCAATGGGTCCCCAACAGCACTACCGCCGCCATCTCCGCCACCCTTCGCCATCCTCTCGCCATCCACACCAACACCCATCGCTCCAACATCACCCAAACCAACACCATTGCCGCCACCACCACTGATCGGAACTCCTGGGGTTCCCAAACCGCCATAGCTGCCACTCTCAGCCACTAGATCACCACCATTGTCAGCACCCAACACTCTTCCACCACCCACGACATCTTCTCCACCCACCACAACCCCAGAGTCGTCACCACGGGCCACCCCTGTGGTCTCTTCAACACCTACGGCACCCATGACCACCATAGCACCACCACCCGCCTCTGTGGGGGCTTGAACGCTTTGCTTAGCCCGCGATGGGATCACCGTCGTGACCCCACCAGTGCCATCGACTCTCGGTGAGGGTGTAGAAGGACGATCGTCACCAGAATCCGCCATTAGAGCGTCCGGTTGTGAGAAAATGTGACCCGTTGTTGAAAATTGAAACCCTAACTCGAAATTCATGCTTGGACTTTGAGATTTGTGAGAGAAATTGAGGGAGAGGGGTTCGGTTTAGAGAGAGAGAGAGGGAAATGAGTGAGTTTTGAAACCGATCGGAAGTTATGAATGTCGAACGGGCGTGAACGAAGTGTGTTTTTTAAGCACCTGAACCGTAGTGACCCTTCGCTGGCCAAAGGGTTCGAGCGCTCAACCCGAACACCCTTAGAGCTCTCAATGACCGTGCATTGAGCGCTCAAACCCCCTAATGGGTTTTGGTTTCTCGCACGTTTTTGAGGCAGTTTGACCTTGTGTTGACCCTGATGAGTTGTGTTGAACCATTTAGAACCATTTTGTGTCTATTTCAACCTATTCCAATCTAAGAGCCTGATTCTTAGTGATTGGCCCTTTCAAGGCTAATCCAACGAAGGTTGGTAAATCAACGTTCTCTCCCCTTATGGGAACAAATCCTTGCTTAATCATCCAGTCATGGTAATTGATCAGTTGTTGTGTCGCTAAACCCATCACATTATTGTGTTTGGTTCAATAGTGTTTCAGTTACTTCTCTGCTCAGTAAGTAGTCACATGCCTTTGATTGTCTTGTTGCTCAAGGGATAGCCCCACCAAATTCAGCCTCCCCATTGCTCAGGGGGTAGCTACGTTTAATCATGTCGCGATATGAATTGTTTTAGCCACTAAGCTAATGCATATTAATGAATGGATTGTTAGCATCATCTGCATGAATCACGATGTGAAATCATAATCATTTGTCTCTGCTTTAGTGTCTCAACTCACAAAGGCTTATCGATCCACGTGAAATTGTTTGCTTGTTTTAGCATTTTGACTCGGAAAGCCTTATCGATTCGCGTAATCGTTTGATTCGCGGGCCAGGAAAACCCGTTGAATTTGTTTGCATATGCCCCCATGAACTACGCCGGTCTGATCCCTACAGCGGGGTACGTAGGCAGCCTGAGTGGCGAGACCATGATTTTAATGTTTTCCTTTGCAGGTTGAGAAAGGCTCGGGAAAAAATTGGGATGTCTCTGTCTCGGGATACTTATCAAGTACTCCCGATGATGAGAAAAATCACCCGTGAATACCTTGAGGTTGAGAATGAGGCTTGAACTTGCCCCAAACTACCATGGACCACCCTAAACCATTCCCAAATAACCTAAACCAGCCCAAATGACCAAAATACCCCTAAAACTACCAAAACAACCCAAAACCAACCCTAGGACTCAAAGGACAGGGCTCAAACTCTGTCCAGTTTGTTGCTGGCAGAGTATCTAATGATAAGATTCTGTTGCATGGCATGCGTTCAGCCATAATTCTGTTGCTCGTATGAGTGCAATAGGCTCTAGGATGTCCCTAAATTGTCCTATTAGGCCCTCCATTTCAATTAAACCCATTTTCCCCCCATGTACCTCCATTTCACCACATTTACTGAGGTTACACACTCTCTTACACTCTGAATCATCACTCTCTCTCTAGAACTTCATTTCCAGCACCTCTCAACCCATTTCATCCATCCATTGAAGCTCAATGATCTTCAACTAGCAAAACCCACTTGATACTCATATTCTCTCACAAAAATATACCTTCATCCACCCAAAATCCATTCAATCTCAACCTACATTGTCCATACTCTGTCCAAAACTACCCACATTGCACCTATAAACCCATCAAATACACACCCGTTCATCAAACACCCAAGTTTAAGCTTCATTCAAATGATGTGGAGAAGAACGCCATGGCTCAAATGTTCCAGCAAACTCTGACGGGACCTGCCCTCCGTTGGTTTCTGAACTTAGACAATTCAAAGAAGAAGACTTGGGAGGACATTGGGGCAGCCTTTGTGGCTAGGTATAACTACAACATCCAGCTGAAGATGACCATTCGAGAGCTAGAATCCACAAAGATGGGAAAAAATGAATCTTTTGCCAACTTTGTCAAACGCTGGAGAGGAAAGGCTTCATAGATGATAGACAGGCCTTCAGAGAAAGAACAGATGAGGATTATCACTTGGAACTTGGAACCGGACTTTGCTAAACACCTGGTGGTCTTTCAGACCTCCGCCGACTTCAAAACCTTTTATGAATCCGGCCTTGCTGTTGAAGATGCAATCCGCACTGACATATTTGACAAAGGAGAATCTGTTTCTCGGCCTAAGCGAGTCTACTCCGGTAACAGCAATACCCTTTTCGGACCCAACACCAACAATCAAGCTCAAGCCAGTTCCTCCAATCCCAAGGCAGTCAAAATCGAACCAGTCAACCAAATAGCCACTCAGTCACCACCTCTCCAAAATACATCCCGGCCAGGAAGAGAATTTTACCAATTCCCTTTCCCCCTTACGACTATATACAAAAAGCTTCTTGAGATCAATGCCATCAAGCCTCTTGATCCACCCAAAGAGCTTCCCGTAAACCACAAAACAAATGTCTACTGTGCCTACCACCAAATGCCCAACCATCATACCAACAATTGTATCAGCCTCAAACACATAGTCCAAGACTTTGTTGATGACGGAACCATTCCAAATCCCAAGCAAAAGCCCAATACCATTTCCAATCCCTTGCCTGACCACAAACAAAATATCCAGATCAACCGAATATCCCTCAGCTTCACTTCAAAAGACCAAGACCCCACTCAGTTCATTCCAAGCCTATACATCGTACCAGTCACTGAACCAAAACCCTTCGTCCCAGTGTTGGAAGACCTGGAAATCTATGCCATCAGAACTTTTGAACAAAAGCCCAAACTCAAATGGGGTGACCTCATTGAAGAAGGAGAATGGGCCATGAGCGACCAGGAGTGGGAGGATTCCCAACAAGCATTGTTCGGTTCTTTACTAATCTCTTGGCACCCGAGCCGGTACATCGTCCCAAAGTTTCACGATAAGCCAGCTATTTGCATACCGGAAGGTCTCAATATCAACCAAGTTAAAGAGGTGGCAATCTGTGCTGACCCTCTAGACACAATTTCACTTCCAGCTTTGTTTGGGGAATCTGAAGATTATCCGAGCCAAAGAAACGGAGAAATTCAGCACAACCCTTTAGGCAGCTACTCGCTATTTCAACTTCCCGAAGAAGGAAACCATCAGGCCATCGAAATTGTCTTCAGTGATCACAATTGGTTTCCTCAGGCATACATTATTGGAAAATCTCTCCCGCGGCCATCCGCACCATTTTCACACGCTTCCAACATATCAGTTCTGGTCACCGATCCCCAGGCAATCACATGGAACGAAGATGAGGTTATCGATATCCGAGTCGGCAGTGATGAAGTATGGACAGTCAATAAATCCATGCTAGACCTGTCTTTCTAGCAAGATTCAGAGGTAACAGATCTAAAAGCAAAAATGGAAACAGTTGAGATCGGTAGTCAAAAAACTGCAAATAGTTTGATTGACTTGTGGCTTGAAGATCAGAATGAGAAATAGAAGTGGGAAGCCATCAAAGCTGGTGTAGGTGATGGTTCTTGCTTTTAGTCAAATATTCAAGAAAGAATATGAGCTGAAGAGGTAAAGAATGGTTAGTGTTCAGTAGGAGAGAATGGAGGATTGATTTGGTGGGGTGGAGAAGAAGGCAAACAGTATGGAAGAGACCTAGGCAGAATCTCTCTAGGTTATCTCTTGTGGGATGCCCTCACTTGGAGACTTTCTTTCTCTAGAAGAGATGGACTCTCTCTCTCTCTAGAAAATAAGTCTCTCAAGCTCTCTCTCTAGATCTTAGAGGAATTGTGAGAGGGGTGCCTCATATTTATAGACTACTCGGGCTAGTCCTGAGACGCCAAGTGGCTTAGTATATATTCGACACGTGTCCCTTCCATACTGTACAACTGCGGGGAGCGATGTTCTCGCGAACCCCTTCTGCAGCGATCCCTTCTCCTCAATCCACCGAGCCACTAAATCCCCCTCCATTCCCGTGGGCAAGGTCATAGCCTGTTCAGCCATGCCTGTACCGCGAACCGAGCCCTTGAGGGCCCCTCAAGTCCTGCCTTTCGACTGGAGCAGACACGAATGTCTGGGTTGATCTCTTGCACTTTGCCCTATTCGGACTCGCGCCATCTATGCGGACTCGCGCCATCTATGTTGTTCGGACTCATGCTGACTCGTATTTGAGTCGTTGTCTCGCGCTACTCGTCCTGTTCGGACTAGCGCTATGTGTCCTGTTCAGACTACTGCTAACTCTTATTCGAGTTGCTCTATCGGGCTTGGGAAGCTCTCCCACCCTCGGATGCATCTTATTTTGATGTTTGTACACTTTTTGTCGCAGTTCGTGGAGGATGACATGTGCGAGGCTCCCTTGAGGGGGTAGCTCTCGCGGGGCCACTTGCGATTCTGCCACGTGTCACTAATCTGTAGGTGCCATGTGTCTTCTTCTGATAGGGTGGTCAAAGTTCTGACTTTGTCAACAATAAA
Source organism: Vaccinium myrtillus (assembly GCA_016920895.1). NCBI lineage: Eukaryota > Viridiplantae > Streptophyta > Magnoliopsida > Ericales > Ericaceae > Vaccinium > Vaccinium myrtillus. The sequence continues at coordinate 20,297,489 of CM029274.1, forward strand.
TATATTGACCTTTCCTACAATAGCCCCATGACTGATAGGAGTATCAGAGCTGCAAGCTTCTATCAGGCATAAACTGAGCAGTCAAGCTTATCTGCATGTTCTTTGAGTATCATTGTTGGGGCTAGTGACTTTATCCATAACTTTGTAGTCTTTATCTAGATTAACTTTGCTCTTAGAGGCTTCGGTCGTCGAACACATAGATACCGAGGCAATAAGCGAGAGGAAGCTTTGCCTCGGTGTTCCTCGCACAAGAGAAAATAATCATCTATTAGTTCAAGAACAATATTTAAGATCTTGATTGATTTGCACATGTACCATCAACATTTAAAAGTGTTCATGTAGACACTCTGTAGTTTGAGGAGAATTGAAATATGTAATGTCACATTGCTCATGTCACATCGTGCAAGAGACACTTGTAGAAGGCCAGTCTTATCTTTATGTAACATGCATGCAAAAGTCCTTAAAAGTGGTATAATTGAACATAAGGCAATGTGTGCTAGTGGCCCTAGAAAGCATCTTTATCATTCTTTATGATCATGCAAATATGCTGTATAAGAAATGTATAAGCACGTTTGAAAACATTGCAATCTCACGTCACAGTTTTAAGAACTGTAAAGCATAAAACAAGCAATCGTATTGACCTCTAGCAGTCATAAATCGAGCAAATACCAAAAGCAATGATAATGCAATGGGATGAGTTTATCTGAATGTAAATGACAAGGAAAGAGTATACCCGATTCTGAATTGATTGCGCTTTAGGCCCTTGGATTTTCTCTACCTTGGACATGCACTTGTTCAACACCCTCTTGCGCTATCGCCCTGTTCGGACTCGCGCTAATTTTGTGTTCCTCCGGCAGATGTTATCCACCCTGGACAAGCACCTATTCGGCACCATCTTGCGGTATCGCCCTATTCGAACTAGCACTAATTCACCCCATCTTGCAATGGGATGACATGTGCGAGGCTCCCTTGAGGGGGTAGCTCTCGCGAGGCCACTTGCGATTCTGCCACGTGTCACTAATCTGTAGGTGCCACGTGTCTTCTTCTGATAGGGTGGTCAAAGTTCTGACTTTGTCAACAATAAATATATTGACCTTTCCTACAATAGCCCCCTGACTGATAGGAGTATCAGAGATGCAAGCTTCTATCAGGCATAAACTGAGCAGTCAAGCTTATCTGCATGTTCTTTGAGTATCACTGTTGGGGCTAGTGACTTTATCCATAACTTTGTAGTCTTTATCTGGATTAACTTTGCTCTTAGAGGCTTCGGTCGTCGAACACATAGATACCGAGGCAATAAGCGAGAGGAAGCTTTGCCTCGGTGTTCCTCGCACAAGAGAAAATAATCATCTATTAGTTCAAGAACAATATTTAAGATCTTGATTGATTTGCACATGTACCATCAACATTTAAAAGTGTTCATGTAGACACTATGTAGTTTGAGGAGAATTGAAATATGTAATGTCACATTGCTCATGTCACATCGTGCAAGAGACACTTGTAGAAGGCCAGTCTTATCTTTATGTAACATGCATGCAAAAGTCCTTAAAAGTGGTATAATTGAACATAAGGCAATGTGTGCTCATGGCCCTAGAAAGCATCTTTATCATTCTTTATGATCATGCAAATATGTTTGTATAAGAAATGTATAAGCACGTTTGAAAACATTGCAATCTCACGTCACGCTTTAAGAATCAAAGCATAAAACAAGCAATCATATTGACCTCTAGCAGTCATAAATCGAGCAAATACCAAAAGCAATGATAATGCAATGGGATGAGTTTATCTGAATGTAAATGACAAGGAAAGAGTATACCCGATTCTGAAGTGATTGCGCTTTAGGCCCTTGGATTTTCTCTACCTTGGACAGGCACTTGTTCAGCACCCTCTTGCGCTATCGCCCTGTTCGGACTCGCGCTAATTTTGTGTCCCTCCGGCAGATGTTATCTACCCTGGACAAGCACCTATTCGGAACCATCTTGCGCTATCGCCATATTCGAACTAGCACTAATTCATCCCATCTTGCAATGGGATGACATGTGCGAGGCTCCCTTGAGGGGGTAGCTCTCGCGGGGCCACTTGCGATTCTGCCACGTGTCACTAATCTGTAGGTGCCACGTGTCTTCTTCTGATAGGGTGGCCAAAGTTCTGACTTTGTCAACAATAAATATATTGACCTTTCCTACAATAGCCCCATGACTGATAGGAGTATCAGAGCTGCAAGCTTCTATCAGGCATAAACTGAGCAGTCAAGCTGATCTGCATGTTCTTTGAGTATCACTGTTGGGGCCAGTGACTTTATCCATAACTTTGTAGTCTTTATCTGGATTAACTTTGCTCTTAGAGGCTTCGGTCGTCGAACACATAGATACCGAGGCAATAAGCGAGAGGAAGCTTTGCCTGGGTGTTTCTCGCACAAGAGAAAATAATCATCTATTAGTTCAAGAACAATATTTAAGATCTTGATTGATTTGCACATGTACCATCAACATTTAAAAGTGTTCATGTAGACACTCTGTAGTTTGAGGAGAATTGAAATATGTAATGTCACATCGTGCAAGAGACACTTGTAGAAGGCCAGTCTTATCTTTATGTAACATGCATGCAAAAGTCCTTAAAAGTGGTATAATTGAACATAAGGCAATGTGTGCTCGTGGCCCTAGAAAGCATCTTTATCATTCTTTATGATCATGCAAATATGCTGTAAAAGAAATGTATAAGCACGTTTGAAAACATTGCAATCTCACGTCACAGTTTTAAGAACTGTAAAGCATAAAACAAGCAATCATATTGACCTCTAGCAGTCATAAATCGAGCAAATACCAAAAGCAATGATAATGCAATGGGATGAGTTTATCTGAATGTAAATGACAAGGAAAGAGTATACCCGATTCTGAAGTGATTGCGCTTTAGGCCCTTGGATTTTCTCTACCTTGGACAGGCACTTGTTCAGCACCCTCTTGCGTTATCGCCCTGTTCGGACTCGCGCTAATTTTGTGTCCCTCCGGCAGATGTTATCTACCCTGGACAAGCACCTATTCGGAACCATCTTGCGCTATCACGCTATTCGAACTAGCACTAATTCATCCCATCTTGCAATGGGATGACATGTGCGAGGCTCCCTTGAGGGAGTAGCTCTCGCGGGGCCACTTGCGATTCTGCCACGTGTCACTAATCTGTAGGTGCCACGTGTCTTCTTCTGATAGGGTGGCCAAACTTCTGACTTTGTCAACAATAAATATATTGACCTTTCCTACAATAGCCCCATGACTGATAGGAGTATCAGAGCTGCAAGCTTCTATCAGGCATAAACTGACCAGTCAAGCTTATCTGCATGTTCTTTGAGTATCATTGTTGGGGCTAGTAACTTTATCCATAACTTTGTAGTCTTTATCTGGATTAACTTTGCTCTTAGAGGCTTCGGTCGTCGAACACATAGATACCGAGGCAATAAGCGAGAGGAAGCTTTGCCTCGGTGTTCCTCGCACAAGAGAAAATAATCATCTATTAGTTCAAGAACAATATTTAAGATCTTGATTGATTTGCGCATGTACCATCAACATTTAAAAGTGTTCATGTAGACACTCTGTAGTTTTAGGAGAATTGAAATATGTAATGTCACATTGCTCATGTCACATCGTGCAAGAGACACTTGTAGAAGGCCAGTCTTATCTTTATGTAACATGCATGCAAAAGTCCTTAAAAGTGGTATAATTGAACATAAGGCAATGTGTGCTCGTGGCCCTAGAAAGCATCTTTATCAATCTTTATGATCATGCAAATATGCTGTATAAGAAATGTATAAGCACGTTTGAAAACATTGCAATCTCACGTCACAGTTTTAAGAACTGTAAAGCATAAAACAAGCAATCATATTGACCTCTAGCAATCATAAATCGAGCAAATACCAAAAGCAATGATAATGCAATGGGATGAGTTTATCTGAATGTAAATGACTAGGAAAGAGTATACCCGATTCTGAAGTGATTGCGCTTTAGGCCCTTGGATTTTCTCTACCTTGGACAGGCACTTGTTCAGCACCCTCTTGCGCTATCGCCCTGTTCGGACTCGCGCTAATTTTGTGTCCCTCCGGCAGATGTTATCTACGCTGGACAAGCACCTATTCGGAACCATCTTGCGCTATCGCCCTATTTGAACTAGCACTAATTCATCCCATCTTGCAATGGGATGACATGTGCGAGGCTCCCTTGAGGGGGTAGCTCTCGCGGGGCCACTTGCGATTCTGCCACGTGTCACTAATCTGTAGGTGCCACGTGTCTTCTTCTGATAGGGTGGCCAAAGGTCTGACTTTGTCAACAATAAATATATTGACCTTTCCTACAATAGCCCCATGACTGATAGGAGTATCAGAGCTGCAAGCTTCTATCAGGCATAAACTGAGCAGTCAAGCTTATCTGCATGTTCTTTGAGTATCATTGTTGGGGCCAGTGACTTTATCCATAACTTTGTAGTCTTTATCTGGATTAACTTTGCTCTTAGAGGCTTCGGTTGTCGAACACATAGATACCGAGGCAATAGGCGAGAGGAAGCTTTGCCTCGGTGTTCCTCGCACAAGAGAAAATAATCATCTATTACTCCAAGAACAATATTTAAGATCTTGATTGATTTGCACATGTACCATCAACATTTAAAAGTGTTAATGTAGACACTCTGTAGTTTGAGGAGAATTGAAATATGTAATGTCACATTGCTCATGTCACATCGTGCAAGAGACACTTGTAGAAGGCCAGTCTTATCTTTATGTAACATGCATGCAAAAGTCCTTAAAAGTGGTATAATTGAACATAAGGCAATGTGTGCTCGTGGCCCTAGAAAGCATCTTTATCATTCTTTATGATCATGCAAATATGTTGTATAAGAAATGTATAAGCACGTTTGAAAACATTGCAATCTCACGTCACAGTTTTAAGAACTGTAAAGCATAAAACAAGCAATCATATTGACCTCTAGCAGTCATAAATCGAGCAAATACCAAAAGCAATGATAATGCAATGGGATGAGTTTATCTGAATGTAAATGACAAGGAAAGAGTATACCCGATTCTGAAGTGATTGCGCTTTAGGCCCTTGGATTTTCTCTACCTTGGACAGGCACTTGTTCAGCACCCTCTTGCGCTATCGCCCTGTTCGGACTCGCGCTAATTTTGTGTTCCTCCGGCAGATGTTATCTACCCTGGACAAGCACCTATTCGGCACCATCTTGCGCTATCGCCCTATTCGAACTAGCACTAATTCATCCCATCTTGCAATGGGATGACATGTGCGAGGCTCCCTTGAGGGGGTAGCTCTCGCGGGGCCACTTGCGATTCTGCCACGTGTCACTAATCTGTAGGTGCCACGTGTCTTCTTCTGATAGGGTGGTCAAAGTTCTGACTTTGTCAACAATAAATATATTGACCTTTCCTACAATAGCCCCCTGACTTATAGGAGTATCAGAGCTGCAAGCTTCTATCAGGCATAAAATGAGCAGTCAAGCTTATCTGCATGTTCTTTGAGTATCACTGTTGGGGCTAGTGACTTTATCCATAACTTTTTTTGGGTAAATAACTTTATCCATAACTTTGTAGTCTTTATCTGGATTAACTTTGCTCTTAGAGGCTTCGGTCGTCGAACACATAGATACCGAGGCAATAAGCGAGAGGAAGCTTTGCCTCGGTGTTCCTCGCACAAGAGAAAATAATCATCTATTAGTTCAAGAACAATATTTAAGATCATGATTGATTTGCACATGTACCATCAACATTTAAAAAATGTTCATGTAGACACTCTGTAGTTTGAGGAGAATTGAAATATGTAATGTCACATTGCTCATGTCACATCGTGCAAGAGACACTTGTAGAAGGCCAGTCTTATCTTTATGTAACATGCATGCAAAAGTCCTTAAAAGTGGTATAGTTGAACATAAGGCAATGTGTGCTCGTGGCCCTAGAAAGCATCTTTATCATTCTTTATGATCATGCAAATATGCTGTATAAGAAATGTATAAGCACGTTTGAAAACATTGCAATCTCACGTCACAGTTTTAAGAACTATAAAGCATAAAACAAGCAATCATATTGACCTCTAGCAGTCATAAATCGAGCAAATACCAAAAGCAATGATAATGCAATGGGATGAGTTTATCTGAATGTAAATGACAAGGAAAGAGTATACCCGATTCTGAAGTGATTGTGCTTTAGGCCCTTGGATTTTCTCTACCTTGGACAGGCACTTGTTCAGCACCCTCTTGCGCTATCGCCCTGTTCGGACTCTCGCTAATTTTGTGTTCCTCCGGCAGATGTTATCTACCCTGGACAAGCACCTATTCGGCACCATCTTGCGTTATCGCCCTATTCGAACTAGCACTAATTCTATCCTTTGGGATCTAGGATGTTCTCCGATCCATGATGGGCATTTTCCCAGGCCCCAAATACATGAAGGGAATGAAGTGATCTAGAAGAAGGATGAAGAACAGAGCAGGTGTGCACAGAAAGGACTAAAGGCAGACACCCTGGTGACCTAGGAGATGTGGATGATTTCACCAGAGAGAATGTTCTCCTCTCAATCAGTGACTACCCTTTTCTCTCCCTAGGATGACATGCTCTGCCAAGATTTCACCAACCTCTCTAGGTATTGTGACAGGGAATGTCCTATATTTATAGGCACCTTGGACCAATGATTAGGTGTCAGGCTGTCTCCCTATAATACAATGACATGTGTCCTTTCCGTACAACCTGACCGTACGGGTGACGTCATCACCGCGAAGCTGACCCGCGCGGTGACAAGCCATTCCCCCGCGCAGTGATTCTCTTGTTCTTTATAGCCACCAAACCACTGGATCTCCCTTCATTCCCGTGAGGGCAAGGTCATAATTACCTGGGCTTAATTAGACTAGCTTTTCGCGTTCTCGTCCATGTCTCTGGGCCGCACTAGTCATGGTGCTCATGGGCTTTTCTCCATGTATGGATGGCCCGTATGTAAATGAGCTTGCCTTAATCGGCATGAGCGTCTCGCTTTAATAGCGGACTTAAAAATTTCTCGCTAGGGTATGTAGCCCCCCGCTTGGCATGAGCGTCTCACTTTAGTAGTGGACTCCAAAATTGCTTGCTAGGGTATGTAGCCCCCCGCTTGGCATGAGCGTCTAACTTGAATAGTGGACTTAAGATTGCTCGCTAGGGTAGACCCTGCTAGACCACTTAACGGGTCCGCCACATGTTTGTCTTTCTATAGGTGCCACGAATGGGCAGCTTGCAAGAGATAAAGAGCATCTTTTGGTATGTCTTGAATTGTTAGGAAGCTGAACTTTCCAGCCTCGTGGCAAGCAAATATTGACATATTATAGTTACACAAATAAGACAAGTGGGTCCCCCTCACCAAGAGAACAAGTGTGACTTTAGCAAATGTCCCCACTGTAGTGCATGGATACAAGTGTTACACATCGGGCCAAAATTGATAGGCCCTTGCATCCGCCAAATTTTCATGTCATAACTGTATTTGAATTGTATCCCAGACCAACCGGGTATCCCGCGCCAGTGGCCCGCTCTCGCGGTAGTCAAGATGTCCAGCGGTAGTTTGTGGATTATTACTCGTGTTATGTTCTCAACCACCTCAGCTGATGTTATTAGCCACTCCTCATCTGCTTTGCTCGGCTCAATTCTACTTCTTCATAGAGGATAAGTTGCTTGTTATCACTCCCACTACAGCTGCGCTTAAGTGGGTGGAGACCTCGCAATGAAATCTCGCAAGTTTCAACCGACTTCCACGGTTAGGAGTGACCCTCGCGCGTATGAACCGACTCCCATGGTCACTCCTCGTGCATATGAACCGACTCCGCGGATGGGAGTGACCCACGCGCATGCGATTCCAACAACTCGGTCTGTCTCGAGACGCTTTCGTTGTCGCAACGATCAACTTGTTTTTAGCCCGCCATGTAGAAACATAACTCGCGGCATGCTCGCCGCTATGATAATTCCACAAGTGGTGAATTCTATCTGTAAATTTCCATCAATATAGACCAGCAAATGGTGCTAACACAAATGGTGATTCCCGCTACTGGTGGTCCGCAGCCATGTGTGACAATGAATTCGCCGCTACCGCGGCAAATGTGACTTTCGTGGCAAGTAAGTACGGGCAATAGTTCTGCCTTTATGGTTATCTTCCGCGGTACTGACCCTGCGACTCCGACTGACCAGCGCGGTAATCTCCGCGACTTGAGCTGACCCTCCCGCATATGAATTTATGAATCGACTCCCATGGTAGACACGTTTCCGCGGTGGCTCATAGCGAACTAAAGTTTTTCTTCTTCTTCATTCACCATCATATTGGTGCATATATCTATTCGGCGCGCTCTGAATGTTCTTAGAGGGTTCCAAAAATCTTTTTGGCAGCGACTACCACGACAATTTAAATGTTCACGCAGATGGGGAGTATTTCTGGGGATAACTTCTCGACGGTAATTCTGCGACATCGGTGATGGATTTGCGAGCAGCGTCGCTCCAGTGGCATATTTCTCGCGGAGGTGGTCCGGGAAAATCCCTTGTCCACATTGGAATGATTATCACAACTGTTGGCCCTTGCGTGCCTTTTGCCATTCACCACTTCCGCGACTGAGCGACTCTTTAGGGCCCGCAATGGTTATGCGTTTTCTAGCTTCATGGTTATGTTTCGCAGTGATCGTCGCGGCTCGGACTGACCCTTGCGGTCACCCATTGTCGCTAATTCTTTTCATCAAAGAGTGTATATTGGTCTTAGCTCAGACCAAAGAATTCTTCATGCCTACATCGTACAGTTTTCAAGTACAACAAATTTTGAATCTTCGCAGCGTTGAGCAATTCCGGCAGCAGCGCTACGTATTCTGTCGCGTAAGAAAGATCACGCTTTTTGCGAAAGCGTGATAAAGAAATCCAAAGAGTTGAGAGCTTCTCTCTCTAGAATTTAGAGAGAGAATGCACTCCTCTTACTTTCTACCAACAAATTTTTATCAATCCACCATTCAATCTGTTTGGTTCACTACAATCTGTCTTCTCAGATTGCTATCCATGATCAATCAAAGGGGTTAAGCTCCTTCTATCATAATTTTACACCAAACAATCTGTCTGATTGGAGACCTCTACATGAGGCCGAACCAACCCATCTTCTTCACACTTTGTGGGAAGCACATCAACCAATATTTACTCGGGATCTACAAAGCTGGTCTGGGGTAAGCTCTTGATCGGAAAACTCCAACTTTGGTTTCTATTACTACTCATGGCTGGATGGAAGAACAAGATCTGTTGATGGATCATGTGTTCTACAGCTATCCATGGGTTTGCATCTGGTAAAGATTCAGGTGCTAGCACTACAGATATGAAGGTTAGCTCCTGCACTACTATTTCTTCCTCTGAGTATCAGTTCACCTTCATTATGTGTCGACGATGTCACGGTGGAGGTGGTAATACCATACGGATTCTGGCTCTACATAGGAATGATTGTGGCTGTTAGGAAGTTGAACTTCACGTCTTATTAGTGCCGGTACACAGCTTTACCCGATAATACCGAGTTCATCTCTTGAAGAAGATCTATGGCAGTTATAGATCTGGGCCCTCTCTTATGCGATTGAATCTTTTCTCTTGGTATCTTTGAGCTCCATTTTGGGGCTATTTTATATTAATTTGTCCATTTTAATCAGATATTCTGGATTAATTCTGGTAATATTGTGCGATATCTGGGTTCATTTTGAGGAAATAGTACTCTGTTCTTCAAGTTCATCTTGGGGAAGAAGCAATGGGGCCCACTTTTGTGGGTCTCAATGTCCAGCGACCTATTCGGTCAAATGTACAGGGGGTGTTGTCCACGCAGCTAACGAGTGTGGGTCTTGCTCTCATCAAAACAGTAATGCCATTGTCGGTCAAATTTGACAGACAACACGTGATGTGGGGTCCAGTTGAAAACCCAAAGTGTTACACGCAAAAACAGATGGGGTCCAGTTGTACTTTCACGTGCAGCTGTATAACAGCAGGATAATAGCAGGTTTCGGCCAACATCAGCCCTTTGTGGGCCCCTTGATTTCACGCATGGACTAAGCTACATCAGCCCTTTGGGGCAAACCGAAAAGTTGTATCCAATTGCAAATCACAAATGCAAATTACTGAAAGCACTTGGGCCCACAATTGGGGCAAGCGGTTCACCACAACTCAACTTGGTCCAAAAGGGGTCCACCACTACTCCTTTATTATTCGGTTTGTATAATGCATTGAACAGAAAGTTGCTGAGGGCAACTACATGCATAGTGCAGCTATAAATGATCAATGGTCTTCTCCCTTGGTCCCACCTGGGGATAGAGACATCAAGCTACGTTGGTCTAAGTGATTATTTCCAAGCCGTGGCCTTTATGCCCGGTACCATCAGTTGGCCTTTGTGCCCATTAATCAGAAATGTTTATCCTATCCTAGCGGGCTGTGCTAGGACTATCATTTTTCCCACCCCGCGAGTTGTGCCGGGGAGTACGCACTTTTCTTTCTTTCTTTTCTTTTCTTTATTTTCGCTTAGTCCTTCCTGGGGTATGCCCTTTGTAGGCTGTACATTCGCTTAACCATTTTTAATTTCAAGCTAAATTACCCAAAAAAAAAAAATTCTGTCGCGTAACTAGACACGAATCTCGCAGCATTCTCGCTGCAATTACAATCCGTCATACCCCATAGGATATAGACCTTCAACGATGGCTTCCTCAACGAGCTCGGTTCCGCGGTGGCTCCCGCGATGGACTCCTCTTCGACGATGGATAATTTACTATTGATATCGCCTCTGCGGTGGCTCCCGCTGCAAGTGTGCTTGATTGGGGCAGTAGAATACCAAACTTTATACAATGGTTACTTCAGAATATTTGAATAAGGAGTCTTGTGATAACCCAGTTGAGAAAGAGAACTTATAGGAATTCCGACCACTGTATTAGTGAATTTTATGATGATGATTTTTCTGTTCTCTTTTTCTTTTTCTTTTTTTAACAGCAATAACTGCCTACGTGGTGGTGGCTTCGCGATGAGATTTTGCACATGTCAACCAACTCTCGCGGCTGGGAGTGACCCTTGCGCGCAAGTAATTCCAGCTGCTTGGTCTGGCTCGCGGCAGTTTTGCGACCACGACGGTGTACTATCTTTTGCGCAAAAATGAAGCTCGCGACATGTTGGCCGCTACGATAAGTCCACCTGTGGCTTCAACTCTAGCGAGATTCGCATGAATATAGTCCCGCGAATCGTGCTACCATGATCCCACGACTAGAGGTCCGCGTTGTTCACTACGCGGGCATGTAAGACTCAATAGCTTCGCCGCTACCACGACATATGTGGCTCTAGCGGCAAGTCAGGGCGCGTGCCCTTTGTGGTTATCTTCCGCGGTGATCATTTCGTGCCCCGTTGTAGTTCAATACAATATCACCACTGCCATGGGTCACCTATGTGACCTATCAGGCTATCACAGTAGACCAAGCATGATCCTCACGGCTTTGAACGATTCCGGGAGTGGCGACTCATTCTCGCGCACAGTCCGCTTCGTAACTAGGCACAAATCCCGCAGCCTATTCACTGCCATTATGCACCGGCATTCCCAAATGACACACTTTAACGATAGCTCTCCCGGCCAACTCGGTTCAGCGGTGGCTCCCGCGATGAACCCTTCGGGCTTGAATTTTTCTTTCATCTTTATCACATCAATTTGGCTCGCCACAGGTATTTTTGACTTGAAAATAATATTGGGTCCTTAGCAAGTGAGGATTCTTGCATCTCGGACTGGCTCGCAATCGGGGTTACTTCCTCCGCCTTTCCGTTTTCGCGATGGCTCTCGCGGCATGCACCATTATTTATTTATTTATTTATTTATTTTTTCCTTCTGCTGAGTTGACTCATCTAACGTTACAACACCCGCACCACAAAAATGTGTGCTTCGCGCGAGGAGAATACTTCACCAGTACGAAGGTGAAACTTGTGTTTTTCTTGACCAATAAATCTTTCTTTTGAGAGAATAGACGTGGCAAGTGTTTTTGTAGAAAGTGACCCAGTAATAAGGACCACATGAATAAGCCTCCACTTGAAATTGTGAAGAAAATATACGAACTTTTCTTCATCAGTAGCACACGTGTAAGGTGGAAAAGATTGCATGAATGCCACATCTTCATACCAACCCAAAAGCTGGTCGGTTGATGGATGATTTTGTTAAGTGCTTCCAAAAGAAATATCAGCATAAGTTTCTTTCACCCCCAGATTTGTGAGCGTTCCAGCATTCAATGAATCTTGCCCCCTATATTTTTGTCGTTGACATATTTGTCACAAAAATCTATAAACAAGGGTTATTTTTTATCTTCAAGCCAAGCGACACACTAGTAGAAGAGTAGAAATGAACATGATGCTTGCTCTCGTGACCCAAGGAGAGAATTAATAAACTATGGATTAAACCAATTTGAGACTTTGGAATGGCCAAACTCGTTGGCCGAACGGAGAAATGAAGTAGATACGACCTTCACCACTTTTTTTTTTTTTGACGTGGACAGCGGGCGGAGTGACCCGGCTCCGCGCATGAACTGATCCCGCGCAGGTGAACCAACTCCGCGCACGAACTGACTTCCGCGGCAAATCGGCTCCGCGGGGGAGCCAGCTACAAGCTCACCCCCTATCGGCAATTCACTTGATGCAGGCTGACTCCTGTGATTGGGACATGTTCGCCAAAGAATGATTTCGGCAGCTTAGTCCGATTCTCGCTGCTCCTCCCCGCCACGAGTGCTTTAGCAGTAAACGGAGCTCTTCTCTTGCGAGGAAGGTCCGCGCCACTTTCTGCAAACAAAGATGGGCTAATACCGTGTTACGCCCAACGCACGCACCACTAGCAACAGAAAACAGTAAATCAAGAGAAAGAGCAAACACACAGATTTACGTGGTTCGGCCAATCAGACCTACGTCCACGGGGAGGGGGATTTCACTATGATCCGGAGAATAATTCGTGAATATTGTGTTACACACTCACACTCTGTCTCACAATAGTTGAATCCTCACCAAGTCACTCGTGTATCTCTCACAAACTCTCTGCCTCTCTCTCAGTTTTGTCACACCATAATACAAGGCTATAATGAGTTTATATAATACATCAATTAAACCCTGGCCCCTCCCAACTGGGCCTAAGCCCAATGGCCCACACGGGGTGGAATCCCAACAATCACCCCCTCCACACCGAGTGGGCAAAGTCGTCTGCATCACCCCCATGTCGCCTCCTCCAATCAACTAACTCTGGTAAGCGCCTGTGTCACTAACCAGTCGAGCATCCATGCACCACCAAACAGAGTACACAAATCCCGAAAGAGTGTATCCTTGCAAAACCAGACTCCGCAGCCAATCAGAAAATCCCGAGTACCGCATCCCATAAAAAAGAAAGCCTCCACTCGCACACCTCAAACCTGAAGTGTATGCGCTCACCAACAGAAGCGCCCGCGCACTCCAACAGAAGCGTCCATCAATGCGCTCACCAACAGAAGCGCCCGCACCCCCTCAACTAGGGTGCCTGCACCCCCTCAACTGGGGTGCGGCCGAGACTCACTGGCTCGGCGTCCTTGGTGATAGTGTCCCTCCCCCAGTGTCGACAAATCCGGAGAGACCACTACCATCAAGCATATCAAGAGCGAAAGAAACTCATTTTGGCTTCATCGGTGCCCCCAAAATATCCGTCTCTTTCCTCTGAGCTTTCTCATGGACAACCCGCACCCATTGCTTCTCCTTCAGGCCTAAATCCCGCACAACTCCTGAGCAACCCTGCTATCTCCGTGTACGTGTCAGCAAATGGCGCTTCTCCTGCCCAAATAATCTCCCTATACCGCTTGCTCCATGTCTAACAGCAGCCCCTCCTGTCACGACAGATCCTGCAAGCCTGTACAGCCCACCAAATTTCTTACCCAGCAATATCTCCCGCTTTCCAAAAGAAACCCGAAGTACTCCAGAATCAGCAGAAAAACTACATCCTCTCTCATCAAGCATCCCGAGAGATATCAAGTTCTTCTTTACCCCTGGCACGTGCCTCACTCCCGCTACCTTCACAGTCTTCCCCCTCGGCACTCGAAACTTCACTGTCCCCTTGCCAACAACCTTATTCGCAGAACCGTTAGCCATCCGGACAAGACCTCCATCGCATGCCTCATACTCCCAAAACTGTGATCTATCCCTGCAGATATGATATGAGCACCCCGAATCCAGTACCCAATCTGATTTCCCTGCATCCGTAGCATCAAACACTGCCAATGCCAACTCATCATTATCGGAATCCTGAAAAGTCAATGCTGCCTCCTTTGGTGGAATTCTCTCTTTCCCCGCCTTGAAACTTGGACAGTTCCTCTTTATATGCCCCTCTTCCTGGCAATGATAACAAGTGAAACTATGCCCCCTCGACTTGGAACGATTTCTGCCTCCCTTCCATCCGTTTCCCTTTCCTTGGTTCTTGCCCCTGTTACCGTCCGAAATTAGTGCTCGTGACTCGTCAGCCTGTTCAGTCCCCATCTCTCTCCTCCTTGCCTCTTCGTTGAAAACAACATCCTTAACCATAGCCATCGACAACTTCCCTTCCGGCGCAGAATTACTCAGGGAAACCACTTGTTACGCCCAACGCACGCACCACTAGCAACAGAAAACAGTAAATCAAGAGAAAGAGCAATCAGACCTACGTCCACGGGGAGGGGGATTTCACTATGATCCGGAGAATAATCCGTGAATATTGTGTTACACACTCACACTCTGTCTCACAATAGTTGAATCCTCACCAAGTCACTCGTGTATCTCTCACAAACTCTCTGCCTCTCTCTCAGTTTTGTCACACCATAATACAAGGCTATAATGAGTTTATATAATACATCAATTAAACCCTGGCCCCTCCCAACTGGGCCTAAGCCCAATGGCCCACACGGGGTGGAATCCCAACAATCACCCCCTCCACACCGAGTGGGCAAAGTCGTCTGCATCACCCCCATGTCGCCTCCTCCAATCAACTAACTCTGGCAAGCACCTGTGTCACTAACCAGTCGAGCATCCATCCACCACCAAACAGAGTACACAAATCCTGAAAGAGTGTATCCTTGCAAAACCAGACTCCGCAGCCAATCAGAAAATCCCGAGTACCGCATCCCATAAAAAAGAAAGCCTCCACTCGCACACCTCAAACCTGAAGTGTATGCGCTCACCAACAGAAGCGCCCGCGCACTCCAACAGAAGCGTCCATCAATGCGCTCACCAACAGAAGCGCCCGCACCCCCTCAACTAGGGTGCCTGCACCCCCTCAACTGGGGTGCGGCCGAGACTCACTGGCTCGGCGTCCTTGGTGATAGTGTCCCTCCCCCAGTGTCGACAAATCCGGAGAGACCACTACCATCAAGCATATCAAGAGCGAAAGAAACTCATTTTGGCTTCATCGGTGCCCCCAAAATATCCGTCTCTTTCCTCTGAGCTTTCTCATTGACAACCTGCACCCATTGCTTCTCCTTTAGGCCTAAATCCCGCACAACTCCTGAGCAACCTGCTCTCTCCGTGTACGTGTCAGCAAATGGCGCTTCTCCTGCCCAAATAATCTCCCTATACCGCTTGCTCCATGTCTAACAGTAGCCCCTCCTGTCACGACAGATCCCGCAAGCCTGTACAGCCCACCAAATTTCTTACCCAGCAATATCTCCCGCTTTCCAAAAGAAACCCGAAGTACTCCAGAATCAGCAGAAAAACTACATCCTCTCTCATCAAGCATCCCGAGAGATATCAAGTTCTTCTTTACCCCTGGCACGTGCCTCACTCCCGCTACCTTCACACTCTTCCCACTCGGCACTCGAAACTTCACTGTCCCTTTGCCAACAACCTTATTCACAGAACCGTTAGCCATCCGGACAAGACCTCCATCGCATGCCTCGTACTCCCAAAACTGTGATCTATCCCTGCAGATATGATATGAGCACCCCGAATCCAGTACCCAATCTGATTTCCCTGCATCCGTAGCATCAAACACTGCCAATGCCAACTCATCATTATCGGAATCCTGAAAAGTCAATGCTGCCTCCTTTGGTGGAATTCTCTCTTTCCCCGCCTTGAACCTTGGATAGTTCCTCTTTATATGCCCCTCTTCCTGGCAATGATAGCAAGTGAAACTATGCCCCCTCGACTTGGAACGATTTCTGCCTCCCTTCCATCCGTTTCCCTTTCCTTGGTTCCTGCCCCTGTTACCGTCCGAAATTAGTGCTCGTGACTCGTCAGCCTGTTCAGTTCCCATCTCTCTCCTCCTTGCCTCTTCGTTGAAAACAGCATCCTTAACCATAGCCATCGACAACTTCCCTTCCGGCGCAGAATTACTCAGGGAAACCACCAGTGTCTTCCAATTATCCGGTAGAGAACTGAGCAACAACAAAGCCTGCAACTCATCATCGAACTTCAATCCAACATTAGACAGCTGATTAACCAAATTCTGAAACTCACTGGAATGTCCGGCAACCGAATCCCCAACCCGGAGCTTCAAATTCACAAGCCTCCTCATCAGTAGCGCCTTATTCCGGGATGTTTTCGACTGATACATCCCCTCCAATGTTGTCCACAAAGCATAAGCATCTGTCTCCTGTGCTACATGATGAATAACCTCCTGTCCAACACACTGGCGGATCAAAGCAACTGCTTTCCTGTTCAAACTCTTCCAATCTTCGGTTTTCACCTCCGTCGGTTTGACTCCTACGTGTTCCAAGGGCTCATAAAAGCTCTTTCAAAATGAGCATATCCTCCATTCTAGGCTTCCAAATCGCATAATTGGTCGCCGTCAATACTAGCATAGCATTCATATTTATCTCTGACATCTCAGCAAACAAGAAAATCTGAAATAACTCACCCCCAGAAACTCCCACAATTGATCTGATACTCCCCGGAATGATTTAAAGCAGTAAAATAAAGCGTACCGTCAATATCCGTACCAAATCTCCGCAAATCGAGCCTGGGATTGGATCCGGGACGTCGAACAGAATCGGGAACCGGTCCGAACCGGTCGTGAACTGTTCAGAAAACCCCTGAACCGGTCGAAAAACTCTTGTGGGTCTGCTCCTGGACTGTTTTCCGGTCTATCGCGGTCTGAACCCGGCCCGAAAAACTCCTGAACCTCCGGTGCGGACCGGTTTGACCCTTTTGATCTTCGGTTTGACCCCTTTGACCTGGCCTCTGATCCCTTTGACCCCTTTGACCCTTAACCCTTACCTGTCTGACCCTTTTAGACCTCCGCTTGACCCTTCTGAACTGCGATGACGTCAGCCCTAGCTCTGCTGACGTCAGCCCTAGCACCCTTTTGGCCCCGCCGTCGCACGTGAATAACACCGCGAGACAGATCTCACGCGCCAATGTTTGGCCAGCGCGTGAAGCCTCCTCCAGCGACGATCCGACCATGGTTGTGATCGTCTCAACAAACCCTACACGACCGTGTCCTCAAAACCTTGATCCGATCAGTTTTTATAAGGTCTCACCTCTCGCCACCTCTCGCCACCTCTCGGCTCCGCCCGTAGGTGTTCAGAACGTCCGTGCTCAGCCCTCCTGTGACAAAACCGATCGACCCACACACCATGGTGATCGTCTCCGAGAGTAGCACGTTACCCACTGATCAAAAATAATTTTCGTCAATTATTTTATCCGACCAGAACTCCAAACAGTGCTCCAAAGGCCTCCAAGTGATTATCCGACTGCTCTGCGCTCTCCGGTGCTACAACCAAAAGCTCTGATACCACTTGTTACGCCCAACGCACGCACCACTAGCAACAGAAAACAGTAAATCAAGAGAAAGAGCAAACACACAGATTTACGTGGTTCGGCCAATCAGACCTACGTCCACGGGGAGGGGGATTTCACTATGATCCGGAGAATAATCCGTGAATATTGTGTTACACACTCACACTCTGTCTCACAATAGTTGAATCCTCACCAAGTCACTCGTGTATCTCTCACAAACTCTTTGCCTCTCTCTCTCAGTTTTGTCACACCATAATACAAGACTATAATGAGTTTATATAATACATCAATTAAACCCTGGCCCCTCCCAACTGGGCCTAAGCCCAATGGCCCACACGGGGTGGAATCCCAACATACCGGTGGCTCGCTTTCGCGACGGTTCGTCGTTGCTTATTTCATTACCAGCAATAGCAGACCAAATTCTCTTCTCCGCGGTGGCTCCCGTGTCATGTCTGAAAGATTGTTCCGCGAGCTTCGTCGAACTCGAGTTGTATTTCTCGCAAAAGAAAACATGACAAATGTGGGTTACAATTTGCAATTAACATACAATCCAAAAGATGGAGCAGTGAGAGAGAGACATGCTCCTAAGGAGACCCAGTTTTAGAAATTATAAAGCAACTTTCATAGAAATGGGTTTGTTCCCGTGGCTTCAGGGAGAGAAAATCATTGTGCTGAGTGGCCATTATACGCATTTAAGCGATGCAAAACCCAAAAGAAGTGGGTCTGAATTTTTTTTTTGATATATATTCTCTGCGGGCCAAACTATAGCCAAATGGGTGTGGTTATAGCCATGATAGATAAGCTTCTAGAAGGAATAGAGCACAAGATTTATGCGAAAAAAAACATGGTTGTGCCAAGTGGATTTTTGCAACAAGTCATATGGATCCAAATAATGGCAAACTCAATAACAAATTAAAGTGAATCCTCTTGAAAAAAATTTGCAAAAGGAAATAGGAAAAGATGATCATGTGAATCACCATAATAATCTTAATAGATTCTGATGGATGATAAAAGAATAGATCTGACCTCTTGGTAGATGAAATTTCGAAATAGATCTGACTTTTACCCCTTGATAGAAGATTTTGAGTGTGCTTAACCCCACACATCAGCTTCAACAAGAAGAAAAATTTCCGTATAATTTTCATGGAGTAGTTTCACCAGCTTCCATTGTTCCTTAGACCCTTCTTTAATATTTTGTAATGGCTGTACTTCATCAGTGGGTATCACCGTATCCACACCAAGTGATGTTGCCCCCAGATTTTTCATTTTGACAGAGTCAAAAATTGAAAAATCTCATAACGAGACCATAAAACCAAGAACGTAGATCTGATCCCCTATTTTTTACTTTTGATTTTTACAAATGAATCTGAAAACTAAACAGCCAACCAATCCACTCCCCAGCAGAGTCGCCTGAATGTAGGTGATGGTTCTTGCTTTTAGTCAAATATTCAAGAAAGAATATGAGCTGAAGAGGTAAAGAATGGTTAGTGTTCAGTAGGAGAGAATGGAGGATTGATTTGGTGGGGTGGAGAAGAAGGCAAACAGTATGAAAGAGACCTAGGCAGAATCTCTCTAGGTTATCTCTTGTGGGATGCCCTCACTTGGAGACTCTCTCTCTAGAGGAGATGGACTCTCTCTCTAGAGGAGATGGACTCTCTCTCTCTCTAGAAAATAAGTCTCTCAAGCTCTCTCTCTAGATCTTAGAGGAATTGTGAGAGGGGTGCCTCATATTTATAGACTACTCGGGCCAGTCCTGAGACGCCAAGTGGCCTACTAAATATTCGACACATGTCCCTTCCGTACTGTACGGCTGCGGGGAGCGATGTTCTCGCAAACCCCTTCTGCAGCAATCCCTTCTCCTCAATCCACCGAGCCACTAAATCCCCCTCCATTCCCGTGAGGGCAAGGTCATAGCCTGTTCAGCCATGCCAGTACCGCGAACCGAGCCCTTGACCCCAAGGGTTGTCAGTACCGTTAACCCCAAGGGTTGTCACATTGTCATTAGTATCCCGGAAAAAAAAACCCAAATTAGAC
The DNA here is from genome assembly GCA_016920895.1 of Vaccinium myrtillus. Classification (NCBI taxonomy): domain Eukaryota; kingdom Viridiplantae; phylum Streptophyta; class Magnoliopsida; order Ericales; family Ericaceae; genus Vaccinium; species Vaccinium myrtillus. Next base: position 20,317,260 of record CM029274.1, read on the forward strand.
AACCTCCAAGGCTCCAACCCAGTTTAATATCCCAAAAAAAAACCTCAATTAGAGCATCTCGGGGAAAATAAAGCATGAAATGGTAAGACTGAAATAGGAGACAACTTTCAGACAGACTTTGGGATGAAACCCACGGAGTCCAACCATTCCAAACTTTGGGGCCACTGGGGTTATGCCCGGTCATTATTTCAGGGTCTCGAAATTAGTCGAGGTGTGCGCAAATAGCTCTTCAAAATTAATTTTTTCCCAGAATTTTTCATTTCTACTGAATCCTTTTTAAGACATTTAGAAAAATATATTAGCAATTTTTAAGACAAGCAAAATTATTTCCTAATTACCAAATCATTCTTAAGCATATCCAATATGAGAAATACTGATAGAGAAACAAAATGTAAAATACTCACTGGAATAGGATATTGAGGAGCTTGAATAATGAGACTGAAAACAGAGTCCGAAACAAAGGACAAAATCGGTGAAGTAGAGATTGTCTTAGAGACTCTAGCTGAAGAAGAAGACGAAGAATCCAAGTTCCTTAAAGAATAGGCAGATCACAATAACCGAAACCATAGAATGAGAAAATGAACAGCGATTCATCCGGGCGGGAAGATGAACAGTGCTTCATCCAGACGGGAATATGAACAGTGCTTTGTACTTTCCCATCTCTGCTTTGCTTCGCACGTCTTTCTTTTGGTTACATATCTGGAGTGTTGGCTGGGTTAAGTGGCTGGGTTAAGTTGCAGGGTTAAAGGAATTTAACCATGGTTACTTTTGGAAAGACATTTTTAACAATAGTTTTACACCTTTTAACAGACAACTGTTTGGGTGATGTGTCAAAAGGTTATTGGAGGCTGCAATCTTCTCATTCACGGCTCCTCCGTGAATAAGATTTCCTCATCTAATAATATAATTTTTCACCAAATATAACTATACAAATTTACAATGAGTAAATAATCAACTAGATAGATTTATACCTTTTTAAAAAAAAATTCAATACTTTCATTGCATGGTTTATAAATCTTTTCTTAGAGAAAATAATAATAATAAAAGAAGTCCAAAAAAAATAAAAATAAATAAAAATAAAAATAAAAATAAAATATAAACATTTCAAATTTATCTTATTCATAGAAATATGCTAAATATTCTTTTGATATGAAAGAACCAATTTTATACCATTTAATCTAAATTTCTACCCAAACAAATCCTATTTTTCTACTTTATTAAGCAATAAAATCAAACTGATATAAACTTCTCGTTTAATACCAAACTGATATATAACAGAACTAAAATAATATCAAGTCAGTGGTTTTCCAGAATAATAATATCATTCGGATATCAAAAATAATATCAGAAAGGACATCTTCAACAAGAATAATATCAAATCAGTAGTCGGGCCCAGAAATAATATCAATTTGGTGAATCTGGCCGCGAATTCGAAAATGGGTTACGGTTTCTCCGGTCGGGCTCGTTTCAAGCCCTAAAAACTACTCTAAACTACTCCAAGACTATTCTAACACATTCAAAAGCTTGGAATAGGTTGGGTACGAGTTTCTACCTTGTTTTGCGAAGGATTTCGGTAAAACGAGTTTTGGCGAAAAACCGGCGGATGGAGCTTCTTGGGCCGGCTTAGCTTTCTTGGATGGTGAAATGTGGATGTCTAGGAGTGCAATGGATGAACTTGTGGAAGAAGATTGAATGTGGTTGCGTTTGGAGATGGAAACCCAAGTTTCACCTTACTTTCTCTCTCTAGAACTCCATAACCCAACTTAGAGCTTTCTCTCTCTTTCCTTGCTGTTTTTCTGTGTAATGGTGATGTGTGGGAGTGTGAGAGAGTGAGGGACGAAATAGAGGGGTTTATGAAGGGTGAGGGTGGAGGGGTTGGGTTGGGGTGGTGTAAGGAAGTGGCTAAAGCCATGTCGGGATGTGAGGGGGTGACAAGAAGGGTGATTTGGGTTGTTGGAGGCAGAGAGAGGGTGGAGGAAGGTCTGATTTTGCAGGGGAGAGGGAGGAGTGTGGGGTTGGTTATAGTGGGTGGAGGAGTGTAGAGAGTATGTATGTGTAAAGTGTGTATATATACTTGTATTGCTTGTGTATGTGTATGGATGTGTATACATGCACATGAAATGTATTTACATAAATATAATGCTCATAAATAAAATATAATCAACCCTTGGGGTCTAATGCTCAATTAAACAAATTAAAACGAAATTAAATAATCCTAAATTTTATTACAAATTTCAGATTATTACAGTGCAGGTCTCTCTCTCTCTCTCTCTCTCTCTCTCTCTCTCATGCATACACGTGCAACTATTGAAACCGTCACTGCTTGGGATAAGATCTTGGTTCTGCCTTAATAAGCTCTTAAAGTTAGTACCAACGTTATGCCTTTTGGTTATTTACTTCTTAACTCTCTATTCGAAACATGATACTGTCTTAGGCGGCCATACAATTGGTTTCAACAGTTTATACAGTTTTTACATTTAGTACAAATTAAAACCATGTAGTTGATTATTTCTACATTAGATCTACGTGGTTTGAATGATCTAATGTAGCAAGCCAAATGGTCTGAAATGAGCTAAATAATCAAAGACCTCTACAACTAATGCTAAGTACATGATACTACTCGATCATTTAGGTCTATTGAAATGAGAATGTTAAATGAATCAGTAGCTCTTTTTTAATTCTTGAAACTTCAGACTTCCTTTTGTAAGGTCCCTGTTCAGGACATTTATTGTGTTTCAAAGATTGTTGTGGACGGTGAGATCCACGCGGCTCTCGCTCTCGAAGTTCGGACGTGAAAACAAAACAAATGAGTCGCCACCCGGGGTTTAAATTTAGAAAATGTTTGGTACCCGAGAAACCGTTTTAAGAATGATTGTTGACTCTCGTGCCGTTTTGGAAAAGGGTTTGATCTGCGAAAAGATTCTTTTGGAAACTAAAAGATGACTAAATAGTAATAGTAAGAAACTAAAAGGTAAAAAGTGTAATAAGCCAAAGAAGTTACAGAGAAATCAGAAAAACAGAGTACGAACAGAGGGGAAACAGAGGAAATTTTTTTGATTAAAATGGGAGCCGCGCGGCTCCTATACAGGGGCCGTGCGGTCTCCTCTACAAGCCGCGCGGCTTGCGTTTGGCCTTATTTTCAAAAATTTTATTTCAAGGCCAGTGAGCCCAAAATCCGTTCAAAATTTGGTTTTCTTCTTCAAATTTACTCCGAATAGGTTGTTTTTGTTTGTAAACAAGCAATCGAAGTGAAACTTATTTCTGGTACGGATCGTACCGTGCGTTTATTGGAAAAATCGCTCGGTATGGATTCGAAAAGCCGGTTTTTGTTTTGAAAATGGTTTACCGGGTTAATATACGGTTGTTGAAACCGTTATTAACTCGGGAATGCCCTCGGAGAACCGCGATTTGGAAATCGAAGTGCGAAAACGGTTTATACCTTTCTGGAACTTGAAACAGAGGTCGAAAACTTCGGGTTCTTCAGGTTTGAACTTGGTAGGATCAAGGCTTGGTATGACTGGAATGGTGCAGAGGAAATGGAAGGGAAGGGAAGGTGTGAGGTCGTGAAAGAGTTTACTAGCGGTTTCGGAATTCTTTCGGGGTATGATTTTCGGTGTCCTTTGAGAGGAGGAGGAGGAGGCCTCCTTTTATAACCGGTTTGGAAGGAATAATATGATGATATTCGGCGGTGGATTGATGATGATATTCCCGAACAGCTGGTTTGTCAGGAATTTTTCAGAGGATAACAACACTAGCCGCGCGGCTCCCAGGGGAAGCCGTGCGGCTTGTATAGAGGAGCCGTGCGGCTTGTATAAAAAAGGATGAGCCGTGCAGCCTGTGAGGCTGAGTTCCCAATTTTCTGGACAAGTTCCAAGGCAGTTTGATCGTTTTCATTCATCATCGGGCATGCACGGGTATCCAAAATTGGGGTGTCTACAGTTGCCCCTCTTTGGCGAGACTTGGCCATCATTCTGAGATGCAAGTCACGTCGAAGATATAGACGTCCCAATTTTGAACGCCCAAGTGCGAAAAGAAGAAAATATTTCCAAAACATGGTCGAGCAGAGAGCTTCCTACGTACCCTGTTTGCAGGGATCAGACCGATCGTAGTTCAGGGCTAACAAATTTAACAAATACCACAGAGGGATTTTTGGCAAACTTGGATGGCCGTTTGGAGGCTCCAAAATGATTTATGAGTAATAAACAATGTCGTAACGGACTGTGGAAAAGTCTTAATCTGGTGCCATTGGGGACTTAACAATGATTTTTAGAAAATCGAAATAGTACCTGTCGGAAAAATGTTTTTTAGAAAATCAACTAGTACCTGACGGATTTTTTTTTTATTATTTTTTTTTTAAAACAAAATGATTTTTAGAAAATCAATTAGTACCTGATGGATTTTTAAAACAAAATGATTTTTAGAAAATCAATTATAGTACCTGACGGATTTTTAAAACAAAATGATTTTTAGAAAATCAATTAGTACCTGACGGATTTTTAAAACAAAATGATTTTTAAAAAATCGATATAGTACCTGACGGATTTTTAAAACAAAACGATTTTTAGAAAATCAATTATAGTACCTGACGGATTTTTAAAACAAAATGTTTTTTAGAAAATCAATTAGTACCTGACGGATTTTTAAAACAAAATGATTTTAAAAAAAAATCAATTAGTACCTGACGGATTTTTAAAACAAAATGATTTTTAGAATAGTATTTTGTGAAATGCCGTTGAGGGCTTTTTTTTTTTAAACGCGGGAAATTTTGAAAAGCCGGGATTAAGACACACTGGGCTACTTTTGAAAGTATGAATGATCAGGGGGGTAAGTGTAATTTTTCTGAAAGAAAGGGGGTGAACCGCACGGTTCATCATTGAAAGCCGCACGGTGTACCGGACAAGCCGTGCGGTTCCTATTTTCTTTAAAATCGATTTTTTGTTTCTGGTAACCGCCTCATATTCCGAGTATTACTCTTTCTTACTCGAAATCCCACTCCATAACCCTTATAGAGAGCCGACCCAACATTCCTTCTCTCGCTTTGTTGATTTTTCTTTCGAAAATCCCAAAACTCTTCACCAAAACTTGGGTCCTTCGGCTATGGCGAGCTCCGGTGATCCAAGGGCTTCTTCCGTCGAGCAAGGAGTTGATTCTGGCCGTGGGTGATTCGGTCACGATTATTCCGAATGAGGACGACTCAACCGCGACTATTCCTATTGATGTCGAGCAAAATCTAGTATTGGCGGGTGATGAAGGGGCCCGTGCGGCTGAGGGAGGTTGCGAAGAAGGAGGCCGCACGGCTGGCGACGAGCGCCGTGCAGCTAGCATCGGTGGTGCTTCGCCGGCAGGGTCATCAGGGGATGCTCCAGTTCAGACCCATGAGGAGGGTTGTTGTAGTGGTGTTTTTGACCCTGAGAGAACAAGGGTCGATCGAGTTGAATCGCATGGCGACATTGGTGGTGATCAGATTCTTGCCGTTGCTCGGGTAAGTACCCCGTTTACTCAGAGTGCTTTGATACCCATGAATTTAGATTTGAATGTCTCTGTATCTGAAATTGAGATGACGGTGGGCGGTGTGGATTGCTTGGTTGATCAGAGGGTTGTTGAGGGTGCTGTAGTTGGGGAGGTTGAGGTCCCTCAGGAAGTTATGAGTGCGGTGCTGGGTGGCGATACACCAGTTGGCGGGGATTTGCCCCCGCTTGGTGTTTCAGAGACAGTTGTTGAGCCCGGGGATGTAGAGATGGAGGATTTAGGTGCGACAGGCGATAGTGGCGGTGAGGGGAGAGATAGTGGTGGGTTGCAGAGAGAGAGTACTCGTACTGGGGAGGCACGTGTGGAGAGAGTAGGGGCTGCGAGAGTAGTACAGGCTGAGGGGACGGCCCCTGTTGTACCTGTTGCCCGTGTTTTCAGGGGCTTGACCCGAGTACTTGGTACCGGTAGGGCTACAGAGGAGAGTGCTGACACTGGGGAGCCTTCTGACCCGGTTTTGTTTCCTTCACGGGTTGGTTCTTCACGAGCTCCAGGAGCTACCTTAGGAGATACTTTGGAGGCGGCCACTGACGAGTCCTTAGCTAGGAGCGTGCAGGACTTTCCCGAGCTGGAAAGTGTTTTGGTTGGTCAGACCCCACCGGCGATTGTCCAGGACGCCGAGAGAGAGGAGAGACAGGCGGAGGAGGCGGTCCATGTGACCATTGTTGAGGAGGTTCGACGGGCTCTGAGAGACAGGCCACCTTTCACTCCTGAGACTTACGTGTTTCGGCTTCACTTCATCATACCGCTGGGGTGTGAGACGTACAAGCCACCGTTGCCTTTTTACCCTGCAGACCAGGTTCTTTGGGACTCAACAACACACATGTCGAACAGGACTCTGGTATGTATTTGAACTTGAATTTGAACTTGTTTCATTCAGATTTTGTTCTCTGTTTATTGCAATTCTTGCTTTATTTGTACTGATTGAGTGAGTCTGTGTTTGAAACAGGTGAACAGGGGACTGTTAGCATATGGCGGCTCTTCAGATTGCTTGGAGCAGTATGGCTTGTTACCGGTGAGAGTGAGGTGGTTTGTGGACTCCTCAGGTTTTACTCCGTTCATCAGGACCTTGACAGAGACTCGGGGGAACAGGCAGCTAGTGAGAGCTCTGGTGTAGCGTTGGTGGGACACCACCAACAGCTTTCACTTCAGGTTTGGGGAGATGATGATCACTCCACTGGACTTTGCAGCGACTACGAGTTTGAGAGTTGGAGGAGATCTGATTCCTTTTGACTCTGGTTTATACTTGGACAGAGCGGCGATCCGGCATTACTTGGGGAGAGACATGGGAGATGAGCCGATGGTGAGGTGTGATCACTTGCCAGCCTTGTGGGACCATGTGCCTGAGACTGATCTGGAGGCCCGCCAGATGGCCAGAGCCTACTTGTTATATATATATGTTCGGACAGTCTCTGTTCCCGAACCGTCGGCACACGGTTCACTTAGGTTGGTTGCCTACTTTGGGAGAGCTTGAGACGGTTGGGCGATTCGACTGGGGTGGCTCTGCCTTGTGCTCACTCTACTGTTTCCTGGGTTCGGTAGTTCGTGGTGCGGCGAACACCATTGCTGGTTACTGGAGGATCCTGGAGGTAAAACATTGCACATTCTTGTTTTGTGCGTTTTGCACTGTATTCTGGTTGTTTCTGCTTCTGTTACTGATGAGTATCTTTGAAAATGCAGATATGGGCTTATGAGGTGTTCGGAGTACCGGGCCCGGAGAATTCTTACCACGATGACCGAGTGCTTCCACGTGCGATGAGGTGGGGAAAGGCATCCCTTGGAAAGCAAGCAGAGCATAGGGATTTGAGGTTCTGTCGCCTCTTCTTTGACCGGTCCATGGGCGAGACGGTATGACATTACAAAACCTCCTGAGATTTTATTTCAAACTTTTCCATTGGTTTTCCAAAATAATCCAAAGTGTTTTCCAGGTGCGCTGGGGTGTGTGGGACAGGCTGGATCGCCCTTACTTGGCTAGGAGCCGGACAGTGACACAGGGGCGTATACTGCTGGAGTCCCCTTTCGGCTGGCAGTGGTACTTAGGAGATAGAGTGGCGCGTCAGTCCTGGGGGTTGGGCCACTTTAGAGTACCAGCTTCGCTTCCACCGCATGTTTTGCGTACTCAGGAGTACACTCTGGCCGAGATAGAGACATATACTGCGTTGGACACGTCTTGGACCTTTCACCCTTCTGTGGCTTACGACCACTACGTGACAACCACATTTGCCCATGACTTGCGCATGGAGGCTCGGTTGGCTGGACCTGTTCCGGTGGCAGACGCTGCTTTACCTGTGGCGAGGAGAGAGATAGAGGTGATGACAACTGGTGGAGTTATGGGAGTGATAGATGTCCCTCGGGTGACTGATCCGGTGGTTTTAGCAGCGAGAGAGGTAACCTGAAATAGCAAAAATAGCAATAGTCAGTTTTCATTTGAATTTATTTCTTCGTTACCTGCTAATGCCTTTTGTTTCTTTCTTGCAGTTTCCTGTTGAGTGGGTCACGTCCCAGGTTGAGTTGGTACGTGACTTGGAGGCCTTGGTTCGTCGCCTTATGATAGGCAATATACCAGAGGTGCGACCCAGAGCAGAGCCCGGCATTGTGCCACAGACAGGTGATGACGACAGCGACGGCGGAGATGACGGAGCTGGAGGTGGTCGTAGAGGCGGCGGTGCCCGTCGAGGTTGGCGTGGCCCAGGCGGTAGAGCGAGAGGTGAGCGCGGAGGTGAGCACAGAGGTGGTGGAGCTGGAGTTGGTAGCCGCGGGGCCAGCAGTAGTCATGGCGCTGGCGGCAGGTCTGAGAGTCGCCGTAGGCCGCGACGTGAACGCTCTGTAGGCAGTGAGACAGACCAGTCCGGGCGTCGCCGGAGGCCGAGGCGGGGTGGTTCAGCCGGCAGTGAGGCGGACCAAGTATGCTTTGTGCCGTGGCTTTTTTGAGATTTTTGGATATTTGAACTGTTTGATAAATTCCTCATTGTGCAGGACGTGCTCCTTTCTCCACCACGCCGTACCAGGCCTCTGATGAAGAATGCCGGCGGTGGCCCAGTGCACGTTCAGCCTTCACCCCCAGTTTCTGATAGGGTTTTATGGAGTAGCCGCTCTCCGACAGAGAGACCCGAGGGGTGGCGTTTGCGAGTGAGAGACTCAGAGGGCAGCAGTGACCATGATGAGGACCAGACCGAGAGCGACCACTCTAGTCCTTCTGACGAGTAGCAGTACCTGTTAGTTAGCCCCTTTTTTTTTTAGGACGAGCCTGCTTGCTCGATTTTTGGTTCGGGCGCCTGTTTGCCCTTTCTTTTGTTTATGGATGCGGCCTGTGCGCCGAACTAGCTTTAGATGTTGGGCCTGTTTGCCCGGGATGGTTGTACTTTTACTTTTCACGATGCATATGTTACTCTTTGTACATGTTGTCTTTTACACTGTCATTCTCTGAGTTTAAAGTCTGAATTTGATGCACAAATGTTTTGAGGACGACTGAAACTGACAAAACATGACAAACGCCTCTGGGGCTATGAGAATATATGACTGTGGAGTAAAAATACAAACTGACTCGGCAAACTTGAATTTTGTATGCGAAACGAAAAACTGAGTGATACGGGACCTGACATGCTCAAATTTGCAATTTGCATGACAAACGCCAAATGACACTTCCAACAAATCATAAATGCACCTAGTGACTTGTTTGAACCAGTGAAATGAAGAAAACGTCACTCGAACGAATTTCGACTCGTCGACGCCTCGTTTTTTGCAAATTTCATGCCTTGAAATGCCGAAACTCCAAATTTTTGCTAAATCCTCCGAATGATGCTTCCAGCAAGTCATAAATGCACTCTGTAACTTGCTTGAAACGACGAAACAAGGAAAATATAACTCAAACGAGTTTCGACTTGCCGATACGCCTCATTCTTGCAAATTTCATGCCTCGGTATGCAAAAAAACTTTGAACTTTTGTCAAACCCACCCAATGATATGTCTAGCAAGTTACAAATGCATTCTGTAACTTGCTTGAACCGATAAAACACAGAGAATGTATTTTGAGCGGATTTTGACTCGCCGCTATGCCCCATTTTCGCAAATTTCATGCCCCGGAACATCCGAATTCCAAAGTTTTGGTCAGATTTTCCAAGCGACCTTGCTTTGATGTTGTATACGTGTATTGTGACTTGCGAGAGCTATTGGTGTTTTAGGAATAGGAATGACGGGCGTCTCGTTTGCCGATTTTGCCGGTTTTGCCGTATCTGAGATTTCGGAGTATCCGGCTATCTGAACTCGTCAAAATTTTTCGAACGATTGTTCCAATAACCTTAAAACATCCATTATGACTTGAATGTGCAAGAAAAGTGCCAAAAATATGCCCAAAATGGTCCGGGGGATGTTATTCTGGAATTTGTTCTTGAAGATTTCAAAGGAGGCCGCGCGGCTCCTCCATACAGGCCATGCGGCTTGTGTTCATGAACCGCGCGGTTCATGTGTGCAACTGTCATAGTTCTGGCCTCTGCTTTCTGACTTCTGGATCTCCGCTTGGCTTTTTGCTTGCACCTGAGCATACTTTAGCCTTGATGGGTCTAGGGAGGGCCTATTTTGTAGACTTCCATTCATCCCATGCAATCCTTACGTAATCCAATGGTGGCACGCATCCCAAGGCAATCCTTTCTCTTTTACAAAATGCTAACCTTTGTTGCATGCTCCTTGTACGCACGACTTTAAGCTTCTTTCTCAGCACCAAAATACTTCCTTGTTTCTATACTTCTCCCATGGCAACTAGCATTTCAGCCTTAATTCGCCCATGGCCTGACGAGCTCGACGGCATGGGTTGGTTGAACTTCCGAGATCACAGGCTTCATTCATTGCGCTATGTTCGGGATGTAATGATTCGTCCGGAATTGTTGCACGCGGCCGTTCAATTCTGGGATTCCGAAGTTCATGTGTTTCGCTTCGGTCTTCATGAATTATGCCCGACGGTGGAAGAATTTCATGCATACCTTGGCGGTTTTGACTTAGAAATCCCCGTGGTTCCTGTCTACGGGATAGGCTATGCTGAAATTTTGTCTCGAAAGCTTGGTTTGAGCAATAATGCTGCAAGGTTCATGATGAACAGAGGTGTGCTAAACATCCCACGCCTTATCAGCCAGTTTCGTCCCGAGGGCTTCGCATTGTGCCTTAGCATTCTTGCGGCATTCCTGTTTGTTCGAACAGACGGTCAGGCCAACTCTGCACTTGTTGGGGTGGCTATGCAAATTGAAGAACGCAAGGACGTGGTTCCTATGGTTCTTGCTGAGACTTTGATTGGATTAGACAGAGTCCGTGCCGGCCAGACGGATATCTTTGAAGGAAGTGCTTTGCTCCTACAGGTAGGCTTCTCACTCAGCTCTCCTTTTTCTGGTTTGTCTCTCGTTCTCATTTTATCTCAACTCTCGGTTTTAGGCTTTCTATGGTTGCTGACTTGTTTTCTCTCCTTTATAGACTTGGATTTGTGACAAGGCGAATCTGTTGGCGGTAGTGCCGAGAAATTGCATTCATGAAACACAGGGCTTTGTTCAAAGGGATTTTCAGGAGTTTCATGGGAATGTCCAAGGCTGGGTTCATGTGTTTTCCCGGCTTACTGAGGAGATGATTTCTTGGCGTTTGTCTTGGCTTGACCGTCAATATGGGACGCCGGCGAATGGTTCTGGTTGGTTTGACTGGTTGGACCTTTTACATTCCCTACCGCATTCTCCGCCAACTTGGTGTCCGTCAGGTAGTTCCGTCGGCTCACCCCGAAAACTTCATTATACCAAACTTCAATCATGCGACTGTTTGAGCTTATCAAAGCACTTGGAGGGAGCGAGTGACCATTCCAAGAGATGACTATCCCACCGTTCTGCTTACGAGGCGATACATAAAATGGCTGCTGAAAGATATTGAAGAAAGGAAAAATGGGCACCAAGACTGACTTTGACTCAATCTTAATGTATCTGAAATAAATTGTGGACCCATAGGGGCCAATGTTTGTGTTGTTATGAAAGCTTCATGCTCAGCCTTGTAATCGAAAAAGTTAATAAACCGAATTACGAGAGTTTTTCTGCTTTGATTCACAATGACTGCGCATTTTGGTTCAGCTAAAGGGGTTTTTTTTTGAAAAGTTGTGACCGGTCCTCATGGCGAGGATGCCTACGTATCCTTGAAAAGGAATCAGGTCATGACGTAGTTCAGGCAGACAAATTTGGCTAGGGTTCACTCGTGTATTAACACTTTCCTTTTATGCTCTTAGTTTTGCCTAGTACCGCCCTTGCGGGTTTTCGGTCTAGCGAGCTCATTTTAATGTTTCTGCCTTAACTTTTGCCTAGATCGCCCAATGTGGGTTTTCGATCTAGCAGGCTTGCTCTGAATTTTGCCTGGTACTACCCGCCCTTGCGGTTTTTTTTTAGTCCAGCGAGCTTCTCTCATGGGTAATATCTCTTGAGCTGATCCATGTTGACCAAAGTGGAGAATTCGTTGCCGTCAAGGTCGATAAGCTGAGTTGCGCCTCCGGATAGAATTTTCTTAATGATGTATGGCCCTGCCCATTTTGGCCTGAATTTCCCTCGAGGGTCGAAAACCGGAGCTCGGATCTCCTTTAAAACCATGTCACCCTCTTGCAAGTCTCTGGATTTCACCTTTTTATTGAATGCTCGTGCGATTCGACGCTGATATCCCTGAACGTGATACAAAGCCTTAAGTCGCCTTTCATCAAATAGCATAAGCTCTTCAAACCTTGCGTTTTGCCATTCCGCTTCACTGACTTCTGATTCGACTATGATCCTGAGGGAGGGTATTTCAAGCTCAATAGGGAGGACGACCTCCATGCCATATACCAAAGAGTATGGTGTTGCCCCTGTCGGAGTACGAATAGATGTCCTGTATCCCCACAATGCTAACGGCAGTTGCTCATGCCAATCTCTCGTAGACTGAGTAGTCTTCTCCAGTATTGTCTTGAGAGTTTTGTTTGCTGCTTCCACAGCTCCATTGGTTTGCGGTCGATAAATAGTTGACTTGTGAACCTGGATTCCGAAATCTTCGAGAGTTTCTGCGGCTCTACCTTTGAAATGAACCCCGTTGTCTGACACAAAAGCCTGAGGGATACCATATCGATAGATGATGTTCTGCTTGATGAAGTGGGAGACTTGAACTGCTGTCAAAGTTGTATATGAGGAGGCTTCGACCCATTTGGTAAAGTAATCGATCGCGACCAAAATGAACTTGTGCCCGTTAGACGCGGCCGGTGTTACTCTGCCAATGACGTCAATGCCCCAGGTGGAGAAAGGCCAAGGTGAAGTCATGGAGCGCAACTCTGACGGTGGCACATGCATGAGATTGGCGTGAATCTGGCATTTGTGGCACTGCCTCACGTACCGAACGCATTCAATTTCCATGGTTGACCAGTAATATCCTTGACGGAGAATCTTCTTCGCGAGCATTATCCCATTCATGTGAGGACCGCAGACTCCTTCATGAATTTCTTCCATGATCATGGTGGCTTCCGTACCATGTACACATAATTTATGCACTCCACAATGTGATCGCCGATACAACTTTCCTCCACAGATGATATACTGAGAGGCTAACCTCCGAAGAGCGATCTGGTCCTTTTTATCCGTTTCTGCCGGATATTCTTCTTTCTCGATAAAGTTCCAAATGTCATGATACCATGGCAGACCGTCATTTGGTTCATCTACCACCATGACATATTCAAAAACAGGCTTGTCCCTTTGCTCAATTGTAATTGGCCTCAGCCTAACTCCATCTGGTATTTCTACCATCGAGGCTAGAGTAGCTAGAGCATCTGCAAATCGATTCTTCAACCTTGGCACATGAGTGAAGGTGACTTTTTGAAATCGCGGAATCAGTTCCTCGAGGTCTTTATGATAAGGCTTGAGTTTGTCTTCTTTTACCCTCCAATCCCTGTTGGCTTGAGACACAACCAAATTAGAATCACCGACTACCTCTAGTCTTTTGACCCCAATTTCTAAGGCAGCTTCCATCCCGACAATGCATGCCTCGTATTCTGCTTGATTGTTAGTGACTTAGAAGTTTAGCTTGAATGCAAGTGGAATATGCGACCCTTCCTGTGAGATTAGCAGTACTCCGATCCCAAACCCCTTTTGATTAGCGGCGCCATCAAAGTACAACATCCAGACATCGTTGTTTATTGTCATTACATTTTCATCCGGGAATTCGAATTCTACATCTCCGGGACCTTCCACGGGACGGTTTGCTAGAAATTCCGCCACAGCTCTTCCTTTTACAGACTTCCGGGTGACATACTTAATGTCGAATTCGGCCAGCATGAGCAACCATCGTGCCAGTTTGCCAATGAGTGCCGGTTTCTCGAACAGGTATTTAAGGGGATCCATCCGGGAGATCAAATTCACAGAATAAGCCAGCATGTAGTGTCTAAGCTTTTTGGAAGCCCAAACCAGTGCCCAACAAACTTTCTCTAGTGAAGTGTAGCGCTCCTCACATCCCATCATTTTCTTGCTGATGTAATACACGGCTTTCTCGCTCCCCCCTTCTCCTTCTTGTGCCAGCATACATCCCATGGCTGATGAAGTGACGGATAAGTACAAAATGAGAGGCTGTCCCGGAATGGGTGGCATCAACACTGGAGGGTTCTGAAGGTACTGCTTGATGGCGTCGAAAGCTTTCTGGCACTTATCATCCCATTTGAACGGTACATCCTTCTTTAACAGACGAAACATCGGTTCGCAAGTTGAGGTTAACTTGGCGATGAATCTGCTGATAAACTGAATTTTTCCCAGGAAGCTCCGTATTTCCTTCTCTGTTCGAGGTGGGTTCATTTCCAGAATGGCTTTAATCTTTGACGGGTCTACTTCGATTCCTCGTGTAATGATCATGAACCCGAGCATTTTCCCAGCGGTAACTCCGAATGTACATTTTTCGGGATTGAGACGTAGTCTGTATTTGCGGATCCTTTCTAAAAACTTCCGGAGGTTAGGTAGATGTTCTTCCCTCTCCTTGGCTTTGACGATCATGTCATCCACATATACCTCGACTTCTTTGTGAATCATGTCGTGTAACAAGGTTGTGGCTGCTCTTTGATAAGTAGACCCTGCATTTTTCAAACCAAACGGCATGACCCTGTAACAGTAGGTGCCCCATTCCGTGGTGAAGGTGGTTTTCTCACGATCTTCTGGAGCCATGAGAATCTGATTGTAACCTGAAAACCCATCCATGAAAGACAATAGTGCATGCCCCGCAGTGTTATCCACCAGAACATCGATGTGCGGCAAAGGGAAGTCATCTTTTGGACTGGCCTTGTTCAAGTCCCTGAAATCCACACAGACCCTTATCTTCCCATTCTTTTTAGGAACGGGGACAATATTTGCGACCCACTGGGGGTACTCTGTTACCATGAGAAAACCTGCATCTATCTGCCGCTGAATCTCTCTCTTGATTTCCAACACCCAATCTGGCCTCATCTTTCTTAGCTTCTGCTTGACAGGCTTTGCGTCAGGGTACAATGGGATTCGATGCTCCACTATCTCAGGATCTATACCAGGCATATCTGCGTGTGACCGTGCGAAAACATCCTCGAACTCTTTCAGGAGATCCGAGTGGGCCTTGAATTCCTCTGGTGATAATCCGGAGCCGATTTGAACCATACGCGGATTACTCTCATTTTTCAAGTTTATCGAAATTATTTCTTCTTTTATAGGCTGAGCATGCCTTTCGTTTTCCCTTTCGATTAGGGATCGGAGTTCTTTTGGAATCTCTTCCTCAAACTCAATTCCTTCATCGTCAGGGTCAACACAATTTATTTCAGATACAGCAAGGTAAGCAAAGTCGATTTCATTTATTGCAAAGAAGGGGGCCCCAGGGGCATGATACATGAGTGTGGACTCAAACTCAAAAGAAAAGTGATGACGCGAAATGATGACAGACTCATGTTCTGGCTCAATGCTGGACTCAGACTCAGTGTTGGACTCAGACTCAAACTCAGAATTAATACCAGTGTAAATGACCTTTGGTACAAATGTGCAATTTTTATAAGTTCCACAGGCATCAATGATGAGTGCAGTGACATCCTCCAGAGCTTCCTGACCCAGCATCATTAGCTCCACATCCTCAGCAGGCTTTGAATCGACAAACGTCGCAGCAGGCTTGTCCTCTCCCATACCTGGTGGACTTTCTTCCCCAAACAGCGATAAAAGATTCCCTGAGTCAAGAACCTTGATCCATTCAACTTGGAGCATCTTGGCCGGCTCCTCCCATTTTTCTGTTTCATCGTCACTGTCCCAAGTGTCGTTGGCAAAGATCTCAAACCCAGGCAGTTTGGCTTTTGTGTCCATGTCCCAAAATGGTTCCGGGTCCCCTTTATAGATAGCTTCTGGAGCTTTCATGAAATGGATGGGTCCCTTTTTGGCATTGGCTTGTGCTTTCTCACCATGATCAGGTTTGTAACCGAGACCAAAACAGTGGTTGTTCGTCAGAAACTTAGGGAACTCTGCTACCCCTTGATTGTTGCGACCAAGCCCTAGACCGGGCAAATATTCCATTTTCAGCATCATGTCCAGGGCCGTTGATCTAATTGAGAAATCTTCGTCCATCTTGATAGTAAATACTCCGTCAGAAGTATCAAAAGAAAATCCTCCCAGAGTGATGTCCTCTTCTCCGTGAGCGATCTCAAGTAGGGGTGCATTGTCAGGGATATGCGGGCGAATTCCAGAATCCCCATAAATGGTTAAAGTTCCTGTGGCCAGTCCCAGCTGAACTTTCTGATGCGGAGGAAGGCACAGCCATAATGTCTGATCGGTGGAGCCACGGCCTGCCTAGCAACAGGTTGAACGATGAGGGAATGTCAAGCACATGAAACTCAACACAAGTCTCGAAATCTTCGATCATTATTTCCATTTGAATGGTACCAACCACGTCTCGGCGAGTATTATCGTAAGCACGTACTCCAAGGTTTGACGGCTGGAAATCCTTGTTCTTAAAACCCAAACAATAAGCTGTACGCAGAGGACAGACATTCAAGGCAGATCCATTATCCAATAACACAACCGGGACCCATTTTTCCATGCATTTCAGAGTAATGTGCAATGGCTTGTTATGACCGGCTCCTTCTGGTGGCAGATCCTTTTCAGTGAAGACTACAACACGCTTTGCGCGAGTTGGCGTAAGCAAAGCTACCATTGTTTCGGGAGGAGTATCTGGTGGCACCTCCATGTTTGACAGAACTTTGATTAACTTCTGACGGTACTCTCGAGATGAAGAAAGTAACCCCCAAATAGAAACTGAGGCGGGAGTTCTCTCGAGCTGTTTCTGAATCGGATCATTTGTTACCGGGGAATTATTTGGAGGTGGCCTAGCAGCCATGTTTTGTTGGATGATACCTTCTGGATGGCTAGTGACTGTGTCCTCGAGGATGGGATCATCCCAAACGAAATCTTCAGTTGCGGCATGGTTGGAAGGATTCCTCCCTTGAAGATGGGCCGGTTGGTAGATTCGACCACTTCTGGTTATTCTGTTGACGGTTTCTTCCCATAACTCCTGATTTTCCCCCCAGAAGTTCATGTATTCTTCATTGACCTTCCGTTTACCAGCCCTGATAGCTTCCCTTTTCTGCATTGCTTCTTGATCCTCGGCCCAGAAATTCATCAGATCGCCTCTGGTCCTTTGCTCCCCAATTTCTATTGCTTTCATTTTCGTCTCGAGGCTGTTTTCTTCAAAGTCTTGCCAAAAGGAGGGGTCCAGCATGGCTTTGTTGACGGTCCATACTTCATCATTGCTTACTCGGATGTCGACAACTGCTTCTTCATCCCAGATGGTAGCCATAGGGTCGTTGATCAGCACCGACACATTGGATGATGGTGGGACTGGCGCCAACGGCTGAGGAAAAGACCCGTCACTGATATATGCTTGTGGGAACCAATCTTGGTTCCCGAAGGTGGCTTCTATGATGGAATGGCCTCCTTCCCTGTAGCGTGCAAGTAGTGAGATACTGTCCGCTGGATGTCCGTCTGGAATCAACATTTCTCCTAGGGGATTTGCATTCCTTTCTTCTTCGTCCTGTTCGGAAACATCAATTCGACAGACATGGGAACTTTCTGGTATATGAACAGTGGGTTTCTCCAGGAATTCGGGGATGACGAATTGGCTTGGGTCCTCAGAGATTAGCAAAGAACCAAACAATGCTTGTCGGGATTCCTCCCAATCTCGATCGTTCATGGACCATTCCTCTTCTTCCACAATGTCACTCCATCTTGGACTTTGTGTTGGACTGGCATACTCAAGGTTTTCTGGCGGGGAGACAACAGGTTTTGGTTCTGTGGTTGTGATGATATAGAGGCTGGGGTCAAATTTAGTGGAGGTAAGGTCTTTTGTAGTGGAGATGAAGGATATTTGGCCGGTTTGGGTGTTTTGCTTGTGGTTTGGTAGAGGATTGGAAATGGTATTGGGTTTTTGATCGGGGAGAGGAAGGGTTCCATTGTCTACAAGATCTTGGACCTTATGCTTGAGACGGATGCAGTTATTGGTATGATGGCCGGGCATTTGGTGGTAAGCACAGTAGGTGTTTGGGTTGTAATTAGGAGGAAGCTCTTTGGGTGGCTCTCGAGGTTCGAGTGGTTGGATGAGGCTCTTGTCTAGTAATTTCTTGTATACTGTGACAAGGGGGAATGGGAGTGGGTGAAATTCTCTTCTCGATGGAGGAGCTGTTTGCTGGAATCGTGACTGGGTAACGATCTGGTTAACAGGTTCGGTTTTGGTTTGACTGCCCGGGATTGGAGGAGAGCTGGCTTGGTTTTGATTGTAGCCTCTGGTCCGAACAAGGTGTTCTTTGTTGCCAAAGTAAACTCGTCTTGGTTTAGGGACAGCTTCGCCTTTCTCAAATATACCGCTTCGGAGGGCATCTTCGACTGCCAGACCAGCTTCATAAAAAGTCTTGAAGTCAGCAGTGGTCTGAAAGACTACCAAGTGCTTGGCGAAATCTGGTTCTAGATTTCTTGTGATGATCCTCATCCTGTTCCTTTTAAAGGCCGTTCCATCATCTCGAGAGGCTTTCCCCCTCCATCTCTTAACAAAGTCGGCGAAGGACTCATTCTTTCCTATCTTGGTTGACTCCAATTCCCGGATAGTCATTTCAAGTTGAATGTTGTAATTGTATTGGGCGACAAATGCTGTCCCAATATCTTCCCATGTCCTTTTCTTGGAGATATCCAAATTTAGAAACCAGCGGAGTGCAGGCCCAGTCAGAGTTTGCTGGAACATCTGGCCCATTGCATCCTTCCCAACGTCATACATGGATAGAGTACCCACATATGTTTGTAGATGAGCTTTCGGGTCACCACTGCCATCAAACTTGTCCCAGTCCATTGGCTTAAACCTGTCGGGGAGCTTTGCATCGGGGAAAAGGCACAACTTTTACATATCGATTCCTGTAGCTGCTATTTTCTCCTGTTTCTGAACAGACTCCTCGAGTTTAGAGAGCTTGGCCAATACTGATTCCATGTTCTGACTACCTGATGCTCCTGCTGACGGTGGGAGTTGAGAAGTTAGTTTCTGGATCATGAGCATCGTCTGAGCCATCTGCTTGGCGTTGTTGGTTTTCTGTTCCTCTAAAGCATCCTTGAGCAGCTGAATTTCATCTGTTTTTTCTGCCATGGCTAAACCCCCGGTTGACTGTTCTGTTCTTGACTCAGTTCGAACTAATCGCTGTTTGGGAATTCGAGTCCAACCCGGTATGAGGTTTTTCATCTTCTTGCCAATGGTTAGTACTAATAAATATGCACAAATTAAACTCAGGGATGCAGTGTGTAATGTATGTGAAAAAGAACCTGTGTATGTGTATGATGCATGAAAGGATTGCCCCATTTCTCGCTTGATTATGTAGGATATGTTCAAATTCCCATGATTTATGAAAACAACGGCCGGACCGGAAGTTGCCTACGTATCCCCATGGAGGGGAATCAGGCCGAAACGTAGTTCAGGACTACAAGTTTTGGCTCTTTTTCTCAAAAGGTCTTTTCATTAAAAGCAAGGAATTTTTACAAACTGACACGACAAAGTTGAGCACAGACTCAATAATTAAACGGCAACAGACTCGATAGCAACAAACTTGATAATCAAAGGTGATAAGAATCACAAGCTGGCTTGATTCTTCAAAAGAAGCCCTGCTGGCTGGATTAAGTTGATAGATATTCATATCTGGCAACAGACTCGATAATTAAACAGTAACAGACTCGATAACCAAATAGCAACAGACTCGACAAGAATCCCATGTTAACCCGATTCTTCAAAAGAAGCCCTGCTGGCTGGATTTGTTCTTTGCACAATCACCTCTGGTTCTGAAAGCTTGCTCTTTAGGAGGGGTGATTCGGAGACGTCGACCCTGCGGAGGATCATGTTTCATTGGCTTTTCCTTTTCCCTTAGGATCTTCCTACTTGCATTGATCCTTGAGCTGCTGCGGGGCTCTTCCGGCTTGCATGGAGGTTGCTCGGGCAAAACTTCCTCGATTATCCACACGGGTGCCCCTTGATGGGTGGTGAGGGTAGACTTGAACCGCTTGTATGGTGATCCAGATATGATGACTCTACCACAAAGGAAATATGTATTTCATTTTGGGAAACAGAGCCAGTTGTAGCATTATTTTTTTTGATTTTCTTTTTTTTGTTTTTGATTTTTTTTTTTAACGGGGAATTATCGTATATTCGACATAACGCGCAGTTGTTGGGACAATCCTCATGAATGCGGACATGATGCAATAACCTAAGGCAAAGTTCCTATGTGCATGCATGTAAAATGGAGACAATGTGTTGATGAGTGATATATACAAAACGAGTGAACAGTTAACAAATAAACAAAACGTACGTAGAACAGTTAATGGATAACAGATAAACAAGATAACAGGTAAACAGGATGACAGATAAACAAGATAGCAAGTAAACAGGATATAACAGATAGTCTTATTCTGTGGATCCCTGTCCTAGGTTGGAAGGTACTATGGTTTACTACATGTAAAGGCCGGGTTTTGGTTGAAGGGGGTTCCCTAGACTAGAGTCAATATTTGCCTCCCAGTGCCAAGTGTACTGCATGGGAAAGGTCAAATGGCAGGCTGACTCATCATCGTCCGGGGTTGCCGAGAATCTTGGGATGTCCTAACACCAGCAAGCCGGGTAGGGTAACCAAGATGCAACGGCGGGGCTTATCCAACATCGATGCACGTGCAATGCAAAAGTTTTGATAACAAAATATTTTCAAAAATGCCACAATTATCTTTCAAGTTTGGCTCACCCTACAAATTAATTTTTATTTTGAAATTTCACACAAGCAAACAACCGGGAAAGCTCCAGTCTGGATTGGTCGGGCGTAGCCCTGTTACTGCACCATTCCTTTCTCGATCACGCAGGGCGTGTTCGTTTTTGTCAAGCTTTCGGGGGTCGTTTTACAAGTGTAAAATACCAAAATAAAAATTAATTTAAGAATTCCCCAGCAGAGTCGCCCTTTTGTGGACGGTGAGATCCACGCGGCTCTCGCTCTCGAAGTTCGGACGTGAAAACAAAACAAATGAGTCGCCACCCGGGGTTTAAATTTAGAAAATGTTTGGTACCCGAGAAACCGTTTTAAGAATGATTGTTGACTCTCGTGCCGTTTTGGAAAAGGGTTTGATCTGCGAAAAGATTCTTTTGGATTCGGAAGCCAGGTTACGCGCGGGGAAGGTTTTATTAAAAAGCACCCCGTTCGCCCGAGAAATTCTCGGTCTCTACTAAATAATTTGTGGGATTTTTTGTAGAAAATATTTTGTTATGGAAACCCTTTAAACAAGTATACGAATGTAACAATGAAACAATAACGGAAATAAAATTTAAACAAAGAGGACTAAATAGTAATAGTAAGAAACTAAAAGGTAAAAAGTGTAATAAGCCAAAGAAGTTACAGAGAAATCAGAAAAACAGAGTACGAACAGAGGGGAAACAGAGGAAATTTTTTTGATTAAAATGGGAGCCGCGCGGCTCCTATACAGGGGCCGTGCGGTCTCCTCTACAAGCCGCGCGGCTTGCGTTTGGCCTTATTTTCAAAAAATTTATTTCAAGGCCAGTGAGCCCAAAATCCGTTCAAAATTTGGTTTTCTTCTTCAAATTTACTCCGAATAGGTTGTTTTTGTTTGTAAACAAGCAATCGAAGTGAAACTTATTTCTGGTACGGATCGTACCGTGCGTTTATTGGAAAAATCGCCCGGTATGGATTCGAAAAGCCGGTTTTTGTTTTGAAAATGGTTTACCGGGTTAATATACGGTTGTTGAAACCGTTATTAACTCGGGAATGCCCTCGGAGAACCGCGATTTGGAAATCGAAGTGCGAAAACGGATTATACCTTTCTGGAACTTGAAACAGAGGTCGAAAACTTCGGGTTCTTCAGGTTCGAACTTGGTAGGATCAAGGCTTGGTATGACTGGAATGGTGTAGAGGAAATGGAAGGGAAGGGAAGGTGTGAGGTCGTGAAAGAGTTTACTAGCGGTTTCGGACGAGGATTTTACCAGAAAATCGAACGGAATTCTTTCGGGGTATGATTTTCGTTGTCCTTTGAGAGGAGGAGGAGGCCTCCTTTTATAACCGGTTTGGAAGGAATAATATGATGATATTCGGCGGTGGATTGATGATGATATTCCCGAACAGTTGGTTTGTCAGGAATTTTTCAGAGGATAACAACACTAGCCGCGCGGCTCCCAGGGGAAGCCGTGCGGCTTGTATAGAGGAGTCGTGCGGCTTGTATAAAAAAGGATGAGCCGTGCGGCCTGTGAGGCTGAGTTCCCAATTTTCTGGACAAGTTCCAAGGCAGTTTGATCGTTTTCATTCGTCATCGGGCATGCACGGGTATCCAAAATTGGGGTGTCTACAATTGTGCTTCTCAACACGTATAGTCTCATGTACGTATAATGGATGTTTGTAGTTGATTGAGGTTCTTAAATTTGCAGGAGTGTTGGGGTTGCTGCGAAAGTTTGCAAAAGTTATCTTTTGTTTACCTTGAGGAGTTTCCTAAATAGTAAAGTAGAAGGTATTTTGTTGACTATTTATTTTTAATCTATATTGATGTCAGTGTTGGTTAGTTTCAGTTTGATTGCTACCCTAACACTAAGTTCTCGGTACTTTTTCTTTCTTGGCTGCTATAGAAGTACTAAATTATTGTGCATAAGTTCATTGCAATGGTTAAGTTTTCCTGTATGTGCAATGGTTAAATTTTCTTTCTTATTCTTTTATTTTCTTTTTGTTCTATCCTTCTTGGGGTATGCCCCTTGTAGGCGGTAGCGGATAGCAATAAGAAAGTCAAAACTACACT
This sequence comes from Vaccinium myrtillus, assembly GCA_016920895.1. Taxonomy (NCBI): domain Eukaryota; kingdom Viridiplantae; phylum Streptophyta; class Magnoliopsida; order Ericales; family Ericaceae; genus Vaccinium; species Vaccinium myrtillus. Next base: position 20,340,095 of record CM029274.1, read on the forward strand.
ACTCGCAACGTCCCATAAGCTATCTATCAAAATGGATGAAGTTTCATGTGCTTCATTTTTGGATTTATTCTTTGGGGAAAATGTAGTCAACACTTGAGTAAGGAGGATATGGTTACGAAGGTGGTATTTTACATTGGCTTACGTTTTTGTAGGAAAAGAAGCGTCCTGGTTGAAGATGAAAGCACACCAAGAATACTACCATGGCTTCTAGTGAGAGAAGCTTCGACCTCTCTCTAGGATTCGACTAACTACTACCATGGCTGATGGTACTGTCTCCTTTGCGGATGGATTGGGGGTCAAAACCCTCGATTCTCATGAAGTTCTGAGAAAATCCAAGTCACTCAATCAAAACTCAGGTAAATCACACAACTCTTTGAACTTTAGTTGGGGATTATGAATTCACAACCAAAACTTCAAACCCTAAACCCAAATCATCTCTCCCAATCAAACCTTTGGATCTGGGTCAACAATCCCATATCCCCATTAATCTCTGTAGGGGAGGTCAGCGCGAGACCCCCCGTTGACTAAAGTCAACGTTGACCCACCAGTGAGATCATGACATGTGTCATCCAGGTGGCACAATTTCCGCATGACACGTGGCTCTCACCCCGGAAGGATCCACGCGGTGGGGCAACTGGCGCGGGCTTAAAGGGGGGCCCACTGGCACGGGACCCTCTCGTGCAGAGTGCCTCCGAGGCGCGCACCCCAAGCCCAGTAAGGGCGGTGCTTGGACAACCATGGGCCATCCGAACAAGAGAAAAGCCCATGGCCCGAATGACTAGCGCGGCCCAGAACATGGGCGAGAACGCAGTAAGCTAGTCCAATTTAGCCCAGGTACCTATACCTGCTGCGGTCTGAAGGCAGGACCCCGGGGGCCCCCTGAGGCTTGGCTGCGGTATAGGCGCGACCGAACAGGTCACGACCTTGCCCTTACGGGAATAAGGGAGATCTAGTGGCTTGGTGGCTAAGAACAATGGGATCGCTGCGCGGGGGAATGGCTCGTCACCGCTGCGGGACGACTGCACGGTGATGACGTCACCCGTACGGACAGGTTGTACGGAAAGGACACGTGTTATCAAATTATATGGCAACAGCCTGACACCTGATCATTGGTCCAAGGTGCCTATAAATATGGGACATTCCCTTTCAATGCCCAGAGGTTGGTGAGATCACTTCTAGAGAGAGAAAAGGGAAATCACTGATTGAGAGGAGAACATTCTCTCTGCAAGTCAGTCCCCATCTCCTAGGTCACCAAGGGTATCACGGATTAGACTGAGAGCAATCCACTGCCTTAGTCCTTTTTGTGCACACCTGCTCTGCTCTTCACCCTTTCTCTAAACCACCCTATCCTCCTTCTATACTGTGTCTTTACTGTTGACTATCCACACCTCTCCAGCTCATCATTATTTGAATGTAGCAAGAACCATCACCTACAGTCTCCAAACCAACCAGTCAATCATCCATTCTCGTCTAAACTCCAACTCAGTCACAACCGAGTCCCCTAAATCTGAAAATCCTCAACTTGATGCAGGCATCCAAATCTCCATACCGAGTGCTCTTAATCCAAAATCACCAATTAAATTTGGTGTCTCTCCACATCCAAACCCTAGTCCCTCTGAATTTGGCACCCACAGTCCGAAATCATCTCACAACCCTAGTCCTGCAAGGAAACTCCAACGTGTTTTCCAACAGGAGACAGATCGGCTGGAAGCAGAAGATCGCATCAACAGTATCTTTGAATCTATTGAGTTAGAATTGACACGCACAGGTCTAGATATTGATCGTAGTGCCCTCGCAGCACGTCTATAGCGGGTCTAGGATACTAGCAAGGAGGAACTGATTTTAAGCCCTAATTCTGGGTTTGGGGATATGCAGTCTAGTGCGAGTAATTCCAAGCTAAGGTATATTGTTGAGGCATCCAAGCCTCGATATGCTTCCCCTTACAAACCCCCTCATTCAACTGCACCATTGGTCACTGTACCAACTTACTTGGTTTTAGCTGATGACTTGGAAGGGAAATCTTTGGATGATTCTTCTGTCCCACCAATGGATGCTCCAACATTGAAGGAAGATGAAGTACAGATTAATCAGTCTTTGAACAAGCAAAATCCAATCCGTAACCCAGGTAACACAAAAAATTGTTTGCCCTTTTTAGTGCTCAAAAACCATAAAAGTTTATGAAGTTAGGGCATAATGCTGTTGTTGATTTGGATGAATCTCACCTGGATTTGATTACCTGGGATCACTGTGTAATAGGCTATTTTCTAACCGAAAAATGCCATAGGCCTTATTGAGTGCTACAACACGTTCGGCTTGGAAAGATAATGCTCCAGTTACCGTCAAGCAAATTGGCTCTTGTTAATTACCCAAAAAAATTCTCTTCTTTGCGTCTGTATAGAGCTCGTCTTGGATCCGTAAGGCTGGTCCGCAAATTTCTTTTCTCCATGGTAGCTCTGGAAATCAATTTGAGAAAGAGGAGAGTGAGATCCACTCTCCCCTATGCAAGTGGGCATTTTTGGCTCAAAGTTGGGGCACAACTATTGATGTGCAGCAGATTACACGTAAATGAGATGTGGCAGCAAGCACATGAAGTGCAGCCGTGCAGGAAATTTTCGGTGGGAACAACTTTGGGTGAAGTGCAAACACATGGGCTTTGCACGCATCAAATCACAAAGGGCAAAAAACAGCTTTATAGCTGTACATGCGTAGGAAAATGGGTGTGTTTTGCTTCCGGGTGAGTCTATTCGCAACCCATTTTGGACTTCATACAGCCCTTTTGCTAAATAAAACCCTGCTGATGTGGCAAATTTTTGTTTTTGCTTTATATAACCCAGAAAATTTCCCAAATTACCCTTGTTATTTTTTGAGTAAATTACCCTTGTTATTTTTCTCCCAATTCACTCAAAACACAACTCAAAACCCACCCACTCTCAAACCCACGCTCAAAGCTCAAAACCCTTATCCTTCCTCATCCCTCCGTCTGACCGATCGACCGACCTCAGACCGATCGACCTTCATCACCACCGCTACCGACCGACCTCCGATCTACTCCCTGGTCCTCGATTGACACGGTTAACAGGTACTCTCTCTCTCTCTCTCTCTTCCCGTTTGAAGCATTTTTCTTCTTAATGTAATTCATGCTCTATCTGGTACCTAATCTGTCAAAATGTAATCAAATTCAGAGGATCTTCCTAATCCATTGGTGATTTTGCTACAGAAATTTAGTGGAGGCTCATCATTTGTTAAAAACGAAGATGTTGTTCATCTTTTCGAGAGCAATTTTTTGTATCACTTTTGCAAATCAGTCCTTGTGAGGGCTTCTGGTTTTGAACGGGTAATACAATGTCCAATCATGTGGGTAGAGTCTTCAACTGTAGAATCTACCAAAAACATCCAACTACAGATTCATGGGTCAAGCAAAGTTCAAGCAAAGTTCCCATTTCAAAAAGCTTTTTAAAGCAAAGTTCCCATGGCTGTAATTTTTCTGATTGGTTATTTTATGCTATGAGCATTTGTTGAAGAAAACAACAATGAATATACTGGGAGAACCACTCATTGTTAACACATTCACTCCAATGCAAACATGAATAAACTGATTATTGTGCACACCATATGTTTGACGAAATGCTAGTAACTTAGATGGGCATTTTGTGTACCAAGTATAATCTTTCTTGACGAAATGCTAGTAACTTAGATGGGCATTTACTTCATTCATGATCTTAGTAACTTAGATGGGCATTTTGTGTACCAAGTATAATTTTTCTTGACGAAATGCTAGTAACTTTGATGGGCATTTACTTCATTCATGATTTTAGTAACTTAGATGGGCATTTTGTGTACCAAGTTTGATTTTACTTCACACATTACATGAATTGGGTTTGGTGAGACTATTTACAACTTTTTAGAGTTGGAATATTGCTTGTACCATTTTGGAGTTGCAGTTTACTTAATTAGGAACAACATGAAATATTCTTTGCTTTAGAGTTGGAATTTTATTTTGTTATTTGTTATTTTACTTTACTTTACTTTACTTGACTGAAGTTTTGTATGTCTAACAAACAGATATGGCCCGCGAATGACAAACAGCTTCTTTTCGGCGGCGCAAGGCCTCGGAGGCTAGTCAGGCTACGGGCCAAAAGTCCAAGCGTGCTCGTGCTCGGCCTGCCCTCCCCCGACAGCAACCCCCCCTCATGTGGAGGATGTCGAGGAGCAGGTTGAGGAGCATTCTGAAGAGGGTCAGCCCGAAGAAGAGATTCATCTAGACTATGAAAATTTTATGACTTTGGTTATGTATGTATATTTTGTGGTTGGATGGGCACATTCGGATAATTTTAGGCCTCTAATTTTGGCACATTGGTTATGTATGTATAATTTCAGCTCTCTGGTCTTCGCACATTCGGATATTAACTCCCGAAATTATACCCATAATTCGGACAGAAATCGCTGAATTATGTTTCTGCTCTCTGGATCTGGTTTGAGGTTCAGATATTAACTCCCGAAATTATACACATAATTCGGATACAAACTGCTGAATTATGTCCAAAATTGCTGATATTAACTATCATCACCAATTTCTGCTCTCTGGATCTGGTTTGAGATTAAGATATTAACTCCCGAAATTATACACATAATTCAGATACAAACTGCTGAATTATGTCCAAAATTGCGGATATTAACTACCATCACCAATTTCTGCTCTGGATGTGGATTGAGGTTCGGATATTAACTACCGAAATTTTGCACAAAGTTCGGATATAAACTCTCGGTTGTATGAGTAAAGTTCGGGTAGTAACTCCCGTTTGAAACTTCCAACTTCTGTGCAAAATTGGTCACCTGTTTGAATTAAGTACTAAAATTACTCAACAAAATCCATCAACAAAGTCCATGAATTAAGTACTAAAATTACAACATAATACATCCATCAATCTTATAAGTCTAATTAGAAAGTTAATCAACAAAGTCCATGAATTAAGTACTCAGCAAAGTCCATAGATTACTCAGTAAAATCTTTTTGGGTAATTACTCAGTAAAATCCATCAACAAAGTCCATGAATTAAGTACTAAAATTACAATTTCCATCAACATAATACATCCATCAATTAGTGGTGCTACTCAACAATGTCAAAACTCTCTACAGTTGCTACGTCGGAGCCAATTATCCTTCCAAACTATTCGATTCGACTACGAAACGGTGTTTCCCATCCAATTGCATACGTTTCCCGGTATCTTTGCCAATTCAACGCTATCGGCGGCATGGGGAAACCTGGCCTCATGTATAGCTGGCCAATACAAGACAGCAAACCTCGATCAACCAATAAACAAGACAACATGTTTCGCAATTATACCTGTATGAAGTGATTATTGTTAACGTATCCCATAGTAGATACGTTGTTTTTCAACATACACTTGGGAGGAAGGGGGTACAATGGAGGGGGAGAAACGTAAGGCATTGCTTCTCGGATAGGAAGACAAGCGCCACTTTGAAAGCATCACCCTAAAAAAAGACCAGAGCATAACAACATTAGTGTTGACATTAGTTCTTGAACTTCGGATTTAAACTCCCGAAATTTGGTATATTTTCGGTACATAACTACCGAATTGTACCAACAATGTCGGACATAAATTGTCAAAAAACTACAACCATTTCAGTAATTAAAAACCGAAATGACAACTTCGTTTCATATTAGTTTTTACACTTCGGATTTAAAATCCCGAAATTAGGTCTAATATTCGGTACATAACTACCGGAAATTGCAAATTATTTCGGACATAAATTTATCAAAAAATTGTAACACTTTCGGGAATTAACTACCGAAATGTAGTGAGATTTTCGGGACTGTGTGTACCGTTTCGAACGAACAGCGACTGAGAAATCGAAAAACCAATGGGTTACCTCTTGGGTCGTTTTTTGCTCGAAAATCTTCATCTCCGAGATACTAGGCTCACTCTCCACCTCCATGTTTTCCTCTAACGACTCCGTGGTTTGTATTTGTGCATCCATTGGTGGATTTGGACTTCTAAATTGCTCCAATACTCTTTGGAGCTCTTCTCCCAAATCTAGTGAGGGAGAAGATCCCTCTATTGATTCAACATGGTTCTCCATTAAGAGAGAGGAGAGATGAGGGGCAGGGGAGGACAATGGGGTTAATGGCTGGAGGAGGAGGAGGGATTTTTTCACTGTCGGAATGAGAAAACGATGGAAGAAGTGAAGGAAGAAGAAGATAGGAAAGTGCACTGGGTTGGTATGTAGCAATTGGGAGAAAGTGGGGTGGGTTGGTATGAAGTAATTTGAGGGGCTAAATGGTCTTTTCACAAGGAAGGTTTTGGTATTTATTTTGGATGGGCTGTATTGAGGCAAAATGGGCTGCGAATAGACTCACCCTTTGCTTCCACCTAATTCGAGTACAAAGTGGGGACCACATTCTTAATTCTCGGTTCATTGTTAAAGTTTGAATGGGTTGGGTTCTAGATGCACTGCAGCCGACATAGGGCCCTACGTGGGTCCCTTTTATCAAACCAAAATATAACTCAATTTTGTATGCAATTATAATATTTCGAATTTTGTGGGTTGATTTGTACCTATCCCAGCGGGTTGTGCTGGTGCTCCTATTTTTCCACCCCGGCGGGTTGTGCCGGGGAGTACGCAAATATTTTTTTTTTTGTCCTCCCTGGGGTATGCCACTTGTAGGTTGTACATTCGCTTAACCCCTTTTAATTTCACGCTAATTTACCCAAAAAAAAGATGAAGCCTCGAAGCTACAAGTTCTAGAAAGAGGACCCTATTTTTCCTCTCAACGTTATTTGGTTCTAACTGATTAGAAACGGATGTTGGTACCCTCAACTAACCAACCCTCCTCTATTCCAGCTTGGGTAAAACTTCACAAACTTCCTCTTGAATGCTGGACGGAACCTGGCTTAAGTCGCATAGTTAGTTCCATTGGGAAACCCATTTATGTGGATAAAGCCACTGCAAAGAAGCAAAGGCTGGACTATGCTAGAATTTGGGTGGAAATTGCAGCTGGAGAAGATTTGCCAGTTGAGGTGCAAGTGAGAGTCAATGGTGAATCAGAGGTAGTGAGGGTAGAGTATCAGTAGCTGCCATCCAAATGCTCATAATGCAAGGTTTTGGGGCACTCCACTGAGTCTTGTGCCTTTAAGCCCTCTCCCAAACCAAACAATTCGAGTGACTCATGGAAGGTAGTTGGGAAAGGAAAGGTCACTGCTATATCTACCGATACCACTGGAGTTAACTAGCGGCAAAGTGTTGGTGTAGTTAACTAGTGGCAAAGTGTTGGCTCTTCGAATGCCAGTACTGCAAATCCACCACTCTCGGACCCCACTACCATAGTTCTGGTCCCTGATGATGCCTCCAGTGGCTGTAATTCCAGAGGCAGTTACCAAAGTGGCTGCATCTAATGACCAACAAGAGGAGGAAAGGGGCTGCAAGTACCCCAGTCTTGAATGGTAACAATAGCCCCCAGACCCTCCTAATAGGATCAATGAAGGCGGAAAGTCTGGTTCAAAAAAGAACAATTACAGGAACAAGGGGGCAGTCCACAAGGTCCCCGTGGAGGAAGAAGGTAACTCTTTACTTTTCCTTTTGTTGGGCATTACTTTGATTCTTTCTATCATCTATCATCATTTTATCTCTTTACACTGAATATGGTTAGTATACCTACATTTTGGAGCTTGGAACATGAGGGGTCTTAATGGCCCACTAAAGCAAAAGGAGGTCAAACTATTTATTAGGAAGAATAATTTGTCTTTAATTGGTATGTTAGAGCATTAAATAAAGTAGCCTAACTTTGACTGAATTGTGAAATCCATGTTACCTAACTAGTCTTTTGCTCACAATTATACACATGCACCAGTAGGGAGAATCTGTGTAAGTTTGGATCAATCTATTCTCACACTGAATGTTTTGGGCCAATCTAGCCAGGCCATCCACTATCAAATTCACTGTTGATGGTGCTATGCACTTTCTGGCGACTTTCGTCTATGGTTCCAACAAGTATATAGAGAGAGATCTCTTTGGCAAGATCTGTTTCTCTGGAATAGCCCTAGTCCTTGGGTTATTTTGGGAGACTTCAATGCATTAAGATATCCGTCTGATAAGGTGGGAGGTGACAGTCACTGGCCATCTTACATGGACGCATTGAGTAACTTCATTTTCTCCAATGAGTTGGATGACCTAAGGTACTCAGGGTGCAATTTCACATGGGCCAATAAGCAAGATCCCAATCATTTTGTTGGAGGGTTATCCTTGGTAACCCTATGTTTGTGGTATGTGAAAAACTTAGACTCCTCCAGTAGGAGTTTAAAAAACTGAACAACAAGGAATTCAGTGATATCTCCACAAGGACTCTTGCTGCTAGACAACAACTAGATGTGGTTCAAGCAGAACTAGGGACTGATCCTAGTAACGCAACATACCAAATTCAGGAAAGAATATTTTACAAACAATACCTCTCCCTTTCCAGAGCTGAGGAAAGCTTTGCTAAACAAAAGTCTAGAATTCAATGGCTAAAGCTTGGAGACCACTGTACCTCCTATTTCTTTAAATCCATATCCAGCAGAAGGAATAGGAGTAGAATTACAAATCTGGTCCTCCCTGATGATAATGTCACCCAAGACCTTAATGAGATCAAAGCCACATTTGTAGATTTCTACTCTAATCTACTAGTTACTCAACACTCCACACCTTACCTTGGTTCAAATAAAGTCTAGCAATTGATTTGTACGAAACTCTCTGAGGAACAAAGGGATGAAACGATTGTTGGTGTCTCTGACCTAGAGTCAAAAAGACATTTATGTCTCTGAATCCCAATAAAGCCCCAAGACCAGACGGATACAATGCTGGTTTTTTCCAAAAGTCCTGGGACATTGTTGGGCATGAGGTCACATCATGTTTTAGTAACTTCTTTAGATCAGGTCAGCTTCTTAGAAAGGCTAACTCCACATGCATTGCACTTGTCCCTAGGGTACCCAATCCTTCTAAAGTAGGTGATTACAGACCGATTTCTTACTGTAACACTGTCTACAAATGCATAGCAAAAATCCTTGCGAAGAGGATCCAGACTGCCCTCCCTTTCCTCATTGATCACATACAGTCAGGATTTGTGAAAGGTAGGAGAATAGCTGACAATATCTTCCTCACTCAAGAGATAATGAGGGAGTACCATAATCATTCATCTTCTCCAAGATGTGCTATGAAAGTGGATATCATGAAAGCATATGACAATGTTAGGTGGGAATATTTGTGGGATATCCTATCCTCGATGAACTTTCATCCTCAGATGATCAAGTGGATTAAAGCATGTGTTACGACAACTAATTATACTTTGAATGTGAATGGTGAATCCACATAGCAAAGCTCTCCTCAGCTGACAACCTCTTAGTAATGAGTTGATCTACTCTAGAAGCCCCAGAATATGGAGTATGATGGGGAGTACCCAAGAGAGCAGTATAGAAGTTGACAAAGGTTGCTTTAATCTCTTTGGGATCATGGGTAACAGAAGAATCACTAAGAGTCAGAGTAGTGATCTTGCTCCTATTTCTAGCGTTGTTAATTGATTTGAAGAAGAAAGAGGTGCACTGGTCACCAAGTTTGAGCCACTGAATTCTAGATTTTTGTCTAGCAAGGCTTCCCTCAGCTCTAGACAAGACAATAAATTGTTTATATATAGTTCTCTCCTGTGATTGAGTAGTTGGATTGGATGGATCAAAGCCTAGCTCTCTTTGGAGGAGATCAAATTGATGTTTGGTGTCAATAACTCTACTAGAAATAGAGCTATACTCCTTAACATTGAGAGCTTTGAGCCCAGTCTATAAGAGCCTGAGCTTCTCAACAATACAGAACATGGGGTTGCCTAATATGACCTCCCTCTCTACACAATGGTGAGAAACTGAGGGTGATCAGCCAGGAAGTCAAAGAACTTGAAAGGTCTGGTGCTTTTCTTAGGGGGAGGAGTAAGGTGCACAATAGCTGGGGAATGGTCAGATATACCAGGAGTAGGAAAGAAGGCAAATGAATGTGGATGAAGCCTAGTCCAACTATCATTAAAAAGGACTCTGTCAATCTTGGTGGATATATGATTTGGAGGATCCTGTCTATTAGACCAGGTGAAAAAACAACCAGAATACCTCAAATCATCAAGCTCATTGGGGTAGAGACAGGTATTAAAGTCGTCCATGTGTGCAAGCCACTGAGAAATGGCACCAGATTTTTCTTGGGGATTCCTCACAGAATTGAAATCCCCATGAACAATCCATGGATTGGAACTTTTAAGATTGACAAGGGAGCTCCAAAGCTCCTGTCTCTCAATGTAATAATTGGTAACATAAACAAAAGTAGCAAGGAAGGTAATATCACTACTTACGACATGGACCTCACAATGAATAAATTGAGCAGTTAAAGGGTCCCAACAGACAATTATCCTCCCAATTGGAGCATGATCATAGTTATGAACACAGCTCCAATTAGGACAGATAAATTTCAAAACTCTACCAGCATTTGGATGTTTGATTTTTTGTTCTATCAGACCAAACAAAGACAAGTCATTGTTTCCAAAAAAAGAATTTGCTTCCTTTTGTTTAAGAGGATCATTAAGACCTATTAAATTCCAAAAACCAAAATGTACAATTGAGCATGTCATAGAGTTATTGAAAAATAGTACATGGCAGAATGTAGGAAGTAGTATATATATGCCCAAAAAGGATACAACAGTATGTATCAGTGTTTATCCGAAAAGGAAGAGGCTGGTGGAGTGCCCCTATTTTGTTTCCTCCCCTTCTTCCTATTTGAGATGTTTCTAAAATCTCCAGACTCCTCTGTTGCCCCATTTGGGTGTGAGGTGTAATATGTGCATGTATAAGTGAAGTGTGTGGGGGAAGTTTTGTAATAAAAATCAAAACACTCTCTTCCTCCCTCCTCAAACCCGACAGCCCCCTCTCTCCTCCCTCTCCATTTTTGCTCCCACCAAGCTCAAATCCCACCCTCCTTACTCAACCACTTCAAGAACCAAAGGCCATTTTCACGTTCTACGCGCCATGTGGAACTCGGGTCACCTTGGATTCGCACCGAGAGCTCCAAATTCGGGTTTTGAAGGTTTCTACACCTAGGGTTTCATTTCTCCACCATTTTCAAGCAAAGCCTTGAGGTAGGGGAACAATTTCTACTCTCTCTAGTTGTATGCTTATGATTTGTTGCATATAGTTGGTTCTAGACCTCAATTTCCTTGAATTTCATGTTGTCCCCAATTTGTGTGGATTTTCCCACTTTGATTCTTTGATCTATGAAATTGCTTGTTGTTTGGTGAAATTGGGAGTGAAATTGACCCCCTTCCATGTTTAATTGTTACCTAGCATCTCCAATTTGAGTCTAAACTATCTCATTTGTGATTGGGTTGAAATTCCACACCTTATAGGTGAAAATCTGCACTGTTACTGTTCATATGTTGCTGCCTCTTTAATTTCCAGCCACTGTCCCTGTTTTTGGGGTGGTCTTCGGCCACTGTCCGTTTGGTCCCAGATCGCTTATTCCATCATAAAATCGACTTTTGGCATCACTTTCAACCATGTTTTGACTCGAGAACTACGGTTTTATAAATAAATATGTCATCTTATCTCACATGAATGTTTGTTGCTTTTTAGAAAGCGCGTGTGGGTGTGTGCGTAGCACATTTTATCGAAAGATGTGAAGTGGTGAAATGAACTTGGAGAAAATGGATTTTGAATGGAATATTGGGAAATGAGATGTTTCAAACCAATGTCATCATTTGACGAATTTTGTTTTATAAAGGCACGCGGAGCCTATGGAATCTGGCAGGGGCACGCGGGGCCCACAGAACCCGACAGGGGCACACGGGGCCCACAAAACCCGGCAGAGGCACGCGGAGCCTATGGAATCCGGCAGAGGGATTAAATCCCTAGTATTAATGAAATGATGATTTTCTTCAATGAAAGAGTTGAGAAATGAGATTTTTGAACTATCCATTGTGTTTTGTCGAAACTTGATATGTAAACTTGATTTTAGACTTGTGTGATCAACTTGGATAGTCGGGTGTAATGAAAATGGATATGTGGGTGGTGTTTGGGTACTTAGGAAATATTTTGAACATATGGTTTGTTGGTGGATACTTGGCAATCATTTGGGTACTTTGGTGCCTCCAAATCCTTTCCCTAATAATTTGGTTACCGTTACTCACATTGGTTTATCCATTTGACATATCATGGTTTCATGTGCATATATCACATTCATACACCTAGCGTTAGTAGAATAGTTCTCCTACGAGCGCGTGTGCTCACCCTATCCCTTTTCAGGTACCCAACTTTGATCGTGCATGGTTTGGAGTGCATGACTTGGATGATGAGCATACATGACATGGAGTTATTTTATTCATCTTCTATGCATTAAATTTTCTTTTGGGGAATGATCATGTAACTCTAATCTTTTCACTATTTTTTGACGTTGAACTTGTAATAGCTTATGGGATATTATTGATTTCACCTTTGAACTTGTGCCTGGACATTTGATAGCCAATGGCCTAAGGATGTACTTTATTTTATGGAAACCTTTTGGGATGGATTTATGGAAATCTCATCATTTGACTTATGTATTGTTGAAATTCCTTTATTTATGTTTTGTAAAAATGAGGGCGTGACAAAATCCATTTTGCCCCCCACATTGACAACCTCAAGTGCTTGTGTTTGGTTGGAAGTAGTAACATTAGCAATGTTGAGGGTAGGATCAGGAGGGATAGGATATGGCTTTTCCTGAGATACATCTGAATTTGCCCTTAATTGCACTTCCTTGAGTGAATTTTCAAGTGAAGAGGCTGACTTAGGAACTATGGTAGATGGTTTTTTAGGAGCTGTAGAAAGACAATCAGATATAGGAATTGATGTGCCTTCATCTACTTCAATTGATTCATCACTTTGGATGTCTATTTCCACACCATTGTTAGGTTGGACATTTGAGACTTCTTTAGTAACAACCTCCAATGCATCTCCTCACCCTTTTCCTATTTTTAAAATATAAATCTTTACTATTCATCAATTCAGAGAACAGTCCCCCTTTCGGTTGAAGAAAGGAGTCGGTTCTTTGCAACCGAGCCAATGAGACCAGGACCCGAGCAGAAGATGAACCAATTCTAGCGGCTTCCCAGTCACATTTGAAAGGAACTGAACCTACCAAGGAGGTGACTAAAAACCAAGTCTCGAACCTACCTAAAAACCAATCAGCGAGGTACGAGGAGGCACTTACATTTATCAAAAAAAGGCTTGAGTTCTCCATGCTTCATTGTGTGGACGGCCCACTGAAAGACGGTTCGCTTTCCAAAAAGATTGTGATTGTTTGAGTCGCCACCCGGATTTTAGGTCCGAACCCGAGAAACCAATAAAAATGTGACTTGTTGCCCTTTGAAAAAGATTTTACTAGCCATTATGAAACCAAAGATTTCTCGGATTCGGGGGTTTGGTTACGAGAGGGGAAGAGTTTTACGGCACCCCTCTCGCCCGGTCCGTGAACCGGTCTCTAATCGATGTTTTGTGGGATTTTGGGAATATTTGAAATTTGATTTATTCACAAAAATAGGGATTCGGGGATGGGAATCACGTTAAACAGTAATCAAGTATAAAATGCAAATCTAAAGTGGATGCTTGTGTTTGGTGATTTACATGAATGATGATGATGATAACAAGTGGAATTATTACAAATATCTACAAGGAACGAGAAATTACAGAAAATATACAACAAACCCCAGAAAGTGCAAACATGAGACCCAAACAAACTATTTTACAAACTGGATCCCTTGATAAGAGTTGAGCGCTCAAAGACAAAGGTTTGAGCGCTCAAACCTTCAAACCGGAGCGCTCAAGGCCCATGGATTGAGCGCAAGCCGGCCTTCTGGCTTCGCGATTTTACTCTCTTTTTTACAGCTTCTCTTCTCATTCTTTACAAGATCAACATTGATCAAACATTTTCCAAAGGAAATCAAATAAAACAAACAGATTGATCCTTAAAAGAATGGGAAGAGAGTAGAATCCCCGTAGATTAATAAGAAAATACTTTTGAATGGAGAGGTAAAAGAGAAATCCAGACTCTAAACACTATGATAACAACTCACACACACTATTAGTATGCCAAACCATGGTTCATCATCGAAACAACGAATAATCCACAAAATGCCCAAGAACAGCTTGAGCGCTCAAGTTAATGACCTTGAGCACTCAAGCCATAAACTGGCTTACCAATTTCTGACTTAAAAAGGGATGATCGACGATTCTCAGGACCTTCTGGAATTTAAACGAAGCATATGAACATGACTTCAGTCACCCCTTTGCACCCAAATATATGATTTGCAAAGGTTTTGATTTTTGATCATCATAAAATGGTTAAACAATGTTCATGCATATGGTTTTATGACACAAATAAGCTGTTTGGAGAAATCCATGAACATTGATAAACATTAAATGATGATCAAAACCAAAAGAAGGCACGAAAATCAACAAAAAGGAACCTGTTTAGAACTGGGCTTGAGCGCTCAAAGCCTGAAGCTTGAGCTCTCAACCCCTGTTGTAACTGCAGATTTGAAAACTCTTTTTAAACAATTTTTAGACCTTTGTGAGTTCAATGCAAGTACAAAGAACTTGCTTGAACTCACTGGTCTTCCTCAGATGAACCAAAACAGTGAGTTCATCACATGTTTTACTACCTTTCGGAAATGCTTGTAGTTTGAACTTGATTCTGGGCTTGAGGATGGATGATTGTGGATGTTTTGGCTTATATTGTAGACGAATTGGACAATGTATGTGGTTGGTTGATGATCAAGGACTGAATTTCTGAATTTGAAGGGTGGTTTTGACAGTGGTTTTGATGATGGAAGAGTGGTTTTTGTAGAGAGAGAGAGAGATGATCGATTTCTGAGAGATTTTGTGGGCTGGAGTATGAGAATGGTTAACCCCAAAACCAGGGGTGGAGGGTGGATTTTATAGAGTGAGTGGGAGGGAAGAGAGGAGAGAGAGGAAGTGGGTTTGTATCTTAGGAGTAGTTTTAGGTGTATTTTTGGAGTTAGTGGGGTGTATTATACACATGAAGATCGTACAAGATCATCTCAGACGCTCCCCATGCAGAAAATCTCATGATTAGATATTCTGCAAGTCTTGGCGGATCGATCGGCGCTGAGCGCTCAAAGCCGTGGGCTTGAGCGCTCAAGGTGCTTTCCAAGGGTTGAGCGCTCAAGGATAGGGGCTTGAGCGCTCAAGGTTCTTGATGGCAAATTGCTGGTTTGGCTTGGTTCAACAGTGTTTGGGTTGGTTTGAGCTGATTTGGTTGCTTGGGGTGGTATTTGGCTAATTTCGGTCAATTTCAAGTCATTCTCACAAGTTCCAGGTAGTCATGAAAGGTCTGTTTCATCATCGGAAATGCTCGAGCACATCTCGGGTTCAAAATTGGGGTGTCTACAGTTGCCCCTCTTGGATGAGACTCAATGCCATTGATTTGGTAAGAGTGATGTCCAAGATATAGACAGCCCAACTCGTCCCCCGTCATACACTTTAAGTTGAAAAATGATTCAAACAAGCATAAAGCTCTCAAAATGATTTAAACGAGCACGCGGCCCTCAGAAAATGATTTAAACGAGCATAAAGCTCTCAAAATGATTAAAACGAGCATAAAGCTCTCAAAATGATTTAAACGAGCACGCGGCTCTCAGAAAAAGATTTAAACGAGCATAATGCTCTCATAATGATTTAAACGAGCACGTGGCCCTCAGAAAATGATTTAAACGAGCATAAAGCTCTCATAATGATTTAAACGAGCATAAAGCTCTCAAAATGATTTAAACGAGCACGCGGCCCTCAGAAAATGATTTAAACGAGCATAAAGCTCTCAAAATGATTAAAACGAGCACGCGGCTCTCAGAAAAAGATTTAAACGAGCATAAAGCTCTCATAATGATTTAAACGAGCACGTGGCCCTTAGAAAATGATTTAAACGAGCATAAAGCTCTCATAATGATTTAAACGAGCATAAAACTCTCAAAATGATTTAAACGAGCACGTGGCCCTCAGACAATGATTTAAACGAGCACGTGGCTCTCAAGACGATTTAAACGAGCACGTGGCTCTCAAGTCGCGAAATACTTCGTGCATACGCTAACACGATTAATAAACAATGATTTAAACGAGCACGTGGCCCTCAGAAAATGATTTAAACGAGCACGCGGCTCTCAGAAAATGATTTAAACGAGCACGCGGCTCTCAGAAAATGATTTAAACGAGCACGTTGCTCTCAGAAATGCAATTGGAATACTTCGTGCATACGCTAACACGAAACATACGTACATAACACGCCTCGATTGATTAACATGGTCTAGCACGACCAAGAACGGAGATTTAAAATCCTGGATGAATGAGGATTCAATTGACTGGGACTAACGAGTCCAAGGTACACCAACAAAACACAAAGGATGCCTGAAATGCCCCTGCAAAGCTTGCAAGAGAAGCCAAAATCCATGCTAGAAATAGCCTTGAGCGCTCAGGGTACACCCTTTGAGCGCTCAACCCTACCTTGAGCGCTCAACTCCAGGCCTCTGAGCGCTCAAACCACATTCCGACCCTCCAGCGCTCAAAAGGTTCAGCTTAAGCGCTTGAACCCCTGAACGGGGACGACGGTTTAGAATCGTAACGTCTGGTTTTAACTCTGATTTTACTCCGATCGACCTTCATAACGTTCCAAAACTTCCAGAGATCAAATTCTTACACCCCTCAGGCGATTCTGAATCAATCCTAAAAATTTCTCACTCAAAATTCTTGCAAAATCAAAAACCCCCCAATTCCTAGGGTTCATCCGTACGATACTCGGTCAATTTCGGTTCGATTCTAGTCGATTAGTGCTTGATTGATCTGTTTCCATGGAGGATACCAGTGAATCACGGTCTCCGGTGGTCTCACCGACGACGGGGAGGGGCGGTGGCAGTACGGCAGTGCCACCACCTGTGAGCTCGAGCGCTCAAGATGCTACAGAGACAGAGAGAGATGGAAATGGAGAAGGAGAGAGAGAGAGAGAGAGAAAGCGGCGGTGGTGGTGGTGGTGATCGATTAGAGGAGAGGGGCGGAGGCAATGGTGGTGGAGATCCAGCCACCAGGGCAACGGTGGCTGGTGGTGATGATGGTGAAGGTGGGGGTAGTGGTTTAGGTGATGGTGACGGCGCACCGGCGCCGGAGAGGGTAGAGGAGAGGAGAGAGGAGAGGGAAGGAGATAGAGATGAGGAGATGGTGGAGATCCACGAAGTGGACAGCGATGGTAGTAGCGGCAGTGATGAGATAGCCGAGGGTGCTCGTTGGAGGATAGAGCCGAGACCCAGCCGGCGGCCTAGTGAGGAAGACAGGGGAAAGGCAGTGATGATTGGTGGTGAGTCAGCAACTCGGGGACAGGGTAGTAGGCCGACGACTCAGGGTCCGGTTGGGATTTCCCGGGAGGACTATCTTGAGCACGCGCCGCCGGAGGTGGTGATGGCGGCTGCAGTAGATGCCCCAGGGATTCTAGAGGTGGCGAGGGAGGCCGTTGTTGAGAGTAGAGAGAGAGAGGCGGCGATGCTACGGGAGGCCGCCGATGAGGACGAGGCGGCGGGGGCCTTCTGTGAGGAGTTTGAGACAGAGGAGGCGGCGGAGGCGGCTAGACTACGAGCCGAGGAGGAGGAGAGGGCAGCCGGACGGAGAGTGGCGGTGGTCCAGGCTGCCGGACAGTGGCTGAGGAGAGGGAGGCCGGCTTTTGACGCGGCGACTTACGCCCCACCAGTGCACCTCTTCGTGCCTTCCGCTTCAGACGATTACACTCCCCGACGGGAGTTGTACTTCGGAGAGGAGGTGCTACTGGACCCCGAGGTCCATCTCTCGACTGACTGCTTGATGGTATGCTTGCTTTACTTTCTCGTACATTGCTTTCGCTCACTTTCAATAGTTAACAAACTTGATTTGCTTTGAATGATTGAATTACTGCATGATTGATGATTGGTTTTGAATGAAAGATTGGACTAACGCCTGATTGCTTGTTTGTTGATTGTGTGCAGAGAAACTTGAGCTTGAAGGCTCACGGGGGTATGGGTTCCAGCTGGGAGATCTACCAGCAGCTGCATGCCTCGGTGAGGGATCTGGTGGATTTGGCGGGGTTCGGGAGATTCATCCCGACTCTCACGAGCACACAGCACGACCATGCCCGTGGTGACGGCATTGGCCGAGAGGTGGAGGGACTCTACGAGTTCTTTCCATCTCGTCATTGGAGAGGCAACGATGACCCCGCTGGATTTCTCAGCGATCACGGGACTGCGGGTAGGAGGAGACCCGATCCCGTTCGACTCGGGGATTGGCAGGGACGAGGCTGCGCTGCGGTGGTTCTTGGGCTTCGTGCCCAACAAGGAGGGGGAGACGGCCACATACGGCCAATTCAAGCTGAAAGGGTTGGGGGAGCCGACCGATGAGGAGGATGTAGCACGGAAGGTGAGGTGCTACTTGTTATACCTGTTTGGGGCTTCACTGTACCCAAACAGGCGTAACAGGGTGCACCTCTCCTATCTTGGAGGGTTGAGGGACTTCACCATAGCGGCGAGGTACAATTGGGGAGGAGCGGCGCTCGGCAGTTGCTATGCGTTCATGAACGCTGTCTCGAGACGGAAAGGGACTAGCATTTCTGGACTGTGGAGCGTCTGGGAGGTAAAACACAACACTTTCATTTTAAATTTTCATGCATGCATTCAATACTTGCACTCAATTATCGAATATGTATTGACTGACCAAATTGTTATTTAATATGCAGCTCTGGGCTTACGAGGTGTTGGGGTTGCACCCCCCCGAGACACGGCACCAGGATCCGGACGTCATCCCCCGAGCACTGTGCTGGGGTGAAGGCTTCCGCTACGGCGGCTCAGCGCGAGGGAACATCCACGTTCTCCGCGCTTCGCAGGACAGGCTCCCTCCTTCTTTGGTAAGTAATGAGCTCTCTCATGCATTCAATCTTGCTTTCGATTTGCTTCAACCATGCATTTAATGACTAATGCTTGAACAACTTCTCGCAGGTTCGCTGGAACGTATGGGATGCTATTGACGAGCCTTACCTGGCTCCGAGCAGGAGGCTCACGAGGGGGAGGGTTTTGCTTGAGTGCCAGTATGGCTGGTTCTGGTACCTTGGCGACAGGGTGGTTCGACAGTCGATGCGGGCTGAAGGACCACAGGTGCCAGGACGCCTCCCTCCTCGAGTGCTGATGACGTCTCGGTACACACTGGCGGAGATCGAGCGTTTCACAACGCCCGACTTGGACCTGAGCCAGCACTTGCGTCCGGCCTTGAGCTATAGAGATTATTTCAAGAAGTATTTGGCCGGTTCGCTGAGGTCGGAGGAGTGGAGAGACAAGGTAGAGGAGGAGAAAGCCGCGAAGGCGTGGGCCTCAGCTGGAGGGGCGGCTGGAGGTAGAGCCGAGGGCGCTGGCACCTCAACTCAGGAGGTGGTGACGTCCAGGTGGTGGGTGCACGTCACCTCTGCTGGTGGAGAGGCAGGGGATATAGACATCCCGAGGCCACCGGCAGACTTTCCACGGCTTTCAGCACCGGTAAGAAACACTTCAAATTCGCATGCTTTGATTTTGAATACCCAAATGTACTGATGACTCAATTTATGATTTGTTTGCAGGTTTCACAGGAGGCGGCACAAACTTTGCACGAGCAGAACCGAGGACTACGCGTCCTGATTCGCCGCCTGATAGCCGGGGAGGAGGTTACTATCCGCCGGGAGGGCGAGCCAGTACCACCTGCTGCCCCTGGACCCTCCCGTCCGAGAGTTGCACCGGTACGTAATCCATTATTTCTTGCACTTTGAATTTCTTGATTATACCGCGTACTAAATCCAATTCCTATTTGCTTGATGATGCAGCCGCCTGTGATCAGGAAGAGACCTTACGCTGGAGTTGGCGGTCCTGGAGACACGACCGTGCGGCTTGGGCGTTCAAAGCCAACGGCGGCGGGACTTGAGGAGGAGAGGTCGCGGAGGCTGACTCGCCGGAGGGTGGATGTAGCACCTGAGGGGGTAGTTGGGACCACGAGCTCGAGCGACGACAGTGTTGATGACGCCAACTACCCCTCTTCCCGGCAGGAGCGTCTGGAGCAGCGACGCGGAGACGAGACTGAGAGCTCGGACGAGACGATGGATGAGTCCGAGTAGCACATATTAGACATAGAGTAGTTTAGAGTTTTGCCTTTGCCTTTTATCCTTTCTCTTGATTGGGCCTGCGTGCCCCAGTAGATAGGTGGATTGGGCCTGCGTGCCCCATATGCGGATTTTCTCATTGGGCGTTGTGTGCCCTGGTAGATAGTTATGATACTTGGTTTGACGTTTTGCTTTTCATGGATTTTGACCAGATTATATACATGATTTGCACTTCCTTTTGTCCATCGTGTTATTTCCTGCTTTTGATGTTTCGAATGAACAAAACTGTTGTAGAATGTACACAATTTATCCACTAAACTTTTGAATTCAAACACCCAAATATAAAGCTTAAAACTTGACTTTAAAGAAAAAGCTAACATGTTCGAGAATTTGGACGAAACATGATTATTTGAGTTTATGTACAACCAGAAATAGTATTTACATGCCGTTCATCCCGACACACTTCTCGTATATGAACGGTCAATACAAATTTTACAAAATGACCTTTGAACGGAATTTGTTGTTCGTAAGGCATATTTGAAAAATGAAATGCTTTGTGAGCCTGTTTAGATGTGAAGAATTGCCATGTTGTCACTTTGACCAAGTCACAAATGACAGAAATGCCCCTGCGATTGTCATCATTTGGCAAGAAAACCCTCGGAGCTATTTTCGATATGGCGATGGCCGCCATTCCATTGCTTGAGTTGGCCATTCATACCCCAAAACCTTGCATAATCCAAGAAACACCTCGGGAACCGCTCCAACAAGTCACAAACGCTCATTGACACATACCTCGATGATTGGAAATGGCCAACAAGGCTAAGAAATAGATTTGGAGGTCCAATGGCCGTTTCCTTGCCTCAAACTTCTTTATATGCGTACCCCGTGTCCGAACGCGTATCGGCTTGTTATCTCGGGGAACGTGACGCTCCGTGAAGTCATAAATGCTTGTTGGGACTTGGTTTGGGTGTTGGTTGAGGGCTTGGAGGCTTAGAAGAGGTTTCGGGCATCAATCGGGCAAAAATGCAGCTGCTGCTGTTTCTGCTGTTTCTGCAGGCCTTGAGCGCTCAATGGGGTTTGAGCGCTCAAGCTCACCACCTTGAGCGCTCAAGGTGGTTTCAGGGAGTTGAGCGCTCAACCCCACTGGTTTGAGCGCTCAATGTCTGTGCTGGGCAGGCAGATTGTGTTACTTTCCAATGCATTTTTGGACCCTTTTGCATGGTTCCCTCTGCCCCAAATGTCTTGTTGCTCTGTTATAACATCTCCCAAGCTTTGAACATCACCTTCCCAAGGTCTTTTCACATTTTCCCAACAAATGCTATGCATTTCCAATACATTTTCAAACTTTCCAACAAAAACACTTTGAAAACATATGCTTGACCATCTTGAAAATGTAATCTTTGATTTCCAATGTTGCATGGCAAATTTGTAAGGTTCCTCCCAAATCCCCTATAAATACCATCCATGATCAAGCCTTTCCCACACACCATTTCCACATCAATTCTCATTTCTTACTCCACACATTTTCTTCATCGATCTTCCATTGTTTCCTCATGGCCGCCCTTGACCCTTCCGTTATCAACACTTGGGTTGCTAGCTTTGAAAACATTGATTGGTTCAACTTCCGAGGTCTTGGTCTCAATGCTCTTCGCCACCTCCATACTTTTCCTATCTGCCGAGACATCTTGCACGCCGCGGTTCGTTGTTGGGATTCGGAGCTCCATGTGTTCCGTTTCGGGATGCAAGAGCTTTGCCCGACTGTTGAGGAATTTCAAGCCTATCTCGGCGGTCGTGCTTTTGCCGATCCCGTCATTCCACCCATTCGCCAAAACTATGCCGACATTCTTAGCAGGAAGCTTGGTCTTGGGAACGGCGATGCGCGCTTCTTGATTCGTAATGAGACCCTCAACGTCCTCCGTCTTTTTGCAGATTACGGCCCAACAGGCGATCTTTTAGATTTTACCGTTCAAAATCGGCGCATGTTTGCACTTTGCATGTGCCTCTTGGCCTTATATTTGTTAGTCCCATGTGATGGCCATCCGAGTTCTGCCATTGTTGGTGTTGCCGCTCAGATTGAACAACGAAGGGATGTGGTTCCTTTGGTTTTGGCTGACACAATCATGGGCTTGGATGCGGTTAAGGCTGGAAGGACTGACACATTTGCCGGAAGTCCGCTTTTGCTTCAGGTTCGGTTTATTTGGTTTGGATGTTTCGGTTTTGGGGATTTTTGGTTGTTTGGCTTTGGTTTTGACTTTGGCTTGTATGTTTTGGTTTTGTAGATATGGCTGTGTGACAAAGTCGGGCTTTTGAGGGAGCCGGCGGGTGATTGGGTCTATGAGCCACGGACTTGGGTGAGCAGACCATTTGTGCATGATGAGGTTGATGAAGATGAATGGTTTGACTTCTTCAGGTCATTGGGAGAGGATCATATCATTTGGCGGTGCCATTGGTTGCCTTTGTCGGACATGACGACCAATCACATGGGAGACACATGGGTGATTCTGGCGGGATCGCAAGGGTATGCATATTATTTCCCGCAACGTATTCTTCGCCAATATTGCATCCGCCAAGAAGTGGAGTACTTGGTTCCTGTCACCTTTAGCCTTCCCACATTCAAGCACTCCGTTCTCGAGCATTATCGTTCTTCTTGGAGAAACAGGGTCACTTGGGCTCCTGATCCCTACACAACTATTCACTTGAATGGACATTACAGAGATTGGATGAGGGGGCAAATGGAAACACGACGCCGAAGAAATTAGCACAATTTGACCCCCGACTCACTAGGCTGTTTCCCAAAATAAATGGTGCTCTTTTTTTTTTTTTTTTTTTTTTTTAGGCTGCTCAGTTTATGTAATCGAAGAAGTGATTTGAATAAAATTGAACGATGAAGGGTTTCCCCCTCTTGGTTCATTTGGTTCCATATGCTATCTTCTTTGAAAACCGTGAAAACATGGACCAACTCATCAGACTTAGACCGAACCCTGAGATAGGGTTGCCTACGTATCCCTTTTCAAGGAATCAGGTCATGGCGTAGTTCAGGGAAGGGTTCACTCGGGTATTTACACTCTCCTTTTGGCGCTCTAAATTTTGCCTGGTACCGCCTTTCCAGGTTTTCGGTCCAGCGAGCTTCTTTTGAATTTTTGCCTTAAATTTTGCCTAGACCGCCCAATGTGGGTTTTCAGACTAGCAGGCTTGCTCTAATTTTTGCTTAGGTCGGTTCGCCCTTGCGATTTTCCGCCCAACGAGCATCTCTTAGGGGTAATATCGTTTGAGTTGGTCCAAATTGACAAGATTACTGAACTCGTTTCCATCTAGATCAAGGATCACTGCTGCCCCACCGTCGAGGATAGTCTTGATGATGTATGGTCCCGCCCATTTCGGCCTGAATTTCCCTCGCGGATCGAAAATCGGCGCCCGAATCTCTTTTACCACCATGTCCCCTTCGATCAGGTCCCTGGACTTCACCTTCTTGTTAAATGCGCGAGCGATTCTTCTCTGATATCCCTGAATGTGATACAATGCTCGCAACCTCCTTTCATCAAACAACATCAACTCTGTGAACCGGTCGCTCAGCCAATCGGCCTCATCAATTTCACTTTCTATCATCACCCTTAATGAAGGCACTTCAAGCTCGATGGGAAGTACTGCCTCCATACCATAAACCAAAGAGTACGGTGTTGCCCCCGTTGGAGTTCGGATCAAAGTGCGGTACCCCCACAATGCTAATGGTAACTTCTCATGCCAATCCCTGGATGATTCGATGGTTTTCTCCAGGATGTTCTTGATTGATTTGTTTGCTGCTTCCACTGCTCCGTTGGTTTGTGGTCTGTATACTGTTGACTTGTGCACCTGAACATTGAATTCCTCAAGTACCTCTGCTGCCCTTCCTTTGAAATGCACACCATTGTCAGACACGAAGGCGTTGGGAACCCCGTATCGATAAATGATGTTCTGCTTGATAAAATGGGCTACTTGTACTGCGGTCAATGTGGCGTAAGAGGCCGACTCCACCCACTTCGTGAAATAATCAATCGCTACCAATATAAACTTGTGTCCATTTGATGCTGGTGGCGTGATTTTCCCAATCACATCTATTCCCCATACTGAGAAAGGCCAAGGCGTTGCCATTGTATGGAGTTCAGACGGCGGAACATGCATGAGATTTGCATGAACTTGACACTTATGACACCTCCGCACATATTGAACACAATCCGTTTCCAAAGTTAACCAGAAATATCCTTGCCTCAGAATCTTCTTTGCCATCATCAATCCGCTCATGTGGGGACCGCAGATTCCTTCATAAATTTCCTCCATTACCCTTTTCTTGTCATCGCCATGGATGCACAATTTGTGCATGCCACAGTATGACCTTTTGTATAACCTTCCACCGCAGAGGATGTATTGTGATGCCAGCCTTTGTAATGCTATCTGATCTTTCTTATTTGCTCCTTCCGGATATTCTCCTTTCTCGACCAAATTCCAAATATCATGATACCAAGGCAGATTGTCGTCAATTTCACCAATACTCATCACATACTCATAGGCTGGCCTATTCCTTTGCTCGATCATGATCGGTCTCATTCTCACTCCCACGGGCAATTCTACCATGGATGCCAGAGTAGCAAGAGCGTCGGCAAACTGATTCTTCATCCTCGGGATATGCGTAAAAGTAACCTGCTCAAATCGATGAATCAGATCGTCAAGGTCTTTGTGGTATGGCTTCAACTTTTCTTCCCGCACTTTCCAATCACCGTTGGCTTGAGAAACTACCAGATTCGAATCTCCGACCACTTCCAATTTCTTTACCCCGATTTCAAAAGCAGCCTCCATTCCCACGATGCATGCTTCATACTCCGCCTGGTTATTGGTAACTTCGAAATTTAATTTGAAAGAGAGGGGAATGTGAGGCCCTTCCGGGGAGACCAATAATATGCCGATCCCGAATCCTCTCTGATTTGCAGCTCCATCGAAGTATAATTTCCAAACATCTTCTGCTACCGTCATAACAGTTTCATCGGGAAACTGGAACTCCGTATCCTCAGGCCCTTCGATCGGATGATCTGCCAAGAATTCTGCCACAGCCCTGCCTTTCATCGATTTTCGCGTCATATACTTGAGCTCAAATTCAGCCAACAGAAGCAACCATCGTGCTAACTTTCCGGTGGGCTTGGTTTTCAAACAGATATTTGAGAGGATCCATTCGAGAAATCAACACCACCGAATAAGCTAACATGTAATGTCTTAGCTTTTTAGAGGCCCACACGAGAGCCCAACAGGTCTTCTCCAATGGTGTGTATCTTTCTTCGGCTCCGACCATCTTCTTGCTCAAGTAATACACCGCCTTCTCGATACCTGTTTCACCTTCTTGTGCCAACATACAACCCATTGCAGACTGTGTAACTGACGAATACAAAATCAAAGGCTTTCCGGGTGTCGGTGGCAACAATACTGGGGGGTTTTGAAGATACTGCCGAATTGATTCGAAAGCTTTCTGGCACTTGTCCTCCCATTTGAATGGTACTCCTTTCTTGAGTAGATGAAACATCGGCTCGCAAGTTGAAGTTAACTTGGCGGTGAATCTGCTGATGAACTGAATTTTTCCCAGAAAACTCCGAACCTCTTTTTCTGTCTTTGGGGGTTCCATTTCTAATATTGCTTTGATTTTCGATGGATCGACTTCAATCCCCCTGGTGGTAATGATGAACCCCAACATTTTCCCTGCAGTGACACCAAATGTGCACTTTTGCGGATTGAGGCGCATCCGGTACTTCCTTATCCTTTCAAAGAACTTGCGCAACGCCGGGAGATGTTCTTCCCTTTCCTTAGCCTTTACAATCATGTCATCCACATATACCTCAACTTCTCGGTGCATCATATCATGTAACAGAGTTGTGGCCGCTCGTTGATAAGTTGATCCTGCATTCTTCAATCCGAATGGCATGACCCTGTAACAAAACGTCCCCCATTCAGTGGTGAAGGTCATTTTCTCTCGGTCTTCTGGTGCCATCAAGATCTGATTATATCCCGAAAACCCATCCATAAATGACAGTAGTGCATGCCCTGCCGTGTTGTCCACCAACACATCAATGTGAGGCAAGGGAAAATCGTCTTTCGGACTGGCCTTGTTCAAATCTCTGAAATCTACACACACCCTAACTTTTCCATCCTTCTTAGGCACTGGCACGATATTTGCAACCCACTGTGGATACTCAGTTACCATCAAAAAGCCGGCATTGAACTGCTTGGTAACTTCCTCTTTGACTTTTTCAACCCAATCTGGCCTGATTTTTCTCAATTTCTGCTTTACGGGTTTTGCATCGGGATACAAGGGAATTCGATGTTGCACAATTTCAGGATCGATTCCGGGCATATCTGCGTGGGACCAAGCGAAAACATCTTCAAATTCTTTGAGCAAATCAACAAGTAATTTTTGCTCCTCCGAAGATAGCCCGGAACCGATTTGAACCATGCGAGGATTTTCCTCATCTCTCAATTTAATTGAAATAACTTCTTCCTTTATTGGCTGAGCATGCCTTTCATTTTCCCTTTCGATTAGGGATTAAGCTCTTTGGGTATTTCTCCCTCGAACTCAGTCTCATCATCGTCGGGGTCAACACAATTTATTTCGGGAACAGCAAAGTAAGCGAAATCACCATTTATTTCATTAACAAAGCCCTCCGGGGCGCAGTACATGGCATCAGACTCAAACTCAAAATAGAAATGACGATGTGGAGGGCCATGAGGCACAAACTCCGACTCACAGCCAAATTCAAACCCTGACTCAGACTCGAACTCTAGCTTAGCGAATGCATTAGTAAATTTTACAACAGGAGTGAAAGTGCAATTCTTGTATTCACCGACCGCATCCACTATCAGCACGCTGGGATCTTCAAAGGCCTCTTGTCCGAGCATCATCACTGCAGGCTCTTCTTTATCCTTACCTGTTAGACCGACCTCGTCGAACATCGACATCAAGATCCCACCATCCAAGGCCTCCATCCAATCTGCTTTGAGGTCTTTCACCAATTTCTCGACCTTTTCATGTTCGTCTTCGCTATCCCAAGCATCATTAGCAAAGATCTCGAATCCGGGGTGCACCTCTCCACTTATTTCATTTACGAATGGCTCAGGCTGGCCATGATATGGTGCATTCGACCCTTCCCCAACAAAGCGAATCCGGCGGTTTGCACTGCTGCTTGCTCCATGGGTCTTCCCCCTTTGCATCTCTTTCAGAGTTGGTTCATACCCCAACCCAAAACGGCCTCGCTGAGAGGGGAATTCTGGAAACTGAGCCACCCTCTGATGAGTTCGACCTAAACCAGTGCCTGGCAGATAAGACATCCTCCTCATCATCTCGAGAGCTGTAGTACTGATTGAAAAATCATCATCGATACGAAGCGTGAACACACCACCAGACGTATCGAAAGCAAAGCCCCCAAGCTGAACATCATTCTCATCATGCATAATTTCTAACAATGGAGCATTATCTTCAGCATGAGGGCGAATGCCTGTGTCTCCGTAGAGGGCAACTGTCCCATTTTCCAAACCAAGCAGAACCTTTTGATGCAAAGTGGATGGAACTGCCATGATATCGGGTCGATGCATCCAAGGACGTCCCAACAGCAAATTGAATGAAGCTGGGATTTCAAGCACATGAAACTCAACTGTTGATTTGAACCCTTCCGCAGCAATTTCCATTTCAACGGTCCCAAGCACATTGCGACGGGTGTTATCGTAAGCTCGCACAGTGAGATTAGATGGCGTGAAATCCTTCGGTTTAAGCCCCAAGCATAAAACCGTTCGAAGTGGACATACATTGAGCGCAGACCCATTGTCTATCTACACAACGGGGATCCATTTCCCCATGCACTTCATGGTGACATGCAAAGGCTTGTTGTGGTCAGTTCCCTCAAGTGGCAGATCAGCTTCGGTAAAGGTTACAACGTGCTTGGTTGGTTTGGGGGTAATGGTAGGCTTGGTGATAATAGCGGCCACCATGGCTTCAGGGGTGATGTCTGGTGCAACTTCCATACAGGACAATGCTTGAGCGAGCTTCTGGCGATGCTCGCTGGAGCTCATAAGCAATCCCCAAATGGTAAGTGCGGCTGGGGTTTTCTCGAGTTGTTTTTGGATGGGATTTTCTTCGTTGGTTGGAGGGGGTTTTGGACGAAGGACGCGACTGCTGGCTGTTGAGTTAGCTTGGGATTGGTTGGTTGTTGGGTTAAAGAGGTTTTGGAAATCAGCTGGATTAGCGATTGGGTCACCGAGGTTGTTTGGATAGTGTGGTGTGGCTAGGTTATTTGGTAGAGCTGGGTTGTTTTGTGGAGTTGGGTTATTTTGTGGAGCTAGGTTAAACGGTGGTTGATTTGTGGCTTTTGGTTGTGGGTTAGATGTGTTTCCGGTGAACATTTGAGGTGGTTGATAAAACCGACCACTCCGAAGAAGATGGAGAACCGAGTCAATATCATCCCCCCATAAATCAGTGTAGTCCGTGTAAAAATCAACAAGATCCCCCTCAGCCTTTCTCTTTCCTTTTGCAATACTGGCTTCTTCCAAACCCTTGGTGATCCCTTCGACAGTCGCTTCGCTCCATATATCACCATTTTCCATGGCTGCCTCATTAACAGCCCAGACCTCGTTGTCCCCAACCCATAGTGGTGCTATTCCTTCATTCTGATTGGCCCATATGTTTGCTACAACATTTTCCTCCATTTGCTGTCCCCAAACATCGGGTAGACCACTGTTCAATACCATGATATTATAATCCTCCGGAACTTGTACTTGAGGTACTGGAAGATTCTCATCAACTATATAATCGTAAGGTGTGAACTCTATCCCCTCCGTCATTCTATTTATTGCTTGCTCACTCATCATGGAGAAATCAGGGCGACCCTCCCACAATGGTGGCATTGGAAAATATGTTTCATCGAAGAACATGGGAAGTGTGGATCCATCCAAAGGATCGTTAGGGTCCATGAGCTGCCATTCATTTGGTGTAGGATCCCATTCACCTTCCTGTGCACCGTTGTTCACCACCACCTCTTCTTGCCAATTTTGCCCTTGTCCTTCTTCCACTGGTTGTATTACTGGCAATGGTTCAAAAAGATTAGGAAGTGCAAATCCATCAAGCGGATCTGCCGGCATCGGGTCCCAAAATTGATTAATCATGGCACCAAATGGGGGTCCTTCATTAAACTGTTCATTTTGTGGCCACGCTTCTCCATTTGCCACGTTATTGGCTACCATCTGTTCATACTCGTGAGCTTCCATGGCCATTATCAAATCACCCCATTCTTGCCAAACATTGGGGTTCAGGTGCACATCAAGAAGACATGCTTCGCATTCATCGGGTATAGGCACGATGGGTTTAGGATCTGTTTCGGGTATGATATACTGGCTTGGGTCAAATGGAGTGGGGTTTAGGCCTTTTTGAGTGGAGCTGAGGGTAATCTGGCCTATGTCACTGTTTCTTTTGTGAGTTAGCAGGGGATTTGTGAGGATGTTGGGCTTTTCAGTGGGATCTCGGATTTGCTTGTTGTCAATGAGATCTCGAATCTCATGACGCAGACGCTGGCATCTTTCAGTGGGATGGCCGGGTGTTTGGTGGAATATGCAGAAGGCGTTTGGGTTGTATGTTGGTGGGGGATTTTGTGGAGGTGGAGTTGGTTGGAGAGGTTTGATTTTTCCCTGTTGTACAAGTCGCTCAAAAGCAACAGGTAGAGGTAGAGGAAGAGGGGTAAAGATACGCCGACCTCTTTGGTTTTGTGGTGGTTGGGTTGATTGGATTGGTTGTGACAAGATGGCATTTATGGGTTCAGATTTATGGGGTTGGTGATTCGTGGAATTGGATGAGGTACCGGCTGTGTAACTGGGGTTGGCGTATAGGGAAGAGGTGTTGCCTATGTAGTTTGGCTTGGGTTTGGGGAAGGAGTCTCCTTTTTTCAACACCCCGCTCTGCAGAGCCTCTTCAATTGACAGACCCATCTCAAAGTAGGTCTCGAAGTTATGTGCTTGGGCCATGACCATGTACTGAGCCAAGTCGGGTTGTAGGTTCTTGGTTATAATGCGCATTTGATCTTTGTCGCTGGGACGATCGGTCATTTGCGCTGCCTTGGCTCTCCACCTTATCATGAAATCGGCGAACGACTCCCTTTCCTTCATCTTGATACTCTCAAGTTCACGAGTGGTGACCTTGAGCTGCACATTATACTCATACTGCTTAATGAAAGCAGCTACCATTTCTTCCCAAGTTTGTCTCTTCGAAATGTCAAGAGACAAAAGCCATTGGAGTGCAGGTCCTTTTAGGATTTCATGAAACATCTGAGCCATGGTCAGCTCGTCAACTTCTTGCAACGAGAGGGAGCTTACGTATGCCTGAACATGTCCTCTCGGATCCCCAGTCCCATCAAACTTTTCGAAGTCCACATGCTTGAATTTCTTAGGGAGCTTAGCGCCTGGGAAGATGCAGAGTTTGTTCATGTCGAAACCGGTGATGGCTCGTTTCTCACTTTTGGCCACAGATTCCTCTAGCTTAAGTATCTTAGCTAGCATTTCAGCCAATTGGGGATTCTCAGGGGGAGGGGGTTGTTCCGGATGTTCATCATTCGGAATTTCTTCTTCCCGAGCTTCACCGTCGGGTATTCGTTGCTGAGGTGGGGGAAGTCGGCTTTGTATGTTTACCATAATCGCCATGAGTTGGGCGACTCGGGTATCATTCCGAACCCTCTCATCATGCATTTCCTTTCTCAACCGCTCAAACTCATTCGGGGGATCCTGTTCCTGTTCCGCTGCCATACTTGACTCGGCCTTAGGTGATAAGGTTCTAGACAATCTCTGTCCGGGAGGTCGAGTCCAAACAGGTAAGGTCTTCTTCTTCTTTGCAGGCCCAATGGTTCAAGAACTGATCAAAAAGCAAAAGCCGGACTCAGATGCGTACTCGACGTGTCTATTATGCACAAAAAGAATGATTTACCAATGCTCTCAATCGCCTCGCCGCGACTCAAATCACAGAGTTAGCCCTATTTCTAGCCTTAGGAGTTAGTCTACCGGTTTCGGAACTCACTTGGAATCGTTTGCACAGCAGATTGTATCAACACCACGGGTAAGTCGTTTTACTCGGCAATTACGGCTTCAACCTACAACCTAGGTGTTGAAACCGCAACCGTTATCCTTTCTTTGACCATCCGAGACAAAGCAATAAGGTGTCGCAACCCAGTTACAATCGATTCCAAGGCTAGTCCGAAACACGGGTGACCGTTTGGGCACGGTCAACGCCGGAGGTATCTCATACTCCGTGGATTTAAAGTCTCCTAGACTATACTCGACGGCTTCGAAAGATTGCCCCAATCCTCAAGTTTTTCTTTAAAGCAATAAGTCCTTTATATCGGATGATCGGATTTGGGAAATTCTGATCCACACAAATTCCGATAATGATCTAAGATCAGATGCCTAAGGGCGATTGACCCTCCTCGGGCCAAGGTCCCTTAAACCTGTTTAGATCAGTGTTTAAGAATTTTGATGATCCAAATTTTCCCACGTCCGGTCGTCCTAAAGGCTAACTCGTAAGAACAACGCGCATATGGGATGCACGACTCATCATCGGGCCGAGGCAATCTCCTACTAACCGCAGAGACTCTAAAACCAAACTGAAAAACAATACGGACCGAACACTTGCGACGGCTATGTACAATGCAAATGCATGAATGCAATATGGCATGGCGAGAAAAGCGGTAACACGTAGCACCTTAACATGGTGGAGCACTTAAACTTAACACACGAGTGGTTGCTAAACGTGGGGTTCTATGGTTAACTAAATGCAAAGGCTGGTTTTGGTCATTGAGGGTACCCCGGACTCAAAATCAAAAACCGCCTCCTACCGTTAAAAACGATAGTGATGATGTGATTTATCACGGTCGAGGGCTGCTGGGCATTTCGGGATTCCCTGTCACCGGCAAGCCGGGCAGGATTGCCAAAACACGCCGGCGGGGCTAAGAACCATGCAAGTGCAATGCAAAACCGAATTTCAAATATTTGAAAAAAATCCCACAAAACATCTTTCAAATTAAACCCACATTTGATTAGCACATATTTCAATAGCACATATTTCAATAAAATTACACAAGTGTAATAAGAATTACACAAGTGTAATTAAATAAAATATATATTAACCAATGTCCCCAGCGGAGTCGCCAGCTTGTGGACGGCCCACTGAAAGACGGTTCGCTTTCCAAAAAGATTGTGATTGTTTGAGTCGCCACCCGGATTTTAGGTCCGAACCCGAGAAACCAATAAAAATGTGACTTGTTGCCCATTGAAAAAGATTTTACTAGCCATTATGAAACCAAAGATTTCTCGGATTCGGGGGTTTGGTTACGAGAGGGGAAGGGTTTTACGGCACCCCTCTCGCCCGGTCCGTGAACTGGTCTCTACTTGATGTTTTGTGGGATTTTGGGAATATTTGAAATTTGATTTATTCACAAAAATAGGGATTCGGGGATGGGAATCACGTTAAACAGTAAATCAAGTATAAAATGCAAATCTAAAGTGGATGCTTGTGTTTGGTGATTTACATGAATGATGATGATGATAACAAGTGGAATTATTACAAATATCTACAAGGAACGAGAAATTACAGAAAATATACAACAAACCCCAGAAAGTGCAAACATGAGACCCAAACAAACTATTTTACAAACTGGATCCCTTGATAAGAGTTGAGCGCTCAAAGACAAAGGTTTGAGCGCTCAAACCCTTCAAACCAGCTTGAGCGCTCAAGGCCCATGGATTGAGCGCTCAAGCCAGTTCCTGGCTTCTGCGATTTTACTCTCTTTTTTACAGCTTCTCTTCTCATTCTTTACAAGATCAACATTGATCAAACATTTTCCAAAGGAAATCAAATAAAACAGACAGATTGATCCTTAAAAGAATGGGAAGAGAGTAGAATCCCCGTAGATTAATAAGAAAATACTTTTGAATGGAGAGGTAAAAGTGAAATCCAGACTCTAAACACTATGATAACAACTCACACACACTATTAGTATGCCAAACCATGGTCCATCATCGAAACAACGAATAATCCACAAAATGCCCAAGAACAGCTTGAGCGCTCAAGTTAATGACCTTGAGCGCTCAAGCCATAAACTGGCTTACCAATTTCTGACTTAAAAAGGGATGATCGACGATTCTCAGGACCTTCTGGAATTTAAACAGAAGCATATGAACATGACTTCAGTCACCCCTTTGCACCCAAAGATATGATTTGCAAAGGTTTTGATTTTTGATCATCATAAAATGGTTAAACAATGTTCATGCATATGGTTTTATGACACAAATAAGCTGTTTGGAGAAATCCATGAACATTGATAAACATTAAATGATGATCAAAACCAAAAGAAGGCACGAAAATCAACAAAAAGGAACCTGTTTAGAACTGGGCTTGAGCGCTCAAAGCCTGAAGCTTGAGCGCTCAACCCCTGTTGTAACTGCAGATTTGAAAACTCTTTTTAAACGATTTTTAGACCTTTGTGAGTTCAATGCAAGTACAAAGAACTTTCTTGAACTCACTGGTCTTCCTCAGATGAACCAAAACAGTGAGTTCATCACATGTTTTACTACCTTTCGGAAATGCTTGTAGTTTGAAATTGATTCTGGGCTTGAGGATGGATGATTGTGGATGTTTTGGCTTATATTGTAGACGAATTGGACAATGTATGTGGTTGGTTGATGATCAAGGACTGAATTTCTGAATTTGAAGGGTGGTTTTGACAGTGGTTTTGATGATGGAAGAGTGGTTTTTGTAGAGAGAGAGAGAGAGATGATCGATTTCTGAGAGATTTTGTGGACTGGAGTATGAGAATGGTTAACCCCAAAACCAGGGGTGGAGGGTGGATTTTATAGAGTGAGTGGGAGGGAAGATAGGAGAGAGAGGAAGTGGGTTTGTATCTTAGGAGTAGTTTTAGGTGTATTTTTGGAGTTAGTGGGGTGTATTATACACATGAAGATCGTACAAGATCATCTCAGACGCTCCCCATGCAGAAAATCTCATGATTAGATATTCTGCAAGTTGCTGACTGGATCAGAGTTGAGCGCTCAAAGCCGTGGGCTTGAGCGCTCAAGGTGCTTTCCAAGGGTTGAGCGCTCAAGGATAGGGGCTTGAGCGCTCAAGGTTCTTGATGGCAAATTGCTGGTTTGGCTTGGTTCAACAGTGTTTGGGTTGGTTTGAGCTGATTTGGTTGCTTGGGGTGGTATTTGGCTGATTTCGGTCAATTTCAAGTCATTCACACAAGTTCCAGGTAGTCATGATTGGTCCGTTTCATCATCGGAAATGCTCGAGCACATCTCGGGTTCAAAATTGGGGTGTCTACACATTGTTATTTGTGGCCAGAGGTTCAGTCTTAGGCTTGCAGGTGTGCCCAAAAACTTTACATAAATTGCATTTGAGGGGTAACCATTGATATTCAACAGCAACAGTGACTGGTTCTTGCCCCATTGTGATTTGGATATCCTTGGGAAGTTCTATTTTAGCTGACCTCCATACACACTCTTGCAAAGTCAATCCTTTATTGCCTAGCAGTGGCAATATCAATGTGTAGGGGTTAAAAGGAGGGTTGAGAGAGCTTCTCTATCTAGAATCTATAGAGAGAATGCACTCCCCTTATTTTTGCATTCAAATTTTTTACAAATCCACCAAACAATTTGTTTCGTTTACCTATTTGTATGTTTCTGCTCCTTATGAGGGGATCCATCGAATCCATTCTATCTAATCCATATAACTTTGCAAAAAATGGTATTCATGGTAAAAAATATGGGGGTTGTACTACTCGTATGGGTTCTAGTTTTGAAGGGGTGTTGCAATTTCATTCTGGTAGGTATGATGGATCTTTTTTCTCTATTGAATATTCAGTGGGTTTAGCTTCTCTCTCTAGATTCTAGAGGGAGAATGCACTTCCCTTACAATCTCTTCCAATATTTTTGAGTTCTCTTCAAACATCTGTTTAAGGATATTTTTGTCCCAGAATACTTTATGACTCTGGCCTCCCTAGTGATTCAAAAGTATTTGCCATCATTAAAAACTCTCAATGGGCTTTTCCCATTACTCAGACTTTTGATCTCAATGAAGTCAGATCCGATATGTTCTCTCTCCCTGGACCCAATGGGGCTGATGATTATCATAAATGGATGCTCACTCCAAATGGTCATCATAGCATAGCATCCATGTGGAATCACTAGAGAACACAATTTCCTAAAGTTCAATGGCACCATTGCTTACGGTTTTCTGGACACATTCCAAAGTGTAGCCTTATAGTTTTGGTGGCTGTCCAAAATAGGTTGTACACAGAGGACAGATTGGTAAATTTTGGGACCAAAACTCACTCCTGCTGCAGTTTCTGTCAGGGTCTAGAGAGTCATGATCATTTATTTTTCAATTGTCCTTATACCTCTCAGGTTTGGACCTAGATCACTGAGCTACTTAATGTGGTCTGGCCTGCCAAGCCCTGAACTAGCTAGATCTCTTTTATATCAACCATTAAAGGTAAGTCACTTAAGAATCTCATGATTGAACTTGCATTTACCACATTGTGGACATCCTGCAAAATCTCATTCTAGTTACATTTGAGAACAGTTTGGAAAATGTGACTTTGATTTTGGAGTCGCCACTCGGGTTTAAGAACCGTACCCGATAAACCGGTTTAAAAATGACTATTTTGCCCTTGTTTTGGAAAAAGCTTTTACCGGCGCATCGTTACCAAGATTTCTCGGGTTCGGGAGCTAAGTTACAAGGAGGGAAGGTTTTTAAGGCACCCCCCTCGCCCGGTTATGGAAACCGGTCTCTACTACGTGCTTCAGGGATAACAAAGCATTTATTTCTTAGACTCAAACCACACGAACAAGGTGAAGGAAACAAGTATGCAAAGATCATCATGATTAACATATAAAAGGTGAATGCATTTGATCGTGAAGATGGAATAACATGATGATGGAGTGACATGAATAACAAAAAGAACTACAAACAGTATATACAATGGAACATAAGTTTTTTTAGGGACCCTTTTGGTAAAATCAAATCTAACCCTTCTGTTTTCCTTCAGGCACTTGAAAGAATACTTCAGGCGCCTAGAATTGTGCTTCAGGCGCCTGAAGGAGACACTGGGGGCTTGAAACTGCTGCTTCAGGTGCGTGAAGCTGCTACTTCAGGTGCTTGCTCAAAACCTCTTTTTGCCTCTATTTTGCCTTTGTTATTGATAGGAAAAGGGTATAGGCATGATGTTGTGTGGAAACCATGCTCTTTTCAATTCATTCATGCAAAACCTCTTTTCAATTCATTCATGCAAAGAAAATGACCTCTAATAGGAATTTTGAGATAAATGGATGGTTTTGATCCCATAGATGGTCACTTACTTCCTTGAAATACAAAACATCACTAACTAGTTATGGACCAATATAAAATGTTTTAGAACAAAAAGAAAAGAAAGTGAACAGAGCCTGAAGCCGCTACTTCAGGTGCCTGAAGCACTTGCTTCAGGTGTCGAGCAAAAATGCTCTCTTGATATGTTTAAGTCATTGTAAGCCCATTATTGCTATTGAGAACCAACATGGACTTGCTGACTTCCCTCAACAAGAACTTTTCAACACTGATTGGGTAGGTTTACTACCTTTTAGAGCTTAAAAGTGGATGATTGAGCAATAGAAGTGGGTTTTGGATGGATAGTGGGTGGCTTGGATCAGATTAGAGGCTGGTTTTGGGTAGTTTCTTGTGAGAAAAATGGTAGAACTTGAGTGTAATGTGATTTAGGTGGAAGATGGATGGATTGGAGGTGATGTTTGGTTGATTTTAGTGGTTTCTTAGAGAGAGAAATGATTGATTTTGGGTGTTTTCCTCCAGATTATGGTGGAACCCCTTCAAAGGAGGGGTGTGGGGGTTTAAATAAGGCTCCAATGGTTGGTTTAGGTCTCCTAGGGGCCATTTTAGGGGTCTATTTAGGCTCAAACGCTCCTCCCTGATGATATTCTGCAAAAACGAATCATAATCATTGCACCCAAGATATTCCCGCTTTAATTTTGAAATTCTTAAAAAAGAGCTTTAGGCGCCTAAAAGGTCTCTTCAGGCGCCTGAAGGGAATGCTTCAGGTGCATGAGAAAGGTTCATCCTCGTGTTTCAAAGTGATTATAATGTTTCTCAAATGATGGTGGAAAACAATTCCAAGCTGATTTATCCAAAAAAAAAAAAAAAAACAATTCCAAGCTGATGTATTATTGCAAAAATCCAAGTTTATGATTGACAATTTCAACAGAACAGCATGACATTTATTTTTAACAGTTGCGACCGAACCACTAAGGGTTGCCTACGTATCCCTTTGCAAGGAATCAGGTCGTGCGTAGTTCGGGACTACAAGGTTGACTCAATTTTTGGACTTTTTCTTTTTTGACAACAACAACAAGACATTACAGGCTTGAAGATGAAAACACATAGACGAGGAAAGCAAAAACATAAACATACTCAAAATACAAACTGACTCAATCAGAAGTGAAAACTTGACTTGACACTTGAAGACTTCCAAGGCTCGTGGAAGATTGAATTATTGCATGGTCATTGTTTGTTTATTCTTCCGGCGAGATGTTTGGCTTTGCCAGTGGAGCAGAGATGGATCCGTTGTCAATGAGATCTTGTACTTCATGACGAAGGCATTGGCATCTCTCGGTAGGGTGACCAGGTGTTTGGTGGTAGATGCAGAAGGTATTTGGTTTGTAGGAAGGTGGGGGATTTTGTGGAGGTGGGGTTGGCTGGAGTGGTTTGAGGAAACCGTCCATGAGAAGCTCTTTATAGATCGAGGGCAAAGGTGTAGAGAGTTGGGAAAATTTTCTTTGCTGGTTTTGAGGTCGGTTGGTTTGGGTCGTGATCTTGTTAATCGGTTCAGTTTGGTTGGGATTATTGTTGGTGGAGCTCGAAGGGGCGTTTTTAGTGGAGGTGAGGCTAATTTCATTGATGTTGGGGTTTTGTTTATGCTGAGTCGTGGGGTTTGATATGGTGTTGAATGGCAGAAGAGAGATGGTTTTATTGTCAATGAGATCTTGGATCTTGTGACGGAGGCGTTGACAATTGGAGAGGGTAAAAGTCTGATTACCCTACTACTAGGCATAGCACGTGCCTAGTGACGTACACCACGAGAGGGTGAATAGCTCGGCACCACAAAGGGAGTCCTTAGGACCTGTGCCGATCTGGTATGGCCAAACTGGATAGGCTACGTATAGCTTAAACAACCTTCTGGAATACATAGTTCAGCTCGGTATAATAAGCTGAGCTATGTACGGGTTATTCCGAGCTACGAGTAAACTCGGCACCGTCACGAACAAGGCGGTGAGACATTCCAGAACATTCTACAGTAGCTCCTTATGAGATAAGGAGCAATCCCGTAGAGAAAGGGATTGATATGGGAAGTCCTAACGTGATTAGGAGTATACCACATATAGGAAAGAACCCTATATGGAAAGAAAGATCTCTGCTAGGCGAAATCTAGCAGGATATGGAAAGTTATCTCTTAATAAGAAAATCTTATTAGGAGAAGGATTCCTAAAGAGAATAGGAAACAGGGGGCACGAGATGCCTAGGATGATGCATATCCACACCTATAAATACAAGGGAAGGACCATGACAAAAGGTACGCTGTAACACCCAGTTATACGCTTTGTGTTCTTGGCTTGATTAGTAATCCAGTACTAACTTAAGCATCGGAGGGCCTTTGCCAACAAGAGGCAAGGGTGCTCTAACTTATTCTTTGTCTTGCAGATTTAGGGTCGAGCCAAGCCTGCACGTGATATGGGCTAACGTGGAATTACACCCCCTACAATTGGCGCCGTCTGTGGGAAACCTTACAAAAAGCTTCAATCCTTTGAAAAAAGTCAACAATGGTGGTTTCAGAGCCCCTATTGTACACTCCAAGAAGGAAGGAGGTGGAAGACGATGGAACCACCCTGGTGTACACTACGAGAAAGAGTACGAAGGTGGACAAAACTCCTACGGTTCTTAGAGCACCTCGCAAGAAACCAGCCACCGGAAGGTTCAATATAGGGCATATCCCCGAGATTCCAAAATTCAGGGATACGCGCCTAATAAATTTTGGTTCCCCAAGATCAGGCGAACGGCGAGGGCGCTCAAAGACGCCTCCAAGAGGTGGGCAAGCCTCCTCCCGACGAGATCGGAGAAGAAGCCCACCAAAGAGGGACGATCGTAGGAGGACCAGAGATCAAGAGAAACAGGATAGCCTGGACAGAAAGGAAGAGGAGGCAGAAGAACTGGCCCGTGAAGTCACTCGACGAGAGCGAGAGATTCAGGACCTAAAAAAGCAACTCCAAGAAATAGAGAAGGACCTACGCTCACGGACGAGATCCGTGCAGTACGAAAAGGAAAGGAGTCATCGCTTTAACGATGTCTCCGCTGACCGAGCAGTCTCTCCACGAAAAAGGAGAGAAAGGAGCGTTTCCGTTGAGAAGAAAGAAAGAAGAAAGCATGCCAGGGACAGATACGAGAGATCTGGTTCCAACGAGCACCACCCCGATCAGCACACAAGAAGAAGGGAAGCCCACCGAGCTGATGGAGGCCCTAAAACTGCACGAGAAGCAGCTAAAGAAGCCCTAGGCCAAATCTCAAAGTCACCACTGGCCCACTGGATCCGAGCAGAAAAAACACCGAGCAGAGTGAAGCACTTAGCATTCACTCCCTACGAAACCAGTACGGATCCTGTGACTCACATCCAACACTATCAACAGGCCATGTTCATGCATGAGCAGGAGGATGCCCTGCTATGCAAAATGTTCCCATCCAGTTTGGGAAAGGTAGCCCTAAGCTGGTACCATAAGCTCCCAGAGGGATCCATCCTGTGCTGGGACCAACTAGCTGAGGAATTTACTGCTCGTTTCCTCACTAGCCGAGCCGCTCCAAAAACTTTCGATGCACTAACCTCTATGAGACAGAGGGATGATGAGACTCTAAGGCAATACTCCAAGCGTTACTGGGAGACTTTCAACGAGATTGAAAACTGCAGCGAGGAGTATGCCTTGGCAACGTTCAAAACGAGCTTGCCAATGCACAGTAAGCTGCGAGAATCGCTTACCATGCATCCGGTGAAAACCAGGCCATACTCATGGAGAGGATACAAGAGCATGCAAGGGTAGAGGATGACATCCTACAGGCTGGGGGTAAGATTGTGGCTGGGCAACCTCAGCTCCCAGAGAAGAGGGCTGCAGAGCCAAGGGTGTACAAGAAGGAGTACACATCAGGGAGAAAAGACTATACGCAGCAGAGAAAGGACAGAGCCGATCCAGACCCCAAGTCATACTTCAGCATCATGGCAACCTTCAACATCCCGACCTACAAAATGCTGTACCGGATTAAGAATGAACCATGGTTCAGGAGGCCCTCAAGAATGACAGGCAACCCTGAAAAGAGGAGGGCTACCAATCAGCACTGCAGCTACCACAGGGATTGGGGACACATGACTGAAGATTGTGTGGAGTACAAGAAGTTCTTAGATGAAAAGGTGGCAGAAGGCCATCTAAAGGAGTTTCTGGCAGGTGAAAAGAACGATGCCGAGCTGATAGAAGAGTTGGACTACGAGAAAGGTCCAAAGGGGACAATCCATATGATACATGGACTGGTGGCCCCCTATACCAACAACGAGATCAGACACATCCAAAGGGTCAACGGACAAGCGAAACAAGTCATGAAACTCGGCATGAAGAGGCCGAGGGCTGAGGGAGTCATGGAGATTCCAATCATTTTTACTGATGATGATCTGGATGGGGTAGTTGTGCCCCACAACGACGCGTTAGTGATTACACTGCGGATAGGGGATTATGACGTGGAGAAAATCCTTGTGGATCAAGGGGCTAGTACAGAGATCATGTATTACCACACTTTCAAGAAAATGGAGCTCCCGCCGAGCTCATTACAAAAGTGTTTAGTCCCACTGGTCGGTTTCAGTGCGCAGACAGTATGGCCTATGGGAAAGGTCACATTGCCCGTCCGAGCTGGATCAGTGGTCCTAAAAACCGATTTCCTTGTAGTAGACATCCCATCCTCCTATAACATGATTATAGGAAGAACCTGGATGCACAAAATGAGGGCTGTCTCCTCAACTTACCACCAAAAGATCAAGTATCCTGGAGCAGACGGCATGAGTGCCTCAGAGGAAGCCAGAAGGTAGCCGACCTATGCTTCAACATGGTAATAAAGAAATCTCCTAAGGCCGAGCTGGTGCAGACAGTTGAAGTTCCAGATCAATCAACGTTGGGGGACGTCGGAGGTGACCCCACCAAGAAGATAGTAGAAGGGTTAAAGAAGATACAGCTTCAGGGAGATGACGAGGAGAGGTACTTTTTGATCGGCGAGGCACTCGCCGAACAAGAGCAAGAAGATTTGGTTGCCTTTCTAAAGGACCACATCGATGTTTTCGCATGGACTCCTCAAGAAATGCCTGGGATAGACCCCAAGACAATTTGCCACCATCTGAATGTGGATCCTCAGCACAAACCAGTTGTGCAAAAAGCGAGAAGGTCGGCACCACAACACGCAGACGCTGTGATCGAAGAAGTAGATCGGCTGCTCGAAGCGGATGCTATACGAGAGGTGAGCTATCCATATTGGCTGGCCAACACTGTCGTTGTCAAGAAGAAAAACGGGAAGTGGAGGGTCTGTGTAGATTTCACTAGCCTTAATAAAGCATGCCCCAAGGACAGCTTTCCACTTCCCAGAATTGATCAACTAGTGGACGCCACATCAGGCTACGAGAGGATGAGTTTCCTCGACGCATATCGTGGATACCATCAAATAGCTATGTATGAGCCAGACCAAGAGAAGACTTCTTTTATCTCACCAAGAGGGCTCTACTGTTACAAGGTGATGCCCTTCGGGCTACGAAATGCCAGAGCAACATACCAGAGGCTGGTCACAAAGATGTTCAAAGAACAGCTCGGCAAAACCATGGAGGTCTACATCGACGACATGGTTGTGAAAAGCAAGTTGAAATCTGATCACCTTGCCGACCTAAAGGTAACTTTCAGCATTCTCAGAAAATACAAGTTAAAGTTGAACGCCTCCAAGTGTGCCTTTGGAGTTAGCTCGGGGAAGTTCCTAGGGCACCTGGTGACTAAAAGGGGGATTGAGGCCAATCCAGATCAGATTACGGCTCTGCAAGGCCTTCAAAGCCCAAAGACCACGAAGGAGGTCCAAAGGCTAACAGGGATGGCAGCAGCTCTTAACCGTTTCATCAGTAAGTCCTCAGACCGTTGTAGACCATTCTTTCAACTTCTGAAGAAGGGAGAGGGATATGAATGGGGAGCCGAGCAGGAACAGGCATTCCAGGAGCTGAAACAATACCTGTCGACACCTCCCTTACTCTCTACTCCAGAAGCTGGGGAGCGGTTGATATTATATCTAGCAGTGTCTGATCACGCTGTCAGCT
This sequence comes from Vaccinium myrtillus, assembly GCA_016920895.1. Classification (NCBI taxonomy): domain Eukaryota; kingdom Viridiplantae; phylum Streptophyta; class Magnoliopsida; order Ericales; family Ericaceae; genus Vaccinium; species Vaccinium myrtillus. The sequence continues at coordinate 20,382,749 of CM029274.1, forward strand.
CGGTCCTCCTACGGATAAAGGGGGCGGAGCAGTCTCTGGTCTACTTTGTGAGCAAAACGCTGTTAGATGCCGAGACACGTTATCTACCACTGGAAAAGCTTGTGTACGCTCTCATCATAGCTGCAAGAAAACTCCCACACTACTTTTTACAGCATGCCATCACTGTGTTCACTGAATATCCACTAAAGGCCTTACTCAGGAAGGCAGACCTCTCAGGACGAATATCCAAGTGGTCCATCGAGCTCAGCCAGTTCGACCTTGATTATCAACCCAGAACAGCAATTAAAGGGCAAGTCTTAGCTGATTTTATAGCTGAGTTCACCCCAATAGTGGCTCCACCACCACCAACTCTCCACGAGAAGGTGCAGATCAGTCCCACCGAGCCGCCAAAAAGAGTGGCCGACCTGTATCCAGGAGAATGGAGGCTCTATGTCGACGGATCAGCCTGCAACAAAGGGTCAGGAGCAGGAGTGGTGTTATTCTCTCTAGAAGGATTGGTGGTGGAACAAGCACTACGACTGGGATTCAGTGCCACCAACAATGTGGCAGAATATGAAGCCTTGCTCGCAGGACTCAGGAGTGCCATGGAACTCAAGGTCAGAAAGTTAAGGGTATTCTGTGACTCACAATTAGTTGTTAATCAGCTTTCAGGGGAATACGCCGCAAGAAGCGAGAAGATGGCTGCATACTCAGAAGTAGCCAAAGACTTGCTCGACAAATTTGACAACATCTACATCCAGCAAATCAGCTCGGGACAGAATGCACATGCAGATTCACTGGCATGCTTGGGATCGCAGAAAACACGAATACCGACGAACAATGAGTCCGTGGGAATATCCGAACGAACCAAGCATCGGCCGAGCAAGAGAGATGGTAATGGAGACAGAGTTCGGGCCAAGCTGGATGGACCCAATAGTGGCATACCTACGAGATGGGACCTTGGCAGAGGACAAAAGGGAAGCTCACAAAATCAAGACCAAATCAAAGACGTTTCGGCTCTCCCCGGAAGGTAAGCTTTATAGAAAGTCTTTTCTTGGACTCGTATCTATTATGTGTACATCCAGCTCTTGTTCAAATTCCTCCACGAGATCCATGCTTTGGAACTTGTGGAGGACACACCGAGGAAGATCCATAGCCCACCGAGCAATATCACGGGGATATTGGTGGCCTTATATGCAAGAAGATGCAAAAGCTTTTGTGAAAAATGTGAGAAGTGTCAGAGGTATTCCCCTCTCATCCGAGCTCCAGCGGAGGATCTGCTACCTCTGACTAGCCCATGGCCTTTTGCCCAAAGTGGGGGTTGAACATCGTGGGTCCTCTTCCCATGGCAAAAGCAGGGAAACGAAAATTCCCGCTCGTTGGCACCGACTACTTCACAAAGTGGATAGAGGGGGAAGCTCGCCAAGATCACGAAGCCATGGTGGAGCGGTTTGTCCGGAACAAAATCATCACACGATTTGGAGTACCATACTTCATCATCTCGCATAATGGGTCCTTCGGCAAGAAGTTCAAAGCTTTCAGGCTCAAAGACGGCATCAGAACTACTACTCAACTCCGGCTTACCCACAAAGCAATGGGCAAGCGAGGCCTCAAACAAGACTATCCCGAAAGCCTGAAAAAGAGGTTGGAGAAGAAGAAAGGAAAATGGCCGGACGAACTACCAGCCGTGCTATGGGCATACAGGACCACCCCACGGCGATCTACGGGAGAGACGCCGTACTCCCTCGCTTATGGGACAGAGGCAGTAATACAACTAGAGATCGGCCTGCCGACCCTCCGCACCACTCTTGTGGAGTCGGGCGGCAATGACAATGCCCTGGCCGAGCAGCTTGATCTCGCCGAGGAAAAAAGAGAACGTGCACTCATTACACTAGCAGCATACCAAGAGCAGCTGCAGAGAAGCTACAATAAGAAAGTGCAGCCAAGAGAATTCAAGGTCGGGGATCTAGTCCTAAGGAAAGTTTTGGCCAATACCAAAGTATCCACTGATGGGAAGCTTGGGCCGAACTGGGAAGGCCCCTACAAGATTGTTGGGATTGCTGGCATTGGGGCTTACCGCTTGGCCGACCTGGACGGAGACCCAGTACCACAGCCATGGAACGTCCAGAATCTAAGGAAGTTCTATCAGTAATAGGTTTATGTGATTACGAATACAATCACACCCCACTTTTTTAGGTGAATACGAGGAAATTCACATTTGTTTTTTTTTAGCTATGACAGTCCTTTATCATTATTTCAATCACAAACAAGGTTTCATTTCCTTTCTTCCCCTTATCAAGATTATGCTTAAATACGAACCAAAATTTCATCAAAATTGGATTCCTATTGGGGAGCAGAGAGTATGGACGAGTTCACAAACTCTAAGTATGAACAAACTTAGAATTGCAACGAATAGTGCAACAAACTCTAAGTATGAACAAGCTTAGATTTGCAACGAATACTGCAACAAACTCTAAGTATGAACAAACTTAGAGTAGCAACGAATACTGCAACAAACTCTAAGTATGAACAAGCTTAGAGTTGCAACGAATACTGCAACAAACTCTAAGTATGAACAAGCTTAGAGTTGCAACGAATACTGCAACAAACTCTAAGTATGAACAAGCTTAGAGTTGCAACGAATACTGCAACAAATTCTAAGTATGAACAAGCTTAGAGTTGCAACGAATACTGCAACAAATTCTAAGTATGAACAAGCTTAGAGTTGCAACGAATACTGCAACAAACTCTAAGTATGAACAAGCTTAGAGTTGCAACGAATACTGCAACAAACTCTAAGTATGAACAAGCTTAGAGTTGCAAAGAATACTGCAACAAACTCTAAGTATGAACAAGCTTAGAGTTGCAACGAATACTGCAACAAACTCTAAGTATGAACAAGCTTAGAGTTGCAACGAATACTGCAACAAACTCTAAGTATGAACAAGCTTAGAGTTGCAACGAATACTGCAACAAACTCTAAGGATGAACAAGCTTAGAGTTGCAACGAATACTGCAACAAACTCTAAGTATGAACAAACTTAGAGTTGCAAAGAATACTGCAACAAACTCTAAGTATGAACAAGCTTAGAGTTGCAACGAACATTGCGTCAAACTCTAAGTAGCATAGCATTTGGTTAATCAAGAGTATCACAGGCCACACACGGCCAAACGAGGTCACACAGGACCAACCAAACAAAAAGCAAACAAGTACGAGAAACTTAAAAAGTATCAAAACAGGCCACAGGCGGCCGAGCAGGACCACGCAGGGTCAATCAGAAGAAATAGCAAAGGCACTAGGCCTCTTCACTGAGCCTTTGAGCGTCAGTGGCATGGGTGGGATCTTCGTTACCTCCAGCAGTGCCATCAGCAGCTTCAGCAGTTGTGTTTTCTTCTATAGGGGTTTGCTCCGAGTGGGTTTCGGGCTGGGCTTCAAGGTCTGGAGGAATCTGATCAGCAAGTTGATCCTGAATGACTGCTATCTCACTCGGCAACTCCATGTTAGCCCAATGGGGAGAGGAGTCATCAACGCCGAGCTTAGTGAGACAGCGCCGCCAGGCCGTCCCCCCAGATGATGTCCTGGACAGTTGGCATCTGCGCCTTGTAATCCTCTGTGACCTCCAGGACGGCTCGGTCGTACTCCGCCTCAGCCTTGGCCTCCGCCGCAGTCAGTTGGTCACTCAGACCGTGCTCTATGTAGGGGGTGTATTTCCACGTTAGCTTGTATCACGTGCAGGCTTTGGCTCGACCCTAAATCTGCAAAACAAAGAAAGGGTTAGAGCACCCTTGCCTCTCGTTGGCAAAGGCCCTCCGATGCTTAAGTTAGTATTGGGTTACTAATTAAGCCAAGAACACAATGCGTATAACTGGGTGTTACAGCGTACCTTTTTCCATGGCCATTGCTTTGTATTTATAGGTGTAGATATTCGTCATCTTAGGCATCTCGTGCCCCCTGCTTCCTATTCTCTTTAGGAGTCCTTCTCCTAATAGGACATTTCTTATTTAAGACATAACTTTCCATATCTTGCCAGATTTCGTCTAGCAGAGATCTTTCTTTCCTTATAGGATTCTTTCCTATATGTGGTATACTCCTAATCACGTTAGGACTTCCCATATCAATCCTTCTCTCCATGGGATTGCTCCCTGTCACATAGGGAGCCACTGTAGAACATTCTGGAATGTCTCACCGCTTTACTCGTGGCGGTGCCGTGCTTCCTCGTAGCTCGGAATAACTCGTACATAGCTCAGCTTATCACGCCGATCTGATGTATGTATTCCAGAATGCTATCCAGGCTTTGCTTGTGGCTTGTCCCAGCTCGGCAGTAGCAGGGGCACCCCCTTGTGACTTATACCGAGCTGGCGCATCCTGATACATTCAATCACTCTCGTTGTTCTGGCTTTATTCGTGGCCAACTAGCTCGGCATAGGGCTTAGGGACTCCCTATGTTGGGCCGAGCTATTCACCCCCTCGTGGTGAATGTTATGGGTACGTGCTATACCTAATAGTAGGGTAATCAGACTTTACCCTCTCCAATTGCTCCCCAGCTCTGCTGCTACTGTCATTCATCAGTAGTGCGCAGAGCTCCAACGGTTCCTGATGCATCTCCTGCACGCTTCCCCCTCACGTGGGGAACAGGGTTATCTTCGCATTTAATGCGAAGTGACCCGTTGGTCACCAGATAAGCCCAAAGGACGATTTGGGGTGACGTTTCTCGTACGTCACAACCTACTTTATGGGGTTTTGGGCGAGATAATGATCATTCTCCCTCTAAAACCCTTCCCCTTCTCCCATTTCTCATTTTATCAGAAGAAAGCAAGAGCAAGAGAGAGAAAAGAGGAGTTCGTTCGCCATTGACGATACTCAAGCTTTCTGCAACAAAAGCCCATTTTTCTCCAGCCTTCGTCGGAGACAGTTCGCTACTACCGTCGGAGTGAGTCATCCTTAGGTCCATCCTATCACGTAAGTGACCCTTCCGTTTCCATCCTTCCTGATTCTTCCCTTCTACTGTTCATTTTTCTCTTCTTCCCCCTGGGTTTCAACAGTGAAACCCTAGTTCGCTAAAGCAATGGGTAGGCACAGAGCTTTATTAAGTACCCCTGAGGGTCGAGCAGAATTCCGTCGAAACTATAGTATTCCCGCCGATGTCCAATTCCGGCTAGATGGTAGAAATGACATGAGAGAACAAGGGCAAACCGAGAATAAGATTCATATCCCCTTGATTTTCATAGTTGAGGGAGGCCTTAGGCTCCCCTTACACCCCTTTTTCAGGGAGGTCTGTAATAGGTGCCAATTAAACCCTATGCAACTCTGCCCCAACTTTGTCAGGGTGGTTATGGGCACAGTTGCCCTTAACAGACTGCTCGGCCTTCACCTTGACTGGTGGGATTTGCACTATCTCTATAGTGTAGTCCCTACCGAGCACAAAAATTACTACTTCAAAGCCAGAGACCCTAAACAGAAGCTTATCACTGATCTACCAAATTCCTCAAAAGGAGAGGCGGATGACTATCTCGTAGTCACTGGCAACTGGCAGCCTAGAGACGCCGAGGGGAGGATCATTGGCCTTGCCTGCCCCACTACTACAGGCGGACTACGTTAGTATTTTCGTTCCCGAGCTGTTTTATTCCTTATTTTGTCCCAAATTGTAGCTGACCATCTCTATGTTGTTTTGTTTTGCAGCGGACAATCTTAACCACGGTGGCCGCATAATTCACGGCAAGCTCCACCGCGAGGACATTGCCAAGGCCCTTTGGTTCGACGGTTTCGAACCGACACCTGTAGGGCTCGGCCATTCAGCTCACAGATTGTTGGGTTATACCCCGTTTTACTGGGGCAATATCAGAAGAGAGGGAGAGCCCAGAACAAGGCACGCCTGGCCGCCACCCTTTTCCGCGATTGCTACTGGCCGATCAGCCGACCAAGAAAGGACTCGCGCCCGTAGAGGCCGAGCTAGACAGAGACCATCACGGTCCCAAGCTCCTGAGGACCTCCAGCGGCAAGTCACCTTTGCCCATATACCTGAGATCCCAACTGCCATCCCTATCCAGGAAGCCAGCACATCCGGGCGGACGATAGTAGAGGAAGAAGAAGGAGAAGAAGAAGAAGCGCTCGACCACCGTGCAGTCGTTCAGTCTCTGACCGAGCAGGGCGCCCGTCTCGCAGACTCAGACGATTCTCCAGGCTACTCTCCTTCTCCGGACCGAGAAGGTATGTCTCGCCGGCCTATCAACCTCCTCGACACTCTGACCTTGGGCGGAGCTTCCCGTGCTTCACCAGCTGCTCGTACCGCCACTCCTCCTCCTGTGCCAGCAACGGTTTCTCTTACCGATCGGCAAAGGGAGAAGAGGCCAACTGAAAGTTCCCCGGATGCTCAGCCCTCCACGCAGAGGAGGAGGACTGATGGGCCGAGCTCCACGCAGCAAGTGCCTGAGTCTCCTCCTCTTGTCCAGCCCTGGGCTCCTATTCTAGCTCGCCCCAGTGGTGCCCCTCTTACTGCTGTTGACAAGATATCCTCCACAGAGGTGGCATACGGCGTCTCTAGGGCTGCCCTCCTCCCAAATGACATGGAGCGGGAGAAGAACAGCTCCTATGACGTCCTAATGAAAACGATCCTCCAATCCAGCGCTAAGGTATGTAGTCTGGTCACTGTCTCGTTTATAAAAATTGGCTTTTGTATCTGTCGCTCTGATCCATATCCTTGTAAACTGCCGATCATGCAGAAAGCGACCTCTGGTTTTGAGAGAGCCAAGGTGATGCAACAGGAGATGGAGAAGGAGAAGGGGAGGGCAGAAAAGGCAGAGGAGGAGAGTGCTCAGTACTCCCAATCCTTAAGGGAAGCCCGAGCCGAGGTGGAGGCATTGAGGGGTGAGAATGCCGATCTGCGGAAAAGGTCGGAGGAGGTAGAGCACGGCTTGAGTGATCAACTGACTGCGGCGGAGGCCAAGGCGGAGGCGGAGTATGATTGAGCCGTCCTGGAGGTCACAGAGGATTACAAGGCGCAGATGCCAACTGTCCAGGACACCATCTGGGAGACGGCCTGGCGGCGTTGTCTCACTAAGCTCGGCGTTGATGAATCCTCTCCCCATTGGGCTAATATGGAGTTGCCGAGTGAGATGGCAGCCATTCAGGATCAACTCGCTGATCAAACTCTTCCGGCCCCTGGAGCACAGTCTGGAACCCCCTTGAAGCAGACCCACATAGAAGAAAACACAATCGCCCGAAGCCGCCGACGGTAGATCGCTGGAGGTAATCAAGATCCCACCCTTGCCACTGACGCTCAGAGGCTCAGTGAAGAGGCCTAGTGCCTTTGCTACTTTTTTCTGATTGACCCTGCGCGGTCCTGCTCGGCCGTATGTGGCCTGTTCTGATACTTTGATATTTGTTTTGATGATGATACTCTTTTAGCTGGTCCTGTGCGACCTTGTTCGGCCGAGTGTGGCCTTTTACACTCTTTAAATTTCCCGTACTCGCTCATGCTTTCCAAATGCTATGGCGTCTTTGCAGTATTCGTTGCAAATGTCCCAGTTTCTTCATACTTAGAGTAATTTTGGCAATATTCGTTGCTTATCTAAGTTTTTTCGTACTTAGAGATAAGTTTGCATTACTCGTTACAAATCCCTAAGTGTATTTATACTTAGAGATTTCTTGCATTATTCGTTGCAAGTCTAAGTTTATTCGTACTTAGTTTTTTGGTGCACTGTTCGTTGCACATCTAAGTCTCTTCATACTTAGAATAATTTTAACAGTTTTCGTTGCTCAATTAAGTTTTTTTTGTACTTAGAGATAAGTTTGCAATATTCGTTGCAAATCCCTAAGTGTATTCATACTTAGAGATTTCTTGCATTATTCGTTGCAAGTCTAAGTTTATTCGTACTTAGTTTTTTGGTGCACTGTTCGTTGCACATCTAAGTCTCTTAGAATAATTGTAACAGTATTCGTTCCTAAGTTTTTTCGTACTTAGAGATAAGTTTGCAATATTCGTTGCAAATCCCTAAGTGTATTCATACTTAGAGATTTCTTGCATTATTCGTTACAAGTCTAAGTTTATTCGTACTTAGTTTTTTGGTGCACTGTTCGTTGCACATCTAAGTCTCTTCATACTTAGAATAATTTTAACAGTATTCGTTGCTCAACTAAGTTTTTTTCGTACTTAGAATTATCTCAACATGGTTGGAATACACACACTCTCTGCTCCCCAATAGGAATCCAATATTTAAAGTAACTATTGGTTCATATTACGCAAGACCATGATAATGAAAGAAGAAACCTTGCTTATGATTGAAATAAAGATAAAGGACTGTCATAGCTAAAAAACAAATGTGAATTTCCTCGTATTCACCTAAAAAAGGGGTTGTGATTGTATTCGTAATCACATAAACCTATTACTGATAGAACTTTCTTAGATTCTGGACGTTCCATGGCCGTGGTACTAGGTCTCCGTCCAGGTCGGCCAAGCGGTAATCCCCAATGCCAGCAATTCCAACAATCTTGTAGGGGCCTTCCCAGTTCGGCTGCCCCAGTTCGGCCCAAGCTTCCCATCAGTGGATACTTTGGTGTTGGCCAGAACTTTCCTTAGGACCAGGTCCTCAACCTTGAATTCTCTTGGCTGCACTTTCTTGTTGTAGCTTCTCCGTAGCTGCTCTTGGTATGCCGCTAGTGTAATGAGTGCTCGTTCTCTTTTTTCCTCGGCGAGATCAAGCTGCTCGGCTAGGGCATCATCATTGCCGCCCGACTCCACAAGGGTGGTGCGGAGGGTCGGCAGGCCGATCTCTAGTGGTATCACTGCCTCTGTCCCATAAGCGAGGGAGTACGGCGTCTCTCCCGTAGATCGCCGTGGGGTGGTCCTGTATGCCCATAGCACGGCTGGTAGTTCGTCCGGCCACTTTCCTTTCTTCTTCTCCAACCTCTTTTTGAGGCTTTTCAGGATAGTCTTGTTTGAGGCCTCTGCTTGCCCATTGCTTTGTGGGTAAGCCGGAGTTGAGTAGTAGTTCCTGATGCCGTACTGGGCACAGAAAGCTTTGAACTTCTTGCCGAACTGGGACCCATTGTCTGAGATGATGGAGTATGGTACTCCAAATCGTGTGATGATTTTGTTCCAGACAAACCGCTCCACCATGGCTTCTGTGATCTTGGCCAGAGCTTCCCCCTCTATCCACTTTGTGAAGTAGTCAGTGCCAATGAGCAGGAATTTTCGTTTCCCTGTTGCCATGGGAAGAGGACCCTCGATGTCCAACCCCCATTTGGCAAAAGGCCATGGGCTAGTCAGGGGTAGCAGATCCTCCGCCGGAGCTCGGATGAGAGGGGAATACCTTTGACACTTCTCACATTTTTTCACAAAAGCTTTTGTATCTTCTTGCATATAAGGCCACCAATATCCCTGTGATATTGCTCGGTGGGCTATGGACCTTCCTCCAGTGTGTCCTCCACAAGTTCCAGCATGGATCTCGTGGAGGAATTTCTGAACAAGAGCTGGATGTACACATAATAGATACGGTCCAAGAAAAGACTTTTTATAAAGCTTACCTTCTGGGGAGAGCCAGAATCGTGTTGATTTGGTCTTGATTTTGTGAGCTTCCCTTTTGTCCTCTGCCAAGGTCCCATCTCGTAGGTATGCCACTATTGGGTCCATCCAGCTTGGCCCGAACTCTGTCTCCATTACCATCTCTACTGCTCGGCCAATGCTTGGTTCGTTCAGATATTCCACAGCTACCGTTCGTCGGTATTCTGTGTTTACTGCTGATCCAAAGCATGCCAATGAATCTGCATGTGCATTCTGTCCCGAGCTGATTTGCTGGATGTAGATGTTGTCAAATTTGTCGAGCAAGTCTTTGGCTACTTCTGAGTATGCAGCCATCTTCTCGCTTCTTGCAGCGTATTCCCCTGAAAGTTGATTAACAACTAATTGTGAGTCACAGAATACCCTTAACTTTCTGACCTTGAGTTCCATGGCACTTCTGAGTCCTGCGAGCAAGGCTTCATATTCTGCCACATTGTTGGTGGCACTGAATCCCAGCCGTAGTGCTTGCTCCAGCACCAATCCTTCTGGAGAGAATAACACCACTCCTGCTCCTGACCCTTTGTTGCAGGCTGATCCGTCGACATAGAGCCTCCATTCTTCTGGATACAGGTCGGCCACTCTTTTTGGCGGCTCGGTGGGACTGATCTGCTCCTTCTCGTGGAGAGCTGGTGGTGGTGGAGCCACTGTTGGTGTGAACTCAGCTATAAAATCAGCTAAGACTTGCCCTTTAATTGCTGTTCTGGGTTGATAATCAAGGTCGAACTGGCTGAGCTCGATGGACCACTTGGATATTCGTCCTGAGAGGTCTGCCTTCCTGAGTAAGGCCCTTAGTGGATATTCAGTGAACACAGTGATGGGATGCTGCAAAAAGTAGTGTGGGAGTTTTCTTGCAGCTATGATGAGAGCGTACACAAGCTTTTCCAGTGGTAGATAACGTGTCTCGGCATCTAACAGCGTTTTGCTCACAAAGTAGACCGGAGACTGCTCTGCCCCCTTTATTCGTAGGAGGACCGAGCTGACAGCGTGATCAGATACTGCTAGATATAATATCAACCGCTCCCCAACTTCTGGAGTAGAGAGTAAGGGAGGTGTCAACAGGTAGTGTTTCAACTCCTGGAATGCCTGTTCCTGTTCGGCTCCCCATTCATATCCCTCTCTCTTCTTCAGAAGTTGAAAGAATGGTCTACAACGGTCTGAGGATTTACTGATGAATCGGTTAAGAGCTGCTGCCATCCCTGTTAGCCTTTGGACCTCCTTCGTGGTCTTTGGGCTTTGAAGGCCTTGCAGAGCCATGATCTGATCTGGATTGGCCTCAATCCCCCTCGTAGTCACCAGGTGCCCTAGGAACTTCCCCGAGCTAACTCCAAAGGCACACTTGGAGGCGTTCAACTTTAACTTGTATTCTCTGAGAATGCTGAAAGTTACCTTTAGGTCGGCAAGGTGATCAGATTTCAACTTGCTTTTCACAACCATGTCGTCGATGTAGACCTCCATGGTTTTGCCGAGCTGTTCTTTGAACATCTTTGTGACCAACCTCTGGTAGGTTGCTCCGACATTTCGTAGCCCGAAGGGCATAACCTTGTAACAGTAGAGCCCTCTTGGTGAGATAAAAGAAGTCTTCTCTTGATCTGGCTCATACATAGCTATTTGATGATATCCTCGATATGCGTCGAGGAAACTCATCCTCTCGTAGCCTGATGTGGCGTCCACTAGTTGATCGATTCTGGGAAGTGGAAAGCTGTCCTTGGGGCATGCTTTATTGAGGCTAGTGAAATCTACACAGACCCTCCACTTCCCGTTTTTCTTCTTGACAACGACAGTGTTGGCCAGCCAATCTGGATAGCTCACTTCTCGTATGGCGCCCGCTTCGAGCAGCCGATCTACTTCTTCGATCACAGCGTCTGCGTGCTGCGGTGCCGACCTTCTTGCTTTTTGCACAACAGGTTTGTGCTGAGGATCCACATTCAGATGGTGGCAAATTGTCTTGGGGTCTATCCCAGGCATTTCTTGAGGAGTCCATGCGAAAACATCGATGTGGTCCTTTAGAAAGGCAACCAAATCTTCTTGCTCCTGTTTGGCAAGGGCCTCGCCGATCAAAAAGTACCTCTCCTCGTCGTCTCCCTGAAGCTGTATCTTCTTCAACCCTTCTACTATCTTCTTGGTGGGTCACCGCCGACGTCCTCCAACGTTGGTTGATCTGGAACTTCGACTGTCTGGACCAGCTCGGCCTTAGGAGATTTCTTTATTACCATGTTGAAGCATAGGTCGGCTACCTTCTGGCTTCCTCTGATGCACTCAATGCCGTCTGCTCCAGGATACTTGATCTTTTAGTGGTAAGTTGAGGAGACAGCCCTCATTTTGTGCATCCAGGTTCTTCCTATAATCACGTTATAGGAGGAGAGGATGTCTACTATAAGGAAATCGGTTTTCAGGACCACTGAACCAGCTCGGACGGGCAATGTGACTTTTCCCATAGTCCATACTGTCTGTGCACTGAAACCGACCAATGGGACTAAACACTTTTGTAATGAGCTCGGCGGGAGTTCCATTTTCTTGAAAGTGTGGTAATACATGATCTCTGTACTAGCCCCTTGATCCACAAGGATTTTCTCCACGTCGTAATCCCCTATTCGTAGGGTGATTACCAAAGCGTCGTTATGGGGCATCACTACTCCGTCCAGATCGTCGTCAGTGAAGGTGATTGGGATCTCCATGACTCCCTCGTTCCTCGGCCTTTTCGTGCCGAGCTTCATGACTTGCTTCGTTTGTCCATTGACCCTTTGGATATGTCTGATTTCGTTGTTGGTGTACGGGGCCACCAGTCCATGTATCATCTGGATGGTCCCCTTTGGACTTTTCTCGTAGTCCACCTCTTCGATTAGCTCGGCATCATGCTTGCCGTCAGTCAGAAATTCTTTGAGACGGCCTTCCGTCACCTTTTCATCCAAGAACTTCTTGTACTCCACACAATCTTCAGTCATGTGCCCCCAATCTCTGTGGTAGCCGCAGTGCTGATTGGTAGCCCTCCTTTTTTTTGGGTTGCCTGTCATTCTTGAGGGCCTCCTGAACCATGGTTCATTCTTGATCCGGTACAGCATTTTGTAGGTCGGGATGTTGAAAGTCATCCTGATGCTGAAGTACGACTTGGGATCTGGATCGGCTTTGTCCTTTTTCTGCTGTGTATAGTCTTTTCTCCCTGACGCGTACTCCTTCTTGTACACCCTTGGCTCTGCAGCCCTCTTCTCTGGGAGCTGAGGTTGCCCAGCCACAATCTTACCCCCAGCCTGTAGGATGTCATCCTCTACCCTTGCATGCTCTTGTATCCTTTCCATGAGTATGGCCACTGTTTTCACCGGATGCATGGTAAGCGATTCTCGCAGCTTACTATGCATTGGCAAGCTCGTCTTGAACGTTGCCAAGGCATACTCCTAGCTGCAGTTTTCAATCTCGTTGAAAGTTTCCCAGTAACGTTTGGAGTATTGCCTTAGAGTCTCATCATCCCTCTGTCTCATAGAGGTTAGTGCATCGAAAGTCTTTGGGGCTGCTCGGCTAGTGAGGAAACGAGCAGTAAATTCCTCAGCTAGTTGGTCCCAGCACAGGATGGATCCCTCTGGGAGTTTATGGTACCAGCTCAGGGCTACCTTTCCCAAACTGGATGGGAACATTTTGCATAGCAGGGCATCCTCCTGCTCATGCATGAACATGGCCTGTTGATAGTGTTGGATGTGAGTCACAGGATCCGTACTGGTTTCGTAGGGAGTGAATGCTGAGTGCTTCACTCTGCTCGGTGTCTTTTCTGCTCGGATCCAGTGGGCCAGTGGTGACTTTGAGATTTGGCCTAGGGCTTCTTTAGCTGCTTCTCGTGCAGTTCTAGGGCCTCCATCAGCTCGGTGGGCTTCCCTTCTTCTTGTGTGCTGATCGGGGTGGTGCTCATTGGAACCAGATCTCTCGTATATGTCCCTGGCATGCTTTCTTCTTTCTTTCTTCTCAACGGAAACGCTCCTTTCTCTCCTTTTTCGTGGAGAGGCTGCTCGGTCAGCGGAGGCATCGTTAGAGCGATGACTCCTTTCCTTTTCGTACTGCATGGATCTCGTCCGTGAGCGTAGGTCCTTTTCTTTTTCTTGGAGTTGCTTTTTTAGATCCTGAATCTCTCGCTCTCGTCGAGTGACTTCACGGGCCAGTTCTTCGGCCTCCTCTTCCTTTCTGTCCAGGCTATCCTGTTTCTCTTGATCTCTGGTCCTTCTACGATCATCCCTCTTTGGTGGGCTTCTTCTCCGGTCTCGTCGGGAGGAGGCTTGCCCACCTCTTGGAGGCGTCTTTGAGCGCCCTCGCCGTTCGCCTGATTTTGGGGAACCAAAATTTATTAGGCGCGTATCCCTGAATTTTGGAATCTCGGGGATATGCCCTATATTGAACCTTCTGGTGGCTGGTTTCTTGCGAGGTGCTCTGAGAACCGTAGGAGTTTTGTTCACCTTCGTACTCTTTCTCGTAGTGTACACCAGGGTGGTTCCATCGTCTTCTAACCTCCTTCTGTCTTGGAGTGTACAAAAGGGGCTCTGAAACCACCATTGTTGATTTTTTTTCAAAGGAATGAAGCTTTTTGTAAGGTTTCCCACAGACGGCGCCAATTGTAGGGGGTGTATTTCCACGTTAGCCTGTATCACGTGCAGGCTTTGGCTCGACCCTAAATCTGCAAAACAAAGAAAGGGTTAGAGCACCCTTGCCTCTCGTTGGCAAAGGCCCTCCGATGCTTAAGTTAGTATTGGGTTACTAATTAAGCCAAGAACACAATGCGTATAACTGGGTGTTACAGCGTACCTTTTTCCATGGCCATTGCTTTGTATTTATAGGTGTAGATATTCGTCATCTTAGGCATCTCGTGCCCCCTGCTTCCTATTCTCTTTAGGAGTCCTTCTCCTAATAGGACATTTCTTATTTAAGACATAACTTTCCATATCTTGCCAGATTTCGTCTAGCAGAGATCTTTCTTTCCTTATAGGATTCTTTCCTATATGTGGTATACTCCTAATCACGTTAGGACTTCCCATATCAATCCTTCTCTCCATGGGATTGCTCCCTGTCACATAGGGAGCCACTGTAGAACATTCTGGAATGTCTCACCGCTTTACTCGTGGCGGTGTCGTGCTTCCTCGTAGCTCGGAATAACTCGTACATAGCTCAGCTTATCACGCCGATCTGATGTATGTATTCCAGAATGCTATCCAGGCTTTGCTTGTGGCTTGTCCCAGCTCGGCAGTAGCAGGGGCACCCCCTTGTGACTTATACCGAGCTGGCGCATCCTGATACATTCAATCACTCTCGTTGTTCTGGCTTTATTCGTGGCCAACTAGCTCGGCATAGGGCTTAGGGACTCCCTATGTTGGGCCGAGCTATTCACCCCCTCGTGGTGAATGTTATGGGTACGTGCTATACCTAATAGTAGGGTAATCAGACTTTACCCTCTCCACTCTACCTCCTCCGACCTTTTCCGCAGATCGGCGTTCTCACCCTTCAGCGCCTCCACCTCAGCTCGGGCCTCCCTTAAAGATTGGGCGAACTGAGCATTCTCCTCCTCTGCCTTATCTGCCCTCTCTTTCTCCTTCTCCAGCTCCTGTTGCATCACCTTGGCTCTCTCAAAGCCAGAGGAAGCTTTCTGCGTGACCTGCAATTTACAAGGATATGGATCAGGGCGACAGATACAGAAACCAATTTTTACAAATAAAGACAGTGACCAGACTACATACCTTGATGCTCGATTGGAAGATCGTTTTCATTAGGACGTCGTAGGAGCTGTTCTTCTCCCGCTCCATGTCATTTGGGAGGAGGGCAGCCCTAGAGACGCTAGGGCTGTCCAGCGGATCATCCGATCCGCCAATCCGACCAATCCGAACCGATCCGAACCATCCGTTGATCCATCCGTGAATGTTCGGTTCGGTTCCGGATCGAGAATTTCTAATCTGGCGGTTCCGGATCCGGATCGGATCGGATCCGTTCAATCCGCTCGATCCGCTCAATCCGCTCAATAATCCTTCTTTAATATGTCAAATCCGCCTGATCCGATCCGGAACCGATCCGTGAATGTTCGGTTCGGTTCCGGATCTTAAAAACCATAATCCGCTCTGAGCGGATCGGATCGGATCCGTATCCGATCCGTCCGGATCCGATCCGTGGACACCCCTAAGAGACGCCATATGCAACCTCTGTGGAAGATATCTTGTCAACAGCAGTAAGAGGGGCGCCACTTGGGCGAGCTAGAACAGGAGCCCAGTGTTGGACAAGAGGAGGAGACTCATGCAGCTGTCGCGTGGAGTTCGGCCCGTCAGTCCTCCTCCTCTACGGGGAGGGCTGAGCATCCTGGGGACTGTTAGCTGGCCTCTTCTCCCTTTGCCGATCGGTAAGAGAAACCGGTGTTGGTACAGGAGGAGGAATGGCAGTACGAGCAGTTGGTGAAGCGCGGGAATCTCCGCCCAAAGTCAGAGTGTCGAGGAGGTTGATCGGCCGTCGAGACATATCTTCTCGGTCCAGAGAAGGAGAGTAACCTGACGACTCGTCCGAACCTGCTAAAGAGGCAGCCCTCTCAGTCAAAGACCGAACGGCAGCTCGGAGGGTCGATCCTTCTCTTTCTTCTTCTTCCTCTTCTCTTTCTTCTTCTATTATCACCCTCCCGGATGTGCTGGCTTCCTGGATGGGGATGGCAGTTGGGATCTCAGGAATATGAGCGAAGGTGACTTGTCGTTGGAGGTCTTCAGGGGTTTGGGTTCGGGATAACCTTCTCCATGCTCGGCCTCTGCGGGCACGAGTCCTCTCTCGGTCAGCTGGTCGGGCTGTGGCAATCACAGAAACAGGCGGCGGCCAAACGTGTCTTGTTCTAGCCTCTCCAACTTTCCTGATATTGCCCCAGTAGGAGGGGGTGTAACCCAGCAAGTGATGAGCTGAACGGCCGAGACCAACAGGAGTTGGTTCGAAACCGTCGAACCAGAGGGCCTTGGCAATATCCTCATGGTGGAGTTTGCCGTGGATAATGTGACCACCGTGGTTAAGGTTAGCCGCTGCAAAACAACAAAAGGATGGTCAGTTGCAGATTCCAGAAAGACGAAGAGTAAGCCAGCCAGGGAAAAAGTAATACTAACGTAGTCCGCCTGCAGCCCTGGGGCAAGCCGAGCCGATGGTCTTCCCCTCGGCATCTCTGGGCTCCCAGTTGCCGGAGACTACAAGAAAGTCATCCGCCTCCCCCTTTGAAGAGTTCGACAGGTCGGTGATAAGCTTCTGGTTGGGATCCCTTGCTTTGAAGTAATAATTCTTCTCGGCTGTAGGGACTACACTATAAAGATAGTGTAAGTCCCACCAGTCGAGATTGAGGCCGAGCAGCCTATTAAGGGCCACTGTGCCCATGACTACCCTGACAAAATTGGGACAGAGTTGCCTGGGGTTCAACTGACACCTAGAACAGACTTCACGAAAGAAGGGATGAAGGGGAAACCTAAGGCCACCCTCCACGATAAAGATCAGGGGGATGTAAATCGTGTTTTCAACCTGACCCTCTTCTACTAAGTCCTCAGACCTGCCTAGCCGGAATCGTACATCGGCGGGAATCTCATATTCTCTACGGAAATCCATTATTTTTGCTTGGGTGCTTACGAGAGCCCTGTGTCTACCCATTTTTTCTAACAAGTTAGGGTTTCACTGTTGAAACCCAGGGAAAAAGGTGGAAGATGAATAGGATAGAAAATCGAGAGAAATCAGAAAGAACGGAAAGGTCACTTACGTGAGAAGATGGACCTAAGGATGACTCACTCCGACGGTAATGGCGGATGTTCTCCGACGAAGGATGGAGAAAAAAGGACTGTTGTTGCAGAAAGCTTGGGAATCGTTGATGGCGAACGAAGTTCTCCTTTCTCTCTCTTGCTCGTTCTCTCTTCTGATAAAATGAGAAATGGGAGAAGGGGAAGGGTTTTAGGGGAAGAATAATCATTATCCCGCCCAAAACCCCATAAAGTAGGGTGTGACGTACGAGAAACGTCACCCCAAATCGTCCTTTGGGCTTATCTGATGACCAACGGGTCACTTCGCATTTAATGCGAAGATAGCCCTACGCCCCACGCCCCACGTGGAGGGGAGGCGTGCAAGAAACGTATCAGGAACCGTTGGAGCTCTGCATACTACTGATAAATGACAGTAGCAGCAGAGCTGGGGAGCAATTGGAGAGGGTAAAAGTCTGATTACCCTACTACTAGGCATAGCACGTGCCTAGTGACGTACACCACGAGAGGGTGAATAGCTCGGCACCACAAAGGGAGTCCTTAGGACCTGTGCCGATCTGGTATGGCCAAACTGGATAGGCTACATATAGCTTAAACAACCTTCTGGAATACATAGTTCAGCTCGGTATAATAAGCTGAGCTATGTACGGGTTATTCCGAGCTACGAGTAAGCTCGGCACCGTCACGAACAAGGCGGTGAGACATTCCAGAACATTCTACAGTAGCTCCTTATGAGATAAGGAGCAATCCCGTAGAGAAAGGGATTGATATGGGAAGTCCTAACGTGATTAGGAGTATACCACATATAGGAAAGAACCCTATATGGAAAGAAAGATCTCTGCTAGGCGAAATCTAGCAGGATATGGAAAGTTATCTCTTAATAAGAAAATCTTATTAGGAGAAGGATTCCTAAAGAGAATAGGAAACAGGGGGCACGAGATGCCTAGGATGATGCATATCCACACCTATAAATACAAGGGAAGGACCATGACAAAAGGTACGCTGTAACACCCAGTTATACGCTTTGTGTTCTTGGCTTGATTAGTAATCCAGTACTAACTTAAGCATCGGAGGGCCTTTGCCAACAAGAGGCAAGGGTGCTCTAACTTATTCTTTGTCTTGCAGATTTAGGGTCGAGCCAAGCCTGCACGTGATACGGGCTAACGTGGAATTACACCCCCTACAACAATCATCGGTAGCATGGCCAGGCACTTGATGGAAGGCACAGAAGGTGTTTGGGTTGTGGTAAGCTGGGAGCTTTTGAGGTAGAGGAGTTGGAGGGAGTGGTTTGAGAAGACCGGCCATGAGAAGCTTCTCATAGACCAAGGACATGGGTGTGGGGAATTGGGAGAATTTTCTTGGTTGGTCTTTGGGCTGGTTGATTTGGATTGTGGTCGTGGTTGGTTTGGCTTTACTGATGGTGCTGGTTGCGAAGTTGGGGTTGATATTTGTGGAGCTGGGGGTGGCATTTGCATTGTTGTTGTTGGTAAATAGTGTGTTGTCCTTTTCAGAGTATACCTTTTCGCCTTCTGAAGTGAGGTTGTCCTTTTCGACGTCCCAGTGGTGCATCTCCTCATCTCTAGTGCCAATGGAATTCTAGAAGCCTATGGATTTGAATCCTTCCATGATAGATTCCTCTAGTTCAGAGATCTTGGCCAAGGCTGCGGCCATTTCTGGGCTTTTTCCACGTCGCTGGAGATTCTCTTGGACTTGTGGGAGACGGTCACGAATGTCTTGCACCATGATCATGAGCTGGGTGATTTTTTTTTGGATAAACCAGCTTTAAAATAAAAGGGGATAAGCGAATATACAGCCTACAAGGGGCATACCCCAGGAGGACAAAACAAAATAAAAGAAAGTCAGTAACAAAATAACTTCCTCCCTAGCACAAACCGCCAAGGAGGGAGAGGGATGGCCAAAAGGCAACAATGGGGAACAAGTGTTTCTAATCCATCTGATAGAGGGAGGAGAAACACTCAAAGGGGAACAATACCTAAAACAAAGGAGAAACACTCTCCATGTACTGTTGGGAAGGAAAATTTTTTTAAAAAAATTTCGCCATGACCTGTTCGTAATTGGAGCACCCTCAAGGTGCCAGCCACTGGTTTTGGGTTGAGTCAACTTTTGCTTGGGAAGTTGTAAGGTTTCTTTCTTGGGACGAACGACTCGGAACTGACAGTAAAGCAAGAAGGTCAAACTCAAATTGTGCCCTTGGTTTTATTGAAGGAAATGTCGTGCATGTGTTGTTGTCGTGTCGGTCTAAGATCTAGACTACCGGTCTCGGTCTCACTTAAGAGATTGCATGGATGTTCGAAACAACAACCACGGGTAAGTCGTTACAGGCACGTTAAATTCCAAGCGTCGTGGAATCAGAGCCAATCTCCTTTTAGACCATCCGAGACAGAGCAAAAAGGTTGTTGAAATCCGGATACAAATGCACTTAAGGCTAGCTCGAAACACGGGGAGCCGTTTGAGCACGGCAAACACTGGAGGTATCTCAAACTCCGTGGATTTAAAGTCTCCTAGACTGACATCTATTCCTATAGATTCTGCTACCGGTTTCGATCTCACTTAAGGCATTGTACGGATGTTTTGAAACAACAACCACGGGTGAGTCGTGTCAGGCAGGTTCAATTCCAAACGTCATGGAATCAGAGTCAATCTCCTTTTAGACCATCCGAGACAGAGCAATAAGATTGTTGTAATCCAGATACAAATGCACTTAAGGCTAGCTCGAAACACGGGGAGCCGTTTGAGCACGGCAAACACTGGAGGTATCTCAAACTCCGTGGATTTAAAGTCTCCTAGACTGATATGTATCCTAAGGTTAGTCTACCGGATCCGAATCTCACTTAAGGCCATTGCACAGAAGATTTTCCAACACCCAGGGTAAGCCATTACTCGGCAGGTTAAATTCCAAACTTTGTTGGAATTAGAGCCAATCGCTTTTCTTGACCATCCGAGACAGTGCAATTTGGGTGTTGTAATCCAGATACTAATGGCCTTAAGGCTAGTTCGAAACACGGCGGCCGTTCGGGCACGACCAACATCGGAGGTATCTCAAATTCCATGGATTTTAATTCTCCTAGACTTGACCCAACAACTTTGGAAAGTTGCCCCAATCCTCAAGTTTTCTTTAAAGTAACAAGTCCTTTGCATTGGACGGACGGATTTAGGAAAACGCAACTAAAAGGATTCCCGACAATAATCTAAATTTGGATGTTAGGAGAAATTATCCCTAATTATGAGGGTAATTCCTCCTAATTCTATTTAGATTATTGTTAAGAATTTGACGGTTCAAGTTTTCCCATGTCCGGTCGTCCTAAAGACTAGCTTGCAAGAACAACGCGCATTTGGAATGCACAACTCATCATCGGGCCAAGGCAACCTTCTACTAACTGTCGGGAACCTAAACTATATTGAACTAACGGCGCACGAGACACAGATGGTTATATGTACAGATGCAAGTGCGTGCATGTATTAAAGGGTACCCCGGACTCAAAGTCAAAGTTGTCTCCCACCGCCAAGGATCCCGCAAGGCGATGGTAATAGCGACAATTGTGACTTATCACAGTCGGGGGTGCTGAGCATTTCGGGATTCCTCGTCACCGGCAAGTTGGGCGGGATTGCCGAAACACGTCAGCGAGGGCTAGTAACCATGCACGTGCAATGGAAAAGTCTAGAAAGAAATGTTTTTGAAAATCCCTTAAACACTTTTCAAGTCTAGCTCTCTAAATTAATGCATATTTCAAAGTAATTACACAAGTTCAATTAAATAAAAATATACAATACCATCGATCCCCAGCGGAGTAGCCAGCTTGTGGACACCCCGCAAAATCTCATTCTAGTTACATTTGAGAACGATTTGGAAAATGTGACTTTGATTTTGGAGTCGCCACTCAGATTTAAGGACCGTACCCGAGAAACCGGTTTAAAAATGACTCTTTTGCCCTTGTTTTGGAAAAAGCTTTTACCGGCGCATCGTTACCAAGATTTCTCGGGTTCGGGAGCAAAGTTACGAGGAGGGAAGGTTTTTAAGCGACCCCCCTCGCCCGGTTATGGAAACCGGTCTCTACTACGTGTTTAAGGGACAACAAAGCATTTATTTCTTAAACTCAAACCACACGAACAAGGTGAAAGAAACAAGTATGCGAAGATCAATATGATTAACATATAAAAGGTGAATGCATTTGATCGTGAAGATGGAATAACATGATGATGGAGTGACATGAATAACAAAAAGAACTACAAACAGTATATACAATGGAACATAAGTTTTTTTAGGGACCCTTTTGGTAAAATCAAATCTAACCCTTCTGTTTTCCTTCAAGCACCTGAAAGAATGCTTCAGGCGCCTAGAACTGTGCTTCAGACGCCTGAAGGAGACATTGGGCGCCTGAAACTGCTGCTTCAGGTGTGTGAAGCTGCTACTTCAGGTGCTTGCTCAAAACCTCTTTTTGCCTCTATTTTGCCTTTGTTATTGATAGGAAAAGGGTATAGGCATGCTGTTGTGTGGAAACCATACTTGAAACCTTGATTTGTGACTTATTTGCACCATAAAAACACAAGTTAAACCTTATAAAACATGCTTTTCATTCATTTAAACAAGTAAAACTGAGGCTTTTCAATTCATTCATGCAAAGAAAATGACCTCTAATAGGAATTTTGAGATAAATGGATGGTTTTGATCCCATAGATGGTCACTTACTTCCTTGAAAATGTGGGTTTTCACCTTTTGAAGTGGAAAACAGAAGGAATCTAGTTTGTTTTTGAAATACAAAACATCACTAACTAGTTATGGAACAATATAAAATGTTTTAGAAGAAAAAGAAAAGAAAGTGAACAGAGCCTGAAGCCGCTACTTCAGGTGCCTGAAGCTGCTGCTTCAGGTGTCGAGCAAAAATGCTCTCTTCATATGTTTAAGTCATTATAAGCCCATTATTGCTATTGAGAACCAACATGGACTTGCTTACTTCCCTCAACAAGGACTTTTCAACACTGATTGGGTAGGTTTACTACCTTTTAGAGCTTAAAAGTGGATGATTGGGCAATAGAAGTGGGTTTTGGATGGATGGTGGGTGGCTTGGATCAAATTAGAGGCTGGTTTTGGGTAGTTAATTGAGAGAAAAATGGTAGAACTTGAGTGTAATGTGTTTTAGGTGGAAGATGGATGGATTGGAGGTGATGTTTGGTTGATTTTAGTGGTTTCTTAGCGAGAGAAATGACTGATTTTGGGTGCTTTCCTTCAGATTATGGTGGAACGCCTTCAAAGGAGGGGTGTGGGGGTTTAAATAAGGCTCCAATGGTTGGTTTAGGTCTCCTAAGGGCCATTTTAGGGGTCTATTTAGGCTCAAACGCTCCTCCCTGATGATATTCTGCAAAAACGAATCATAATCATTGCACCCAAGATATTACCGCTTAAATTTTGAAATTCTTAAAAAAAAGACTTCAGGCGCCTAAAAGGCCTCTTTAGGCGCCTAAAGGGAATGCTTCAGGTGCATGAGGAAGGTTCAGGCGCCTGAAGGGAAATCCTTCAGGTGCATGAAATGGGTTCAGGCGCCTAATGGGCAGTGTTTCAGGTGCATAGGCAAGGTTTAGGTGCCTAAAGGAGATGCTCCAGGTGCTTGAGAAAGGTTCAGGCGCCTGAAGGAAGGTGCTTCAGGCACATGCAGATGCGCTTCAGGCGTATGGAATGGATTCAACGGTTTCTTTTGGTTTTTGGTTTGGAAGTGTTTCGGTAGGTTTTTGGATAGATTTCAATCATCCCTTTTAAGCTCTAAAAAGTGTTTGAAAGTTCATTTTCATCATCGGGAACGCCATGGATTTTCGTGGGCCCAAATTGGGGTGTCTACACACATCAATCTATCATATATGGATTGAGAGGAATTATATGAAATTTCAAAATGTTGCAAGTACTGAGCAAGTTGTAGTTCACAAGATCTATTCTATGATGAGACATAGATTGATGTCCCTAAGGGTACTTCCCCAAGGACATCAGTCTCAATGGCTCCTCAGAAAATGGGATCTTAATCCATGAGTCCTTTTAAACCCTGCTGCTAATATAGATACTTGCAGATCATTCTTTTGCAGGTACATTCTGGTAGGTTCAAGCTCAGGCTCGGATAGGTACATTCAGATAGGGTTCTTTTGAACAGGTCCAGCTCAAAAAGGTGTAAAACAATTCTTGATTCTCAATCCATCCAAGATCTATTACTTCTAGTACGTGGGTAAGTTAACTTAATCTTCATCATGCTCACTGTTTGTGAGGCTGCAGGCCTTTCTTTTTGTGATATGCCTTAGGTGGATTGATCTTGTACTGGAATGCATGCTTGAGCTGTGTGAATTTGGTGATATGTAGTGGGGGAACTTGGTGAGGTTTAGATGAGGGAGCATGGGTCCTTAGAGAGTGTAAAGAAGTGGTGAGATTTTAAGGGAGATGAAAAGTGAGACATATACTTTTAGGATTTCACTACTGCACTTTTATGTTATTGCTGCTGCCCATATGCTATCATATTTGGTTCTGGAGCTCTACTGTCTGTCTGTTAGCAGTATGTGAATAATGCTCTTGATGTATATCGAAGTCTACTTTGAGTATCTGCTGAGTAGAGCACCAGATCCGTTTTACCTACTGCTATTTGTTCCATTTTCTTGTTCTTGAAGGTTCAATCCAGATTTTCTATGGGTTCTCTCTACAGTAACAACTAGTTCAGAGCTTCTAATACCACAAATGGGGAGCTGATCACATCTCTGTGGCGTGATCTATTTCTCCACAACAACAACTAATTGGAGCTTCAAAACCATGGAGTTCACACACCAGCTCGAGCACCCTTTTCCGGGTGAGTTCCATTCAGAAACATTTTGCATCTAGGGGTTCACCTTCTGTTTTTGGCTATTCCTCTGCGTTTCAGTTCTCTTTCGTTAAGTGTCGTTGGTGTCACGGCGGAGGGGGTAATACTATATGGGTTCTGGTTCAGCTATGGTGAGCCAACAGTGAAGGTGGTCCTTGTCGGTCTATTATGCGTCTGTCTTGGAGCTGGTCGTAAGAATTTCTAGGGTTAAAGAACAACTCTGTTTAATCTCTATTAATGAAAGTTCAATAACCTACCAGATTCAAGGGTTTGCGTACTGACCATTCTGAGGACTGGGTTTCGAAAGTTCTGTTCTTGAGCTCCCATGTCTACAAGAAAACGGCTTTTTGTGTCATCTTTTTTGCGGCCGCACTTTATGCAGTCGCAAAAAATACGTAATTGCAACAGCAACGAGTGCAGTTGCAAAAAAATAAAACAATTGCGTCTGCAATTGTTAGCGGTCGCAAATAAGTGAACAATTGCGTCCGCAATTTTTTGCAGTCACAAATAATAATACATTTACGACCGCATTTTCTGCTGTCGCAACTAATAATACAAATGCGACCGCATTTTGTGCGGTCGCAAATAATGCTTTATTCTAGTAAACAAAAATGGCTCTTTTGCCTATATTTTGGCGGGTTTAACAAGGCGGGATAAAAAAATACTGGCTCAAAATTTTTTGGCCATAAGTTTCCCTCCCCTTATTCCCCCCAAAATTCCTGAAAATCTAAAATCTCTCTCCAACTCTCCCCCAAAATCTGGAAATACCCTAATCTCCTATCTTGAGATGTAGGATACTTTCACCCACAGAGCCCAAACAGTGACTGAAACTTTCACCCAAAACCGAGATGTATGCAACGATTCCCTTAGAGGCATTAAAGGTTCATCTATCAGATTCAAGCAAGAGGAGATCTCTAGTGCGAAGGGTGGAAAGACGAAACCCCATATGTAGCCGTCGTCGCCTCTCCGATTACCACCGTGACGTCTTCCTCTGGTTCGTAGGCGACCAGTAACGTTATGGCTTCCTATACATTGATCTCTGTAACCCGGTTCTTTGAAGCCCACACGAAAACCCCAAAGGCCTAAATTTCTTGCATTCTCTCAAGGATTCAAGATTCAATCTGTGTCTTGATACCTAATGAGTAATGATTATGAAATTTTCTCACAAGGCATGTCTAAATGTAAGTGCATATGTTTATTTGTTCATGCTCTTATATATAGACTAATCCAATATTATTTGTTTCAGTGGATTTTACGCTTTAGCAGTCGATCACTCCCTTCTCTGAACGTCAACTGTTGCGGCTTCGAGCAGGTTATGTTCTTCTTTTTCTTTCTCTCGCTCTATTTCTATCTAGATCTTGATTATTTCGTACGGGTTTGGGTATAAATCATCAATTTGGCGAAACCTAAGTTGTTTGTACCCTAAGTGGTGTATATTCATAGAGGTCGGGATGGTATTAGTTAATTTGGGTTTTTTTTTTTTTTTTGTATCGAAAACATATTATGAGTGATTTGTCTCATACTTTGTTTGTATTGTACCCTATCTAGTGCTTGATTTTGTTCCCTGTTGTCCTTGTTCAAATGCCTTATCTTATTTTTTCTCCATTATGAATAGACCATGTTTACCGTGTTTAATATGTTATTTTTTTCCTAAAGAAATAGCAGGGTGATACTCAAGTTGTAGGGTAGTCGGTGTTAACCGGCAGAAGAGGCAATGCCGCAGGTTCTGCTTAGTCATTGGACCTGAGAAATGAAATGTTTTTTGGCAACCAACACGAGTCGTCTCATGGACCGTATTGTTAACAACTTATATAGGAATAAAGAGGTCTTTCTTCGGGTACTTTCTATGCTGCTTTTGGTTAGGATTCTTAGGACTCTAGTGCTCATACGTCCTGATTTCCGTTGGTTTCAATGCAGGCTTTTGCTGACTTAGTGGCTAAAGGGGGGACACTCTGCAGCAATAAAGCTTTTAGGTATTGTCTGCTTCTCTCATGATTTCGGTTTCGCGGGTTCAGAATTTATTTCAACATGTTTCTTTATGACTTCCCGCAACCCAACAACCTTATCCTTTTCGCCATTGTAGAGGGGCTTGATCTAGGCATCCAGTTGAGAATGTGAGTGTAGACACCCCAATTTTAATCCAAGTGCATCCCCAATGATGAAAGGAAAATGCGTAATTACCTCGGAACGATCGATCAGAGCTCACAAAAAACCAACAAAATAACCAGATTTGGCCGAGCGGTTCAGTTTGACAGCCGAGCGGTCTACTTGCCCTCATGTTGGCGGCGGCCAACTTGTTTGGCCGGGCGGCTAACATGATCGGCCGGGCGGCCAATCTTTGTTGTCAAATCGGACAGCTTGTTTCTGCAGAGATTCTTCGCAAGCGAATATATTCCCCGGCGCAGGGAATATCATCATCGCGAAAATCTTCAGACGGATTTTCTCCATCATCACTCCTCCCCTTCCACGGCTATAAAAGCCCTCCTCCGGCCTCTGCTCAAACCCCGACCGAACACAACCAGACACTCCCAGAAAAATACCCAAAAAGCCAGAAAAACCGAAAACCGTTACTCTACGTTCTGAAACGCTGCCAAATTACCTCCGCTCAAACCTTCGAAATCTCTCTCTTCATTCCTGTTCTCTCTTTCGCTCAGTACCCGACAGAAAACCAGGAGTTTTTCCTTCCCGAAACAAAGAAAACCAAAAACTCACGCTAAAGCTCGATCAATTCGTTCCGAAAGGTACAACGTTGTTCGTTTAATCGATCATCCAGCATTCTGAGGGGAGTTATTCCGGACTCGGGATGATTCCCGTAATCATCCCCGGGTTCGGGTAACCTTATTTCAAGCAAAACTCATCCCTACGGTTCTGTGTCGGGCGATATCCTCCGTTATCGCACGATACGACCTCATCAAGGGAACAACTTTCTCAAAATATATCTCTCAAGCTTGTTTAGAACTCAAAGGAACCGGCCTCCTTCCAAAAGAAAGGTTTTTCAGGGCGTTTTCCCAGTCTGCTAAATTTTCAAAAAAACAGAGGCAAGTTGGCCGGGCGGCCAATCCATATTGGCCGGGCGGCCAACTTTTGGAAGAATGAGTCCCTCCCCTGTTTCAAGTAGAATCGTGCTCTGTTTTTGGGATTTTCTGGTTTTAAGTTGCTGATATTGCGCCATTTCCCCTCAGGTTTTACTTATTTATTATCAAGTTCATGCATTCCATTTTATTCTCGTTATGGTTTTATAAGTTACTTGTTTATTTCTGTTAATCGTGTTTTGTATCTTTGTCAAAAGTTTTGCAATAAAATATTTTCTGAAAAATCCCACAAAAGTTTAGTAGAGACCGGAAATTGTCCGGGCGAGCGGGGTGCTTTTCAATAAAACCTTCCCCGATCGTAACGTGGCTTCCGAACCCAAAAGAATCTTTTCGCAGACCAAACCTTTTCCAAAACATAAGAGTCATTCTTTTCAACGGTTTCTCGGGTACCAAAAAGTTTTCCATATAAACCCCGGGTGGCGACTCATCATTTTTTTCGTATTACTCTTCCAAGTCAAAAAGCCAGGAGAGAGCCGCAGGGCTCTCGCGTGGACTCCGTTTACTCCCGACACGTCCACAAAATGGCGACTCTGCTGGGGAATAGATTTTATTAATTCTTATTATGGTATTTTACACTTGTAAAACGACCCTCGAAAGCTTGACAAAACGAACACGCCCCGCGTGATCGAGAAAGGAATGGTGCAGTAACAGGGCTACGCCCGACCAATCCGGACTGGAGCTTTCCCGGTTGTTTGCCTGAGTAAAATTTCAAAATAAAAATTAATTTAAGAGTGAGCTAGGCTTGAAAAATATTTGTGGGATTTTTCAGAAAACATTTTATTGTAAAATTTTTGCATTGCACGTGCATCGATGTTGGATAAGCCTCGCCGCTGCGTCTTGGTTACCCTACTCGGCTTGCCGATGTTAGGACATCCCTAGATTCTCGGCAAACCCTGGACGATGATGAGTCAGCCTGCCGTTCGACCTTTGCCATGCAGTACACTTGGCAGTGGGAGGCAAATATTGGCTCTAGTCTAGGGAACCCCCTTTAACCAAAACCCAGCCTTTGCATGTAGTAAACCGTAGTACCTTCCAACCTAGGACAGGGACCCACAGAGTAGGATTGTCTGTTATATCCTGTTCACCTGCTAATTGCTTTCCGTATCTCCTGTTAACTGTATATTCTATTTGCCACTTTCTGTATATATTGCTTCATGTACATACATCTTCCATTCAGCATGCATCAGTAAAATAGTTTAACCTTAGGACGTCACATCATAAGGGTTTCCCTGACAGTCACAAGTTGTGTTGGATATAAAAAAAAAAAATTCTACAATTGGCTCTCTTTCCCAAACAAAAACAAAAAAAAATTTATTAGGTGTGTTTTTCCTTTGTAGTCATAATGTCTGGAGGTCCCTACAAGAAATTCAAGTCTACGCTCTCCACTCACCATGGAGCACCCGCGTGGGTAATTGAAGAAGTTCAGCCAGAACAACCGCCAGTAGAAGAGCACAAGCCAGGAAAACTCAAAATAGAGGATCACATGGGAGGGGAACTCGATGAGAAACTCAATATGTTGGCTGATGCAAATCTACCAGGCATGTCTCTCCAATGGGATGAAAATGAAGGATGGAAGTTTTGCTTTCCAGAGGAACCAGAACCGATGCCAGAAAAGATCACCCTCATGTTGGAACAAGATAATGGACAATTTGCAATCATGCCCCCTGTGAAGTACTTTGACTCAAACGGGCAACCTGTTTACTATTTTGAAGACCCGGTCACAGGTCACAAATACTGGGATGACTGTGAGTGCGATGCATGCTTTGCGGATTGTGTCCTCAACAACGATGGTATGACTCCACAACAGCTTAAGAGTCAAAACGTCGGAGAAAATCAGCAGAAGGAAAAGATCCCTAAGACCAGCAAAGGGAAAGAAAAGGTGTATGAAACAGGATCCTCAACCAGGCCAGCATCTCCAGATGGGCCCCTTTCTTAAGAGACAGCTTCTAAAAGCAAAATGTGATTATGCACTGACCCAATCCAGCCAGCAGGGTTTCTTTTGAAGAATCAAGCCAGCTTGTGATTCTTATTACTTTGATTATCGAGTCTGTCGTTGCTTTGATTATCGAGTCTGTTGTTACTTTGATTATCAAGTCTGTTGTTACTTTGATTATCGAGTATCAAGTCTGTCGTTGCTTTGATTATCGAGTATGTCGCTACTTTGATTATCGAGTCTATTGTTACTTTGATTATCGAGTCTATCGAGTCAGTTTGTAAAAATGCTGCGCTTATTATTAAAGAAAAATCTTTTGAGAAAAGGAGCCAAAATTGTAGTCCCGAACTACGTCACGGCCTGATTCCTTTGTGGATACGTAGGCAACCTTTGGTCCGGCCGTTGTTTTCACAAATCATGGTATATCCAACTAAATAAGAGGAAATCAGGGCAATCCTTTCATGCATCATGCATCATGCATCACACATCATTCTCTTCTCCATCTTTGCACATACACTGTACACTGCACCCCTGAGCTCCATTTGTGCATATCCTCAGTACTAATCATTGGCAAAAAGAAGAGAAACCTCATACCGGGTTGGACTCGAATCCCCGAACAGCGATTAATTCGAACTGAGTCAGGAACAGAACAGTTAACCAGGGGTTTAGCCATGGCAGAAGAAACAGACGAAATTCAGCTCCTTAAGGATGCTTTAGAGGAGCAGAAAACCAACAGTGCCAAGCAGATGGCCCAAATGATGCTCATGATCCAAAAATTGACTTCTCAACTCCCACCGCCGGCAGGAGGATCAAGCAGCCAAAACATGGAGACAGAAACCAAGCTGCCGGGATTTGAAATCTTTGCCGACAACACCTGGGATAGTGACGATGAAGCAGAAAAGCGGGAGGAATTGGTCAAAAGGCTCCGCGTTGACTGGATCGAAGTTCTTGACTCAGAGAATCTTTTATCACTGTTTGGGGAAGAGAATCCACTCGGTATGGGAGGAAGCGAGCCTGCTGCGACGTTGATTGATTCAAAGCTTGCTGAGGAAGTGGAGCTGATGATGCTGGGTCAGGAAGCTCTAGAGGATGTTACCACTCTCATCATGGATGCCAATGGAACTTATAAAAATTGCACTTTTGTACCTAAAATCATTTACACTGGCACTGCATTTGAGTCTGAGTCTGAGTCTAGCATCGAGTCTGAGTCAGAGTCAGAACATGAGTCTATTATCACTCCACATCATCACTTTTCTTTTGAGTTTGAGTCCACTCTCATGTATCATGCCCCTGGGGCCCCCTCCTTTGAAATAAATGAAATCGACTTTGCTTATCTTGCTGTGTCTGAAATAAATTGTGTCGACCCCGATGATGAGGGGATCGAGTTTGAGGAAGAAATTCCAAAAGAACTTCGATCTCTAATCGAAAGGGAAGATGAAAGGCATGCTCAGCCTATAAAAGAAGAAGTTATTTCTATAAATTTGAGAGATGAGATTAATCCGCGCATGGTTCAAATCGGCTCCGGACTGTCCTCGGAAGAATTCCAAGCTCACTCGGATCTCCTGAAAGAATTCGAGGATGTTTTTGCATGGTCGCACGCAGATATGCCCGGTATCGATCCCGAGATTGTGGAGCATCGTATTCCGTTGTACCCTGATGCAAAGCCTGTCAAGCAGAAACTAAGGAAGATGAGGCCTGATTGGGTGTTAGAGATCAAGAAAGAAGTGCAAAGGCAAATAGACGCAGGATTCCTGATAGTCACCGAATACCCTCAGTGGGTCGCAAATATAATGCCTGTTCCTAAAAAGAATGGGAAGATCAGAATCTGTGTAGACTTCAGGGATTTAAACAAGGCAAGCCCGAAGGATGATTTTCCTCTGCCACACATAGATGTCTTGGTAGACAACACCGCGGGGCACGCACTGCTGTCATTCATGGACGGGTTTTCAGGGTATAATCAAATTCTCATGGCTCCTGAAGATCGCGAGAAAACCACTTTCACCACCGAATGGGGCACTTACTGTTACAGGGTCATGCCGTTTGGTTTGAAAAATGCAGGGTCTACCTACCAAAGAGCAGCCACAACCTTGTTACACGACATGATTCATAAGGAAGTCGAGGTATACGTGGATGACATGATCGTCAAAGCCAAGGAAAGGGAAGAGCATCTACCTAACCTTCGGAAGTTTTTTGAAAGGATTCGCAAGTACAGACTACGTCTCAATCCCGAGAAATGTACATTTGGGGTCACCGCGGGAAAATGCTCGGATTCATGATCACTACACGAGGAATCGAGGTAGATCCATCGAAAATCAAAGCCATTCTAGAAATGGAACCGCCTCGAACAGAGAAGGAGGTACGAAGTTTCCTCGGGAAAATTCAATTCATCAGCAGATTCATCGCCAAGTTAACCTCAACTTGCGAGCCGATGTTTCGTTTACTCAAGAAGGGCGTACCATTCAAGTGGGATGACAAGTGCCAGAGAGCTTTTGAAACCATTAAGAATTATCTTCAGTGCCCTCCAGTACTGATGCCACCCTTGCCAGGGCTGCCTCTCATCTTGTACCTGTCTGTCACCTTATCAGCTATGGGGTGTATGCTAGCGCAAGAAGGAGAAGGAAGAGGAGAGAAGGCTGTTTACTACATCAGCAAGAAGATGATGCAGTGTGAAGAACGGTATACATCATTAGAAAAAGTCTGTTGGGCGCTGATCTGGGCTTCCAAAAAGTTGAGACACTACATGCTGGCTTACTTCGTGAAACTAATCTCTCGAATGGATCCTCTCAAGTATCTGTTTGAAAAGCCAGCACTGACAGGAAAACTAGCACGATGGTTGCTTATGTTGGCAGAATTCGACATCAATTACATCACTCGAAAGTCAGTGAAGGGAAGAGCCGTCGCAGAATTTTTAGCAGACCATCCTGTGGAAGGGCCGGAAGATGTGGAGTTTGAATTCCCTGACGAGAATGTAATGACGACAACCAACGACGTTTGGATGTTGTATTTTGATGGAGCCGCCAACCAGAAGGGATTCGGGATCGGAGTATTGTTAGTCTCGCCGGACGGGTCGCACATCCCTCTTGCTTTCAAGTTGAACTTCGAAGTCACTAACAATCAGGCAGAATACGAAGCATGCATCGTCGGGATGGAAGCTGCTTTAGAAATAGGAGTCAAAAGACTGGAGGTAGTCGGCGATTCTAATTTGGTTGTGTCTCAAGCCAACGGGGATTGGAGGGTAAAAGAAGACAAACTCAAGCCTTATCATAAAGACCTCGAGGATCTGATTCCGCAATTTCAAAAGGTCGCCTTCACTCATGTGCCAAGGTTGAAGAATCGATTTGCAGATGCTCTAGCTACCCTAGCCTCGATGGTGGAAATACCAAATGGAGCTAAGCTCAGGCCGATTACGATTGAGCAGAGGGACAAGCCCGTCTTCGAATATGTCATGACTATCGACGAACCTGATGATGGTCTGCCATGGTATCACGACATTTGGAACTTTATCGAGAAAGGGGAGTATCCGGCAGGGACTGAAAAGAAGGATCAGATTGCTCTTCGGAGATTAGCCTCTCAGTACATCATTTGCGGAGGGAAGCTATACCGACGGTCGCATTGCGGGATGCATAAGTTATGTGTGCATGGTACGGAAGCCACCATGATCATGGAAGAAATTCACGAGGGAGTCTGTGGTCCTCACATGAATGGAATGATGCTTGCTAAAAAGGTTCTCCGTCAGGGATACTACTGGTCGACCATGGAGACCGAATGCGTTCAATACGTAAGGAGATGTCACAAGTGCCAGATTCATGCCAACCTCATGCATGTGCCACTATCAGAATTACACTCCATGGCCTCAGCATGGCCCTTCTCTACTTGGGGCATCGATGTGATTGGCAGGATCACACCGGCTGCATCTAACGGGCACAAATTTATCTTGGTAGCAATCGACTATTTTACCAAATGGGTTGAAGCCGCTTCCTATGCAACTTTAACAGCAGTAAAAGTCGCCCATTTCATCAAGCAGAACATTATCTACCGATACGGTGTTCCTCAAGCATTTGTATCAGATAATGGGGTTAATTTCAAAGGAAGAGTTGCCGAAGTTCTTGAAGAGTTCGGGGTACAGGTTCACAAGTCAACTGTTTATCGGCCACAGACCAATGGAGCCGTAGAGGCAGCAAACAAAACTCTCAAGACAATACTGGAAAAAACCACTCAGTGGGCAAGGAATTGGCACGAACAACTGCCGATGGCACTATGGGGGTATCGAACGTCTGTCCGTACTCCGACAGGGGCCACACCTTATTCCTTGGTATATGGCATGGAGGCCGTCCTCCCAATTGAGCTTGAGGTGCCATCTCTAAGGATCATGGTTGAATCAGAGGTCAGTGAAGCAGAATGGCAAATCTCAAGATTCGAGGAGCTTATGTTATTTGACGAAAGACGGCTCAAAGCTTTGTATCATGTCCAGGGTTATCAGCGCAGAATAGCACGGGCGTTCAACAAGAAAGTGAAGTCCAAAGACTTGCAAGAAGGTGACATGGTTCTGAAGGAAATTCGAGCTCCAGTTTTTGATCCCCGCGGGAAGTTTCGACCAAAATGGGCAGGGCCATACATCATCAAGAAGATCTTGTCTGGGTCCGCAACTCAACTCATCGATCTTGACGGCAATGAATTCTCCACCTTGGTCAACATGGATCAGCTCAAGAGATATTACCCCTGAGAGAAGCTCGCTGGACTGGAAACCGCAAGGGCGGACAGTGCCAGGCAAAATTTAGAGCAAGCCTGCTAAGTCGAAAACCCACATCGGGCGATTTAGGCAAAAGATAAGGCAAATCAATCAAATAAGCTCGCTAGACCGAAAACCCGAAAGGGCGGTGCTAGGCAAAACTTAGAGCACAAAAGGAGAGTGTCAATACCCGAGTGAACCCTAACCAAACTTGTAGTTCTAACTACGTCATGACTTGATTCCTGTAAAAGGGATACGTAGGCATCCTCACCTTGAGGACCGGTCGCCATCTTTCGAGAAAAATATCTCTTTGAGTTGGTTATAACCATTGCGCGTGAATCAAAATGCAAACTTTCATAATTCGTCTTTATTCAAATAAACTTCTTGGATTACATGGCTGAGCATGAAACTTTCAAAACACAAAATCAAGCAACATGGCATAGTCCCACGAGAAACATGTCGTGGGTCTAAGCAATTTATTTCAGGCACATTAAGATATAGTTTTAAAGTCAACTTTGGCTTCCATTCTCTCTTGTTTCAATGTCTCTTATCAACCATCTCACATAGCGATCTGAAAGATTGACACTCGGATACTGCTCTTTTGGAATGGTCACACGCTCCCTCCAAGTGTTTTGGTAAGCTTTGAAAGTGGCAAAGTTGAGATTCGGCGTAACAAAGTTCTCTGGTGGTAGCACTGTCTGACGAACACCGAGCTGACGAAGAATGCGGTTGGGAATGTAAAAGGTCCAGCAAGTCAAGCCAGCCAAAACCATCCGCTGACGCCCCATGTTGCTCATAGACATAACTGGAATGTTAAGCCAAGCCAAGCGCCAAGTGATTACCTCTTCTGTAAGCCGGGAAAGCACCCCAAACCAGCCCTGCACATCATCAAAAACCTCCAGGAAATCCCTCTGAACAAACCCTTGTGTTTCGTGAATCCGCCTCCTTGGCACGGGTTCCAGCAGATTAGCCTTGTCACAAAACCATATCTGTGAGAGAGCGAAAAAACAAGTAAGAAACCATAGACAGCCTAAACCCGAGTGCCGAGGTAAAATCAGAAAGTGAGAAAAACCGGAAAAAGGAGAGCAGAGTGAGAAGCCTACCTGTAAGAGTACAGCACTGCCCTCAAAAGTGTTGGTGTCCCCAGCATGAACCCTGTCCAGTCCCATCAAGGTTTCAGCCAAAACCATCGGAGCCACATCCTTGCGCTCCTCGATCTGCGCAGCAACACCAACCAGTGACGAGCTCGCTTGCCCGTCAGATTTAACAAACAAGAAAGCGGCAAGCAAACAGAAGCAGAGTGCAAAACCTCCAGGATGGAACTATTCGATAATACGTGGAATGTTGATAACACCCCCTTGAAGCATGGACTTCACTGCCTTATTACTCATCCCAAGCTTGGCAGACAACACATTTGCAAAGTTTACCCCGTGCGGAGGTACGACCGGCATCTCCAAGCCAAATCCACTGAGATATGCATGAAACTCCTCCACAGTGGGGCATAGCTCGTGAAGGCCGAAGCGGAATACATGCACTTTCGGGTCCCAGAATTGAACCGCAGCATGCAAAAGTTCAGGACGGATAGTTACGTCTCGGATATAGCGCAACGAAGCCATCTGATGATCTTGAAAGTTGAGCCACTCAAGGCCGTCAAGTCGGTCAAGCCAGGGTCGAACCAAAGCCGGAAGACTCATGGCTGTTCGAGGGAAATGGAGAAGTAAAGCTTTTTACGAGGAAAACTCCATTTATGCTATACATGCATGAGATATTGCACAGGAAGTCAAAATTTTTGGGAAATGGATCACCTCGGAGAACGTGCCATATTGGATAATGGAAAAGTCGCTCATGATTTGCAAGATATCCTTGGAAGTAAGTCTACTGAAAAGTCTCAGAACTGGAAGATGCTCAGGAGCCAGCAAAAGGCCACGTAGAATTCCAAAACCTGCCAAAAGGTCAGAAACTTGGCAGATTTACAGGAGAACCGGGCGGCCAACAGAATCAGCCGCACGGCTAACTTGTGTTAGCCGACCGACCAACCTTGGCAAAATCAGAACTGAAACTCTGTTTTCAACCTCAGAACTTAACCCGAGCAAGTTTTCAGCACTTTTCTTGCTCAAACAAGTTGCAATGGACATTTGAGAGTTGTAGGGACAGTCGCTTGGCAATTTTGATCACGTTTGGATAGACGGATACTCCGAAATGTCAGATACGCCGAAAATCGATAAAGCGGAAATTTTCAGGATTAAACGCTTTAAAGTCAACGGCTTCAACGAACCGTGTCAAACATTCATCGAGCTACATGATCGGGAGGAAATCAATGGAAAGACCTGAGGCCCAGAGCGCCCAAGCCCAAAGTCAACCGAGCAAATGGTACCGGCAAGTCAAAGCGTGTCCGAGTGTCAATTCCCTATTTTCATCTATTCAAGCAAGTTGCAACGTGCGTTATAAGCCTCGTTTGTCGCACATCATACAAGTTCAAAGTTCCAGGCGCGATGGGCCACATTATGCCCGTAACGCTTAATTTTCTCGCTTAAAGAGTCAGTTTGCATTTCCACGTGTCATTTTCCGAATCTCAGTCTAAAGTCACATCTTTTCATATCCCAGGGGCATGTGTCACATATTGTCTGTTTCCAAGCATATATATGCAAAATCAAACTTTGAAACTCAAAATTTTGCCAGTGTGAATCATTTTAAGCATAACAAACATGTGCAATACATATAAAAACTAACTGGCATCCCTGTCATAAAAAAGAAAAAGTACATCCATCAAAGGGCAAAACAGACCTAACATCATGAGCTACCATGGCACGCAGGCCATATCCAAGAAAAAGCAAAGCATGGGCAAACAGGCGCCCGAATCAAAACCGAGCATGCTGACTCGTCCTAAGAACCAGTGCGACGTCTCTTGAAATCCCGGCGATGGCTCACTGCCAAGTGTCGGTACTCCTCAGGTGTGCTCGGGTGATCCGCATAGTCGTCCACAATGATGTCGCTACTGTCATCACCACCACCACTGTCGCTGCTACTACTGCTGCTCTCTCTCGCCCGCGGAACCCACCGCGACTCAGGAGCTGAACTCCCAAGAACGCTCTCTCTCGGTCTCTCAACTGAAGACCTCAACACTCTGCCAGACGACTCGACTACATGTGGGGCACGCCTCTGAGCTCCGCTGACATTCTTCATCAAAGGCCTCCTCTGAGGCAATGAAGGAGAGAGAACATCCTGCAAAAAAAAAATGTGTGCATCAGTAAACAGTCAAAACAAGCAAATCTCAAGGCAAGGAACACAGGATACCTGCTCAGTCTCACTACTACCAGGAGCCCTACGGGCACGCCGAGGCCTACGGCGACTGCTAGGCTCGCCACTACCTCCAGTCCCACGGTCACCACCACGACTACTACCAGCCCCACGGCTGCCACCTGCACCACGGTCTCTACGACTCCCTCCTGCTCCACCACCCCTGCGGCTACCTCTGGTACCGTGGCCGTCTCCGGCACCACGGCCGCCTCCTCGGCCAGCTCTACCACCACGTCTCCCACCAACGCCATCATCACCACCATCTCCGTCATCACCATCACCACCTCCACCACCAGGATCCTGCACCACTCCAGGCTCAAGTCTGGGCCACACCTCAGGTCTATCCCCCAACATGAGGCGACGAACTAAGGCCTCCAAGTCACGTATCAACTGGACCTGGGACGCGGCCCACTCAACAGGAATCTGCAAAGAAACAATGCAAGGCATCAGCAGGTAACATGCATAAACATTCAAATTGAAAATGAAATTTGACTATTTCTTTTCTGTCTTTTCAGGATACCTCTGTAGCTGCAAGAGTCACAGGACCAGTCACCGCGGGAACGTCTATGATCCCCATGCCTCCGTCTGCCGTCATAACATCTATCTCTCTCCTCAGCACAGGCAGGGAAGCAGCCGCTGCAGGCACTGGCTCGGCTAAACGACGCTCCATATCTAAGGAATGGGCCAGTGTACTCCTCACATAGCCAGCATAGTCCAA
Source organism: Vaccinium myrtillus (assembly GCA_016920895.1). Classification (NCBI taxonomy): domain Eukaryota; kingdom Viridiplantae; phylum Streptophyta; class Magnoliopsida; order Ericales; family Ericaceae; genus Vaccinium; species Vaccinium myrtillus. Next base: position 20,420,623 of record CM029274.1, read on the forward strand.
AGAAGGGTCGAAAACCAACTGCACATCCAGAACAGTATAAGCCTCCACCTCAGCCGTTGTGTACTCGTGGGTCCTCTGAACTCGCGAAGGGAGCGGGCCTGGCACTCTGAAAAAGTCTATCCCCAGAGACTGACGTAGCACTCTCTCACCCAAGTACCACTGCCAGCCATACGGAGACTCCAACAGCACACGTCCCCGTGTCATCTCCCTGCTCTGAGTCAAGTAAGGCTGACGCCATCTGCCCCATGCATTCCAACGAACCTGCAGCAAGTTCCAAGTCATGTTCATAAGGGTCATTACAAAAATCAAGAGAACTTGAAAGAAATCGCAAAAGGTTAAAAAGTTATACCGTGGCACCCACACTCTGGTCGAGGAACAAGCGGAAACCTCTCAGATCACCCTTGAACGCACCCTTCCCCACATACTGTTGTGCCCACTTCTCTGCACGAGGGAACACATCCTTGTTTGGATGAGAATTTTCGGGAGCCGGTACTCCAAAGACTTCGTAAGCCCACACCTACATTTTTGGGGACAAGTCATCAAAATCAGAACAAAAGCAACAAGTGCATGATACAGTCATATGGCATACAAGGCAAAAGGAAAGTCAGGAAAAATACCTCAAGGACCCTCCAGTAACCACCAAGCTTGGTCCCTCCCCCGCGAACAACCGAGCCCAAGAAAACGTACAAGGTGCACAAGGCCGCACCACCCCAGTCAAACCTCCCCGCTGTCCCCAAGTCTGCCAAGGCCGGCAACCACCCCAGGTGAACGTGACTCTTCCTACCAGGAAACAGAGCCGAGCCAAAAAGGTACAACAAGTAAGCCCTGGTCATCTGACGAGCCTCCTCAGCTGACTCTGGCTCATGGTCCCAAATAGCTGGCAAGTGGTCACACCGCACAGACGGCTCATCTCCCATATCTCTCCCCAGAAAGTGTCGTACCGCCGCACGGTCCAAGAACAAGCCTGAGTCAAACGGGATCGGATCACCACCGACCCTCAAACCAGTAATCGCTGCAAAGTCCAGCGGGGTGATCGTCATCTCTCCGAACCTAAAGTGGAAGGTGTTGGTGGTGTCCCACCAATGCTCCACCAGAGCTCTCACCAACTTGCGGTCCATCCGCGTCGGCAGTAATATCCTGATAAAAACAGTAAAGCCTGCAGCATCCACCAAGCCCCTCACTACCCGTGGCAACCTCCGATACTGCGCCAAGCAATCGGATGGCCCACCATAGCCCAGAAGAGCCCCGTCCACCTGTTTCAAGACCATCACATGGTTTCAGTCAGTAAAGCCACAAGACAAAGTGCAATGATAAAGCAATTCAAGAGGAAAGAACAAATACAAGTACATACCAAAGGTCTGTTGGAGATGTGAGTCTCCGGGTCCCGCAAGATCAGTCCGTCTGGGTAAAAAGGCAACCTCGGCTGGTACACTGAACAACCAGAAGGTGCGAAGAAGTGAACTCGAGGCACGTAAGTCTCAGGAGCGAAAGGCGGCCTGTCCCTCAATGCTCTCTGTACTACCTCAACTATAGACACCCTCGCCTCCTCAACACGCACCTCCTCGTGCTCCATCTCCTGCACAGGGTCCCCACCCACCAAAGTCCCAAGGTCTGGGAACTGTTGTACTGCCCTAGCCAAAGTCTCGTCAGTCGCACCCTCCAGGGTATCTCCTAAAGTCACACCCGGGTCTGCTGAAGAACCCGAAGGCCTGGGAAACAAGACAGGGTCAACCGGCCTCTCATCACCGCTACTACCTCTCTCTCCAAGGTCCTCTATCAAAACCTCCTTACCCTTGGACTCCCTGCCAATCCCTGAACTACTCGGAGCATGTGGCTCCGCAGGTGTCTCTAACACAGCGCTCCTAACCTCAGGAGGGACCACAACCGCGCCGCCTACCTCTCCACGAGCGACTCTCGGGTCAACAAAAACATCTATACCAGCTATATGCATCTCAACATCAGGAGAAAGAATACCCGTACCTGAAGCACTCGTGCCCACTGGTATAGAACTACTCTGAGCGCTAGCATCACCAACCGGAGGGTCAACCTCCATGGCCGCACCACCCTCACCCGCCGCCATGCTCGCTGGCACGTGCCCATCTCCACCCGTAAATCCACCCACAATCGAATCCCCATGGGTCTCCGTTTGATCGACTCCGGAACCTTGTAAGTGTGTCTCACCTTCGTGCATAACGGCGGAGGCCTCCTCTTCCCCAAAATCGGCCGCACGGCTGGCCTGTTCATCAACCAAGGCCGCACGGCCCTCCTCATGCCTCTGATCAACTTCGGCCGTGCCGCTCCCACTCGGAACCGGCAAGACCACACCACCACCGGACTGTGGCACCACCGCCGCTTCCCTTACACGTGCCGGCGACAATGTCCTCTCGGTGATGACGTCGGACCACCACCGTCACTGGGAACTTCGGCCATGGAAGTCGTTTTTTTTTTTTCGTAGTAACCGAAATCTCGGTTTTGGGATTTGAAGAATTTCTGAGCAAATCTTCGAAGGAAGTAAGAATCGGACAAGGAAGGGAGTTCTTTTCCACAAAGACCGTTTTCTGATTTTGAAACACGAACGAATGAGACCCGAACTGGCGCGACGGTTTTATTTCAGCCGAAAACGAGACCTTGGCCGGGCGGCTAAGTTCAAGGACCGGGCGGCTAACCCGATAAGCTGTGCGGCTCTCACTCTCTCACATGACAAAAATTACAGTGCACCCCCTCCTTTTTGCAAGGTACACTTCCTACACCACAGTCTACAAAACTTGTTTAATCCCTCGGCGGCAATTTCTAATTTTAAACAAACCCCTGAGGTACTTGTTTAATTTTCAGAAACCAAAATCAGATTTCCAAAAATGCCCTCGGCAGCCTTTCTAATTTTAAACAAACCCCTGAGGTACTTGTTTAATTTTCAGAAACCAAAATTAGATTTCCAAAAATGCCCTCGCGACCTTTCTAATTTTAAACAAACCCCTGAGGTACTTGTTTAATTTTCAGAAACCAAAATCAGATTTCCAAAAATGCCCTCGGCAGCCTTTCTAATTTTAAACAAACCCCAGAGGTACTTGTTTAATTTTCAGAAACCAAAATTAGATTTCCAAAAATGCCCTAAGCGGCAATTTCTAATTTTAAACAAACCCCAGAGGTACTTGTTTAATTTTCAGAAACCAAAATCAGATTTCCAAAAATGCCCTCGGCAGCAGTTCTAATTTTAAACAAACCCCAGAGGTACTTGTTTAAATTTTCAGAAACCAAAATCAGATTTCCAAAAATGCCCTCAGCGGCCTTTCAAGATTTTAAACAAACCCCAGAGGTACTTGTTTAATTTTCATTTCGGTAGCCCCGAAGAACTACGATTGGTCTGATCCCTGCAAACGGGGTACGTAGGAAGCTTTATGCACGACCATGCTTTTCTTCACTCTATTTTACTTGTTTTTCGCACCAGGATAATTGGGACGTCTATGTCTTTGACGTAACTTGCATCACAGAATGATGACTAAGCCGCGTCAAAGAGGGGAAACTGTAGACACCCCAATTTTAATCCAAGTGCATCCCCAATGATGAAAGGAAAATGCGTAATTACCTCGGAACGATCGATCAGAGCTCACAAAAAACCAACAAAATAACCAGATTTGGCCGAGCGGTTCAGTTTGACAGTCGAGCGGTCTACTTGCCCTCATGTTGGCCGGGCGGCCAACTTGTTTGGCCGGGCGGCTAACATGATCGGCCGGGCGGCCAATCTTTGTTGTCAAATCAGACAGCTTGTTTCTGCAGAGATTCTTCGCAAGCGAATATATTCCCCGGCGCAGGGAATATCATCATCGCGAAAATCTTCAGACGGGTTTTCTCCATCATCACTCCTCCCCTTCCACGGCTATAAAAGCCCTCCTCCAGCCTCCGCTCAAACCCCGACCGAACACAACCAGACACTCCCAGAAAAATACCCAAAAAGCCAAGAAAACCGAAAACCGTTACTCTACGTTCTGAAACGCTGCCAAATTACCTCCGCTCAAACCTTCGAAATCTCTCTCTTCATTCCTGTTCTCTCTTTCGCTCAGTACCCGACAGAAAACCAGGAGTTTTTCCTTCCCGAAACAAAGAAAACCAAAAACTCACGCTAAAGCTCGATCAATTCGTTCCGAAAGGTACAACGTTGTTCGTTTAATCGATCATCCAGCATTCTGAGGGGAGTTATTCCGGACTCGGGATGATTCCCGTAATCATCCCCGGGTTCGGGTAACCTTATTTCAAGCAAAACTCATCCCTACGGTTCTGTGTCGGGCGATATCCTCCGTTATCGCACAATACGACCTCATCAAGGGAACAACTTTCTCAAAATCTATCTCTCAAGCTTGTTTAGAACTCAAAGGAACCGGCCTCCTTCCAAAAGAAAGGTTTTTCAGGGCGTTTTCCCAGTCTGCTAAATTTTCAAAAAAACAGAGGCAAGTTGGCCGGGCGGCCAACATAATTGGCCGAGCGGCCAATCCATATTGGCCGGGCGGCCAACTTTTGGAAGAATGAGTCCCTCCCCTGTTTCAAGCAGAATTGTGCTCTGTTTTTGGGATTTTCTGGTTTTAAGTTGCTGATATTGCGCCATTTCCCCTCAGGTTTTACTTATTTATTATCAAGTTCATGCATTCCATTTTATTCTCGTTATGGTTTTATAAGTTACTTGTTTATTTCTGTTAATCGTGTTTTGTATCTTTGTCAAAAGTTTTGCAATAAAATATTTTCTGAAAAATCCCACAAAAGTTTAGTAGAGACCGGAAATTGTCCGGGCGAGCGGGGTGCTTTTCAATAAAACCTTCCCCGATCGTAACGTGGCTTCCGAACCCAAAAGAATCTTTTCGCAGACCAAACCTTTTCCAGAACATAAGAGTCATTCTTTTCAACGGTTTCTCGGGTACCAAAAAGTTTTCCATATAAACCCCGGGTGGCGACTCATCATTTTTTTCGTATTACTCTTCTAAGTCAAAAAGCCAGGAGAGAGCCGCAGGGCTCTCGCGTGGACTCCGTTTACTCCCGACACGTCCACAGTGAGTGTTAGGATAACCTTAGTCGCTTGTGATTTTGGACCAAAACAGGGAAACATAGTGCATATGGATGACAAGAAATCCTTTTCGGTGGTTAGAAACTCTTGTAGCAAACACTATGATCATGATGTGCGCAAGTTATGTAAATAGTATAGAATATTGAATTTTAACTGCTGAATAGATGTAATCATATTCTAAACACATTTTGTTAAGCAGTGCCTCTTTATGATGAGAATATTTTTTTGAGAAACACTAAGATGAGTTGATTTGGTTCTCTCAGTGCATGTAGTGAATGTACTTCCAAGGATTAGATGACTTAGAGTAACGCATTTGGTTGCAATACTCGTTGTTACTTGCTAATTGGTGCTCTTATAGAGAGCCTCTGTGCACTCATAAATCTTGAGTCCCATGAGTGGGTCTTTGTTTGGGGCATTTGTAGCCTCTAAAAGTACACTATAACAATGGTCAATATTTTTTCTCTCAAGGCAATGAAAGAATGAGATTTGTCCAAGTGGACAAAGTACAAATCAAAGTTATGGAAGAAGGTCAAGTTTTGCATTGATGTTGTTCTTTTGTGTCACTAACACATTTATGGATTGATTACATTCTTATTATTATGCTTCAGTATAGGAAGAGCTGAAAGTTATTGAAAGCTTGGGGTTTGGAATGAGATGGCTTGGATGAAGTCTTCTATTTGTGCTCACAAACCAAGGCTAGCTCACAACACCAACGGAAGAACTTCTCATTACCTCGACTCAAATGGAAAGATTCCCATTGCAAGTAGATTTGTTTTGACTTATTAGATATTCAAGTTTCTAAAATGTGCAAAAATGGATGTGGATGTGGATGTGGGTTCTGTGTTGCATGTGTTTTTTGGCTATTTTTTGTTTATTTTCATTACTATTGTAAAGTTCATTATGCAATGATTTTCAATCAATTATACAAATTCTTATTTGTTGGGCGTGTTTGTTGTATGTGACACGAGCCATGTTGGTTTTGGCAGTGCATACGATTAGGTTAAGCAATCAGATTACTTGGTATCTCGTTTTAGGCACAAACGAAAATAGCGTGTAGGATTATAAGATTGATATCAATTGAGGCTATAATGGTCGCCCATGGTTGAACACGTGCCTTCGGATAGGGGCATTCACTAGTATAGAATATTAGCGACCGCACTTTGTGCAGTGGCAAATACAAAATATTAGCGACTGCATTTTGTGCAGTGGCAAAAAGTTACATTTTTTTGCGTCTGCAAAAATGCGGGACTCTAAAAGATGACTTTGCAGTCGCTAATACGTTGCGACCGCATGCTGCGGTCGCAAATAGCTTTTGTCACCCAACCAATCGCGTCCCCTATTTTTGCGGTCGCAAAGCGGACGCAAATAGCAATTGCGACGGCATAATGAGTAATTGCAACGGCACCTTGCGGACGCAAAAAGCCTCTTTTTTGGTAGTGTGGGGTTTACAGCTCCCGACCTGAGAGTGGATATTTCACACCTGGTGCTACACGTGGTTTGCTTCTGGGAAAGAGGAACGTGGGTACAGTTGTACTCCCTACAAATGGCAGTGTGCCTTTGACCACCATCTCACATTTATTGCCGAATTATGGTGGGCCCATGTACTATTACACGCAATGGGTCTATCATATTAAAAGCTTCACTTGCATTTGTTTGGTGGGCTCATGAACCATTACACACAATCGGTTTTAGAAAAAGGGGACCACGGGTTCTTCTTTGCTTATAGCATATGAGTTTTTCTATTGTCAGCCCACTGGGGACCACTGTACTTTTTCTACTTTCTTATACACTTTTAAACATTCCTATACATTTTTCACACTTTCTCATACACTTTTTAAGCCTTATAATCGGCCCATTGGGTGGATTTTAGAATTTTCCATAGCATATTTATGCAGTTACTAATTTTAGTTATTTACCTATGCATATTGCTTTAAGCATATGTATCCCTATCCTGGCGGGTTGTGCTAGGACCTCCTATAATCCCACCCCGACGGGTTGTGCCAGGGAGCACACTTTTATTTTCTTTCTTTTTTTCGCTTAGTCCTTCCTGGGGTATGCCCCTTGTAGGCTATACATTCGCTTAACCCCCTTTAATTTCAACCTAATTTACCAACAACAAAAAAACGTGTAGGGGTTTACCTATTGTCGGACCGCTTTTCCACCAACTCTCCTAAAACCAATTGGTGGTAGGAAGGGTTTCGATTAAGTCTTTTATGGCATTTGACATCGCACCCGCAAGTCTGTTTTTAGAGTGGTCGCATTGAGTGACATTGTGTAACCAAATCCATGGGGGCACTCCGGGCCCAACAATCCCTCCCTCACGATGACGCTCCCACGACTCGAACTCATGACCTCATGGCTCTGATACCACTTGTCGGACCGCTTTTCCACCAACTCTCCTAAAACCAATTGGTGGTAGGAAGGGTTTCGATTAAGTCTTTTATGGCATTCGACATCGCACCCGCAAATTTGTTTTTAGAGCGGTCGCAAGGAGTGGCATTGTGTAATCAAATCCATGGAGACACTCCGGGCCCAACACCTATGGTACTGGCGATGCGACTAAAACCCTCTTCTGTCCAGCATTCCAGGGGTAATTTGTGTATCTTAACCCAAGCTGGTATTGGACTAACATCATTATTTTCTTGTTGCAGTTCTAGGTAATGACACAACTTCATTACTTTTGAGGGCCCTTGAGTGCGGAACAGAGAAGCCCAATCCTTGGAGTTGGGTTGTTGTGTGGCTTTGGGAAGTGCGGCTTGGGTTAGAGGAATTTGTTTGGTGTGAGGATCTTTATCAGTAGGTATTTGAGGGGTTTGGGGATTTGTAGGTTTAGAAGGGTAATGGAAACTAACCTTCAAATAGTCACCTGTTGTTGAGCTGGAAGATGAAACATCTGGAGTGATTTCCTTTACCTGAAGATGATTGAGTTGAGTTTTAAGCTCCGTTCAATCAACCGTAATCCCAGATTTCTGCATTTCTGCTTCAATAGAGTGAACTAGGGCTGCTATTTTTTCCTGACCATCCAAGGGATCTCCTTCCTGCTGAAAAACTTCTTGAAGTTTGCAGGCAGAGTTAGGGCTTGATTTGGTGGGACTGTGACGGCCAAACTCAAAGTTTGGTTCTGTAGAAAGTATTTTGGGGTCACTCGATGGAGGTATCGGGCTTGGTGCTCGCTAATTTTGGTGATGGAGACACCCTCCCGCAATAGATCTCGAACGGTGGTTTTGTGGGTTTGGGGGAAGAGATCCAGAGGTTTGAATGGGGTGAATTTTGTGGGGGTTGTTTATACAGTACCCGGAATCAAAAGCTTACTTTGAATCTGTCTCCCATGCGTTGAAGAGTTGGAATTGTTGGTTGAGTGAATCCCACTTGCTTCTTCCTCACTATGTTGGAATCCATAGCTTTGAACCCCAGAGCATTAGTATTTGAGATCGGGTCATCCTCCATTTCTCACCTGGATTGCCAGTCGCCTAGAGAGAGAAAAAGCTAACTCATGTGACTTACCTGGTTTTTTAAGTGAAATTTTAATCTACCCAGAAACTATAAAAAAAAAAAAAAGAACAAGAACAGCGGTAGCACTTTTAAGTGACCTAGTACGTTTTTTAATTATCTTTGGGAACCACTTTTGTCATTAGCTTTGGATTTTAATACAACTTCTTTGGTATTCTCTTGAATAGTTTGAGTGAATTTTTGGATCCCCGATTCCCCGTTCCCCGCATTGGGGCGTGGATGGAGGTTAAAATAAAATCCCCAGTGAAGATTGGGGAGGGGATGGGGATTGATATGGTTTTGAGGATTAGGGATGGAGGTACTGGTATCCACCCCTACCCTCCCCATGCCCATCCCTAAATATATGACGGTCGGGTCGGGTTACAAGGGTTGGCATTTTTTAAACCCGTCACCCGAACCGAGACCCGAAATTTTTAAGTGTGTAGACCCGCTATCCGACCGAAGTGCTTGGCAAACCCGCCTACGAGCCGCCGGGTCGGTTCGGGTCGGGCGGGTTGGACGGTTTGGTGCTCAGCCCTACCTTTTTTTTGGGTAATTGCTTAGCCCTACCTACCACATAATAAGATAATAAGGCTACAAATACCACAAAACCTGGATATTGTTACCATGGCTATTAATAATCGAGACAAATTTACCAAAATTAATTTTGCTAATTCTTACCATGTTGTTTGATAATACTTACTCTGTAGAAGGGAAACTCTAACTATGATTGAACCACTTCTTTGGCGAAGTGTCATATTCACCTACCACAAATTGTAGCATTAATTGTGTTAGAGTTTGTCCCATATTGGTTAATTATAACCTTCGAAACTAATATATGAACCTAGGCGGGCTCCAACAAATTATGCTAGGCCTCTCCATACATAACTTGAACTCTTCAAATTTATCCAAACAAATAAACTTTAAGTTTTTACACTCTCATGTATCTCCTTTCCTCTCTTAAGACCGCAAGCAGAATTGATCACCAAAAAGACCATAAGAAATTCATCACCATCAATCAAACAAAAAGAGCCACTAAGGTATCACATTGGTCAAAAATTGATCACCATTCATCAAAAGAAAAAGAGTCACCAAGGCATATTCATCAACAATGGCCAAACAGAAAAGGCCATCAAGTTATGTCAAGTTTGATGATGTACATGAGCCAAACAAACAAAAGGTGGCGTTTGCAATTTACATCTGACACAGATAGCCACATACTGTATATCTTTGGTTGTCTCCATGAACCATGCAACAAGATGAGCAAAAAAAAAAATATAGCCATAGTTCCATCCATTTTCCTTCTAGCATTGGGAAATTTCTTTTGAGCCTTTTGGATAACATTTGTCGTATACTTGTTCTCCTCAACAACGATCAAGTCCAAAGCCAAGCCGATACTACCCTCCTCAGACCTCTAGTTCCCTGTCCACTTGAGTTTAGTTTATGCTACTATACAATTTTGACCACTTATCGCAAAACATAAGGTTGAACTGAGACCTGAAAAATTAAACAATTGTAATATTTGAAAACATGAAACAACAAATACGAACTGCCAATTGCTTGAAGTAGGCACTTGATTAACATTTATGTGCACAAGCATCCTTCCAGTTTTGGTGCACACGTACAAAAAAGTAAATTGGGCAAGAGAACAACTGAAAAATTGAAAAGTGCCGATAGACTCCATCGCGCGAGTAAATGCTTTGCGTGGCATTAGGTTTCCAAGTCTCAATTTCAAAACAAAAATCCAATCAATTAAAGTACTAATTTGATAATAGCATAATGAGTAAAATTGTAACGCCCCCAAATTTTGGGCACGTTAAATGTTATTACAGACCATAATAAAGTTTAAATCCTTAAACTTCAATACAAATAACAATATCCTCAAACACTATATAGATAATAACCGGGGTGGTTCTAGGTCTTCGTCTATCCCTGGGCCGGGTCATTCCCCACTCCGGCAGCACCTCCAGTTCCATAGGACTGGTCTCCACAGTACTGTTCCTGTCCATTCAGATAATCTGACATAATACGTCCGAGTCGCACAGGCAACATCATGGTATTATGCCAGGGTTACACGAAATGCAACACCGTGAGCAAAGCCCAGTAGTTCACTACGCTACACGTCTAAGTAGCAATTCTAGAACAATAAGCTCATAAACAGCATAAACAACTTGTGAACAGTAAATCATGCAATAAATCATGCGTGTCAATGCGGATCAGAGTAAACATGCGCAGATACAATATCTCGTAACAGTGTCTCGAACTGTGTCACGTGTCGTTTTCTCAAAACAATGCCTCGCTCGGTTTTTCAAACTTAACTCATTATCAATCCGTTTTCTCAAAAATCAACCATTTTCCGCGTAAATCAACCATAAATCTCAAATCGGTGCCTCTCGCGGCAATTTAATCAAATTTCAATATCTGCCAATGCTCCCATCACTCCGAAAGTTATTGGTCCGTTTACGCCTCCTTTCAGCTGACGGATACCAACCTTTCCGCTCGAGGTTTCGGTTATCGTGCATCACCGAACTTAACAGCCTGTTTGCACGGTCCGACCACCCCGCGACTCACACGACACAGTCCCGGCCGTCTTGCATCACCGAACTTAATAGCCTGTTTGCAAGTCCGTTCACCATGTGTTGTACAAGCTTAGCCCAACATCCTAGTTCTCTCCGCGAACTGGAGGTGGCGCTTTCGTTGCACTACCGCAATCAATACCATTCCTCCAAATTCTCTCCGCGAATTTGAGGTGGCAACAAATCATCTCATCTCATCTCATTTCATTTCCGGAAAATCTCATTTCATTTCACAAAAATTTCATTTCTCATTTCAAAACTCATTTTCATTCTCATCTCTATTTTCTCAATAACCGTTATTCAATTTCGCGTTCGGTGACAAAACGTATCGCGTACGTGCTCGGTGTCACATGCACAAAATCATGCTCATGCAATAATCCAATATTTTCTCTAATTTCATATCGCATCAAATACACATTTCTCACATAAAATCATGCAATTAAATTAATCCAACTCTCTAAAATAAATTGTTTCCTCTAGAAACTTTTCCCTCATAAAATCATACATCTCAATACTCTAACTTTCCCAACAAATAAATATTTCCCAAGTCTCTCAAAAATAAATATTTCTCAACCAAAAAGTCTCATTTCTTTCTTGCCCTCTTTCAAAACCATTTTATTTCTCTCAAAGAAATAAAACTAAACAACTTGCTCTTTCTAAAAATAATTAAATACCAACTCTTTTCCCAAAAATTCATTGTCATAAATTAACTTACTAATTTATGAATCCACCAAAAACATTTAATCTCTCTAAAAATTTACCCTTTATATTTCTAGAAAAACTCTCTCTTTTAATAAACTCCAAATAAAACATATTTTCCTCTATCTAGGAAAAATCACAATTTTCTTTCTAGAAAATCCAATCAAGTAAACTCACAATTATTTTGGTAAAATCTTTCTAGATATCAACCAAGGAAAAATCCTCACTTCATATTTTCTAATTAAAAACTCCATACTTTCTTATCACAAATCACCAATATCAACTCTTTCAAACTAAAACAATTTCATAAATAAGTTACTCCACTTATTTAAGAACAATACTTTAAACAATCAACTAGTGAGCTAATCAACCAAGATTAACTAATTCTCCCATGAAATAATCATACTAGAACTTGTCTAAGAAAATACATCTTCTAATTAACTTCTAATCACCTTTAATCTCATTAATCCACTTCCAATTTCATGAAGAACTAAACTAATTAGAACCTCATAAACATTCTTGTTCATCTTTGTACAAGAAAAACCACTTTCTAAATTACTAAGAAAATATGCTTAGTAATTACACATGCATAAAATTAACTTAATCAACTCTAAAATCATGCTTAGGAAAGTAGTAAGAACAACTTATTATAGCTAGAATTTACTAATTAGATGAGTAGTTTAGTAAACTACCTTGATTTCCGGGTGTAAGCCGGAAGCCGAAAAGCTTAGCCTTGGTGAAGAAATTCCTTAAACTAACTAGATTACACACTAATTAGCCAAGTAAGTGGCTAATTAGAACTAATTTAGGGAGCTAGAAAGGTGGTAGAATATTTGGTTTGTGGGAATCTAGGAGACAAACTAAATAGGGAAAGACAAAGGTGGCCAAATGAACCCAAAAGTGGCCTATTTATAGGCAGGAGAGATCCCTCTCTTTCTCCCAAAAATTTCGGTGGTGCCTCCCTCTCTCTACCGAAAATTTCAAGGGGTGGGGGAGTTAATGTGGTGATAAAATGGCACATGGCAAGTACCAAGGTGGCATGTCTAGGCCTAGGTAGAATCTAGACTAGGAATCTAGGTGGAATCTAGGTACTTTAGGCTAGATGCTTGGCTAGGTGAACCAAAATGGGGTAAATACAATGTAGGAGCAATGGTGGGGGAAAAACGCGTTCCGGTGTGTAGGTTTTCGCATGGTCACCTTTATTACGGGGTGTTTTTAGGAACCAAATTCACCCAATATGCATGTGAATGCATTAAATGGGCTAAGGGTAGCCCTAACTAGCTAGGAATAGGTGGAATATTCCTTCCTTAATTTAGGGAAGTTTGTCCCTAGATACTTGGGAGCCAAGGCCTAGTTTGGTTTGGCTTAGGTTCGGTAGTTTGTGCACAAATGCATGTATTGTGTGGGTATGTGTAGGTTACTCCAAAAATAGCAAGGCTTATTCTAACTAGTTTTGGGTACAAAACCTAGGCTTAGGAAACTTCCCTCAATTGCCCATTACTTGTGCAAGTGAACTTGCATTAAAATCATGCATGTGCAAGTGTACCAATTCATGCACACACATCACTCTCTCTCTCTCTCTCTCTCTCTCTAGCTCTCTCTCTCTCTCTCTCTCTCTGGCATCTCTCTCTCTCTCTCTCTCTCTCTCTCTCTCTCTCTCTCTCTCTCTCTCTCTCTCTCTCTCTCTCTCTCTCTTGGTCAATATACCAAGTTCCAATGGTGAGGGAAAGACTAAACAATGACGTACTTTGGTAGATGGAGTGAAGTAATGGTGGTAGCTGGGTGGGTTTCGGGTATTAAGTTCGGTCCCCGGGTGCTACGGTAGTGTAACGGATGTGTTACTCGGTCTCGTACTCGCGTAAACATGGCTAGAATTCCCTTTATTCGATTTAAAAGAATAAAATAATATTTTAATAGAAAAATAATCCGATAAACCGAAAATTAAAATTAATAAATAATTTATTAAACGAAATTTTTATTTACGAAAATCCGGGTCGTTACAACCTATCCCCCTTAACAAATTTCGTCCTCGAAATTCGATCACACTATAGATGGAAACAAATGCGGGTAATTGATCTTCATAGCCTCTTCTCTTTCCCACGTAGTTTCTTCCATTCCTCGGTGCTTCCACAAAACTCGGACCAGACGAATCGTCTTAGTACGGATACGCTTCTCCGTTACATCTTGTATTTCCACTGGTTCTTCCTCAAAAGTCGCATCTTCATTGATGCTGAGATCCTCCCAATTGAGCACGTGCATAGGCAATGCTAAGTACTTCCGTAGCATCGAAACATGAAATACATCGTGCACTCGATCAAGTTGCGGCGGTAGAGCCAATCTATATGCTACTTCTCCGATTCTTTCCAAAATCTGAAAGGGCCCTATATATCGTGGCGAAAGTTTGCCCTTTTTCCCGAATCTAATCACTCCTCTTCGGGGTCGAATCTTAAGAAACACGTGATCTCCTTCCGAAAATGATAACGGTCGATTCCTTCGATCGGCGTAACTTTTCTGACGGCTCTGAGCAGTAAGTAACCTTTGTCGGATGGTCTTGACCTTCTCAGTCGTCTCTCTAACCATCTCGGGTCCCAAAAATCCCGATTCTCCGGCGTCAGTCCAACAAATAGGTGATCTACACGGGCGACCATATAATGCTTCATACGGTGCCATCTCAATACTAGTTTGGTAACTGTTGTTATAAGCAAACTCAACCAACGGCAGGTGTCGCTCCTAATTTCCCGAAAAATCTAGAGTACAGACTCTTAACATATCTTCCAAAATCTGGATTGTCCTTTCCGTTTGTCCATCCGTTTGTGGGTGAAAAGCAGTACTAAGCCACAGATTCGTTCCTAGGGCCCTTTGCAGTCCATTCCAAAACTGAGAGACAAATCTGGGGTCTCGATCAGATACGATGGATACAGGCACACCGTGAAGTCGAACTATCTCTTGGATATAAAGCGTTCCCAACGCCTCCATGCTTTCGGTCATCTTAACTGGAAGAAAATGAGCTGACTTAGTGAGTCGATCCACGATCACCCACACAGCTGTGTTTGACCTTAGCGATTTAGGCAATCCATCGAAATATGTTCCCACTTCCATTCGGGAATCGGTAATGGTTGCAGATCTCCTCCGGGTTTCTGGTGTTCGGCCTTAACTTGCTGACAGACGAGACAAGTCGACACAAATCTAGCTACGTCTTTCTTCATTCCTTCCCACCAATAAGTTCTTCGCAAATCGTGATACATCTTAGTGCCACCTGGATGAACAGCGAAATTTGAGTGGTGAAATTCTCGAAGTACCGCTTCTCGGAGTGTACCAATATTCGGCACGAATATCGATCCTCGAAATCTCAAGCTGTTATCCGCAGCGTGTATCGCCCATCCGGTTAAGTCCTTCCCCATTCGGAGCTGGGATCGGATAAACTCACAATCTTGCTCAAACGTTTGGGCTAGAAGAATTTCTCGATGCAAAGCTGGTTCCGCGATCATAGTACACAAACGCGCTTTCTCTCCTTCCGACGAGGGTTTAAGATTAAACTCGTTGAGCGTCTCCACCATCTCCCATTCCTTCATAGCTACCTTGGCTTTTTGCGCTCGATCCTTCTGACTCAAAGCGTCAGCGACAACATTCGCTTTACCAGGGTGATATGACAGGGTAAACTTGTAGTCATCTATGTATTTCATCCACCTTCTCTGTCTCATATTCAACTCCTTTTGAGTGAACAGATACCTGAGACTCTTGTGGTCAGTGAACACCTCAAACTGCTCACCGTAGAGATAATATCTCCACGATTTGAGAGCAAAAACTACGGCTGCTAATTCCAAGTCATGAGTAGGGTAGTTTTTCTCATGCGGCCTCAACTGTCTTGATCCATATGCCACAACCTTCCCTTCTTGCATCAAAACGCAACCCAATCCTTCCTTAGAAGCATCACAGTACACCTGATAACCAATATCTCTCTCGGGAATAATCAGAATTGGTGCACTGGTTAACCTCTTCTTCAACTCTTGGAATACTTTTTCACACTTATCAGACCATTCAAACTTGATACCTTTCTGCGTCAATCTGGTCATTGGTCTGGCTAAGATAGAAAAATCAGGTATAAACCTCCGGTAATATCCCGTTAATCCTAGGAAATTGCGGATTTCAAAAACCGAGGTAGGTCGCTTCCAATTCAATACAGCCTCTACTTTGCTGTTATCCACCGCTATTCCTTCCTTAGACACCACGTGTCCTAAGAATTTAACTGTTTCTAGCCAAAAGTCGCACTTACTGGCCTTGCCATAGAGCTGGTTGTCTCTAAGCACTTGTAATGCTAGGCGAAGATGTCCTTCATGTGCTTCTCTATTGGCTGAATATATCAGTATGTCATCAATGAACACTACCACAAATCTGTCTAGGTAGGGCTGGAAAATCTTGTTCATGAGACACATGAATACTGCTGGAGCGTTTGTTAGACCAAACGGCATTACTACATACTCGTAGTGTCCATATCTGGTCCTGAAAGCAGTCTTAGAGATATCCTCGTCTCTAATCCTTAACTGATGATATCCTGATCTCAAATCAATTTTCGAGAAACAGGTCGCTCCTCTCAACTGATCAAATAGGTCATCGATCCTAGGCAAAGGATAACGGTTTTTAATCGTCACTTGGTTCAACTGCCTATAATCAATGCATAAACGAAGGGTCCCCTCCTTCTTCTTCACAAACAATGCTGGCGCTCCCCACGGTGAAGTACTGGGTCGAATAAATCCTTTATCCAACAGTTCTTGTAGTTGAATCTTCAATTCCCTTAACTCAGCTGGTGCCATACGGTACGGGGCTATCGATATAGGTGCAGTCCCGGGTTGCAACTCAATGGTGAAGTCTATCTCCCTTCTAGGTGGTAATCCGGGAAGATCTTCGGGAAACACGTCTGCGTACTCACAGACAACGTGTGGTAACTCAGGCTTCTCTTGGTCAGATTCTTCCAACTGGAGACTAGCAAGCAATCCACACAGTTGGTTCTGCCTTTTCGAGCGTCTAGTCGTAAAATTCACGGTCTGTCTATCCCCCTTAAATCGGAAACGAGTCCCTTCAGGGGTAAAAGCCGTTACTATTTTCTGACGACAATCTATGACTGCTCGATGCCTAGATAACCAATCCATGCCCAATATCACATCGAAATCTTCCATCTCGATAACACGCAAATCACAGGTCAATCGGACATTAGAGACTTCTATCTCGCACTCCCGACAGACTAGTTTGACTGATACTTTATCCCCTAGTGGCGATGCTATCGACATACTGGTTCTTAGGGGTTCAGTTTCTAGTTCCAACGCAGATACACACACAGACGAAATAAACGAATGCGATGCTCCAGAGTCAAATAAGGCTTGCACGCAGGTACTGAATAACAGTAGCGTACCTTGGATCACAGTCGGGTCCTGTTCCTGATCCTCGGCCTGTAGGGCAAAAATGCGACCTCCCGCACTTGGCTGTGCCTTGACAAGCTGCTTCCCATTCCACTGATTCAGAGGCGCTGGCCTTGCTATCTGCTGCACAGGCTATTTTCCGAAATTATGATACTGTTGCGGCTGCTGGTTTCCAAAGCTCATCTGTCCGTCCTTCCTAGGGTGTGGGCAGTTGCGACTGATACGTCCGTAACCGGAACAGTTGTAACAGCGCACTAACTGACTCTCACGCCCCATACTCGACGGTGGCTGGCGGTTGTCGTTCCTCCTCCAATTCTGGCTGCTGGAATGGTTAGGGTTAGATCTAGCTGGATAGGGTCCACGGTTATTACTGGTATTGTTGTTCTAATTGGTACGAATTGGTCCTCCATTTCCTCCTACTGATCTCTTACTGCGGAAATCATGTTCCTCTCGCTCTAATCTCAACGCACAATTCACCACTTCTGCATAAGTGGAGAGTCCGAGTCCCACAACAGTTCTGCGGGTAGAACCTAGTCCCCATTCAAACTTCCTTGCCTTTGCTTCCTCAGTTGGAATTAAAGCAGGAGCATAGCGGGACAACTCTTCGAACTTTGCTGCGTACTGAGACACAGTCATAGAACCTTGGCGCAATTCCTGGAATTCCAGAACCTTGGCATGTCTAACCGGAGCAGGAAAATACTTATCGAGAAACAGATTCTCGAACTCCGCAAATGTCATGGTGTTGACATTGTGGGTACTCTCAATCAATTCCCACCAATATCGAGCTTCTCCTTGTAGCTGATAAGCTGCAAGTGCTACACAATGACCATCTCCCTCGATTCCCAAGGTATTCAGAATAACCTTGATGCTCTTGAGCCAAGCTTCGGCTACAATTGGGTCAGGTTCTCCGTGAAAAACAGGGGGTCGACGCTTACAGAACTCGTTTATAGCTTGCGTGCGGTTCATAGGAGCAGGTGGATGATTAGCATTGACATTAGGTGGGGTTCGGTTAGCGTTGAGTGCAGCAATGAATGCTTGCATCAGTTGTGCAACATCAGCTCCATTGGCTCCGTTAGTAGTATCGTCTCCATTTCTACGTCCATTTCGTGTGTTTGCCATCTAAGTGCTAGAAATTTTTCGGGGAATAAGTCTAATGAGTAAAAGATTCGATTATTTAAAACTGAAATTTCATATTTCACAAACATTCTAGTCATGCATACATATAATATCCGTGGCATGATGCCGATACAGTGGTCAAAACGTACATCAGCCGAGTACTACATCCATTACAACAGGTTACAACAGAAAACTAGTCCTACTAAAATATGATAATGTCAGCCTATACAGTACTGACTAAAGCTGCCTATGGAATCTGGAAATAAGCCTTGAGAGCTTCTCCATGAGCTAGCTCGGCCATGGTCAACTCAATCTCGTGGCGCTGCAGAACTTGCTCAAAGACTTGGTCAGGGGTAAGCGGCGGCTCTTCCACTAGTGGCTCTAGAACTGGAATCTCGAAACAGTATGGCTCAACATTGAATGGCGCTAAATCTGCCATAGCTAGGTCAAACTGGTATGTCGGATCTATCGGTGCAGGCAAAGGCGGTGGCTGCTCCATCACAAGGATCTCATACAGGTTGCATCCTAAGTCCGGATCATAGAAAAGTCCAGGCTGGTACATCACCACTGGTGGTGTAGCTGGCACGGTGAAATGATGGTACTGGGACGGTGTAGGGTCCACTGGCGCACTGTCTAGCAAAGTCATGAGCTGGGAGCAGGACAGACTGGTAGTATACTCCTTTCCAGGCAGGGTAACAAAAGCCATATCCTACAAGATAGGAGTTATATATTAGACTTAAAGTACATAGACAATAACAGATCAACAGAAACTCTAAGTACACGGCTAAGAAACTGAGAATACTAGAACTGGATATGCTACTTATTATTACAAGCCGACAAGTCCATAGACTTGCTACAAAATGGGGTTTATGTTCAACCCTCACAACCAATACAACACAAGTTCGGAATAGAGTAACTACAAACAACATAGTCTCCAGATACATAGATAGCAAATAGTTAGCCTAACTACTGTTAGGTCCTAGCTAAAGTCTCCATCCGAATACACCCGTCTACAGAAACATCCCCGGGTAATGAGCTCTCATGGTGCTTTCTTTCTCCACAGTCACCTCCGTCAGTCCAAAACACCTCCAAGTGATCCTCCACCTCGGGTCCAGATAGTAACGTCCCGTCGGATCAATGTAGGGTTCTTTGTGCACAGGCACCTCAGTGTAAGTTTCCAAATCTCCGAAATCCAAGTGATTGGAGATGATACGGAGTTCATCAGCAGGTCGGGTACGGAACACTCGGGTAAACAGTACCTTGTTGGAGTAGACATTGGCATAGCCCTGCGGCACATCCAAAGTATAGTGGTGGTTCACACATGGCTGAGTAACACGGATTGGACCCATAAAGTACTGTTGGGTCTGTGGTTTCAGCGGGCAGGGGTAAATCGGGAAAACCTCAATGTAACAGTGGGAGCCAGGCTGAAGGCTAGTCATATGGCTGTGCCAAGAGGTAAAATGCGGAAACACCATTCCCAATGGGTACGGGATAGGGTCTTCCACTTCACTCTCGGCCTCAGATTCTTGGGGTACTGGGTTCTCTTCCTGCTCTGCCTCAATTTCTATGGCCTCATAGTCAACCAGCCAATCATTAAAGTCAAAACCTGGTGGGGGTCCATCCTCTTCCTCATACAGATCCTCCTCATCCTCTTCGCTCTCATCTTCCTCAAACTCCGGGTGAGACATGTACCCTTCCCCATTTTCCGGTTCCTCCGGGTCACTTTCATCAGAATCACTAAGGGTAGTGGGCGGAAATGTGCCATGCTCACGGAGATAGGCTGTCATAGGCGGATACTGGTTCGTGTAGTCAAAGTACGGATCAAGGTCTGACAGTGGCAAGCTAAACCTCCTTTTGAACTCTTTGATCTCTGCTAGCAACTCAGGGCTTAAAGGGGCCATCTACAAAAATAACATCTAATCAATACCAACACATAGACCCAACGAAACACTAAGGAAAACAAACCTTATTGGGTTCTATTTCTCATTTTATTACTAGCTTAGTGTCTACCCATTTACCAAGGCCGGGGGTTTGAACCTAAAGCTTTGATACCAAGCTGTAACGCCCCCAAATTTTGGGCACGTTAAATGTTATTACAGACCATAATAAAGTTTAAATCCTTAAACTTCAATACAAATAACAATATCCTCAAACACTATATAGATAATAACCGGGGTGGTTCTAGGTCTTCGTCTATCCCTGCGCCGGGTCATTCCCCACTCCGGCAGCACCTCCAGTTCCATAGGACTGGTCTCCACAGTACTGTTCCTGTCCATTCAGATAATCTGACATAATACGTCCGAGTCGCACAGGCAACATCATGGTATTATGCCAGGGTTACACGAAATGCAACACCGTGAGCAAAGCCCAGTAGTTCACTACGCTACACGTCTAAGTAGCAATTCTAGAACAATAAGCTCATAAACAGCATAAACAACTTGTGAACAGTAAATCATGCAATAAATCATGCGTGTCAATGCGGATCAGAGTAAACATGCGCAGATACAATATCTCGTAACAGTGTCTCGAACTGTGTCACGTGTCGTTTTCTCAAAACAATGCCTCGCTCGGTTTTTCAAACTTAACTCATTATCAATCCGTTTTCTCAAAAATCAACCATTTTCCTCGTAAATCAACCATAAATCTCAAATCGGTGCCTCCCGCGGCAATTTAATCAAATTTCAATATCTGCCAATGCTCCCATCACTCCGAAAGTTATTGGTCCGTTTACGCCTCCTTTCAGCTGACGGATACCAACCTTTCCGCTCGAGGTTTCGGTTATCGTGCATCACCGAACTTAACAGCCTGTTTGCACGGTCCGACCACCCCGCGACTCACACGACACAGTCCCGGCCGTCTTGCATCACCGAACTTAATAGCCTGTTTGCAAGTCTGTTCACCATGTGTTGTACAAGCTTAGCCCAACATCCAAGTTCTCTCCGCGAACTGGAGGTGGCGCTTTCGTTGCACTACCGCAATCAATACCATTCCTCCAAATTCTCTCCGCGAATTTGAGGTGGCAACAAATCATCTCATCTCATCTCATTTCATTTCCGGAAAATCTCATTTCATTTCACAAAAATTTCATTTCTCATTTCAAAACTCATTTTCATTCTCATCTCTATTTTCTCAATAACCGTTATTCAATTTCGCGTTCGGTGACAAAACGTATCGCGTACGTGCTCGGTGTCACATGCACAAAATCATGCTCATGCAATAATCCAATATTTTCTCTAATTTCATATCGCATCAAATACACATTTCTTACATAAAATCATGCAATTAAATTAATCCAACTCTCTAAAATAAATTGTTTCCTCTAGAAACTTTTCCCTCATAAAATCATACATCTCAATACTCTAACTTTCCCAACAAATAAATATTTCCCAAGCCTCTCAAAAATAAATATTTCTCAACCAAAAAGTCCCATTTCTTTCTTGCCCTCTTTCAAAACCATTTTATTTCTCTCAAAGAAATAAAACTAAACAACTTGCTCTTTCTAAAAATAATTAAATACCAACTCTTTTCCCAAAAATTCATTGTCATAAATTAACTTACTAATTTATGAATCCACCAAAAACATTTAATCTCTCTAAAAATATACCCTTTATATTTCTAGAAAAACTCTCTTTTAATAAACTCCAAATAAAACATATTTTCCTCTATCTAGGAAAAATCACAATTTTCTTTCTAGAAAATCCAATCAAGTAAACTCACAATTATTTTGGTAAAATCTTTCTAGATATCAACCAAGGAAAAATCCTCACTTCATATTTTCTAATTAAAAACTCCATACTTTCTTATCACAAATCACCAATATCAACTCTTTCAAACTAAAACAATTTCATAAATAAGTTACTCCACTTATTTAAGAACAATACTTTAAACAATCAACTAGTGAGCTAATCAACCAAGATTAACTAATTCTCCCAAGAAATAATCATACTAGAACTTGTCTAAGAAAATACATCTTCTAATTAACTTCTAATCACCTTTAATCTCACTAATCCACTTCCAATTTCATGAAGAACTAAACTAATTAGAACCTCATAAACATTCTTGTTCATCTTTGTACAAGAAAAACCACTTTCTAAATTACTAAGAAAACATGCTTAGTAATTACACATGCATAAAATTAACTTAATCAACTCTAAAATCATGCTTAGGAAAGTAGTAAGAACAACTTATTATAGCTAGAATTTACTAATTAGATGAGTAGTTTAGTAAACTACCTTGATTTCCGGGTGTAAGCCGGAAGCCGAAAAGCTTAGCCTTGGTGAAGAAATTCCTTAAACTAACTAGATTACACACTAATTAGCCAAGTAAGTGGCTAATTAGAACTAATTTAGGGAGCTAGAAAGGTGGTAGAATATTTGGTTTGTGGGAATCTAGGAGACAAACTAAATAGGGAAAGACAAAGGTGGCCAAATGAACCCAAAAGTGGCCTATTTATAGGCAAGAGAGATCCCTCTCTTTCTCCCAAAAATTTTGGTGGTGCCTCCCTCTCTCTACCGAAAATTTCAAGGGGTGGGGGAGTTAATGTGGTGATAAAATGGCACATGGCAAGTACCAAGGTGGCATGTCTAGGCCTAGGTAGAATCTAGACTAGGAATCTAGGTGGAATCTAGGTACTTTAGGCTAGATGCTTGGCTAGGTGAACCAAAATGGGGTAAATACAATGTAGGAGCAATGGTGGGGGAAAAACGCGTTCCGGTGTGTAGGTTTTCGCATGGTCACCTTTGTTACGGGGTGTTTTTAGGAACCAAATTCACCCAATATGCATGTGAATGCATTAAATGGGCTAAGGGTAGCCCTAACTAGCTAGGAATAGGTGGAATATTCCTTCCTTAATTTAGGGAAGTTTGTCCCTAGATACTTGGGAGCCAAGGCCTAGTTTGGTTAGGCTTAGGTTCGGTAGTTTGTGCACAAATGCATGTATTGTGTGGGTATGTGTAGGTTACTCCAAAAATAGCAAGGCTTATTCTAACTAGTTTTGGGTACAAAACCTAGGCTTAGGAAACTTCCCCAATTGCCCATTACTTGTGCAAGTGAACTTGCATTAAAATCATGCATGTGCAAGTGTACCAATTCATGCACACACATCACTCTCTCTCTCTCTCTCTCTCTACCGAGCTCTCTCTCTCTCTCTCTCTCTCTCGGCATCTCTCTCTCTCTCTCCCCGAAGCTCTCTCTCTCTCTCTCTCTCTCTCTCTCTCTCTCTCTCTAACTTGGTCAATATACCAAGTTCCAATGGTGAGGGAAAGACTAAACAATGACGTACTTTGGTAGATGGAGTGAAGTAATGGTGGTAGCTGGGTGGGTTTCGGGTATTAAGTTCGGTCCCCGGGTGCTACGGTAGTGTAACGGATGTGTTACTCGGTCTCGTACTCGCGTAAACATGGCTAGAATTCCCTTTATTCGATTTAAAAGAATAAAATAATATTTTAATAGAAAAATAATCCGATAAACCGAAAATTAAAATTAATAAATAATTTATTAAACGAAATTTTTATTTACGAAAATCC
Source organism: Vaccinium myrtillus (assembly GCA_016920895.1). Classification (NCBI taxonomy): domain Eukaryota; kingdom Viridiplantae; phylum Streptophyta; class Magnoliopsida; order Ericales; family Ericaceae; genus Vaccinium; species Vaccinium myrtillus. Next base: position 20,444,492 of record CM029274.1, read on the forward strand.
GGGTCGTTACAAAAATCATAAGATAAACATCACTTGAAAACTCCACACTTTACTGTGGACTAGGCGTCACTAAGTTACTCGAAGAACCAAGGCAAACTAAAAGGCCTCACAACTTTCAAAGTTGCGTGTGCGGGTGTGTGAGAGAGAAGATAGAGATACCTCGCAGAGTTGGAGGAGCGAGAGAGCCAGACGCAGAGTCGGAGGAGGAGCAGCAGCAGGGGACGAGAGAGGGGTACCCACTACCCATAGCGATTTTGCATGAGTTATGGGAGGCAGAGGCAAGAGGATCTGTGACGATGATGGTGGAGCTGCGACCATAATGAGGGACCTGTGGGAAGACAGTGTTTTGCAGAGGATAGAGAGGCGACACGAGTGAAATGTTTTTAGGGCTTTCAAAATGTTTCAACCGGTAGCAGAAGGTAATAGGTTTAGAAATCAGCAGTTGAGATTAATGCTCCAAAATCCAACAGTTGGGAACAATTGGGGGCACGGGTCCCCCAATACCGCTTTGGGGCACCACCACAGTTGGATCCCTTTCATTCATGGGCCCTTCGGTTTTGGACAAGTCTGTATTCCACATGATGGTTCCTTTACTTAATAGAGATAAACATATCATCACACATACATCTCAAGCACCTTTGTAACAGTATTTACAGGGGGAAACAATTTTGTCTGATACAAACCACTTTCTTACACACAAGTACTTCTATCCTGTATCTACATTGAAGCAATCTTACAAACAGGCACCAAATGAAAATAATGAACATAAATCAGTATAAACAAGACCAAGCCCAAAGGAGGTTGGGTATCATCTTGCATGAATCATGCGCTAAGACCCTTGTGGAGCGAGCTCCAGTGACCAAAAGGAATGGTGACACAAGCTTGAGCCGATGCCTCAGCCATCTTCTCCTTCTGGATTTTGGCATTGCAGATGTTGGCAACTGAGCGCATGTGTTTCATTCCGTATTCGGAAATAGATCCACAATGTGTCTCAAATGTCCTCACCTGCACAAAATGTTATAGCATGAAAAACAACTTCCCAGGCAGGGGTTATGCATGTTTTCATTAGCCCCCTGTTTGGTTCCCATTTGCTCGTTTGCTGAAGCAATAAGCAATAAAGCCATTTGCTTCCCCTCTTGGCTAGTTGGCTGTTTATTGCTTACCCCTCCTAATCAATAAGCAATTGAGCAATAAGTTCCTTGGAACTTAGGAGTTTGCTCCCACCTAAGGTCTCAGGTTCGATTCCTCTAGCCACCAACTCTTGGGGCCACTGGGGGTTATGCTTGGTTGTCACCTCTAGGGTCCCGGAATTAGTTGAGGTGCGCGCAAGCTGGCCTGGGCATCCGGTTACCAAAAAAAATGAGCAAATAAGTACGTGCAGCCAAACAATTTTTCTTATCATCGACTTTCCTTACTCAGTTAAAAAATTTCCTAGCAAATCAGATCAAAACCAAATGGGCCACCACTCAAAATATGGCCAACATTGTCCAAAGGGAAGCTTCCCATAGAAGCAAGGATGTAGCCAGGAGGGAAAAGTGGCAGTCTCCACCCGAAACACCCCTAAAATATAGTAGGACATTTGTAACGCACTAGTATTTCTATCGCCAAGATTTCTATCGCCAAGCTATATAAGCTGACCATCCATAGATTAAATCCTACATCCGTCTCCGTCTTTGCATAGAAGCAATTGACGTATAATGAGCGGCAAAACAGTCATAAAGAATATGCATAGAACAGAAGATTTACCAGAGATTTAAGACAGTCCCAGTCATCAACAAGAGGATGCCCAGCAGGCCGGACAGCCTCCAGAACCTCAGGACCATTATCACTTCCAAATAAAAGCTTCCCAATCATCTTCATGCTATTGTCTATGTGTATTCTATGTGACATAGCCTCAACAAACTGCTTCTGAGCTTCAAGTTTCCTGGGAGAGCCTTCTGGAGCCTTGCGGAACTGATAAAAGTTACAGTAGAAAAGCCCGCGATGATAAGCTACAGGAACGAAGAAATCTAATCATTCTATATGTTACAGCTCCTTATTCAATATGCAATCAAAGCGCTCTGTGTGTGTTTTTCCAATCATCCCCTGCCCATACCCTCAATGATTGGGGACAAGATGGGTTATGTTTTTTATGTATATGTATATATATATATTGATATACAGAAAACTTCTGGCCAGGGATCCCTAACTTTGTTAAAGTCAAGACCTCACCTTTCCCAATTGAATTTGATGATCCAAACCTTCCAATGTGTTTAGAATTTGTTTTTAAGGGTCCCCGCTAGGAATCATCACAAAAATGACCGGAAAGGCCTTTATCCGAGCAGTTTTCTATAAAATATATATATCTAGGGTTTGTATGAAAAACTGCTCGGATGAAGCCCTTCCCGGTCAATTTTTTTTTATTTTTTATGATTCTTTGTGGAGATCCTTGAAAACATGTTTTAAACACATTCAATGCCTTGAATCATCAAAATTCAATCAGGAAATGTGAGAATGAGGGGGACAAAGTCAAGGATCCCTGACTAGAAGTGGATTGTATAGAGTCATGCTCCGAGATGATTGTACTAAATCATTTTGGAAAGAAAAATTCATCAACGGACTCCCTAATTTTTTTTGCTCACAAAATTAGAGATTTCTTAGTCAGCCAACAGGAGTCATTGAATATGTTACAGCTCCTTGTTCAATACTTGCAATCAAAGCGCAAAGTCTATCCACCCCCTCTCGCAGAAGCTCTTCGTTCCCTCTTTCTTTGTTTGAGTAGGAGAATGAGAAGGAAATGAATTCATACTTACAGGGTATCCTGTTTAGTTTCTCTTCTAACCACCCATGATAGTAAATATGTGCAAGTAATTTCATCTGCTTTATGTTTTCCCTTTCCTTGCAAAACCAAGATCGAAACACAATCTCATAGTTTTCAAGAATTAACTTTTCCTACTTTAAACCCAACCCAAAATCCTGAACTCCCGATCTTAGCAGGTAGTGAAGCTGCTATTGTGACTTCCAGCAGAATAGCAGCTGGGAATGGTTATAGATCTCCAATAGGTCCTCAAACCTTGCCCCCATTACTGTCTAAAAAACACTTCTAATAAGCGAGTTGTTTATTTCTGTTTTCCCCAAATGAAGTGATGACATAGGCGGGATGTTCAATTGGAATACCTCTGGCTTTGAGTTTTCTGCTATATGTCCTATTTCTCAACTCTCCAACACTGCACGCACCCAATCCTAGAATTACTCAAACGTATCTTTTAAAATGAGTTGTAACAACAATAATTTATGGTAAAGCGTTGCATTACTTCAATATGGCACAGCAAAGGTTTTGCACAAACCTTGGCCCAGAAATGAAGAAGATCGGCATCACGCTGGTTAACAGCATGTGAAGATGACCGCACGAAGTTTTCAGCCACAAAAGTGAAGTTATCATTAGCAGGATTTGTACCCACATACAGGAAAAGATTGTTCTTGCTAAGCGGTAGGTCACCATACTGCATGACGTGCGAACCATAAGCTGAATTGTCATTTGCAGTTCGAGTTTTAACCTAAAAGGCGAAGATACAGAATACAATAAATATTAGATGAAAACATGGAAAGAAGGAATCTAATCATCTAGGAACTAGCTCAGCATGACCCATTCTAGTCTTCGGCACACTTTATACACAGGTCTAACTGAAGACGATATATCCTATAGGTAACAAAAATCAACTACTTCTTATTTCTTATGTAAGAAAGACATGTTTTAACTATATTAGTCATAGTGTACACGAGCTCTTACCAATTCATACTGCTGCCGTAAAGTTTCTGTCCGCAGATTGTGAATGTCACTGTTCATAACATCAGAAGTTCAGAACCAACAATCAGAAAATAAAGAAATATGAATCGTGCACTTGGTTATCATTCCCACGACATGTTAGCAGCATGATCAGAAGATTAGACCAAGCCAATGAAAGCAAAATTTGCATGAAATGTTATTAATACAGCTCAAGTTAAACGCCTATCATCCAGCCACTAGTTCATGCACATTTCACTTCTTTGGGCTTCAAAGTAATCTACTTTATTGGTTAGCAGGGTGGAGTTCTGAAATCAACTCAAACAGTCAGAAGTTGGGGCTCCCCTATAAGCTTTCAAAAGCCCACCTAAACTATAAACAGTTAACTGCCTTCAATTTTTAGAACTGATCATTCGAGATGATGAGATTATATCTCATACTATTTTCATGATCCTCCTATTAGTAGGTGCTAGTTTTCTCTTCAATGATAGAACTTGGAAAATCAGAAGTGTTATGCATACCAGTCCTCCATCCAGGCAACACTATACAAGTCACCCAAACAGGTTTCGTATTCTTCAGGAGGACTGGGATACTCTCCAGGGCAGTAGGTTCCCCAGCTACTCTCTTCTGCATTAGACGCTGTGGTTGCATATATATTCAGACCTTCGGGAAGCAGGCCCTCAAAAATACTCCCTGACTCACAAGCTTCAAGATAAAATACCTGGAATATGGTCCAACTTTGTAAATTTCACCTATACTAATATTCCATTTCATTTCACAACTGACAGTAAATTGTAGCTTACCAAGCTTTTATAGGTCCCAGCTGCATGCTTCTTTTTCAAGACTTCTATCAGGTCATTTGCATAAATGTAAGGACTGGTAGGCATCCCTGGGACATCAAAAATTGCACACTAGTTGATATAATTACCCAAAAATCTAAACTTTCCTAGAATAAGAACCGTACAAACAAAAATCAAATACGTTCAACAGATAAATACTTAGTTCCATTGCGCAGCACATTTTTCTGCTTTGCCAGAGCATCAAGGGATCATCATAACCATGTGTGAAAACACATACACAGTTCCAGATTCAGTTTGGTTTTATGATTTCTGAAGATATCTGGTAGCCGAATTATTTATTTCTTCAAAGTTTTTGGAGACTGAAAGAGAGTATGTGTGAGGAAGCCAAGAGGGATGGAATCTAATTAACGTTATTATTGCTTGCAGACAATGGTGTTCCAACATTTACATCTTCTATAGGAGTGGTCAGATAAGTGAGCCCCCTTTTGCGTATTTCAATGAATCTGAAGCGCATAAACGAACTATATCCCATTCTGTTTATGGGGTTCACCATCACAATAGATTACAAAAGAAGATTTTGCACTGAACCATTCTTAATCACCAAATTCCAACACACCCATATCTCCCATTGCAAGTATATTAGAAAGGCACCATAAGTGATAAAAATTGACCGTTCCCACATCATAAAATTCCAAAGCCATCTAGACTGCAATGCTTATTAAATTAAATACATATCTATCTGACAAAGATCCTCTCTTCCTACAGAAAGGAAGTCCATGGTAATTTTATAGGGTACCTAATCTTCACAAGTATAGACAGAGATCAACGGTAATCCATGGAACCAACAAAATGCAGATTGAACACACACACACACACACACAGAGAGAGAGAGAGAGAGAGAGAGAGAGAGAGAGAGAGAGAGAGAGAGAGAGAGTTACCAAGGACACCGGGACCACCATGATCAGTGTAATATACGAAAATATGGTCGTCTGGACCACTATCCACAACCTTTCCACTGCCTCCTGTAAGAGCACTTTTGTTTCCAAGAATAGCAGCAAAGAAGTTATTAACAGTGACATCGTCCCCAGTATAATCCTGTTCACATACAAACCCAATAAACGAGCATGAAGAACGTATAATTTCATGATTTTACCGTTGGGCTAACAAATGAAGAGAAAACGAACCTTTGGCACTCCATCGTATACATCATCACCATGTGGGCTGTTAATTATGATTCCCTGCCTGGGGTTTTCTTCATTGAAAGCAATGTCATCGTACATGAAAACAACAATGTTTTCATCTTTCAGCCCACCTTTCTTCAGGAGTTGATAGGCATGACAGACATCGGCCTGAAAATCACAATAAACTTAATCAATGTAAAGAATACAAATAAAGCAGACGACAAATGCTCATATCCAAGAGAATGAAGATACGAGGGAGAAGAACCTTCACAATATGCGGTAATTACAATAACAGACATGCAATGCTTTACATGCCTAAAATTAAGCTCTAAACAACATATAAATGCACACAGACTGACTCCTACAGAAACATATCATAAGATTAATTGTACTAAGTTATTAACTCACGCAAGTAAAAGTGTTCGCAGATATTTCATCCCCTTTTAATAGCCTTATAACTTTTGTTCTCCTTCCAATCATTTTCATTTCTTTTCACAAAGTGTTCTATTGCTAATTTAAAACTACAACCAGATCTTCCATTATTCCAGCAAAATATCAATCACATACGAAGTGTAGTGGGTAATTCCCACATAAATGGAATTAACCCTAGCACAGGCGTTTCACGTGTTGGGCCAGTGAACACCACGAGAAGGTGTCCTAGGTCGGGGGTACTATGTGAGAGTGCCCTATGACATTCGCCGAGCAGATACAAGTCATGCGCCCTGTTCACTCGCATCACATGATGATGGGTTTTGGTCGGGGGCATCACGAAGAGGTACCCCATCAGGAAGCAGCAGAACATATATAGAGTCAGTCAAAAGAGATAGGCACCCCATAACCTTGCCGACCAGGAATAGCGTGCATAAGGGCACAGCTGAGCAATTTATATGGTGCACGGCCTTTATTATACACTGGAATGTACGTGATACACACTAGAGGTGAACTACCCTAAGTAGAGGGGCGGTAGTTCATTCCAGAAGGAATCTTACATGATAAGAGTGAAAAGGACTCCAATATGGGATAGTATTGTGTTTTCATATTGGAAAAGGGCTCCAATATGGGATTAGATTCCTAACGGACAAGGAATCTTATGCGGCAGAAATTGTGTTGCCATGTAGGGGGAAACCCCGTATGGAAAGGATTCCTAATGTGAATAGGATCCCTGCACGGCAAGTAACTTGGAAAGCAAGTAAGTCAATATCTATAAATAAGACATCAGACCCGTGAAGAAAGGAACTCTGTAAATTGTTTTCACATGCATTGTGTGAATTAGGGTTCCCTCTTAGCACGTGACACTAACTTAGCCACCGGAGGCCTACCGTCGACGAGAGGCGTAGGTACTCTAACCCTTTCTCGGTTTGTAGCATTAGGGTTCCAGCGTGCAGCACGTATTTGATCATCCGAGAAGCACAGAAACAACATATGCGAATTTATGCGCTGTACGCCAAGCTTGGTAAGTCTGGTTCACAAAATGTACGAAATTCTGACTTAGATTTCCTCGAAAGATGAAATTACTAAAACAGTACGAGCACCTATATGAATTATGAATCCATCCAGATGTGATTCGCCAAATAAGAGCACTAATCAAACTCAATCCAGAAAAGTGGACAGTGTTATTCGTCTACAAAGGAAAGTGAATACTGGACACTGTACAGAAACAGCACAAAGAAACGTAGTGTAAATCTCAACCCAAAAAAAACCCGTAATCCACAATGGGCTCTCTAAAAACAGCTCCTAAATTGAGTCCTACAGTGTACGCATAACTACATAAGCCTAAGTGGGGACCATTTTTCACTCCCAGGGGTTGCTAATTTTAGAGAAGATATGTGCACCCAATAGACTGGGAAGAGCATTCTCTATTTTGTGGGGGGGAAAAAAATCAAAAAAGTGTGCGATCCATATTAAAAAAAAAGATTTAAAGACTTTGGGTCTCACTTGGAGCTAGCTACAATACTACCTAAATTTAATTAATGTGGTAGGAGCAATGTTTAGGAGCCACCCTTGGAGTTTGTATTCGGAGCCCATTGAAGACAACAATTGAGCAAATGGCTCAGTATATATTAGGAGCCTCACCTATGAGCTATTTTGGGACCCCATTGTGAATGCCTAAGCTTCACTTTGAAGGATTTGCCATGATTTTCCATGGCAATGTAAATTTAGAGCCAATTATGCCTTCAATTAATCAAGTTTACAATTTTGTCAAACGTATACTGATTTTTCTTCAGAATTCACCTCAAAAAGATACACCCTGTATCATTTTTCTCCACATCCAAACAGATCCAAGCATTCCAAATATGAGCCACTGATTTTCGGAAATCCAAACAATACAAGAACTTATGGGAGTAGTAGATTTCAGTAGATAACACTTTTGCTACTGTCTTTAGAATCTTAGATAACTACATAAACAGATTTAATAAAAGGGATATGATCCTTGGGGGACTGGACCGTTCTGTTGGGCCCTCCAAGGTCTCTTCTAGGACCCACCTTAGTTGTTGAAACTGTTCAGTTTTGAGAGCTAGTCGACAGCATCAATCACAATATGCCAAAGATCATGCTAATTAGGTATCGTGAAAATTTTCAGATCATATCTATATGGAGAAAAAATATCAAACGATATCCAATCAGCATGATTTTTGGCAAGACTGGTACTCTCCACAAGCTATAAAAAGTTAAGTGTTTTGATAATCAGAATGGGTCCGAGAAGGCGAGCAGTGTAGTCCCTTAATGAGCATATTAAAATACCAATTTGAGCTACGACCTCGACTCTGTATTCAACTCATTACAAGCTTGTTCAGCTAATGCTCGACTCAACAAATTATAGAGTTAAAAATCAACAACTCAAAGTCGGCTAAAATGTTAGACAAGCCAAACTCGAATACAATTTTGAAGCTCGCTAATTTTTGAAGCAAGCTTGAACAAACTACTACTCAGCTCGCCTTCGATTGGTTTTTTTGAAACCGTATTCGCGCTCATTTTATCGAACAAACGCCCAAATGTTGCAAAGTCTACGAATTCGGGTTCATTTTATTGAACAAACTGATGTCATACATATAGCTAATAATTGTTTTCTTTAAATAAAAAATTCCAAACAAGCATAAAAAGGTACTCGAGAGTCGAGTCTCGGCATACAATCATAACATACCTGGAAATCAAGATAAAAAATTACTGTAACTTAATTTAACGAAAGAAAAATTATCTACACGTATATTTTGGCTAAGAAAAATTCTCTACACGTATATTTTGGCTTGAAGTTTCCCCAAAATTATGTTTAAAAACTCTTAACAAAAATTCAAGACCAATGCCCAGTGGCGGACACAAGGAGCTGCCCGGCCTCGGACACTTGCACAACTCCATGTATTTTCGCTGATAAAAAAAAGAAAAAACTCCAAGTATTCAAAAATGATACAGACACACCCTTTCAGCCACACCCTACCACACCCTCACACACATGTGGGTGTGGGGACCACATGTGGGGATCACCCGCATGTGAGTGAGGATGTGGTAGAGTGTGGCTGAAAGGGTGTGTCTGTATCATTATTCCCAAGTATTTGCGTGTATATTATACTAGATTTTCAACTTGATATAAAAAAAATGATGTGGAATTAGTAACTGCAAGCCCTTTCAGTGAAAAAAATTCTTAAAATTCCTATATGTGTGGAAAAAAATCCCTAAAATTGGAAGTTATCAATTGCGTGGGCCGTATAACTGGCCTCTACGCTCATACACACAATCTTGTCTCTTTGTTGAACCTCACAGGCAGCAAATTACTGGTAAAAAAAATATATTTCCTATTATCAATACTACATAAAAATACACGTCGGGATTGGATCCTGCTAGCCACAAATTCTGTCTCCGCACTGCTAAAGACCAAAGGCGCACAAGCAAAGTACTAAGAAATTAATTAAGAAGAATCAAGTACGAAATTAGGAAATTAAGCCAGCAAGGTTAATCAAATTCCATTATTGACCTGGTGCCTGTAATTCCAGTAGCCACTTGATCCAGCAATCAGTACCGCCCATCTCGTCCCAACGGCATCGTCCTCAACGTCGAAGAATTTCGAAGATTCCGATGGCAATCTAATCAAGTCGTCGTCGGAGATTTCACGGGCGACTGAGGCCGACAGCGCCAGGAGGAGGACAAATGCGCCGGCGAAGAAGCGGACCATGGCGGTTTTCCGGTGGTGATGATTGATTGTTTAACAAGGGGAAGACTAGGGGAATGGTGCGTGGGGCCTTCTCATTTCATATCATTGATAGTATTAATATAGGAATAGGAGGGCTGACGCTGATGGAGGCGTGGATTGTGCTAGAGCATCTTCGGTCTTTACCCAAATTTTTACTCAAATTTTTGCTCAAAATTTGAGTAAAAACTTAATTTGATATGACTCATTTCAATCCTTACTCAAATTATACGGTGGAAATTTAATCCACGTCATTGAATGACAAAATGGTAAATAAAAGTGCAAAAAAAGAGACTTAAAAATTTGGTTCTAGATTTGGAGATGAGCAAATTTGGTGAAACATTTAAGTAAAACCAAATTTGGTGAAGGAGTGGTTTTTGGTGTTTTTTATTCAAATTTAATTTTGGTGAAAGATTTGATGAAGGATAGAGATGCTCTTACATGGATGATGATGTCATAGTTTGACTTCAGTGACCTTGCGTCTGAAGTGGAATTCTGTGAACCGTCGATTACTATAATGCATTGTGGTCCCGATATCGGATATTTATACATGGGTAAATTTCACTTACCTCCCCTCAGGTTTCTAAAATTGTACTTACCTCCCCTGTCTGTCTTGTCTGGTAACTTCCGTTAACGGAAAATCTGAATTTACATTTTTACCCTTTCATTGACCTCCCACACAATCGATTCAAATAAATAAACATAAGCCTACGCACAAATAATATTACTTGGTAGGGAGTTTCATCTTCCCCTAAATAAGAGGCTTAGCCGAGCATGGGGATTGGACTGCTCTCAGCCGTGAGCCTTATTTGCGAAGCCTCCTCTGATTGCATGAGAAACTCTATTTTTTTTTGTCAGCCTTCTGTTCCGAAAAACGCTTCCTCCCCCATTGGACTGCCATAATATATAGAATATAATATACAAATGGGAGATGATGCCAAGTGAGGAATTAATGGGTGACAATTGCCAGGGAGGAATCAATGGGAGGATAGTGTCGGTGGAACAAAGATAGAGATGCAAAAATAAAAACTCCACTACTGAATTGAATGTGCTCTGCTGGGTTCACGGTGCTCTTGACTGATGTTCAAAACGGAGTCCGATCGGTGCGCAGGAACAATCAATCTTTTTATTTTGACACCTGGAATAAAATGGCATAACTCATATAATTTATGAACTTGGCATGTGAATCGAAGAGCAAAATCTGATATCAAGAGGACTCCACAAGAATTGTACTTCTTTTCCATTTCCCAACTCCACCGTCACTTGCTTTCTTTTTTAATGCCACTGACATTGATTATATTAATCAATGAATTAAACAATGGAAAGTTCGGTCAGGGTATTCCGGAAAGTGAGCTGGAAAAATGATCAAGTGCTACACGCTCACGTTACACACAATTTTCCTAATTTAAGGCCAAATGCTGTATCCTGCTCTTGAAACCTAAAATCACAAAAACACAACAAAAGACATTAAATAAAATAATAAGGAACATAACAAATGTAAATTAGGTGGCCCAAATATAAATATTTTGGCACTTATCAATAATGTACAATCTCATTTTGGTTTCTTCTCAGTAGAAAAAATCTGGCCGCTATGAAGTTGACATATTTGTCTAGCATATCTCAAATTCTCAATGAATCTCGAGACTTCATTATTTTATGAATGTGTAGCCAAAAAGAAAGGAAAAATCAAACAAATGAAAGATACTTTTGTGGCATCTTGTAGAATCTATGTACATAAAACAAAAATGGGTAATGGTGAATGAATAGCTGATGTTGACAAATGCTATGATTAATATCTTGACACAAAACTTGTGGCTTACAAACTCTTTTTGTTTTCTTTTCTTTCCTTATTGACGCTGACATGCATGGCCGGCTTAGAGGTAAACTCAGCGAGCTCCGAAATTGAGGCAGCAAAAGAAAGAAAGAAAAAGGTTTTTGAGCCTGTATGTATATTACTACTAGGTACAAGGCCTCGTGCGTTGCACGAGTTTTATGCCCGTTGTTGGTTCATTTTTTTGAAGATTGATTTTTGGGTTAATAATATGTAGTGGGAAAATGGTGTATTAGTTGTTGGTTCAAGGAATTGTTATGGTGAATTTGATGGGCATGTTGCTAGCTTTAGTGTATGAGAGAAAATGTTGTTTGATATAGCCTTTTGTCTAGTAGTCATTCATGCAGAGGATTAGAATATGTAGCAGTAGTTAATGTACAAGAGTTATGCTTGGCGTAGCAAGCATTATATGTACAAGGTAGTTGTACTTTGGAGTCTAGTTAGGTAGTGGATATGCTACAGCTCAGAACTGATAATAAAAACTGTAGGAGCAAACATTATGGAGGAATTGAACTATGGTGAGCAAAAGATTCATTTCCTCCCTAATTTTTGTTCTACTGCACTGTGGTTCAAAAGGTGCGGGTAGCATATTGGCTTCAAAATATGTAGCTGCTTGTATCATCAGTCTTGCTTGGTAGCTAAGTTGATAGCTAAAGTCTGTGCCGGGGAGTTGGGGCCTTTGGTTTTTTTCTGCGGTGTGGGTGGTTCGAGGATGATTGGATGCTTGGAGCCTGCTGAGTGATGGACTTTTGTCTTGTCAAAGATGCCTTGCACTATGAATTTGCATTGATTGATGCCGCCATAATCATTCATTTCAGCCCTTAGGCGTACAGTGCAGTCTGTTGGCTGAGATAGTTTCTCAAGAAGAGGCAGTGGAAGTGAACCCTGCGTTGTATGTGATTAGCATTTGGAGTATAGCAACAATATTGAGAAAATATAATGTCATATGATTAGTATTTTTACATCCATTGCAGAGTAATCTATATCCTTCCCTGTGATGCCATAATATTGCTCTGAAACTACAGAGAAAACGATTGCATCAATTGAATCTGTGAGATCTGAAAGTTTTATTTTGAATTTGATCCTACGATGATTAAGAAAGGTTTGATTAGTAGTCTTAAGATTAGTAGTTTTGATGTAGTGCATGTGTTTGCGCTACTTACTTTGGGAGAGCAGGTACCCTTTGGGAACAGTAGTTGCAGTAGAATTCATTGTCATCGTATGCAGTTGTTGATTGGATGCAAAGGGAGCAAGCTAGGTAGTAGAATTTCTGATTGAGGTTGGCAACACGGATGAGAGCTTCAATACTTTGCATTTCAGGCTGTCAAATATAAGCTAATGTTTGGTGTAAACTAACGAGAAGTCTTATTTGTAAATAGTATTTTACCTAGTCAACTGAAGTTGGCAGGTCAATAATGTTGATGATTTCATCTGGTGTTGTAGGTGGTGTTGATTCAATGGTAGGTAGTTGATTTATGCTATTCACTGGTAGTGCCCTGATTTTTAGCAATTGTGTGTTAAATTAGATGCAAAGATTTTGTAGAGCTTATACCATGCTTGGAGTGCGGCAGCTTGTGTTGTTGGTGGATTCAAGATGAAAATTGTTGAGTTGTGAGTGCCAAGCCCAATACCTATAGCATTTCAAAGTTAGTTCTGTGATATAGTGTTATAGAGTATTGTATGTTAAAGTTTAGTGTTTCTAACCATAGTAAGATGCTATGCAAAGATGCAGTCCAATTGCAATTGGGAATGTGCCTGGTAAATTTGCCATTGCTTTTGCTTCAATGTCGCTGAATTGATCCCAGAGTGAGATAGTTATTGGCCTTAAGTTGTTGAGTGGAAAAAAAGATGCTATGAGATGCAGAATTGATAGGTAATAAGATGAGTGCCATATGTAGTAATCCTTTGGTCAATGATCCTGAGATCTGCTACCCATGAATTTTTAGGTTTGCGGCGTGCTCCTACGTCCAGAATAGCAAAGAGAACATCTGTGGTGTTTGTGAGCAGATTAATTTCAGAAACTCTGGAAAAGATTTGAAAAGCAATAAATAATGGCTTAATTATATTTTTGATGATATTAATACGATATTCTGACCTATATTTGGGCCAGTTTCTGTGATGGTGTCAAGATCACATAATTGTGTGAAGTTATACTTCAAAGATCTCATGCTCAGACCATCGATTTGTATCTCTTCTATTGGAGTTTTTGCAGTGAGTGTTAGCTGGTAAGGGATGTCCAAGTATCGGTATGACTCAGGAATTGTTGCAACAGTTGCGTTTGTAATGGAATATGAATGATATAGCTTCAGATTTTTCTGCTGAATCTCAATGTTTGAGCCATAGATCCCAGTATTTTTTGTCCCTGTATAATAGTTGTGTAAGTAGCTAATATATGAGGTTAAAACTGGGCATGAAAGTAGATTTCATTAATTACCTTCGAGTTTTGGAGAACAATTCTCTTGAAAACTGTAGTTGTTTTGCCAAGTGTGTGGGGAAGTCCTTTTTCAATGACCATTGCTGCTGTCTTGTAGTATTTGATGCCAGGCTTGATCTGATCAAAGTCAATATGAGTAGGAGCCATATCTATAAGAATGCAAGTAGAGGCAAAATTGTTAGCCAATGTTATGTGGTAGAGTATGTAAGATATGAAAATATAGAATAGAAAGATGTGAAGATAGTATGGAATATGGCTTAAAATTTTGATAAAAATAATAAATGTCTATGTAGTTAAGCATCAGTGGGTATGATATCTATTTAAGTGGCAGCCATTATCATTGTACAAAACAATGGAAAGTATAGAACTGTGGTATATGGCAAAATGAGAGGTGTAAAGAAATGGAAAAGAAGATAGGAAGAGTATAGCTATATAGAAATCAAAAAGAGATTAGTCATTTGCATACCTAGTACAATGTGGATAGGTTGAATTTGTGGATGGATGAATATATGCAAAATTATTTGTTATGTTTATTTAGTACACAGAATATGAAGGCATATATTATGGAAATATATGAGATTACAAAAGTTCAAGAAGAGATATTACACAAAGAGCGCAAAATTGATGCATTGGTAATATAAAACAAAAAATATGCATTTGTAGACTATGAAAGAACGCTATTGACATTCTGCTTCAAGTAAGAGTTCAGTATAAACTATGTTCTTTGTTTCATGCAAAGCCAATGGCCTATTTGTTGTAGGAACTATATAGACTTTAATGTTGGTTGTTGTTGTTGCACGTGACATTCCTACATAGACTTGACCGTGTGAGAAAGGAGGTTGTGGCAAGTAGATACCAACTCTGTTCAAAGTTTGTCCTTGAGCTTTGTTTATTGTCATTGCAAAGCATATTCGGACAGGGAATTGCCGTCTAGTAAAAGCAACCGGATATTGGTCAGCATTGTTTGGTTGTAATTGAATTCTTGGTATGAAAACAATGCTACCTTTTCTCTCACCTACTGCTATTTCAGCTTTAATGACATTTGAATTAAATTCTCTGCATATTAATCTTGTGCCATTGCATAATCCTTTTGAAGGATTGATATTTCGGAGGAGTAGAATTGGAGCATTTTTTTTCAAAACCAAACAATGAGGGGGCATTCCTTGAGGTGAGATTGAATTTAGGAAATCAACGTACATCCCTTGTTGACTAAAGTCTGTTGTTTCATCATAGCTCAAATAGATCTGCTCTTGACCGGGGAACTTTGATAGCATTGCATTGTTGATCTCATCGACTGCTTCATTTTTAGGAGTCAATATTGCTGATGTTGTTAGTAACGATGGATCAGACTCATAATTATTGATAGAAGGAAAGACAAAGTTGATCAAGTCATCTATGGAGGGCTCAGTTGTTGTTGGTTGGATAACTAAAGAAGGTGGTAATGTGATATTACCATCAGCATTTTTTTTTTCCAATCCGAAGGATGTATGCACTGTATGTTGGGTCCTCTCGTGCTCGCATATTGAGTTTCAATTTGTTTTTAACAAGCAAAGGCCAGATATATGATCTCACTAAACTTGCATTTATGCATTTCTCCTTTGTTCCTTTTGGCACGACAGGAAGTACTTGCCAAAAATCTCCTCCCAGAACTATAACTTTTCCTCCAAAAAGCTCATCTTTTTCAGTAAGATCTTTCAAAAGATCATCCAATGCTTCAATATTTTGTTTTTTGGCCATTGATGCTTCATCCCAAATTATAAGAGTAGCTTGCTGTAGCAATTTGGCTAGGCCAGATTGTTTTTTGACATTGCAACATAACTTTCCTTTGCCATCAATGGGGATTTTAAATCGCAAATGAGCAGTTCGTCCATTTGGCAATATTGAGGCAACTACTCCAGAACTTGCTATGGCCAAGGCAATTTTTCCTTGTGATCTGATAGTTCCTAATAATGCTCGGTAAAGAAATGTTTTGCCTGTTCCTCCTGGACCATCTATGAAGAAGCTCTTAGATTTTTTTTTATTTTTGGGTAAATGAGCTTGAAATAGAAAAAAGGCTAACCGAATATACAACCTACAAGGGGCATACCCCAGGAGGAAGGAAAAAAAAAAAAAAAAAACCTAACGCCAAATGGCTACATTTTTTACTCACGACTGCATCTAAAATTTCTTCAAATGCTGTCCTTTGTTCTTTATTCAGTAGACTTACACTTTGCAGGTCTGATTCTGAGATGTCTATATTGGTTTCATCTTGTATCTCCCTGCAAATTGTAGTTTTTGCTTCTCTTGATGTAAGCAAATGATCTAACTGAAAATGAGCCAAGCTTTTTCCAATTGATTCAAGCTCTAAGTTCAATGCATATAGCAAAACTTGGCGAGCGGCTTCAAGCGATAACTTTTGTCTAAAGATATAATCTTGGGCCATGTCTAGTTCAAATTTTTTGAACAGTTCAGCTGGGCTAATTGGCGCACAATAAACGAGGATTGTACAGAATAGCTGGCGCAATGATGTAGTCATCCCATATGTAGCTGCTCCACGAAAGCATTTTTCGTTGCTTTTATCATCTAAGAGTAGACCATGTGCAACAGCTGCATCTCTAAAGGAGGACTATGTCTTATCTTTGATTGTTCTGAGATGAGCATATGATTTTGGTGCTTGAACATGTGATAGTAGTAATCTTAGATAATATCTTTCTCCTTCAGCTAGATTGGCTGTGATAATTCGTCCAATGACCTCTTGTTGTTTTTGCTCTTTCCAGATTCTTGATTCTGTCAACCAAACAAAGTGTTTAGGGAAATCTTTGTATAATAGCTGCAAAGATTTAGCCAATTGATTGTGCTCATTCATCCAAAAGAATTGAGTAAGCATTGTTCTTTCATAGTAACTATTTTTGGCTATTGATGCAAGGCTTGTTCGGTTTTTGAAATTCACCATTTGACAATCTTGCAGATGCAATTGCAAACTGAGCACAGCTGGATGCATCTCATGCAATGGAAATTTGAATATCCGCCATATAGCTTCAGGTGGAGATATCCATCTTGCTAATTGGAATTGTTCAATTTCATCTATATCTCCTTTGGCACTGGCACTAACTAATCGGTACATGATTTGGTCATGTCCTTTATATATATACTTGTAGAGATACTTGACTGATTTGATTGTTGAAGCAAACTTCCACATTTATGTGGCAATCCAATAGGGCTAATAGATATGGATTATGTGGTACAACCCATTTGTTTTTTAGCTTTTGGCCTCGGACATTGACATCCTTATCATTTTGTAGCCTTCGATATTGTGGATATCCATCTGTGCTAAGCATTGTTTGCTCACAATAATCTCGAGGATAGTGATCTTTGCATTTTTCATCTCGCATACATGCATTTGTTTCATTCAGTAAACCACAAGGTCCATGCATCATGTGTATCAAGACCATCGCATGTAAATGTGGTTCTTCCTCTTTGTTTGGTAATTCAGCTGATATAAAAGCATCAAATTTCTCAGCATTATTCAGCTTCTATGCTTTTTTCAGAATAAGCAACATATGAACATGAGGTAAACCTCGCTTTTGGAACTCAGCGACAAAAGTATATGCTGCAACAGGCCCAAACAAAGCTTTTTTGATGACCTCATTCCTTAAGTATTCAAATTTGCTTCAAAAAATTCGTGCAAGAAAATCAGGTCTATTTTGAGCCTCTTCATAAGCTTTTAGCTCTGCTTTGATTTCTGGCCAATTTGGATTGCATGTCATAGTTAAGAATAGGTCTGGCTTCCCATAATGTTCAACTAATGCCATTACATCCATATAACGCTTTCTCATATCTCTTGGTCCTCCTATAAAGGAACCTGGCAGCACAATTCTCTTGCCAATACGTGATCCTTCGACTTCTCCTTTATTGATGTTGTCTATAATTCCTTGGTATAGATTTGCCCTAATAAGATTTTGATTTTGCCTAAAATAATCCAACCTTGAAGTTTCTATTTTCACATACATATCAACGACAAATTGTTGCAAAAGGCGCCCTTATTCTAGAAGTATTGAATTTGCCGATTGTCGAATTTGCAATCGATATGCATAAAATTCTCTTGTTGATATGTTGTTACCTTTGTCAGCATTTTCTTCATAGACTGCAGATGATGATATTTCTTAGTCATACTTAATGGACCAGCACCAAAGTGTACTAAGAAGGATTATTCATAGTACTAACATTACCTGCTGCTTCTCTTTCTATCAATTCATCTGCTGTTGTTGAATGAGCAGGTAAAACTTTGCCTTGGCCAATACATGGTTTTGAGTTGCTATTCCTTTTTTCTTTTCTTGATGCCTTCATGCCATCCTGGCTCACCTTGGGGAAACAATAGAGGATATTGCAATGAATCGAAGAGACCATAATAGTATCTTATTCGTTGGCTGTGACTATCATGTGTCTGAACAATTATCTCTCTTTCCCTTGCATCATCTGCCTCTGCATTTTCATTCCAGATTGCTCCAATTTGTCCTACAACAGGTGGTGCAGCTTGCATGCTCTGGATTTGGGGATTTGCTTTTAACTTGATCTCACAAGCATCTATATCCTCAATATCTCTTAGGCTCCTAAAAAATCTTGAATAGGGGTTAGGTTCTAAGATATTGATGAGTCGCTCAATGATAGGTATTTCTAATTTGTTTTTTGTTGATTGCCTGTTGGCAGGTTCATGGTCTATATCATAATAATATAGTTGTAGATATGATGGCTTAGCTTGTGCAGGACATAGACTATTGATATAATGGTAAATCTGTCCTTGAGCTCGAAATGTATATATCCCATTTGTGCGCTTTGCATAATCTTCATCAAGAACAACCCCCATTGATGTGAAAGCAAAAATATCATTGTAAGGCTTAATATATCTACGGAAATGGGCTGATTCTGCACTTGAACCTGAATATAATTGGTGTAATTCAGGTGGCATGTTGGTTGGGTAAAGTGATATATCACCCTTACTGCAGCAGAAATTTGGTGGTTCATATGAAAATCTTTTTGCTCTGCAGAGTAAGCAAGCATTGGCTATAGGTAATATATATGGCTCCTTTGGTATAGGATGTTCTTGGATAAGATGAAGAGGCCTGAAGTTGTCCAATGGTACACCTAAATAATTCAGCAAATGACATTGGCCTAGGAATATAGTTTTCAATTGTGAATGCTATAAGGTAATGGAACTTACCAATGTTGACATCATACAACATACCTATATAAGACACAATTCTATATTAAAACATAACTTATCAAATATCTTGCTAAAATAAATAATTATTATAATAAAGCCTTGTATCATACAAAGGGTTTTTATCTATATGTGAAGGTGAATCTGAAGAGGCTAGAAGTTTGGCAGCTACACGAATCTCAGATGATGCAGATGTGTTGCCTGTCGTTTCTTGTTGCAGTGGGATAGTGTAAAGCTGCGGTTTTTTCCCTTCTTTCTGTGTCGCTGAAATTTTCCTCCTCTCATTCATTTCTTCTTTTTCACCATCTGGGAGTTGAGAATATGGAGTTCTATATCTTTTGCGTTCTGGCATGTTCTCTCTACGAATCAATAATGCTAGCTTTCAAATGTCAAGTATTTTGTAACACAAAAATATTGTACTAAATATGTATTTAATACCAAATGCATAATGTTAGCTAACGACAATTCTTTTTGCCTTTTTTTTATATAATTATATGACTCTAATTATATGATGTGATACAAGATGCATATTACATGTGCCTCTATAAGATGCTGCAAAAATAAAATTTGTAATAAATGCTCATGAGACAAACAGGAATATGTAACTAAAGGATTTTCTACTTTGTATCTGTTCAGAAATTGAAGCTTTAAGAAAAAGGTTGACTTGTAGATAGAGAGTGATACCTGAAAGGTAAGCCTAAAACTTTGGCCAATGAGTTGCTAGTTGATGAGCGTAAGGAAATAGCACTTTGTACAACAATTGAAATGGCTGAGCTTTGGTTGTCTCCAGTTTCTGTTTTTCTTTGGATGAGAGAAAAGTCACAAGAATGTTTTTTAGTAGTAGCAGTAAAGGTTTGTGCCTTTTGGTTTTGCTGAAGATATCTGTAAGATATAATAAATCTAATTTTGTTTCTGTTTTATTTTTATCAAAAATTTATGAAATGTTAATTTCTTATTATAATAATAATAAAATTTGGAAAATATCAGATGCTAAAGATTAAAACTTATCTTGATTCTTGTACCTCAAAAAGTAAAATATCTTTGGATAGATTTTGTATGAATATAAATAGTACAAGTTTTTGTTGGAGCATTGGGCTTTGGATAAATTAGGTACAAGTAGCTGTCATAAGTGTAGATTTTTTAGATCCTTGTTTGGAAAATGTAAAATATATATAGATACAGGCACACATACACATAGACAGACACACACACATACACACACACACACACACACACACACACACACACATATATATATATGCATATGCATGTATTTCTGTAAATAGACGTTGTAGCTTTAGATTGAGGAGGAAAAGAAAGAAGTTTTCGCTGTGAACAATTAGTACCTTAGTTTGTCTTAGAATCAAGGTTTAACGTATGTCGACTGATTTTTCGAATTACGTGTGCCTTCAATTTGTTGTGGGACCTCTTCGTTCACAATAAATCCCTATAGTATATGCCTATGGAAAGTAGTTTTTAGATTTGGCAAATGGATTTCCTTCAAATGGGTGTAAATACTTTAAACTCATTTTCATATTTGCTTTGTTTGAAAATAATGTTCTACTACGAAAAGTCGTTGTGAACACCCCGCGGGAATGTCCACAAAAACGGTTGTGGTTTGAAAAACGATTTGATTGGTTGGATGGAGTCGCCACCCAGGTTTGAGGACCGTACCCGAGAAACCATTTGAAAAATGACTCTTTTGCCCTTTGAATGGAAAATATTTTACTGGTCTCGCAAAATGAGATTTCTCGGGTCCGGGAGCTAGGTTACGAGAGGGGAAGGAATTTAAAGCACCCCTCACGCCCGGTATGATTACCGGTCTCTACTCAATGCTCAAGGGATTTTGAAAATGTTGTTTAAACAGACTTCAATTACAAGCGATATATGAGCACATAAATACAACAATAAACGCTAAAATGATGTATGTGGATGCTTGTGTTTGTGGAATACATGTATGGTGAAAATGAACACGTGTTTTGCATAAATTAATTTAAAATGTTGCCCACACAGATTGAAATATTCTCAAAATGGACCTATTAACACTACACATCATGCACCTGGACTACAAACTGGCACCTGGATCAAGCTGGTCCAGGCGCCTGGATCAGAGATGGGCGCCTGGAAGAGGGGGATCCAGGCACCTGGAATCACTACGGGCGCCTGGAATATATCAATACAGGCGCTTGGAATACTGATCAGGTGCACAAAATGAATTCTATTTCTGTGATGTTTGAGACTTTTCCCAAACTCTAAACCAGTATTGAGGACTAGCTAGAGCTTGGTTGATGTCCCCTCAGGGCCCTGTTGAGCAATATGGTAGACAAACTACCTTGAAACTTGATTAATGAACTTGGTTGATTGATTTTGGGGATTTTTGGTTGTTGAATGGACTGATGGCTTGATTTCTGAAGTTAAAAAGGGCTGATTGTGGGGTCTTTGATTGGGGTTGATTATGGATGGTGATGATATCGGAGATTTTGAGTTGCAAAAAGTGGGTTTTATGGTTGAAGATGAAGGGAATTGAAAGGGATCAGTTCGGGATGAAGTTTCTGGAAAATTTCCAGCAGCATAACAGTATGGGAGAGAGGGGAGAACTGATCTTATTCCAAATGGAGGAGGGGAGGGGCTTTATATAGGCAACATAAGGTTCAAAAAGGGCCATTTGACCCCTTAGAGGTTCACCTTAGGGGTCCACCAGGATACCCTATCTTCCCTCCATTATATTACTGTATAAAATCTCTGCCAAGATCTCCAAGACGCTCCTCCCCACTCAGTTCACCTTGGGATGCAAGTGTCTAGAGAGAGTCCAGGCGCCCATATTGATCTAATCCAGGCGCCTGGATTCAATGTGGGCGCCTGGAATCATCCAATCCAGGCGCTTGGACTTGGAGACAACACAAAATTCCAAACTTCGCGAGGCCATTTCGGTGCTACCGCACTCCGTTTTGTGCATGGTTTGAAGCGTTGGAAAGCTTGTCAAGCCCACTTTCTAACCCAAGTGGCTTTAACCCAAAATGATTTGTACATCAAAATCAATGACCATTTTACCCTTAGAAGGTTGAAAAAATAAGTCATTTTGGTAAAACGGGCACATCTCCCTCATTTCAAAATGGATTGGGACATATTATCTATCAATAAAGATGGTTTTGAATGTACTAGAAGGTGGTGTAGGATTGGTTTTATTTTGAAAAGGTTTAGGAGGGGTTTCCAAGTTCACAATCAAGCTTCGCGTGCTCCTATCAAACATTTTCATCATCGGGGTTGCTTGATAAGTTTCTTGGGTCAAAATCGGGGTGGCTACAGTTGCTCCTCTTGGATGGAACTCTTCATCATTGCTTGATACGAGTTGAATCTAAGATAGAGACATCCCGATTCGTTCCCTGAGCCTTTCTCAAGCTGCAAAGGAAAACATTAAAATCACAGTCACGCCACTCAGGCTGCCTACGTACCCCATTGTAGGGATCAGACCGGCGTAGTTCATGGGGGCATATGCAAACAAATGCAACGGATTTTCCTGGCCCGCAAGACAATTGATTTAAAAAGTTTGTCCCTCAGGATGATTGATTTAAAAGGTTTGTCCCTCTGGACGATTATTTTAAAGGTTGTCCCTCAGGACGATTGATTTAAAAGTTGTCCCTCAAGACGATTGATTCAAAAGTTTGTCCCTCAGGACGATTGATTTGAAAGTTTGTCCCTCAGGACGATTGATTTAAAGGTTTGTCCCTCTGGACGATTATTTTAAAAGTTGTCCCTCCGGACGATTGATTTAAAAAGTTTGGTCCATCAGGACGATTGATTTAAAAGTTTGGTCCCTCAGGACGATTGATTTAAAAAGTTTGGTCCCTCAGGACAATTGATTTAAAAAGTTTGGTCTCTCAGGACAATTGATTTAAAAGTTGTCCCTCAGGACGATTGATTTAAAGTGGTCCCTCAGGACGATTGATTTAAAAGTTTGGTCCCTCAGGACGATTAATTTAAAAAGTTGTCCCTCAGGACGATTAATTTATAAGTCGTCCCTCAGGACGATTGATTCAAAAGTTTGTCCCTCAGGACGATTGATTCAAAAGTTTGTCCCTTAGGACGATTGATTTGAAAGTTTGTCCCTCAGGACGATTGATTAAAAGGTTTGTCCCTCTGGACGATTATTTTAAAAGTTGTCCCTCAGGACAATTGATTTAAAAAGTTTGGTCCCTCAGGACGATTGATTTTAAAAAGTTTGGTCCCTAAGTACGATTGATTTAAAAGTTTGGTCCCTCAGGACGATTGATTTAAAAAGTTTGGTCCCTCAGGACGATTGATTTAAAAAGTTTGGTCCCTCAGGACAATTGATTTAAAAAGTTGTCCCTCAGGACGATTGATTTAAAAGTTGTCCCTCAGGACAATTGATTTAAAAGTTTGGTCCCTAAGTACGATTGATTTAAAAGTTTGGTCCCTAAGTACGATTGATTTAAAAGTTTGGTCCCTCAGGACGATTGATTTAAAAAGTTTGGTCCCTCAGGACGATTGATTTGAAAGTTTGGTCCCTCAGGACGATTGATTAAAAGTTTGGTCCCTCAGGAGGATTGATTTAAAAGTTGTCCCTCAGGACGATTGATTCAAAAGTTTGTCCCTCAGGACGATTGATTCAAAAGTTTGTCCCTCAGGACGATTGATTTGAAAGTTTGTCCCTCAGGACGATTGATTAAAATGTTTGTCCCTCTGGACGATTATTTTAAAAGTTGTCCCTCAGGACGATTGATTTAAAAAGTTTGGTCCCTAAGGATGATTGATTTTAAAAAGTTTGGTCCCTCAGGACGACGATTGATTTTAAAAAGTTTGGTCCCTCAGGACGATTGATTTAAAAGTTTGGTCCCTCAGGACGATTGATTTAAAAAGTTTGGTCCCTCAGGACGATTGATTTAAAAAGTTTGGTCCCTCAGGACCATTGATTTAAAAAGTTTGGTCCCTCAGGACGATTGATTTAAAAGTTGTCACTCAGGACGATTGATTTAAAAGTTTGGTCCCTCAGGACGATTGATTTAAAAAGTTTGGTCCCCAGGATGATTGATTTAAAAGTTGTCCCTCAGGACGATTGATTCAAGAGTTTGTCCCTCAGGACGATTGATTTGAAAGTTTGGTCCCACAGGATGATTGATTAAAAAGTTTGGTCCCTTAGGACGATTGATTTAAAAAGTTTGGTCCCTCAGGACAATTGATTTAAAAGTTGTCCCTCAGGATGATTGATTTAAAAGTTGTCCCTCAGGACAATTAATTCAAAAGTTTGTCCCTCAGGACGATTGATTTGAAAGTTTGGTCCCTCAGGACGATTGATTTAAAAGTTTGGTCCCTCATGACGATTGATTTAAAAGTTGTCCCTCAGGACGATTGATTTAAAACTGTCCCGCAGGCGATTGCATGTGACTCGTGCATCGACACTTGATGACAACATGTCAACTCGGAGGATATGGAAGACTACATTGACCTGAAGTTCTGAAAGATGGCAAACATGCCTCACCATTGATGTCGAAATTGTCATGATAAAATTGGATTTTGATTTTGTGATTGTTTTACTCCATCAAGTGATGTTCATTCAAATCTACTTATCAAAGCACAAGATTTCTTATCATGAACCCATGTCCCAGATTGCTGATGATGCCTCATTGATTTTCCTTAAAAAATGCCCCAGTTTAGAGGGTTGCTGATGAAGACTCGTTGATATGCCCCAGTTTGGATTTTTGCTTTGTATGACACCACCGTTTGCACAATGCTTTGACTTTTTAAGAGAGATTAAACTGTTCTCTTGAATTCTTACTATCAAGTTGCACTTTCCAATCTGAAAGGACTTTTATCTAGGTTATGACGGGGTCAAGGTTATGAGCTTAACAAAGGAAGGATAATAGACTAAAAAATCTCATTTTTCCTCGGGGTTGTTTGAGCTAGCAGCTATCTTGGACTTTTTGTGCCAATTTTGCTTCTGATGGGTGCTTTCATGTGCCTCTTCTTGCTTTAAATGAGCACTTCCTTTCATTTGATTTTTCCGTTTCAAATTTCTTCAGTGCTCTTCATCTTGTTGCACCCATGTATTTGATAAGCCTATAAGTTTGGTGCTTTCATTCTTGTGATACTTTGAATATTCTTGCGCTTATATCCTTGGCACTTTCATTATGTTGGATGTCATGTGTTTGACACTTTCATATTTCTTGTTTCGCCCCAGTGTGGGGGATAGCTGCCTAGCTGGGTTCTCTTTCAAAGAAATTGATTCAAGCTCAAAAGGGCTTTGCAATGGATATTTATGTGAGGAATAAAAGCAAAGAATGCATTTCTTCATTTTGAATTGTGCAATTCAATAGGGAGAACTTATGCTTGCTCTAACTTTTGCCTAGATCTCATTTTGAAGTTTGATCTAGCGAGATTTTTGCCTTAACTTTTGCCTAGGCCGCCCTTGCGGGTTTTCATCCTAGCAGGCTTTTCGTTGTCAAAGCATTACTTCTTGATGGCACCGGGGAATGGTCCATATGAAATCCTCCTTGTGCGGGGCAAGGGTTCAATCAAATTTCATCTCGTGTTTCGAAGTGATTATCATGTTTCTCAAATGATGGTGTAAAACAATTCCAAGTTGAGAGATTATTGCAAAAAACCCAAGTTTATGATTGACAATTTCGACACAACAGCATGACATTTATTTTTTATGGTTGCGACCGAACCACTAAGGGTTGCCTACGTATCCCTTTGCAAGGATTCAGGTCATGCGTAGTTCGGGACTACAAAGTTGACTCTATTTTTGGTCTTTTTCTTTTTTGACAACAATAACAAGATATTACGAGGAAAACAAAAACATAAACAGGCTCGAAATTCAAACTGACTCAATCAGAAGTGAAAACTTGACTTGACACTTGAAGACTTCCTAGACTCATGGAAGATTGAACTATTGCATTGCCATTGATGGTTCATTGGTTTAGCGAGGTGTTCAGTTTCGCCAGTGGAGCAGAGATGGATCCGTTGTCAATGAGATCTTGAATCTTGTGGCGGAGGCGATGACACTCATCAGTAGCATGACCAGGCATTTGATGGAAGGCACAAAAGGCGTTTGGGTTGTGATAAGCTGGGAGCTTTTGAGGTAGAGGAGTTGGAGAGAGTGGTTTGAGAAGACCGGCTTCGTGGAGCTCTTTATACACCAAGGATAGAGGTGTGGTGAACTGTGAGAGGGTTCTTTGTGGTTTTTTGGAGTGGTTGGTTTGGACTGTGATTTTGTTGATGGGTGCTGCTCGATTGGAGTTGTGTTTTGTGGAGCTGGATGAGGTGTTTGCATATAGGGTGTTGTTATCCCCGGAGTTGTTGTTCTTGGTTTTTGGAGTGGGACCATCTTTTCCTAGAATGTTGTCCCGTATTGCTTCCTCAATTGACAGACCTGTCTCAAAGTAGATCTCAAAGTTATGTGCCTGGGCCATCACCATGTACTGAGCCAAGTCGGGTTGTAGATTCTTGGTTATGATCCTCATTTGGTGCTTATCACTGGGACGATCAGTCATTTGCGCTGCCTTTGCCCTCCATCTTTTCACAAACTCCGCAAAGGACTCTTTCTCTTTCATTTTGATACTTTCAAGATCACGAATAGTGACCTTGAGCTGCACATTGTACTCATATTGCTTTATGAAAGCAGCCGCCATTTCTTCCCAAGTTTGCCTCCTTGAGATGTCAAGAGACAAGAGCCATTGAAGTGCGGGCCCTGTGAGAGTTTGGTGAAACATCTGGGCCATAGTTGGCTCGTTAATGTTTTGAAGCGAGAGGGAGCTTACATACGCCTGAATGTGTCCCTTAGGATTTTCAGTTCCGTCAAACTTTTCAAAGTCCACCGGCTTGAACTTTTCAGGGAGTTTAGCATCCGAAAACAGACAGAGCTTATCCATATCAAATCCGGTGGTTGCCCGTTGCTCATTCTTGGCTACTGACTCCTCAAGCTTAGCAATCTTGGCTAGCATCTCGGCCAATTGAGGATTTTCAGGTGGCTGCTCTTGGCCGTCGTCATTAGGGATTTCTTGGTTTTGGGGCCCATCTTCGGGCGTTTGAGGTGGGGTGGAGGCAGCCGGCTTTGGATATTTACCATGATTGCCATGAGTTGGGCAGCTCGAGTGTCATTCCGGACCCTCTCATCTTGCATTTCTTTCCTCAGTCGCTCTATCTCATTCGGGGGATCTTGTTCCTGATCTACCGACATACTTGTTCCAAACACTGGCGATGAAAGTTGAGGTAATCTTTGTCCGGAAGGTCGAGTCCAAACGGGTAAGGTCTTTGTGGACGGTAAGATCCACGCGGCTCGGATGCCTTTTTGCGTTTTTGGAATAGTGAAAAGAAAAATGTGAGTCGCCACCCGGGATTTCTTTAGAAAATGATTTTGGGTACCCGAGAAACCGTTTCAAAAAATAAATGACTCTCGTGCTGTTTTTGGAAAAGGATTAGATCTGCGAAAAGATTCTTGGATTCGGAAGCCAGGTTACGAACGGGGAAGGTTTTGTTGAAAAGCACCCCGCTCGCCCGGGAAATTCCCGGTCTCTACTAAATTTTTGTGGGATTTTGGAAAACGTTTTATTGAAAACTTTGGCTAATAAACAAATAAAAAAAAATAACGATAAAACCATAACGGAAATAAAATTAAACGAAAGAACTTAATTGCAATAATAGAAGAATAAAGGGGGGTGAAAGTGCAATAAACAAGTTTCAGAGAATCAGAAAACAGAATACGAATAGGGGGAACAGAGGAAAATTTTGGGCTGCAAAGGTTAGGCGTACGGCTCACCTATGTTGGCCGTACGGCTTACTTAGGTTAGCCGTGCGGTTAACTTTTTGAAGGATTTTTCAAAATTTTAGTTTTCGAACAGAAACTTGTTATTGCTTTTAAAACTTGATTTTTGTGAAAAATTCAACCACCCAAGCCTAAGGATGACTATTGGAGTCACCCTTGACCCGGGGGATCCCCTCAAAGAACCAAGGTTTCGAACCCGGTTTCACGAAATATGATTATACCTTTGCGAAATACCTTGAACAGCTATAGAAACTTCAGAAATTCTCGAATGCGAACTTTGGACGAGGAACTCTTATGTGGATTATGGGCTACTGGAGGTGGAAATAGGAAAGTAAAGAATGGATTGTGGTTTTGACGAAGATTTTGGACGAGATTTTGAAAGGGATTTTTGGACGGAAAGTGACTGGGGAATTTTGGCGGCGTATCGGGGTGGTACCGAAATTGCTCTCTGAGAATGGGAATGGAGGGGCGTATTTATAGCTGAAAAAAATGGAATCAAATCTCGTCGAAATCTTTCCCAAAATGATGAGATGCTTCTGCTGTCAGAAATTCGAATATTTTCTGGTATGTAGCCGCACGGCTTCAATGGTTAACCGTACGGCTAGATTAGGTAAACCGCACGGCTCAGTTGTAAGAGAATGAACCGTACGGCTAGGTTGGTTAAACCGTACGGCTCAGGGCTTTTGTTCAAGAAATTCTGAAGTCTAGAGTGGCTGTTCATGGCACTGTTGAGTATCTCTTTCATCATCGGGGATATATAGGGATTAAAATTGGGGTGTCTACAGTTGCCCCTCTTTGACGAGACTTAATCATCATTCTGTGATGCAAGTTGTGTCAAAGATATAGACGTCTCAATTTTGCTCTCCCTAGTGCGAGAAAAAAATAAAAAATATATGGTCGAGCACGGAGCTTCCTACGTACCCGTTTTGCAGGGATCAAACCAATCGTAGTTCGGGGCGGAAAAAAACGTAATTGTTTTGGAAAATGCCGTAAAGGACTTATAGATGTAATTTTGGAATTGGAAAATGCCGTCGAGGACTTAACAACGTAATTTTTGAAAATGGAAAATGCCGTTGAGGACTTAGAACGTAATTTTTGGAAAATGCTGTAAAGGACTTATAAATGTAATTTTGGAAAATGCCGCCGAGGACTTAAATCGTAATTTAGGATTTGGAAAATGTCGTCGAGGACTTAACAACGTAACTTTTGAAAATGAAAAATGCCGTTTAGAACGTAATTTTTGGAAAATGCCGTAAAGGACTTAAAAACGTAATTCTGAATTTTGGAAAACGCCGTAAAGGACTTAAAAATGTAATTCTGAATTTTGGAAAATGCCGTAAAGGACTTAAAAATGTAATTCTGAATTTTGGAAAATGCCGTAAAGGACTTAAAAACGTAATTCTGAATTTTGGAAAATGCCGTAAAGGACTTAAAAAACGTAATTCTGAATTTTGGAAAATGCCGTAAAGGGCTTAGAAACTTGGGGACATTTCGCGATTTAAAGAGGTACATGGGTGGCCCCACGTGACTTTAAAAACTTTGGAATTTTTAAAAGGGTTTGGCCGTGCGGTTTATAGAGAAATACCTGAGAGGGAACCGTGCGGCTGGGAGAGAGACCGGAGAGTGTGTCATGCGGTGGAGGTGATGCCGAAAAATGAAGCCGTACGGCGTACCAGTAAACCGTGCGGTCGAGTTTGATAAACCGTGCGGTTAACTTAAATCGGGTTTTCAAAAATCAAAACCATCGGGTCTCTTGGTTTTTCCCTCACTTGTTCAAATTTCCGAGAGACGGTTACTGAGAGACTTCGAGAGAGTGATATTCTTCTTCTTCTTCATCCGATTATCCCCTCTTTGCGAACCCCGTTCTTAGATCTAGCAAAGCAAAAACCTCTAGTCGGCCATGGTTGATTCTGGCGAGGATCAAAACCCATCTGTTGTTTCCGGTGTTGATGATTCGGCAGCGGTTCCTGTGGCGGAAGAGGCGGCGGCCCAAACCTCCACGGCCGGTGGACTTGTGTCGGAACCGAGAGAGGGTGACTCCGTGGAGGCCGACGTGGGTATGGAGGTGCACCGTGCTATCGGATCTAGTGATGAGATGTTCCGTGCGGCGGGTTCTAAAACCGAGGGGTCCCATGCAGTTCGCGAGGATGACCGCACGGTTGAGGGCGAGGCTCTTCATAGTGGGTTTGGGTCGATTGGTGGTGATGATGGGCTGAGAGCGGCAATGGAGGGTGGTTCGGGACTGGTTGAAGCTACGGGGAGTGGTGGTGATGCTCTCGGGGCATTAGCAGAACAATACAGTGCAATGGACGATGTCTGGGCGACCATGGAGAGTACCGATATCCCGGTAAGTACTGTTACTGCTTCTAGTAGTTCGATGCATATTGATCTTGATATAAATGTTCCTCTTCCTGAGATTGAGATGAATGTTGGTGGTGTGGATGTTCTGATTGACCCGCGGGTTGCGGAGGAGAGTGTAGGTGGTGGGGATGTAGTTTTCCCTGATGTTGCGAGTGTTATTTTAGTGAGAGAGTACCCCGGTTAGCGGTGACGATACTTCTGTTAGAATTTCAATCACCGTTAGGCGGCCTGGGGATGTGTTTATGGAGGATCTCGGGGAGATGGGGGGTAGTAGTGATGAGGAGATGGGTGATGAGATGTTTCATAGTGGAGGCGTTGGTGGTGAGGGAGGTCAAGCTGAGGAGATACGTGCTGAGGGAGCACAGACTGAGGGGGTGGAGAGAGTAGAGACTGCTAGAGTAGAGACTGAGAGAGCACAGGCTGAGGGGGCGGCCCCTGTTGTACCTGTTGCTCGTGCTTTCAGGAATCTGACCCGCGTACTTGGTACGGGTAGGGCTGTAGAGGAGAGTGCTGACACTGGGGAGCCTTCTGACCCGATTTTGTTCCCTTCACGGGTTAGTTCTTCACGAGCTCCGGGAGCTACTTTGGGAGATACCTTGGAGGGGGTTACTGACGAGACTTTGGCCCGAAACTTGCAGCAGTTCCCTCAGTTGGGCGAGGTCTTGGCAGGAGAGACGCCACCGGTTGGCGAGCCTGAGCAGGCAGAGGTGCAGATAGAGGAGTTGGTCCGTGTGACCATAGTTGAGGAGGTTCAGCTGGCTTTGAGGAGCAGACAACCCTTTGTCCTAGAGACTTACGACCCTCCGGTTCACTTCTTTATACCGGTGGGGTGTGAGGTGTACGAGCCCCGGCTGCCACTTTACCCTGAGTCGCTGATCTTGCGCGACCCGTCGACACACACTTCTAGCAGATCTCTGGTGAGTGCTTTTTATTCATGTTTTTTCTTTTGAACTGCTTTCGTTATCGCATATCCTCTGTTGCTTTACTGACTGAACTTGTGCCATGTTCTTGAAGCAGGTGGATCGTTCTCTTCTTGGATATGGCGGGCCATCCGATTGCTTGGCTCATTACAGGAGATTGCCTCTGAGCGTGAGAGAGTTGGTGGATGCAGCTGGCTTCACTATTTTTATCAGTACCCTGTTGCCTACACGGACGGACCGGAAGTTGTTGAGGGCTTTGATGGAGCATTGCTGGGACACCACCAATAGCTTTCACTTTCGGTTCGGGGAGATGACGATTACCCCTTTGGACTTCGCAGCGACTACCGGGCTGAGAGTTGGCGGTGAGCCGATACCTTTTGACTCTGGTTTGTACTTGGACCGGGCGGCCGTGCGCCACTTTTTGGGGAGGGAGGTTGGAGATGAGGCGATGGTGAGATGTGACCACTTACCGGCGATATGGGATCACGAGCCGGGGTCTCCTGCTGAGGCTGCACAGATGGCGAGAGCCTATTTGCTGTTCTTGTTTGGCACTGCGCTATTTCCGAATAGGCAGAACTCGGTGCACTTGAGTTGGTTACCTGCTTTGGCAGACATGAGGCCAGCTGGCCGGTTTGACTGGTGTGGCGCTGCTTTGGGCACCCTTTACTGTTTCCTTGGCTCGGTGGTTTGCGGAGCGGCGAACACTCTTGGAGGCTACTGGAGGGTTTTGGAGGTATGTCATACCATTTTCTGCTTTAAATACTCCACGCATTGTTGCTTTTATTCCTGTTACTAATAAATTTCTCTGAAAAATGCAGGTATGGGCTTATGAGGTGTTTGGCGTGCCAGCCCCAGAGAACTCTCATGCAAACAAACGCGTGCTTCTGCGGGCAGTGAAGTGGGCCAAGAAGCATGTCGGGAAAGGTGGGAAGAAGGGGCAGCTGAGGTCTTTTGAACTGCTTTCGTTATCGCATATCCTCTGTTGCTTTACTGACTGAACTTGTGCCATGTTCTTGAAGCAGGTTGATCGTTCTCTTCTTGGACATGGCGGGCCATCCGATTGCTTGGCTCATTGCAGGAGATTGCCTCTGAGCGTGAGAGAGTTGGTGGATGCAGTTGGCTTCACTATTTTTATCAGTACCCTGTTGCCTACCCGGACGGACCGGAAGTTGTTGAGGGCTTTGATGGAGCATTGGTGGGACACCACCAATAGCTTTCACTTTTGGTTCGGGGAGATGACGATTACCCCTTTGGACTTCGCAGCGACTACCGGGCTGAGAGTTGGCGGTGAGCCGATACCTTTTGACTCTGGTTTGTACTTGGACCGGGCGGCCGTGCGCCACTTTTTGGGGAGGGAGGTTGGAGATGAGGCGATGGTGAGATGTGACCACTTACCGGCGATATGGGATCACGAGCCGGGGTCTCCTGCTGAGGCTGCACAGATGGCGAGAGCCTATTTGCTGTTCTTGTTTGGCACTGCGCTATTTCCGAATAGGCAGAACTCGGTGCACTTGAGTTGGTTACCTGCTTTGGCAGACTTGAGGCCAGTTGGCCGGTTTGACTGGGGTGGCGCTGCTTTGGGCACCCTTTACTGTTTCCTTGGCTTGGTGGTTCGCGGAGCGGCGAACACTCTTGGAGGCTACTGGAGGGTTTTGGAGGTATGTCATACCATTTTCTGCTTTAAATACTCCACGCATTGTTGCTTTTATTCCTGAGACTGATAAATTTCTCTGAAAAATGCAGGTATGGGCTTATGAGGTGTTTGGCGTGCCGGCCCCAGAGAACTCCCATGCAAACAAACGCGTGCTTCCGCGGGCAGTGAAGTGGGCCAAGAAGCATGTCGGGAAAGGTGGGAAGAAGGGGCAGCTGAGGTCTTTTGAACTGCTTTCATTATCGCATATCCTCTGTTGCTTTACTGACTGAACTTGTGCCATGTTCTTGAAGCAGGTGGATCGTTCTCTTCTTGGATATGGCGGGCCATCCGATTGCTTGGCTCATTACTGGAGATTGCCTCTGAGCGTGAGAGAGTTGGTGGATGCAGCTGGCTTCACTATTTTTATCAGTACCCTGTTGCCTACCCGGACGGACCGGAAGTTGTTGAGGGCTTTGATGGAGCATTGGTGGGACACCACCAATAGCTTTCACTTTCGGTTCGGGGAGATGACGATTACCCCTTTGGACTTCGCAATACTACTACTGGCCTGAGAGTTGGCGGTGAGCTGATACCTTTTGACTCTGGTTTGTACTTGGACCGGGCGGCCGTGCGCCACTTTTTGGGGAGGGAGGTTGAAGATGAGGCGATGGTGAGAAGTGACCACTTACCGGCGATATGGGATCACGAGTCGGGGTCTCCTGCTGAGGCTGCACAGATGGCGAGAGCCTATTTGCTGTTCGTGTTTGGCACTGCGCTATTTCCGAATAGGCAGAACTTGGTGCACTTGAGTTGGTTACCTGCTTTGGCAGACTTGAGGCCAGCTGGCCGGTTTGACTGGGGTGGCGCTGCTTTGGGCACCCTTTACTCTTTCCTTGGCTCGGTGGTTCGCGGAGCGGCAAACACTCTTGGAGGCTACTGGAGGGTTTTGGAGGTATGTCATACCATTTTCTGCTTTAAATACTCCACGCATTGTTGCTTTTATTCCTGTTACTAATAAATTTCTCTGAAAAATGCAGGTATGGGCTTATGAGGTGGTTGGCGTGCCGGCCCCAGAGAACTCTCATGCAAACAAACGCGTGCTTCCGTGGGCAGTGAAGTGGGCCAAGAAGCATGTCGGGAAAGGTGGGAAGAAGGGGCAGCTGAGGTCTTTTGAACTGCTTTCGTTATCGCATATCCTCTGTTACTTTACTGACTGAACTTGTGCCATGTTCTTGAAGCAGGTGGATCGTTCTCTTCTTGGATATGGCGGGCCATCCGATTGCTTGGCTCATTACAGGAGATTGCCTCTGAGCGTGAGAGAGTTGGTGGATGCAGTTGGCTTCACTATTTTTATCAGTACCCTGTTGCCTACACGGACGGACCGGAAGTTGTTGAGGGCTTTGATGGAGCATTGGTGGGACACCACCAATAGCTTTCACTTTCGGTTCGGGGAGATGACGATTACCCCTTTGGACTTCGCAGCGACTACCGGGCTGAGAGTTGGCGGTGAGCCGATACCTTTTGACTCTGGTTTGTACTTGGACCGGGCGGCCGTGCGCCACTTTTTGGGGAGGGAGGTTGGAGATGAGGCGATGGTGAGATGTGACCACTTACCGGCGATATGGGATCACGAGCCGGGGTCTCCTGCTGAGGCTGCACAGATGGCGAGAGCCTATTTGCTGTTCTTGTTTGGCACTGCGCTATTTCCGAATAGGCAGAACTCGGTGCACTTGAGTTGGTTACCTGCTTTGGCAGACTTGAGGCCAGCTGGCCGGTTTGACTGGGGTGGCGCTGCTTTGGGCACCCTTTACTGTTTCCTTGGCTTGGTGGTTCGCGGAGCGGCGAACACTCTTGGAGGCTACTGGAGGGTTTTGGAGGTATGTCATACCATTTTCTGCTTTAAATACTCCACGCATTGTTGCTTTTATTCCTGAGACTGATAAATTTCTCTGAAAAATGCAGGTATGGGCTTATGAGGTGTTTGGCGTGCCGGCCCCAGAGAACTCTCATGCAAACAAACGCGTGCTTCCGCGGGCAGTGAAGTGGGCCAAGAAGCATGTCGGGAAAGGTGGGAAGAAGGGGCAGCTGAGGTTCTTTCGTGTTTTCTTGGACCGGTCCAGGGGTGAGACGGTATGATACCAAACTTTCTGAATTCTTTTCCAGACATTTCGGTTCCATTGTTGACTTGAAAGTAACCCATGATTCCCTGCAGGTGAACTGGGATGTGTGGGGCAGGTTGAGTGCTCCTTACTTGACTCGGAGTAGGGCGGTGACGCGAGGGCGCGTTTTGTTGGAGTCTCCATATGGATGGCAGTGGTATCTGGGCGAGAGGGTGACACGCTAGTCTTTGGGTCTAGACCACTTTAGAGGGCCAGGTCCTCTTCCGCCGTTTGTTCAGAGGACGCAGGAGTATACCTTGACTGAGGTAGAGGCGTTCATGGTGCTGGACACAGAGTTGGTTTTCAGCCCCTCAGAGGACTATGACGGTTATGTGGTGAGTAGCTTGGCTTATAACCTCGATATGGAGACCCGTCTAGCTGCCCCTGCACCTGTGGAAGGTCCAGTACTGCCTGTTCTGAGGAGAGAGATTGATGTGATGTTGCCGAATGGGAGTATGGGGTATGTGGTGGTTCCTGAGGTCACTCCACCAGTTACTCTTACAACGACAGAGGTAATCCTGAAATTTGAAAAACAAGAAATGATTTAGACTTCATGTTTTATTTAAGCATTTATTCATGTTACCTGCTAATGCTTTTGTTTTTGTCTGCAAATCCCGGTGGATTGGGCTGCATCCGCTGTTCAGCTGGTGCGGGACCTGGAGGCTTTGGTTCGCAGTCTCACGATTGGCGGGACTCCAGAGGTGCACCCGAGAGTAGAGCCTGGCGTTGTGCCCCATGCTGGTGGAGATGATGATGACGGGGATGACGGAGTCGGTGGTAGACGTGGCGGCAAAGCTGGCTGGGGAGGCGGTCGTGGTACTGATGGTAGTCGCGGTGCAGGAGGTGGCCGTGGTGGCAGAGCAGGGGGTCGCCGCAGAGGCCGGAGTTCTGGAGGTAGCAAGTAGCTGTCGCGGTACTAGCAGTGACCGCGGGACTGGAGGCAGTGAGTCGGGTGGACGTCGTAGGTCTCGACGTACCCGTAGAGCTTTTCCCGTCAGTGAGACGGATCAGGTATCCATTGTGCTTTGCTTTTAAAATTTTGAATGTTTTGACTATTTTTCTGATGGTTTCTCCTTTTATCCGTGCAGGACATACTTCCCTCTGTACCGCCTCGCAAGAGACCTTTGATGAAGAATGCTGGTGGAGGTCCGTCTACAGTCCCGCTGGTGATTCCAGCGTCTGGCAGAGTGCTGCGTTCCTGTTGAGAGAGAGGGTGTCCCTGAGAGTTCAGCTCGCAGAGAGCAGTGGTGGTAGCAGCAGCGAGGACACACCTGAGGAGGATCCACTTCTGACACTGGGCCGTCGCCAACACACGAAGAGGCGACGTAGTGGTTTTTAGTACGAGTCTGCATGCTCAGTTTTGATTTGGGCGCCTGTTTGCCCCACTTTTCTCTTTTTCACGGATACGGCCTGCGAGCCATGGTAGCTTTTGATGTTGGGCCAGTTTGCCCTAGATAGATGTACATTTATGCTCATGACATGGATGCCGTTTAGTTTATATAGATTGCACATATTTGTTTTGCTTTGAATGATTCACACTGGCGCATTTTGAAAGTAAAGCCAAGTTTTGCACATGATTGCTTTGTGAGTGACTGAATGTTGATAATATGCCATATATGCTCTTGGAAAAAATAAAAATATGTAACTTTGGATTTGAATGAGAATGATGAAGCATGTATATACAAACTGACTCAATGAACTTTTAAACTTCAAAGAAAACTTATAACGTGGCCCATTGTGCCCGAAACCTCGAATTTACATGATGTTTGCCAAATGACACTTCTAACAAGTCACAAATGCACGTCATGACTTGCTCAAATGAATGGAATAAGAATATTGACACTCGGACACGTTTCGACCCATCGGCGCCCCTCGTTCGGGAAATATCGGGCAATTTCAGGCTTGGGCATTCCGGAACCTCGAATGTTTCCGTTTAAATCCACCAAACAACTCCTCAATACCTTTGTGAATATTTGGCATGGCTCACTGAAGCCGTTGATGCCAAGAAAGTAATGCGATATATTGCAGCCCGTCGGTTTCGGCGCGTCTGAGTTTTCGGAGTACCCGCCCATGTAAATGCGGTCCAAAATTCAAACCGATTTTTCCCACAGCTTGAAAATACCCATTACAACTTGTATGACCAGGAAAAGTGCCCAAAATATACCCAAAACAACTTCTGGAGGCTCGAGCCAAAATTTGGTCATGAAAACCACATAGTTAGCCGCACGGCTTACTGGGATGAGCCGCACGGCTTGACCAAGTGAGCCGCATGCTTGCGCCCTTGGATTGCGTTCCAATATTACTTACCCCAAGCGTAGGGTTCAGGCCGGCGATAGCATAATAACCTGAAGTCCGGGTCGAGTCCACAGAGACCGAATGCGCTGAGCGTGAGTGTTGTTTCGCGAGTGATGGTTTAGCCTTTAAGCGACAAACTTGGCTTAGTAGAGTTTGGTTGGTGGAATTCTCTTAACTTCGAGAATGACGCGGAGTTTGAAAAGACTAAATAAAATAAGGCAAGGTTTAGGAGTTCACAACACCCATGACTTAGGCCGATTCATTCTCCTCTAAAGTAACCTGCTCGGGAATATCGTTAAACATACCCGAGCGGAAGGTTTGGAATTTAAAATCATTCAACTAGAAAGGGTGTTTATCAAAGATTAGGATTTTTGGTTCATTTGGCAAACGGCCGAATTGACATCGCCCTAAGCATCACACGTGCCAAGTAGATAAACTCTTGGCTACGTGTGATCAAAGAGATTAACAAACCCGAGCTTTGTTACATAAAATTAATCCTAACTCTTTGATTGACAAGCAATGTTTGCAATAAGGCGAGGAGAGTGGATGAACCTAAGTCACGGGGTGCTAATCACCCCATGACCGAGCCTAAAACGACTACTCGGTAATTACTAAGAAAGACATGCCCAATTTTATAAAGGAAATAAAGAACATGACAAGTGACACTAAAAACTGATTTTTATTGAAGATTATAAGTCTACCTACAACTTTAATACTTGAGAAATTAACAAACAACTAATAGAACCAAGTGTTTTCAAAGGATTAAGCTAGGAAAACAAGAAAACAAATTAACCGATAAAAACGGAAATAAACTAGATTTATATAGAGATCTCAATAAGTACTACAACATTAAAGAAGATGAATTACCTTGAATCTAAGTGAAAGTGCTTCAAAAACTAGAGAGAAGGTAGAGCTTAAGCTAAGAACAAACTAATGGAGGTAGAGAGAGAAGGTGGAAAATTAAGCTTAGGTAATGATAACCCTAAAATTCTGAGGTTGGGGACCTTTTATAGGCCCCAAAAGTCATCTAAAGTTATTACAAAAATGCCACAAGATATTTCCAGATCGGGCTCAAAATTACAGAAAAGTGCAGCTTCAACCGGTTGAGCATTTTGTTTCTACCGGTTGAAAAACTGTCTGTTCAAGTTCAACCGGTTGAGCAAAAAGTGTCAACCGGTTGAAAAACCTTCTGTTCAAGTTCAACCGGTTAAGCATTTTGTTTCTACTGGTTGAACAGTGTAAAACTGGGAAATCTTTGTCTTGGTCCCTTGACCTTCCGGCTTGTCATCATGACCTCTAGGCTTCCCGAGTCTTGTTCAAAACTTCATTCCTTGACTTTCGGGACTCGGTGGCGGGGTGCCATGTGGCCTCCAGTTCTCGGGCATCCGTTGGTTTAACAATGGCGTCAAAACACGCCTTATTTCTCCATTTTTACCTGAAACTACAAAAAGCAACCTTGCGCGAAATTAATAGTTTAAAGCAACATAATGCGCGTGTGTGTGATCAAATTGAGCGAGATAAGCCCCTTTATTAACACTTTTGGGGGCTTATCACACCCCCCAACTTGAACTTTACTCGTCCCGAGTAAACCCATCTAAATTAACTTCCTATATGCTATGTAAACTTCCCAAGATCTAAAGATACAAAACATTGGCTCGATTAACAAAAACAAAGCAAGAGTACACACACCCCGGTGAAACCAATCACGTGCAACCCACGCAAATGCATGCCATGAACTAAAGTGAACAACTATGCCAAAACAGTCAAGCACACGCACCATATCGAGTGTCAATTCCAAAAACTCACAAGGATACGCTCAATTCAAATTTTGTCCACTTATTGAAAACTAATCACATCCCATGACAGGCGCTAGCGAGAAAAATGCAATAGCGAGACACAAAAGAGCCATGCATGCTATCAAAAATGCGCCGAAAGAAGAAAGAAACGAATTATTCACAACCAAGCTAGCTAATAAGGAAATCATGCTTAGACAAAATATAAATATCAACCATGCATCACGTGGAGTCAAATTAGCGCTCCTAGAATCAACTAAGGTCTTTATTAGCTTATAACGACCTTGGGTACAAGGAAATGGGAATACAAAATGAGTGATGGCCATATTTTAGCTTGGATCCCTACCCATTGGCCACCACTTCAATCCTAACTACCCACGAGATGTCTAAACTAATAGATAGATACTAAACTAAATCACCGACATCACTTGCCATCTTCCTTGTCGTCTTCCTCATCCAAATTATTCAACTTCCCGGATGTCTCACCAAACCTCTCAACACGGTAATCAACTCTATTCGAATTCCTCTTTGGCTCTTTCACAATAAACTTCTTTTTTTTATTATATTTTTTTTCTTTTCTTTTTTTCTTTTCTTTATTCTTAGAGAGAATTAGAGCCATAAGAGGTAACATTTGCAGCGAGAGAGAGAAAAGAAGGCCAATTTTGGATTAGAGAGGTGAGAGATAAAACTTTGGGGAATTTGAGTTTATATATTGACAAGGGAGAGAGAGATTACACATGATTTTCAGATTTTGCTAAGTTGGTACGGGTATGCTGGACCAATGTCTGCTCCCATTTTCAAGCTTCTTCCATATTACTTCCAACCTTATCTGCCTTGCTCACACACCTCCCAATCACCTTTACAACATTGAAATCATTTCCACCAACCCTCCGAACGTCCGGTTTCCTAAGTTTAATCAATGAAATGGAGACACGGATTATGGTTCAAAATTAAGGACGAGAGAGACACTTTTGTGGTAAAATCATGCAAAAATGCCTTGAATCATTTCCTAAGTACGCCAATCAACTCCAATATGATGCATACGAGATATTTACACTACTCAAGCATGAACAAAAGAGCATTATGTACGCAAATGCGAGAAATGAGAGCAAAGACAATGGGATGCTTTGAAATGAATTTCTACTCTAAAGAGTGCACAATACTCGACCAACAAGGGCTCGAATTGTTCAATGAAGTTCATGTATATGCGATCGAAATGGGTTTGAACACACAACCGAATTCATCGGGGTACCGACTCTTGCCAATATGAACAATTTGAGCATAATTAATGTATCTTCCATGTAAAATCCTAACAAAACGGGAAGTTTAACTTCAAAAATTTTGAAATTTTAAATTTGAAAAATAGAACCGGAATATGTACAACTACACTATTCCCTCCCCCCAACTTAAAATTTGCAGTGTCCTCAATGCAAGAGAACGAAAGTAAAGAGAGATAGGGGAACAAAAAATTGTACCGACGGGGAGGAATGTCAACCTCCAATACCTCGACCAAGTTTGAGGAATTTTTCTACCACTTACTCCGTTCGTCATCGGCAATGCTTCCAAGGCTTCCTCCTTCGGCCCCTCTCCGGGACCACAGCTAGTCGTACAGGACCATCCTCAACGACTTTATAGGCCTTACAACCGCGACATTTCGTCGCACCCATGCTTAGAGCTCCTGAATGCCGCACTCGCCGCCAAGTTAGGCCCAACACTACCAAGGCTGGTACGGTAGCATGGTCACCCTGCAAAAGACTTAATTGTCGACTACCTACTAAGAGAAGCGATATTAGAACCGACTCGCTCCATAATAGCCGAGTCCCCAACAAACAAATCTTCACGCGATTAACGAGGACTACTTTTCTCCCTAATCCTCACTTAAAACATTAGTAGAGAAGGTTATACAACAATCATGGGTAAGTCACGACTCAAAAGGTTGAATTTCTATGTTCTTTTTTTTTTTTTGAAATCAGAGCTAGTCTTCTTTTATGACTATCCAAGACAATGCAATAAGATTGTTGCAAAGCCATATACTAATGTTTTAAGGCTAGGATTAGGTGGCTATACCGGACCATCACAAGCCGTTCGAGCACGGCAAACACTAAAGCTATCTCAAGCTCCAAAGAATTTAAGTCTCCTAGACTTTGTGAAGATTAAAAATTAAATAAAAAAAACAACTAAAGTCGTTCACTCTCCCGGCAAGCACACTGCCTCCTCGGTGCTCTCGGTCCCACTTCGCTGCTTGTGGGATCACCTCCTGTAGGGGGAGTAAATCCACGTAGGTCTGGATCACGTGCTGTCTTGATTCGACCCTAAATCTGCAAGACAAAGAAAGGGTTAGAGCACCTTTGCCCCTTGTTGGCAAAGGCCCTCCGATGCCTAAGTTAGTATCTTGTACTTGGATTCACCAATTACTCAATGCATATGAAAGCAATTCACAGCGTACCCTTTGTCATGGTTATTGCCCTGTATTTATAGGTGTAGACCTTCATCATCTTAGGCATCTCGTGCCCCCTGTTTTTTTTTTTTGGGTAAATAAGCTTGAAATTAAAAAGGGGCTAACCGAATATACAACCTACAAGGGGCATACCCCAGGAGGAAAGAAAAGAAAAGAAAAGGAAATAAAATCTTAAGCGAAAAGGCTACAAAATCTACGATGAGCTCTAACAACCGATAGGAAGGTCGTACTAGGTGTTTCCCTCCCATCTAACAGAGGAGAGAGAAACACCACACAAAACCATTAGAGAACTACAAAGCACAACACTTGTTTCTTGAACATGAGACTGAATAATCCTCCTTCTTGAACATGTAGATGGCTGAACCTAAGGCAATCTGGATCAGAACTTTGGTACTTGGACATGGGACTTGAAATGACTGAATAATCCTCCTGCTGCATCCACAACAACATAGGACAATTGAAGGCAGCAAACTGCAGCAAGGGGACTGAGAATGGCCATGCCTCAATCTGCAAACTGTAACTACAAACTGCTGCAGCAACAGATGCAAACTGGATCTGCGGTAGTCTTGATCTTCAAACATACTCAATAATGATCTTAATCAATAGCTCCAAGGGACAACCCCCCAAGGATAGGTCAAATCTGGATAAATTTGGGCAGCATAACGGCTGTTTTTTACAATCCCGGAAAATCAGAAGTCTGCCCAGCATTGGCAGCCCATAAACACAGACTTTTATACAAAATGACTTTGGGACATAGAATCAGCGTGTAAAACCAGCAGTTATGCAAGACAATAAAATGAAGCCGTAGCTTTGTAACATTAGAAGTGTAACACCAGCAGATCAACAAAAAGTTATGCAGCTCTTGGGAAGCAGCAGGAACAGAATAACACAAACCAATTGCAGATTGGTAACTAGACACAACAGATGGCATCAAACATGTGACACTAAACAGATTCCCAGGTCATTATGGTGCTCACCACCTGCACACCCTCACATACTAACCTCCCACTCTCTTTTTTCGATTGATCTGGGAATTAGGGCTAAACATCTCTGAACAATTATGCTTGGAGGTTCAATTCTCACAGGATTCCACATTTAGGTAAAACATTCAAAGTAGATCACACAACTCTCAAGCAACACTTCAAGACATTCCAAGTTATAGAACCAGAGAACCAGAGTTTAAGATATTTACCCAGCTAATAGTAGTAGTAACAGACCCCAACTAATCTGTTTGTGAATGGAGTGACCCTCTTTCATGATCCTACAACCACACACTGCCCAACTAGGCCATGAGCACTGAAACCATTGTACAAATCTGATCATTCTTGGCAACCTGTCACTTGGAAATCAATTAGTAACCTGGTAGTAAAACTTGGAAGTAACACTACTAAGCTAGAACAACACTTTAATCAAAATAATCCAAGATTATATGAACCAATGAGTGTAATGCAGAACTATTAAATGCCACAATCTTCTTTTAAGTAGAGTTAGCAGGTAAGCTCCATGAATCCAAAAGGGCTTGAGATCCACTGGGGATCTTAGGGAGGGACAACAACCTGCTCCTAATGTCTAAACAAATTCTGGCCACAACAGTATGAGTTGTATGCTGCAAGTTCTGAAACTTCCTAGTGTTCCTCTCTATCCAAACATGGTAGAGAGTAACAGTAAAGGAAAGTTTAGCAAGTGTACTCCTAAGTCCTTTCCCTCTGAAATTGGTGAGTTGAGAGACAAGGCTAGAGAGAGTTTGTGGTTGCTGCCAGAAAAGATTAGATTTCAGACACACAGCGTCCCAGATCTGTTTGGTAAAAGGGCAGTTAAAGAAAAGATGATCATGATTCTCCTCATCAGAGCAAAAGCTACAACAAGAGGAATCAATAACACCAAAGAGAACTAACCTATCACCAGTGGATAGTCTGTTTTGAATGGCAATCCAACTAATAAGACTACACTTGGGGATATGCGATGGGAACCAGACAATGTGGTTCCAATCAATAATAGGGAAGCGTGTCCTAAGTTGATCCCACAATGATGAAATGGTGAAGACTCCACTTAAATTTAGAGTCCATTTGCAAGTATCAACTTGAGGTTGAGATGGGTTATATCCATGAGATGGGGGTAAAGCACTCCTTATCTCATTTAACTCCCAGGTTTGAGTGATGGGGAATCTCCACTGATAATCAGTACTCAGTATGGCAGACACTGTGGCATCTTCAGGAATACCAGAATCATAAATGATACGAGTACCATATTTTTTGCACTAATGGACCAAGTGGGTGCCAGTTGTCATACCAAAGGGAGGTGGTAGCCCCATCCCCAATATGATGCTTGATGTATAATTGAACAATAGGGCGAAGTTGCAGTAACTTTCTCCAAGTCCATGAGGGACTACTAGGAATTTTGACTTTCCAAAAACTCCTCCCTTTAAGTAAATAAGATTTCACCCATTGGCACCACATAGACTGTTCACCCCCAGAAACTAGGAACCAAATATGTTTAGACATGGCCGCCTTGTTCCACACTTGGAGGGATTTAAAGCCCAATCCCCCTTCCTTTTTGGGGGAGCAGAGGTGATCCCAA
Source organism: Vaccinium myrtillus (assembly GCA_016920895.1). NCBI lineage: Eukaryota > Viridiplantae > Streptophyta > Magnoliopsida > Ericales > Ericaceae > Vaccinium > Vaccinium myrtillus. The sequence continues at coordinate 20,488,856 of CM029274.1, forward strand.
GAGATCTTAGCCCCATTGCTCTTAAGATCAACCCCAGTCCAGAAGAAGGCTCTCAAAATAGACTCAACTTCCTTAATAACTTTCTTGGGAAGTATGAAAATGGAAGCCCAATACGTCTGCATAGAAAATAGCACAGATTTTACCAATTGAACTCTCCCAGCATAGGACAAGTACTTGTTAGTCCAAGATTTGGTGCGCTTTGTGATCTTGTCTATGAGAACTTTGCAATCACAGTACTTGAGTTTAGTGGAAATGAGTGGTACACCAAGATACTTGACAGGGAGGGATCCTTCCTTAAAACCAAGAAACTCGAGGATAGCAGCCTTGATTGTAGAAGGGACACCAGAGAAGAATATGTTACTTTTACCAGGACTGGGGGACAGTCCAGAGAGAGCCTCAAACTCAATAAGAGCATCATGGATGCACTTAATAGAGCTAATCTCCCCTTTGCAGAAGATCATAAGATCATCTGCAAAGCAAAGATTAATAATCTTTGTTTTTTCACACCTCCAGTGGAAATGGAAATTAGAGTTGAGGGACTTCTCTTTAAGCAACTGTGTAAAAACTTCCATGACAATAACAAACAGGTATGAGGACAAGGGGTCACCTTGCCTCAGACCTTTTTTGCCTAAGATGGAACCAGTGGATTCCCCATTAATGCTTAGAGAGTAATTGGTCGTAGTAACACAAGACTTAATCCACTGGATCATCTGAGCGTGGAAATTCATGGATTCAAGGGTATCCCATAAGAAGTCCCACCTCACATTGTCGTAAGCTTTCATAATGTCAACTTTTAATGCACACCTAGGTGAGGGAGAATGCTTATGATAGTCTCTCATGATTTCCTGAGTAAGGAAAATATTATCAGATCGTGCCCCCTGTTTCCTATTCTCTTTAGGAATCCTTCTCTTAATAGGACTTTCCTATTAAGAGATAACTTCCATACCATGCTAGATCTCATCTAGCAGAGGTCCTTCTTTCCGTATAGGATTCTTCCCTATATGGGGCATACTCCTAATCACATTAGGACTTCCCCTATTAATCCCTTACTTTACGGGATTGCTCCTTATCTCATAAGGAGCCGCTGTAGAATATTCTGGAATGTCTTCATCGCCTTGTACGTGGCGTTGCCGTGCTTCCACGTAGCTCGGAATAACTTGTACATAAATCAGCTTATCACGCCGAGCTGAATTATGTTTTCCATAATGCTGTTTGAGCTATACACGTAGCCCATATAGCTCGGCCATGTCAGGGGGAGCCCTTAGTGACTTGCGCCGAGCTAGTGTAACCTGACTTATTTACTTATTCTTATTACCTCGACCTTATTCATGGTCAGTACAGCTCGGCACGGGGTTTAAGGACCCCCCTACGTGGTGCCGAGCTATTCACCCTCTCGTGGTGACTGCCATAGGCACGTGTTATGCCTAGTAGTAGGGTAATCAGGTTTTACCCACTCCAATTGGTCCCCAGCTCTGTCACTACTGTTATTCATCAGTAGTGCACAGAGTTTTAACGGCTCTTGATGCATCCCTTGCACGCCTCCCCTCCACGTGGGTGGCAATGCTGTCATTACATTAAATGCGAAATGACCCGTTGGGGGCTCGGATAAGCCCAAAGGACGATTTTGCTGACGTTTTTCATACGTCACGTTCCACTTTCATGGGATTTCGGGCGGGATAATCATTACTTTTTCCTCCCAAAATCTTCTAAACCCAAAAGACCTCTCCCTCCTTCTTCACTTCATACTCGTCAGAAGCAAAGAAGAGAGAGAAGAGAACTTTGTTTGTCATTGTCGCCGCTCCAAGCTTTCTGCAACCCCACCTCTTTTCCGGTTTTTCGTCGAAAAAAAACGCCCTCCGCTCTCGTTGGAGAACACCGTATTAGGTCCATCTTCTTCACGTAAGTGACCTTTCCAGACTTCCATTTCTATTTCGTGTTTGTCTTCTTCGTTGTTCCCATCGTCTGTTCATATTATTGTTTCCTGGGTTTCAACTGTGAAACCCTAATTTTCAGAAGCAATGGGTAGGCACAGAGCCCTACTAAGTACCCCTGAAAAAATAGCAGAATTTCGACGAAACTATAGTATCCCTGCCGATATTCGATTCCGTCTAGATAACAGCAACGATATGAGAGAACAGGGTCAAGATGAAAATAGGATTCACATCCCCTTGATTTTTATAGTTGAGGGAGGCCTTAGACTCCCTTTACACCCCTTTTTCAAGGAGGTCTGCAATAGATGCCAGTTAAACCCTATGCAGCTGTGCCCTAATTTTGTTAGGGTAGTTATGGGCACGGTCGCCCTAAATAGGCTGCTCGGCCTTCATCTCGACTGGTGGGATTTGCACTATCTCTATAGTGTAGTCCCTACAGCTGAGAAGAACTATTACTTCAAAGCCAGGGACCCCAAATAGAAGCTCATCACCGATCTACCAAATTCCTCAAAGGGAGAGGCAGATGACTATCTCGTAGTCACTGGAAACTGGCAGCCTAAAGATGCCGAGGGGAGGATCATTGGCTCTGCCTGCCCCACTACTATAGGCGGACTACGTTAGTACTTTTTTCCTTGGCTTTTTTACTCCTTGTTCCTCTAAAAACTGCAGTTGACCATCCTTTCATCATGTTATTTTGCAGCGGATAACCTTAATCACGGTGGCCGTTTGATCCACGGCAAGCTCCACCATGAGGATATCGCCAAAGCCCTCTACTTCGACGGTTTTGCACCAACCCCTGTTGGTCTCGGCCGTGCAGCCCACGTGCTATTGGGTTACGTCCCTTTTTACTGGGGTAACATCAGGAAAGTTGGAGAGCCCAGAACAAGACACCCCTGGCCGCCAGCCGCTCCTCTAATTGCCACACGACCTCCTGCTGAACACAGGATCAGCCGATCCAAAAGGGGCCGATCTGGGAGAGGGTCAAGACGCCCCCGAGCCTCAACAGATCCCCAGCAACAGATTACCTTTGCTCACGTCCCAGAGATTCCCACAGCCATCCCTATCCTTATCTGTACTAATCTTGAGCCGAGCACCTCTGGTAGGGCATCAGTAGCAGAAGGAGGAGAAGAAGAAGAAGGCAACGAAGAGGGAGCAGGTGGGATTGACTATCGTGCACTTGTCCGTGATATTGCCGAGCAATCCTCTCGACTAGAAGACTCAGACGACTCGCCAGGTTACTCTCCTTCGCCAGACCGAGAAGAGATGCCACGCCAGCCAATCAACCTTCTGGACACTCTGAGCCTTGGCGGAGCTTCCCGTGCTCCACTAGATGCTCGCATTGCCACTCCCCCTCCTATACCAGCAGCAACCTCTCTCACCGATCGACAAAGGGACAAGAGGCCAGCTAAAAGTCCCCAGGATGCTCAGCCCTCCCCACAGAGGAGGAGAACTGGTGAGCAGAGCTCCAGGCAGCAGCTGCCTGAGTCCCCACCTCTAGTCCAGCCTTGGGCTCCTGCTCTAGCTCGCCCAAACGGCACTCCTCTTTCTGTCCTTGACAAGATCTCTTCCACTGAGGTGGCTTATGGTGTCTCCAGGGCTGCCCTCCTCCCGAATGACATGGAGCGGGAAAAGAACAGCTCTTACGACGTGCTTATGAAATCGATCTTCCAATCGAGCGCCAAGGTATGTAGTCCGACCACTATCCTTTATTCTGTTTATAGAAATTGGTTTCCATACTTGTCGTCCTGATCCGTGTCCCTATAAATTGCAGATCATGCAGAAAGCTGCCTCTGGCTTTGAGAGAGCCAAAGAGACACAAAAAGAACTAGAGAAGGAGCAGAGGAGGGCGGAAAGGGCCGAGGAGGAGAATGCTCAGTACTCCCAGTCCCTAAGAGAAGCCCGAGCTGAGGTGGAGGTGCTAAAGGGGGAGAACGCTGATCTAAGAAAAATGTCGGAGGAGGTCGAGCATGGTCTGAGTGATCAGCTAACCGCAGCGAAGGCCAAGGCTGAGGCGGAGTACAATCGAGCCGTCCTGGAGGTCACAGCGAATTATAAGGCGCAGATGCCAGCTGTACAGGATGCTGTCTGGAGCGCGGCTTGGCAGAGATGCCTTACCAAGCTTGGGGTGGATCCGTCCTCTCCTCACTAGTCCGATATGGAATTGCCGAGCGAGGTGGCGGCCGCTCAGGATCGACTTGCCGATCAGTCTCCTCCAAACCCTGAAGCTCAATCTCAACCCCACTCGGAGCAAGCCCTTCTAGATGGAGCCATAACTGATCTTACTGCTTCTGCGGATGGTACTGTTGAGGGCACCGTTGAAGGTAACCCTGATCCTACTCTTGCCACTGATGCTACAAGGCTCAGTGAAAAGGCTTAAAGCCTTTATACGCTTTTGATGACCGGCCCTGCGAGGCTTTGCTCGGCCGGATGTGGCCTTTCCAATACTCTTCCTTTAGTTGGTGTTGGTACTCTGTTTAAGTTTTTCTCGTACTTGCTTACTGGCTCTGATAGTTGGTCCTGTGTGACCTTGTTTGGCCGTCTGTGGCCTGTTGATACTTTGATATTTCTGTTGTTCTCTAAGTGTGTTCGTACTTTTTGCCTTGTTGTAAGCTTCTTCGTGCTTATGCTAAATGTTCAGGTGCTTCAATTCTTGAAGTTGTCATAACCTAAGTGTCTTCATACTTAGGTATCTAAGTTTCTTCGTACTTAGGACCCATTGCAATATTCGTTGCAAATCTAAGTTTATTCGTACTTAGCGTTTTGGTACAATGTTCGTTGCACATCTAAGTTCCTTCATACTTAGCGTTTTGGTGCAATGTTCGTTGCACATCTAAGTTTCTTCATACTTAGAAACTTTTTGGCAATATTCGTTGCTCATCTAAGTGTTTTCGTCCTTAGGAATTTTTACCAAGTGTCCACGTACTTGGACAAAATAATTTAGAGTTATTAAAGTACTCATATGCTCTGCTCCCCAATAGGAATCCAAATTTGGGACAATTTTGGTTCGTATTTAAGCAATATCACAATAGGAGAGAAAAAAATGAAATCTCATTCATGTTTATGTTGGTGATTTTATTCGTAATCCCAAGCCAAAGAAAAAATAATAATTAAAAACATGTGAATTTTCTCGTATTCAACTAAAAAAAGATGTGATTGTACTCGTAATCACTTAAACATATTACTGATAGAACTTTCTCAGGTTCTGGACGTTCCATGGCCGTGGTACTGGGTCTCCATCCAGGTCGGCCAAACGATAGGCCCCAATGCCAGCGATCCCCACGATCTTGTATGGGCCCTCCCAGTTCGGCCCGAGCTTCCCATCAGTAGATACTTTGGTGTTGGCCAAGACTTTCCTTAGGACCAGATATCCGATCTTGAACTCTCTTGGCTGCACCTTCTTATTGTAGCTTCTCCGTAGCTGCTCTTGGTATGCCGCTAGAGTAATGAGTGCGCGCTCTCTTCTCTCCTCGGCGAGATCAAGCTACTCGGCCAAGGCTTTGTCATTACCGCCTGATTCCACAAGAGTGGTGCGCATGGTCGGCAGGCCAACCTCCAGTGGTATAACCGCTTCTGTCCCATAAGCAAGGGAGTACGGCGTCTCTCCCATATATCGTCGTGGGGTGGTCCGGTATGCCCAGAGCACGACTGGTAGCTCGTTTGGCCATTTCCCCTTCTTCTTCTCCAACCTCTTCTTAAGACTCTTCAGGATAGTCTTATTTGAAGCTTCTGCTTGCCCGTTGCTTTGTGGGTAAGCTGGTGTTGAATAGTAGTTTCTGATGTTGTATTGAGCACAAAATGCTTTGAACTTCTTGCCGAACTGGGACCCATTGTCTGAGATAATGGAGTATGGTAGTCCAAATCGGGTGATGATCTTGTTCCAGACAAACCTTTCCACCATGGCTTCTGTGATTTTGGCCAGAGCTTCCCCCTCTATCCACTTAGTGAAGTAGTCAGTGCCAACGAGCAGGAATTTTTGTTTCCCTGTTGCCATGGGGAGAGGACCCACGATGTCCAGTCCCCATTGGGCGAATGGCCATGGGCTGGTTAGAGGTAACAGATCTTCCGCTGGAGCTCGAATGAGAGGGGAATACCTTTGACACTTTTCACAAATTTTCACAAAAGCCCTTGCATCCTCTTGCATATAAGGCCACCAATATCCCTGGGATATTGCTCGGTGGGCTATGGACCTTCCCCCGGTGTGTCCTCCACAAGTTCCAGCATGGATCTCATGGATGAATTTTTGAACAAGAGCTGGATGTATACACAATAAATATGGGCCAAGAAAAGACTTTCTATAAAGCTTACCTTCTGGGGAGAGCCAGAAACGTGCTGACTTGGTCTTGATTTTATGAGCTTCCCTCTTGTCTTCTGGCAAGGTCCCATCTCGTAGGTATGCCACTATTGGGTCCATCGGCCCAAACTCTTTTTCCATCACCATCTCTACTGCTTGGCCAATGCTCGGTTCCATCAGATACTCCACAGCTACTGTACGTCGGAATTCTGTGTTTACTGCTGACCCTAAGCATGCCAATGAGTCTGCATGTGCATTCTGTCCCGAGCTGATTTGCTGGATGTGGATGTTATCAAACTTGTCGAGCAAGTCTTTGGCTTTTTCTGAGTATGCAGCCATCTTCTCGCTTCTTGCAGCGTACTCTCCTGAAAGCTGATTAACAACTAATTGTGAGTCACAGAATACCCTTAACCTACTGACCTTGAGCTCCATGGCACTCCTTAGTCCTGCAAGCAAGGCTTCGTATTCTGCCACATTGTTGGTGGCACTGAACCCTAACCGCAACGCTTGTTCTAGCACCAATCCTTCTGGAGAGAATAGCACCACTCCTGCTCCTGACCCTTTGTTGCAGGCTGATCCGTCAACGTACAATCTCCATTCTTCTGGATCTAGCTCGACCGATCTCGTCGGTGGCTCGGGGTTAATACTTTGCTCCTTCTCGTGGAGAGCTGGGGGTGGTGGGGCTACCGTTGGAGCGAATTCTGCTATAAAATCAGCCAAGACCTGCCCCTTTATTGCCGTCCTAGGCTGATAATCAAGGTCAAACTGACTTAGTTCAATAGACCATTTGGATATTCGTCCAGAGAAGTCTGCCTTCCTAAGCAAAGCCCTTAGTGGATGTTCTGTGAACACAGTGATGGGATGCTGTAAAAAATAGTGAGGAAGTTTTCTTGCAGCTATCACGAGAGCGTAGACCAGTTTTTCCAGCGGCAGGTAACGTGTCTCCGCGTCTAACAGCGTTTTGCTCACAAAATAGATTGGAGCCTGCTTCGTTCCCTTTATTCGTAGGAGAACCGAACTGACTGCATGGTCGGATACTGCTAGATATAATATCAACCGCTCCCCAGCTTCTGGAGTGGAGAGTAAGGGTGGTGATGACAAGTAACCTTTCAACTCTTGGAAAGCCTTTTCCTGCTCGGCTCCCCATTCGTATCCTTCTCTCTTCTTCAGAAGCTGAAAGAAAGGTCTGCAACGGTCTGAGGATTTACTAATAAAACGATTAAGAGCTGCTGCCATCCCTGTTAGCCTTTGGACCTCCTTCGTGGTCTTTGGGCTTTGAAGGTTCTGCAGAGCCGTGATCTGATCTGGGTTAGCCTCAATTCCCCTCTTGGTAACCAAGTGGCCCAGGAATTTCCCCGAACTGACTCCAAAAGCACACTTTGAGGCATTCAATTTCAACTTGTATTTTCTCAAAATACTGAAGGTTGCTTTTAGGTCGGCAAGGTGATCTGGCTTCAACTTGCTTTTTACCACCATGTCGTCAATGTAGACCTCCATGGTTTTGCCGAGCTGTTCCTTGAACATCTTAGTGACCAACCTCTGGTAGGTTGCTCCAGCGTTCCTTAGGCCAAATGGCATAACCCTGTAACAGTAGAGTCCCCTTGGTGAGATGAAGGATGTTTTCTCCTGGTCTGGCTCATGCATGGCTATTTGATGGTATCCTCGATAGGCGTCAAGGAAACTCATTCTTTCATAGCCTGATGTGGCGTCCACCAGCTGATCGATCCTGGGGAGTGGAAAGCTGTCCTTCGGGCATGCTTTGTTGAGGCTGGTGAAATCCACACAGACTCTCCACTTCCCGTTCTTCTTTTTTACTACAACCGTGTTGGCTAGCCAGTCAGGATAGCTCACTTCTCGTATGGCATCCGCTTCTAGTAGGCGATCCACTTCTTCAATCACAGCGTCGGCGTGCTGTGGTGCCGACCTTCTAGCCTTCTGCACAACTGGTTTGTGCTGAGGATCCACGTTTAAATGATGGCAAATTATCTCAGGGCTTATCCCAGGCATCTCCTGTGGGGACCATGCAAAAACATCAATGTGGTCCTTCAGAAAGGTCACCAAATCCTTCTCTTCTTGCTCGGCTAGGGTTTCACCGATTAGGAAATATCTTTCTGAATCATCCTCTCTTATCTGAATCTTCTTCAGTCCCTCCACCATTTTCTTAGTTGGGTCTCCTCCAACGTCTACCAAGGTCGGTTGATCCGGGACTTCGATCGTCTGGACCAGCTCGGCCTTTGGGGATGTCTTCAGTACCATGTTGAAACATAGGTCGGCTACCTTTTGGCTCCCTTTGATGCATTCTATGCCATCTGCTCCTTGGTACTTGATCTTCTGGTGGTAGGTTGATGGGATGGCTTTCATCTTGTGCATCCAAGTTCTTCCTATAATCACGTTATAGGAGGATGGCAAGTCTACCACCAGGAAATCAGTTTTAAGAACAACTGATCCCGCTCTGACAGGCAGCGTGACCTTTCCCATAGGCCACACTATCTGTGCACTGAAGCCGACCAGTGGGACTAGACACTTTTGTAATGAGCTTGGTGGCAACTCCATCCTCTTAAATGCATGGTAGTACATGATTTCTGTGCTGGCCCCTTGATCTACAAGGATTTTTTCTACGTCATAATCCCCTATGCGTAGGGTAATTACCAATGCATCGTTATGGGGCACTAACACCCCATCCAGATCATCATCAGAGAAGGTGATTGGAGTCTCCATTACTCCCTCGGCCTCTTTATGCAGAGCTTCATGACTTGCTTTGCCTGTCCGTTGACCCTTTGGATGTGTCTGATTTCGTTGTTGGTGTATGGGGCCACCAGTCAATGTATCATGTGGATGGTCCCCTTTGGACCTTTCTCGTAGTCCATCTCTTCGATCAGCTCGGCATCATGCTTGCTATCAAAAAAAAATTCCTTGAGATGACCCTCCGCCACCTTCTCGTCCAAGAACTTCTTGTACTCCACACAATCTTCAGTCATGTGTCCCCATTCCCTGTGATAGCTGCAATGTTGGTTAGTAGCCCTTCTCTTTTCTGGATTCCCTGTCATCTTTGTGGGTCTCCTGAACCATGGCTCATTCTTGATCCTGTATAACATCTTGTAGATCGGGACGTTGAAGGTTGCCATGACACTGAAGTATGACTTTGGATCTGGGTCTGCTTTGTCCTTCCTCTGCTGCGTATAGTCTTTTCTCCCTGATGTGTACTCCTTCTTGTACACCCTTGGCTCTGCAGCCTTTCTCTCTTGGAGCTGAGGTTGTCCAGCCACAATCTTTCCCCCAGCCTGTAAGATGTCATCCTCTACCCTTGCATGTTCCTGGATCCTTTCCATGAGTTTGGCCACAGTTTTCACAGGATGCATGGTAAGCGATTCCCGTAGCTTACTATGCATAGGTAAGCTCGTCTTGAATGTTGCCAAGGCATATTCCTCACTGCAATTTTCAATCTCGTTGAAAGTCTCCCAGTAACGCTTGGAGTATTGCCTTAGAGTCTCATCATCCCTCTGTCTCATAGAGGTTAACGCATCAAAAGTTTTCGGAGCTGCTCGGCTAGTGAGGAACCGAGCAGTAAATTCCTCAGCCAGTTGAGCCCAGCACAGGATGGATCCCTCGAGGAGCTTGTGGTACCAGCTCAGGGCTACTTTTCCCAAGCTAGACGGGAACATTTTGCATAGCAGGGCGTCATCTTGCTCGTGCATGAACATGGCCTGTTGGTAATGTTGAAAATGGGCCACGGGGTCAGTGCTTGTTTCATAAGGTGTGAACGCTGAGTGTTTCACCCTATTTGGTGTCTTTTCCGTTCGGATCCAATGGGCCAGTGGTGATTTTGAGATCTCACCTAGGGCTTCTTTAGCTGCTTCTCGTGCAGTTTTAGGACCTCCATCAGCTCGGCCGGCCTCCCTTCTTTTTGCGTATTGCTCGGGAATATGCTCATTGGAACCAGATCTTTCGTACCTGTCCCTAGCATGCTTCCTTCTTTCTTTCTTTTCAACGGAAACGCTTCTTTCTCTCCGTTTCCGTGGGGAGACTTCTCGGTCTGTAGAGACATCCTCACGGTGATGACTCCTCTTTTCTTTCTCATATTGCACGGATCTCGTCCGCGAGCGTGGATCTTTTTCCTTCTCTTGGAGTCGCTTTTTTAGGTCATGGATCTCTCGTTCCCGCCGAGTGACTTCACGGGCCAATTCTTCTACCTCCTGCTCCTTTCTATCGAGGCTATCCTCTCTTTCTCGGTCCTTCGTGCGTCTACGACCCTCCTTCCTTGGGGGCTCCTCCTCCGTTCACGTCGGTTGGAGGCTTCCCCGCCTCTTGGTGGTGCCTTTGAGTGCTTTCGCCCTTCTCCAGTTCTTGGGGACTCATAATTTTCCAGGCGTGTATCCCTAAATTTTGGAATCTCAGGGATATGCCCTATGTTGAACCTCCTAGCAGCAGGTTTTTTCTGTGGAGCTCTAAGAATTGCAGGAGCTTTTTCCACCCTTGTACTCTTTCTCGTAGTGTACACAAGGGTGGTTCCGCCATCGTCCTCTACGTCTCCCCTTCGTGGAGTGCATAGAAGAGGTTCTGAAATCACCATTGTTGAATTTCTTTCACAGGAACAAGGCTTTCTGTAAGCGTTTCCCACAGACGGCGCCAATTGTAGGGGGAGTAAATCCACGTGGGTCTGGATCACGTGATGTCTTGATTCGACCCTAAATCTGCAAGACAAAGAAAGGGTTAGAGCACCTTTGCCCCTCGTTGGCAAAGGCCCTCCGATGCCTAAGTTAGTATCTTGTACTTGGATTCACCAATTACTCAATGCATATGAAAGCAATTCACAGCGTACCCTTTGTCATGGTTATTGCCCTGTATTTATAGGTGTAGACCTTCATCATCTTAGGCATCTCGTGCCCCCTGTTTCCTATTCTCTTTAGGAATCCTTCTCTTAATAGGACTTTCCTATTAAGAGATAACTTCCATACCATGCTAGATCTCGTCTAGCAGAGGTCCTTCTTTCCGTATAGGATTCTTCCCTATATGGGGCATACTCCTAATCACATTAGGACTTCACCTATTAATCCCTTACTTTACGGGATTGCTCCTTATCTCATAAGGAGCCGCTATAGAATATTCTGGAATGTCTTCATCGCCTTGTATGTGGCGTTGCCGTGCTTCCACGTAGCTCGAAATAACTTGTACATAAATCAGCTTATCACGCCGAGCTGAATTATGTTTTCCATAATGCTGTTTGAGCTATACATGTAGCCCATATAGCTCAGCCATGTCAGGGGGAGCCCTTAGTGACTTGCGCCGAGCTAGTGTATCCTGACTTATTTACTTATTCTTATTACCTCGACCTTATTCATGGTCAGTACAGCTTGGCACAGGGTTTAAGGACCCCCCCTACGTGGTGCCGAGCTATTCACCCTCTCGTGGTGACTGCCATAGGCACGTGCTATGCCTAGTAGTAGGGTAATCAGGTTTGCCGGATGAGTAGGAGGGTATACACCCCGGTATCCTGAAGTGCGCCAACCTGAGGGACTGACGAGGCACCCTCTCTCCCAAGTACCACTGCCAACCATACGGGGACTCCAACAGAATCCGCCCCTGTGTCAACTCCCTGCTCCTCTCCAGATTTAGGAACTTACCGTGCTACCATCAGTCTTGTCCAAGAAACGACGAAAGTCGTTCACTCTCCTGGCAAGCACACTGCCTCCTCGGTGCTCTCGGTCCCACTTCGCTGCTTGTGGGATCACCTCCTCATTTTCATGACTGTTCGCCGGAGGGTACATCCCCAGCACCTCATAAGCCCACACCTGCATGGTTAAAGGGTATTATCAGCAAGCTACAATCTACATGACAAAATCTCAGGAACTTGAAAAAGCAGAAAGAAAGCTTGTAAAAGTTTTACCTCGAGCACCCTCCAGAAGCCTCCAAGGCTCGTCCCAACTCCGCGGCTGACGGCACCCAAGAAACAGTAGAGGGTACAAAGAGCAGCACCTCCGAAGTCTAAGCTCGCCACTCTGCTCAAGTCTGCCAGTGTCGGGAGCCAACCCAGGTGAACCTCACTCTGCCTGTTCGGAAACAGGGACACACCAAACAGGTACAGCAAGTAAGCTCTCGCCATTTGAGCCACCTCTGTCGGCGACTCTGGCTCGTGGTCCCACAAGGCTAGCAAGTGGTCACACCTCACCATAGGCTCTCTATCACCTATCTCTCTCCCCAGAAAGTGCCTCACAGCCGCACTGTCCCTGTATAGCCTCGAGTCAAACGGGACCGGCTCGCCGCCTACTCTCAGACCCGTGATCGCCGAGAAGTTCAAAGGCGTCACGGTCATCTCAGTAAACCTCAAGTGAAAAGTGTTGGTGGTGTCCCACCAACTCTCAATCAGAGCTCTCAGCAACCTGCGGTCCGCCCGCGTCAGCACCAGAAGCAGAATAAAGTCCATGAAGCCTGTGCCCTCAATGACCGCTCTCACTGCCCCTGGCAAACCCCGGAAGCGCTCCAAAGAATCTGACGAACCTCCGTAGACCGACAAAGAGACATTTCTTTGTTTCAAGTAAACAAATGCAAGTTTTTTAAACAACAGCAGTGGAAAGCATGCATATACAGGAATTCAAGGCAAGTACAAGCAACAAAATAAAATACGTACAAGTGGACGTGCGGAAATGTGGGTCTCCGAGTCCCTCAGCAAGGTCGTCTCATCATAGAACAAGTGTACCGACGAGTACACGTCAGACCCCAGCGGTATAAAGAAGTGCACCCGTGGCACGTAAGTCTCAGGGTCGAAGGGGGGCCTCACCCTCTGAGCTCTCTCCACCTCTGCCACCAGAGACAGGAGAGCACCCTCTCTTGCAGCCTCAGCCTCTCTCTGTCTCTGTCTCTGTCTCTCCTCAAGGTACATGTCCTGAACATGCTCAGGCACTCCCTCCTCAGCCAGAGCCGCAGTAAAAGTCGAATCCTCCTGAAGGGTCCGCGCCAGGTCCTCGTCTCTCACTCCCTCCAGTGTATCAGCCATGGTATAACCTGGAGCCCTAAAAGAACCAACTGCAGCAGGAACAACTGGTGGGTCCAAGGCACCAACCTCCATCTCTTTGCCCCCACTGCTCGAATCTCGAGCCTCCTCCACTATCACCTTCTCCTTTCCCAGGTCCCTCCTGATCACTGGGATGACTACAGACATTTGCTCTCCTCCAATGGGCACCTCAGTAACTAAAGAAGCACTCAAGAGGTCACTGGGCACCAAGCTCTCCTGAGAACCAGTACCCACACCCTCCCCGGCGGGTCTCTGCTCAACCAAGACGTGAACACCCCCAATATCCATCTCCACCTCTGAAACATGTGCACCCGTGTCCGGCGCGTCAACCTCCATGGGCCCATAGCCACTCTCGCCACCCTGCATGGCAACGTTACTGCTCCCCTCGGGCTAATCAGCAACACCGCCGCTTGCTAGGGTCTCCCTCGCAACCATGGTTTCCGAATCATCCTCAGCCAAACCATGGATCTCACCCGCTGCTGCCGCATCACCACTCGGCGCCATCACATTAGGCTCCCCGTCGCTGGGCTCTGCCATACGAGCCTCTGGCTCAGCCGCACGGGGTATTTCCCCCCCAATCGACGTCGTGCGGTGCTCATTCCCAACACCACTCGACCGGACCGAACTCAAAATCGCATCACCCATTGAAGTCACAACACCCGTCATCGATTGGGATGTCGAAACCTCCCCCTCACGAGCCAACGGGGACCGTTCACCATCGGAGGATAAAGATCTGCTCTCGCCACTACCAGAACTCGCCATGGATTTTGAATCAAAGATTTCGATCGAAGAGTTTTGGAAGAAGAAGAGGATTTTGGGCAATCAAAAGTCGGTTTTCACCGAGAGATACAACCGATCGTAGATATTTGAACAAAGGAGCGTAGAAATCGGGGTGTTTTGGCGATTACAATACAATTTCAGCCGAAAATACCACTTGCGCCGTGCGGTGCAACATTTGAACCGTGCGGTGCATAGTTCAACACCGTACGGTACGTTTCTCCTTTTCCCTACAAAAATTACACTTTTTTCTCTCATTTGCTTGAGGTTTCATAAAAACCCATCAATCACATTTTTTGAGTATTTATCAAATCAAAGTCCTCCACGGCATTTCTTTTTCCCGAATTCTAAGTCCTCTACGGCAATTACTGTTTCAAATTCTAAGTCCTCTACGGCAATTATTGTTCCAAAATTTTCTAAAAAGTCCTCCACGGCATTTATTTCTTTGAATTTCTAAGTCCTCAACGGCAATCATTTCTCACAAATTTCTGAAGTCCTCTGCGGCATTTACTCACTCAAAATTTCTAAAAGTCCTCTATGGCAATTATTTTCGAAATTTTCCAAGTCCTCTACGGCATTTATTGTTCCCAAATGGCACCAATTTTCCGAATTCCTGAAATATTTTTTTTCACGGCTTTCCACAGCCTCCCAGATTATTTTTCACGGTTTTCCACAGCCTCCCAGATTATTTTTCACGGCTTTCAGAGCCCCCCAAAATTATTTTTGACGGCTGCTTCAAGCCTCCGAAATACTTCTTTTTGCAAACATCATTCGTTTTTCCCTCGATGAAAAATGAGGCGCCAACTTTTTCATGACGGCCCCGACGAACTACGATTGGTCTGATCCTCACAAACGAGGTACGTAGGAAGCTCCGAGCTCGACCAGATTTACTGTTTTTTTTTATTGCCGCACGGTTATTCAAATTGGGATGTCCGAATCTTCTAGCACGACTTGCACCAAAATGATGGTGACCAAGCCGCGTCGAAGAGGGGCAACTGTAGACACCCCAATTTTGATAAATTGTGCATCCCCAATGATGAAAAGAACGCGCAAAATATACCTCGGAACGATTGCTTGAGTCGGATGGATCAAAAGAGCCAAAAACCCAAAACCCACGTGAACCGTACAGCCTGAAACCCATAACCGTACAGCTTGAAAATCCATTTGCACCGTGCGGTGTCAACGTGTGCACCGTACGGCATACCCTTGACGCCGTACAGCACCCTTGTCCCATCAACAGGATTCTCGGGTTCCTCCAGCAGCTGAGAAAACAATCATGATATTCGCAAATGATGTTGTTCACTGACGAGCGCGAATCATCCGAATGATGAAATCGTTCAAAATTTCCGTCTATACAAGACGTGAAATGGAAGGCCGACGGACGGATTCAAAGTTTCTCGGAAAAATTACTCTCAGAAAGTAAAACTTCTCGTCCCTTATTACGCTGTCAAAATCATCCTTAAAACTCTAGATATATAACCTTATAACCACCATTCCCAGCCCCTAACCGATCCATTTCGAAGATTTCGTCATAACCGAGCAAACCCGAGGTATATATTCATGTTCAAATTGTGGTAACCTTCTGAGGGGAACCTCTACCGGGCTCGAGGAGAGCTCTGTAGCTCTTCCTCGAGTCCAAACGGAGATATCTCAACAAAATTCAAAACTCTCGGGTGAGTTTCGCGTGACACCGTCTATTGTCACGGGATACCGTCCTCGAAATGAGGTACATTCTTTCATCAAAATCATTTTCCAAACCCATTTTTATCAACAAATAAGTTGGTTTTTACACAAAAACAGAAGCTGGTTTCGATCGGATAAAAAAAATGAGAATTTTCGAAAAATACACTGCACAGAGACATTGTACAGCACCCCCATGGCACCATGCGGTGTGATTTTTGACACCGTACGATGTCATTGGAAAAATATTTGGCTTCCCCTGTTTTCTGGAATCCGACGCTCTGTTTTTTGGTAAAACCAGAGGGCTAAAATGCAGTTTATCCCCTCCACTTTCTGTTTTTGCGTTTATCTCCCCTCTTTAGTTAATTTCCTCGCATTTATATACTTAATTACGTGTTGTTTAATTTATTTTCATTATTGATTTCCTTCAAGTTTATTATTTCATGATATACTCTTTATGTGTTGTAAAGTTTTCAATAAAGCATTTTCAAAGAATAATCCCACAAAAATTTAGTAAAGACCGGAAAAATCCGGGCACGCGGGGTGCATTTTTCGAACAAAACCTTCCCCGCGGGTAACCTGGCTCTCGAACCCAAATCTCTATTTTTTTTGCAGATCAAACCCTTTTTCAGCGGCATAAGAGTCATTATTTTCTAAACGGTTTCTCGGGTACCTAACATTTTTCAGAAATTAAACCCCGGGTGGCGACTCTAAATTTTTCCTTTTTCTCGGATCGCCCTTTTTCACAAACACAACCAAAACGCGTGGATAACTAATCGCTCCCGCGCGAGAACGAGCGGCCACAGGTTGGTGTGTAGACAACTAGTTATGGGTAGTTTTGGGTACTAGTTATACACACGAAACTAGTCACGGGGTGTTATAATAACACACACACACACACACACACACACACACACACACACACACACACACATATATATATGGGATGAAGAATACCTATAAGTCAACTATATATAGCCTTATGTAGCTATTACAAATAGGATAAAAAGTGTCTCCCATTTATTAGGGGATAAGTTCCCCTTTTATGGGACGAAGAATACCCCGTAAAGTTGGTTTTGTGCGCTAAAAATACAAATTAGTGTAGTTTTTGTCACCAAATCTCAATCCTACTGCAGTTTTTGTCAGGGACACGAGAGTCATGATCATTTATTTTTCAATTGCCCTTATACTTCACAAGTCTGGACCCAAGTTACGGGGCTTCTGAATGAAGTTTGGGCTTCCAAATCCTGGTCCAATTGGGTCACATTTATATCTTCCATCAAAGGCAAGTCACTTAAAGCTCTTATGATCAAACTTGCTTTTACCATCACCATATATCATATATGGATTGAAAGAAATCATAGAAAATTTCAAAATGTGTGTTGTTCTGAGCAAGTTGTAGTTCACAAGATCTATTCGATGATGAGACATAGGTTGATGTCCCTTAAGGATCTTCCTCAAGGTCACCAATCCCATTGGCTCATCAGGAAATGGGATCTTAATTCATGACCTCTATATATTGTGCTAATGCCTTTGTGTGCAGATTGCTATCTCTTTTAGAGTATCCTAGAAGTTTCAAACTCAGACTCACATAGAAGCATCAGACTCACAAAAAAGTCCATACTCTGGAAGGTGGTCAAAGTAGAAAGTGTCAGCAACAAGGCTTCAAGATGAGAGTGGCAGCAGCAACAGGTTTAATGCTTTCTGCTATTACCTCTAGTACAAGGTTTGTTACCTTAATCCTCTCTCTCAGTGATCATTCTATGGTAGTGGGATAGTAGTGCATTGAGTGGCTTCTTGGTTGCATTTCATTGTGAGACTTCCCATATTGTGCCTCCCTATTAGCTTTGAGCCTCATTTTTTGAGAGTGGAGTGGTTTCAACATGTGAGTGTACATTTATCCCCCAGGTCAAGTGAGAAAAGAGAGAGGGAGGTAAGATGTTGAGGGAGCTAGGTGGTGAGATCTATAGACCTGGGGGGTTCTCTGATCTCTGTTCTCAGTTTTATTCCATATTCTTTGCTGGAATGATGTCAGTCAGATTAGCTACTTTGTTATTATCTTTGTGGACTGCCACCGTTGGGCAGAGCTGTTGTATTCATATTAAATTCCCTGTTGATCCCCATGGGAAAGCTGCTGAAAAATCATGCTATAAGTTGTTTGTGAACCCCAATTGTGTGATCTGCTGGCTGGAATTCCAGATTCTTCATTGTTCAGATTTGTGTGTCATAGATCATGCCATGAGTCCCATTTTGCTGCTGCTGGCTTTGTTGTAGCAGTGTATATCTTGCTAATCTGGGCAGTGTTGCTCACTGATCTGGGCAGTCTTGCTGATCTGCAGCAGTAGTGTGGTCGTCTGATGCTATTGCTGCTGTAGTAGTCTGCTAGTGTGTGTTTGATCGCTATTTCTTTACTGTTGTTGCATTACTAGTTGTTACATTACTAGTTGGATCCTGCTATGCAAGCTTAACTGACCCGTAGCATTCTGGAATCAAATCTGCTGCCACTGCTGTGTGGGCTGCTGCCCCTTTATGTGCATGTCACTGTGATTTTCTGCAATAAGAGAATTTTCATTGCACAGTGCATGTCACTACTCTTGCTCTCTTATGTGCATGTCCCAGATTTGTTGTGTTCTACTGTGTACTATTGGGCTTGGGATGCCATATTTCAAACAAGATGCTGCCCAATTTTACAGAAAATCTCTTATTTTACTGAATTTCCTCAGATTCCAGTGTGGATTTGTTGTTGGTTGTTTGGCCTAGCCTTGGGGGGATGTCCCTTGGCATGTTTGATCCCCTTGGGGAGGGGGCGTCCTCCCGTTTCAAACTAGGCCTGCTGTAGTGATGCTCCTCAAGGCCCTGTTGTTGCTGCTGAATGTAACATTGTGTGTGCATGCTGTCTATTGAAGCTGCCGGAATTCCTCCCATTCCCTTTACTGCTACTGCATAGTCTTATGTTGACACTGGAGTTATTGGAATTATGTGTGCTATATGCTACCCGAGATGCCCATATGATGCATTCACTACTGCATTCACTATTGTAGTTACTTCATCTTCTTATATGTAATGCTTTATGGGGTTTGTCCCTCTTTTGTATCCCGCAGTGGGGTATTTCTCCTTCATCTTACAGATGAAAGGGAAACACTCTATCCCTCCCTTAATGTAGCCATTTCGCCATCCCCATTTCCTTTTTTGTTTTCTTTTCTTTCTTTCCTTGTTTTGCTTTGTCCTCCTGGGCTATGCCCCTTGTAGGCTGTAAATTCGGTTAGCCTCTTTTTATTTCACGCTTATTTACCCAAAAAAATAAAGAGCTACTAACTTAAAGGAAATAAATAAGTGTATTCGGAAATCCTTAGGTAGTCTTCCTAATAATTAGGAGAATCCAAAAAGTATAACGCTTAGGAATTTAGAAGAATAACCGCGCCGAAATGCGCGCGAACACGCGTACGAATACACGTCCGTAAAATTACGCGGCGAGGGAAGTAATTTCTCTCCCCTTTTCTTCCTCCCAACCGACCCCCTCCTCTCCCTCTCATTATCACACTAAACTCCAAAATAGGAGTAGTAAAAAGTGGTGTACTTGAAGTCAAAGTTGGAAAGTCAAAAGTCAAAATTAGACACATGTCTAAATAGGTTTCCAAAAATGAAATAGGTGGATATTGTAGGGTGTAAGTGCAATAAATGGGGTTGTCTAGCTTAGTGAGTAAGTCTCGGAGGAAACCTCGGCTTCCGGACGGAAAACATTGTAGTTCTTGGTACGTACGCGTCGACTTATGGCGCGGAAAATAATAAATAAAGTAATTTATAAAAAAAATTAAGGCAAAAATAAATTATTCAAATTAAATAAATCGAAAATTTTTATTTACGAAATTTTGGGTTATTACAAAGATAAACAACTCCTACTATTTGAAAATGAAATTGATCTCAAAAGATTAATCGAAGTGTGCGTAAATTGACGTGACATCTATGTTTTAAGAGAAATTAACATAAGCAATAAAAGAGTATTCAGAATGACTAGTCATTCTGAATAACAATTGTTTATTTGGTTATTCCTTGTTCCATTTTTTTTTTTTTTTAACGAGTAAAAAGCCAATCAACCTTCACCATATATATTTTTTGTTTATTATTTATTTCAACTAAATAAGCAAGCAAACCTAATAGTACGATTTTTTTATCTAAATCTTATGGGGGAAAAAAACAGAAATTAAGACGAACTTATTGAACTAAAATTAGTTTGCCTTGTTCAAAATTATTGTACTTGGTTGTGTTTATTTTTTAGATTCGTTTAAGACGGACTAGAACTCAAGGAAAAAGAACATCTTAAATTAGGTAGGCTTAACTCACCTCATATAAGCTTTTCTGAAATGATAGAATCTTTACCTTTAACATTAACTACAAGGCACGTGGAACTCACTCTCTTCTTCCTTTTTTAAAGTATAATAATACAAGGGCACATGGAACGAACTTTCTTCTTCTTCTTCTTCTATTTTCTTTTTTTTTTACTCCGGAGCTGTCTTACGCACACCTCAACAAACCTACCTTAATCTCAATGTATTCTCAATGTATTGATTTGTTTGTGTTGTCCATTTTTTACATCTTTTGTCGCTCATCTATGAAATCTTATCAATGTAATTCAAAATGTGTATTTTCCAAAAAAGGAAGAATTATTTTCAAACTCACATGAGTTCCCTTTTGTGAAGAGAAATTAATGATAATGCACAGCGAAACCTATCTATAATGATATTCCAACTTTTAGTCACCATGTTTGAGATAATTTTGAGTTCTTATTATGACATTTTGGCAGTTGACACCATGTTTCCGATATAGCAATAAGGGCCAAGAAATAAGAATCACCATGCTTGATCTTTTTGGTGGCCAATTTGCCACAAGGTACAGGAAGCCCTGTAATTTCAATGTATAGTACATAGTATTTACTCGCGGAAAAGAAAGCGGAATCCAAAAGCAACCAAATGTATCAACTCTCAAATAAGAAAAAATGGGGTTTTTTTGTGTTGCAAATTTTTTTTGGAAAATCTGATCCGTCCAATGTGTTCAAAAGGTGTTTTCAAGGGTCCACGCGAAAAATATTCAAAAAAAAATACTGGGAAGGGCTTGAGCCAAGAAGTTTTCGCAAAAACTGTATTTATATATTTTTGCGAAAACTGCTTGGACCAAGCCCTTCCCGGTGTTTTTTTTTTGAAGATTTTCCGCGAGGACCCTTGAAAATACCTTCTGAACACATTGGACGGATCGGATCGTCAAAAAAAATTTTGTATAAAGAGTCCGGAAATCAAAAGTCCGGATTAGATCCTTTACCTATATATATATATATAGAGAGAGAGAGAGAGAGAGTCCCGATCTAACCCGGGAATCCCGGATCCGGGACTCCACCTTCCCGATATTTTTTTGAAAATCCGAGCCGTCCAATGTGTTCAAAAAATGTTTTCAAGGGTCTACGCGGGAAATCTTCAAAAAAAAATACCGAGAAGGGCTTGATCCGAGCAGTTTTTCGCAAAATTGTAAATATACAGTTTTTGCAAAAAACTGCTTGGATCAAGCCCTTCCCAGTATTTTTTTTTGAAGATTTCCCGCTTGGACCCTTGAAAACACCTTTTGAACACATTGGACGGCTCGAATTTCCCAAAAACAATTTTTAAAAGCATCAAAAAACCTCTCATCCGGGATCCTTGATTGGATAGTTGCCGTATATATATATATATAGAGTCCCCTTCCTATCCAAACCACTAAATACGGACCTACCGTCCGGACTTCACTTTCCGGACCAAATTTCGACGATCCGATATAGCGTTTTTGTGAAAAACTGCTCCGATCAAGCCCTTCCGGGTATTTTTTTTTGCCAAATCTTCGCGTTGGACCTTGAAAACACCAATTAAACACATCTAACGGTTCGGATTTTCAAAAAAAATTGGGAAAGTGAAGGTCCGTAACTTGACAGAATGCGGGAGTTTGGATTGGAAGCTTGTATATATATATAAAAGAATTATCAACTTTTCCAAAGTCGTTTCAAAAAAAAGAAAAACTAGAAACTAAAAGCTAGCTCAAGAAGCTGCGACAAACACCCCCAATACTTCCAGCCAAAAAGGTAATTTCAGTTCTTCTGATTTTATCTGTCAATGTTTTCTCCTTCCATCTACTTCCAAGCATAAATACAAGTCCCGTCCTTAAGAAAGGTTAAGCATGACCTATTCTGTTACCTCAGTAGATGACAGAGAAAATTTCAAATTTGAGAAATGAAGAAATTAACAAAAAACGATCAACCCAAACAAGTCGGAAATCATGTTGCTTCGTCTTTGGGATCCTCCCCTCCAAGTAAGTCATCATACGTAACTGGCAACCTGATTCTTTCGTGAACAGAGACTCGTTTCCCTTCAACATCAGAATGCTCCAGTTGGTTTTGCACATCGGATGCTATCTGCTGACCATCTAAATCTAAAGCATTCCCCAAAATCGGATTTGTGGATGTGCCATCCATTTTCTCATCAGGAGCTTCCTTATTCTGCAACGGGCCTCGCTTGATGCTTTGTTGCCTAAATTGCTTCTGCAAAGTGGAAAATAACACAACAGTGGTTATCTGCTACTTGAAAATAAAACACAAGGGTACTAACATTACTATGTGGAGAAATTCCATGGAACTAGAAGCAATTGCCGTGAGTGTTAACCAACATAGCACCTCTAGAGAGAACCATCAAGGGAAAAAAAAAATAATCAAACATTGCAATTTAAGGCCTAAAATACGCAAGTGGCTAGAACTACGGTGGTTGTACTTAGCATAGCATTTAGTAATCTATCACAGTTTGGTTTGAAGAAGATAAGTAGAGAGACGGAGAGGGGCTGAGCAAGTGGGTGGTAGGTGGTGTTCATGCCCAAGTGAATACTAAAGTGGGTTCAGATGGACAAGAAGAAAGTCCGGCTGGGATCTAAGTTTGGTCGGAGTGCCCTAGAGCCGCCCATGTGGTCTGGTAGGTATTTCCTGTGCTATCCTATTCATTTCTGGATTCCATGCATAAATCATATGGTTGCTTTTTGTTCCCTCCAACGGAATATGCAGCCCTGTTTGAAGAGAAAGATTTAGCAGAGGCTTCCCTGCTATCCGTCCAGGTCAGAGTTCACCTGCTGGTTGAAAGACAGTCTCCTTGTCAGTTCGAGAACGCTTCCCTTTTCTCGATCCATCACTCTCAGTAGCAGCACAAAACAGGGAGGTTAAAAGATGATAGATGGGTGGTTGTAGGATTTAATTGTCCAAGTTTTGGAAGGCCATTTTTGCTCACAAGGCTGAGCTTTTCCGTCACTAATTTGAACTGCTGTCTGTCATTGGACCACATAAGAGCTCAACTCACACATTGCAAGGACGCAATAAGTAAAATTAATACATCAGAGAAGAAGAGCATCGGTGACAGTTTAGCGGACAAAAGTGCTTGTAGTACTTAGTTACTAACTGTATTGGTGAACGTATGCATGCATTCAATTGAAAACGGAAAAGCAGTGCCAGTTAAGTTCCTAAGTGCATTACTCTAGGAGGAGGGACTTTATATCTATAACTAAGGTTTTCCCTTTTTCTTTTTCTTTTCGGGAACGGCAACTAAAGGTTACTTAACAATACAAAAATAGAGTATCTAAACACACCTCAAACTCCTTCCCTTTCTTCATTATCTCATTAAAGGTATCAGGGTCTCGTGTTTTCAGGACATTCCATAATATGCCACCACCATTTCTAAAGCGTCTACCGTCGGCAGTCTTCTGACCTCCACAAGCTTGAATTGCAGCCACCTACATCTTAACATTTCAGTACCATTCTAAAAGAATGTGATGCTCAAGAAATCGTAAATATAATACCACATCTCCAGCAATCAAAGTTCAATTGAAGTTCAAAGTAACAGCAGCCAAATCACAATCCATATATCTCACCAGGTTAGCAACAGCAGAAGTACTTAAGACATCGAAAGCAGGTGTATACTAGTCATATGAAGAGAAACAATGGGCACCAGAAAATGTATGCATCTTTCTCACACTTAAAGTAAATAAGAATCAGGGGGTTTGTTTTCCCTTTCTAATATACACCAAGGTGTATGCTCTAAGTTCATAGCTACAAAACGCTCCCAGTTACTAGACATTTCTCACTCGTGCCGGCTCTTCAGCAGACATCGACTTGCATGGGAGTTCACATCCTTAATTAGACCAATATGTTAATGGGAAAATTTCAAAAGAACCCCTAACCTTTGGACCAAATGTCTCAAAAACACCTGAAATTCAAAAAACGTCAATTAAACTCCTAAGCTTGACACTCCGTCATCAATCCCCTCCTCAATCCATTTTCCGTCCAAAACTTTGGGGTCCCACACAAACGATCTACTTCATTCAATAATTTTAAAATAATTAATTGAGTGGCCTTGTCAAAAATGAGGCCCATCGGATATTTTTTAGTGAATGATCTATTTAGTTAAATTTTTCATTCAGAATTAGGACCCTATAATCTGAAAGAATTTTGAAAAAAGTTAACAAGTTTACGATCGGTATCCCTTGATCTGAACTATAGATATCATAGCACTTGTTGAGAAGCTTTCACTAATAAAATTATCTTCATCGGTCATCGATAGGTATGAAAATGTAAAAATTATGAACTGTTTTGATACCTATCAATGTCTGATCAAGATAAATTTTTTTAGTGAATGCTATTCTCAACAAACACTACAATATCAACGGTTCAGATAAAGGGGATACCGGGCGCACAATTGTATAACGTTTTTCAAAAGTCTCAGGGTCCTGATTCTAAATGAAAATTTGAAATAAATTAGATCAATTACTTATAACTATTCGATAGGCCTGATTTTTTTCGAGATCGCTCGAATAATTATTTTAAAATTATTTAACGGTTCAGATCGTTTGTGTGGGACCTCAATGTTGGCCCCACAAGACAACATGTAATGAAAATTTTGGAAACCCATTACGAACCCCCAAAACGACGTCGTTTTGGGAGTCTTCGTCATCAATTGGATGGCAAATGGATTGAGGGGGGGAATTGATGACAGAGTGTCAAGCCCAGGGGTTTAATTGACGTTTTTTGAAGTTCAAGTGTTTATGGGACATTTGGTCCAAAGGTCAAGGGTTTTTTTTGAAATTTTCCCAAAGTTAATTGCTACCATAACAAAGCTCGGATCCTTAATTAGACCGATATGACTAGGGCTGTAAATGAACTGGCCGGTTTGCGAACTATTCGAGGCTCGGTTCGGTAAAAGCTCGTTCGAATTCGATTCGTCTACTAAACGAACTGAACTTGAACCTCAATATTAGGCTCTTTCCATAAATGAGCCGAACCTGAACCTAAGTGGATTTGGTTCAGTTAGGCTCGCAAACTTGGGGTTAAAATGTAATTAATTAATACATTAGGGTCTACATGTAAATATTCTATAGTAGAGAAACTCCTATGTAATTTGTTATTCTTTTATCTCTAACTAGAGCACTCTACTACGAACAGATAGGTTTTATCCCTAACTAGAGTACTCTATTTAGTTCTCAACATTTTTTTCCTCGTATTGTTTTTCTTTTGATTTCTTAATTATTGTGGTAGTCTGGTAGATTTGTTTATTTTTGTTTGAGTTCTTGATTATTATGGTAGATCTACATGTAACATTGTTTTGCAGCATATCTCTTTCCCCTCTCAGCTTGTGTTCTAAATTGCTAACAAGCCCTACCGAGCTGGATTTGAGCCTTAATTCGAGCCTAAATTCAACTCGGTTCGGCTCATTTGAGTTTAACGAGCCCTACCGAGCCGATCCAGAGCTCTGAATTTTTTTCATGAGCCAAACTCGAGCTCACTTGTCTAGGCTTGAATCGAACATGAGCCGAACTCAAGCTTGACTATACACCTTAACGAACTGATCTCGAACCTCATAGGGTTTGGCTCGATTCGGCTCGTTTACAGCCCTAGATATGACTTAAGCACGGAAATTGAATAGGGTTTCTAGGCCTCTTTGACGCCTTCCGCTTCCGGGTTGCTTTTTTCAGTGCTAAAACTTTCTGAGAGCAGACATTTTGTGCATATAATGCCAGAGGTTAGGTCTGTCTTCAGTTCTATCCCGCCCATACGCCTATCGATTGGGGAATGGCTACTGCTGTTGTTATTAGATGGCAATAAGTTATCCTGGACTGGACACTTCAGTATCCTTGTCTCTACGAGTAATATAGAAAATCACCATTTTTTGACAATTCTCGGATGTGTCAATAACTTAAAAATAAGTTTCATAATTTTATGAACTAAGCTAGCCCTTATTGAGACACTCGATAAAGCAGATTCTGATACTCTTAAAATTAGAATATACTTTAGGTTCCCAAGGAAAAACAAGTAAGAAACCAGAAAAACAGATGATTTATAGCATTAGCAATCCAAATGCACTGACAAAATCACTTTTTTTTAGAAGAAAGAAAACAACAAGAAAAAAATGGTATGCATACTACTATTATGGATGGTACAAGGTGTCCACCCTTAGTCTTCCACAACAAGCAGCATTACTGCAGAGATTTGTGAAACAATAACGCCAGTTATACTCATGTCGCATTATGCAACATAAGAAGACATGTGCATATGAAAAAAGAAGTTGATCTCTGCACGTGTTAACGTGAAATATAATGTGATGATGTCTCCCAGCTATGTACATGTCTAACCCATGAAACACGGACATTTCCTCGGAAGTCACGGACTGTGTTGACACTTACTGGGCACCAACACTCTCTAGATGTGTCTGACACTCAAATTAAAATTGCCCTATTTTTTCCAACCTTTGTCATTTGTACACTCTGCGGGACAATCAAAATTACACTCTGCACATGCTAGGTGACTCTCTGAACACTGCTACATTTGACACGCTCTGGCACTTTTTCCCAAAACATGTGGGGGTTATGCGTACAGCAGCGTACATGTCTGAACCACAGGGAGCTATGTATCTGCAGGCCAAACAACGGGGGGTAATGTTTAATTTTCCCTTCATTTTTCTACAGAAAACCAGTACATAGATTGACATTTTCTTGCGTGCATAGGAGTGTCTCTCTACATGCATACCATGTTTTTAAAATGAAAAGAGATGCAGGCCTTTTGACATCAACCTACACCAAGAGTAAACAATGAAATAATTCAGCCCGGAGATATATCAGCTCAAAGATGCACAGGACTGGAAGCAATGAATGGCTTCTGGAAGATAGATCTGCGAGTGTAAGGGAATGATTGAGCATCAGAAAATAAGGAAGTTACTGGATTCTTAAATAGAATGAAGAGGCCTTCCTTTTAGTGTCACCAGCCGAATCTTTGCTATAAACAGAATTAAAGGTAGATAGTTCGTAAGAATTCCTACATAGGCATTGATAGAATAGGGAGCCAATTCACCAGGGAAATAGATATTTTAGTACACGTGAAAACTTTAAGACTATTCAGCTGAACAACACACTAGGTAGGACAATCAGATGCAACAGCCTAAGGATGGTTAGTAAGAAACAGATGAAAGTACAAAATATGCACTTTTGGAAGAGAAAGAAAAAGACAGACGTATGATGAAGAGAAAGTTTGCAGAACACAAAAAATCAACCTTAAAGATAAACACACCTAACATAGGCAAAAAGGAAACTCCACACAACAGAATAGTTTCCATAAAAAAGTCAACCAAAATGGCCTAAAATACACAACCATAATTCCACAGTTGAAACCATTCAACTCCAAGTCATGAAGGCTCTGGGATATATTAACAGGACATAAGCATCCAGCGGAAAATTTTTTGGATTGACAACTGTCTTGATACGGATAAGGACTATGTTCATAGATTCAATGCACATACAAGCAAGTTGACATCAGGCAGGCTTGCTTCCTCAGTAGCTTTCACCCATATAGCTGGAAGACATGTACCAGTAAGACGAAGATCACCATAAGAATTAGCTCAAGTATCATCCACCCAATAGAAATTGAGCTGCAAAAGGGAATGTGAAAACCCAAGTAGTTGTGATTATGTACACGAGGAAGATTGTAGAGAAGTCCTGACGCTGTGCACAATAACTACTGCACCATTACACTTGAAATCATTAACTACTACAACAACAATAACAGAACCCATCTAGTCCCCAATCATAGGGGGTATGGGCGGGGATGATTGGAGACAGACCTAACCTTTGGCAATATTTGCACAAAGTGGCTGCTCTCAGAATACCATTGAAACAGTGGCCCCCTAAACCTTCAAGAACCATGGAGCTACAGGAAAATCATTAACTAGCACAGCAAAATTTTCTGTTGCAAAAAGACAACATAGTACCTAGCAAGTTGGCTGGACTTGGTATATCTTAGACAAACATGAATACCTGAAAGCATTAACTCCGTTATGTGGGTACAATGTTCAAGTTAGGAAAAAGCTATCCTTTGAACCTTTACTCTCACCTAACACAACATGACTTAATAAAGACATAGTTATACATTTGATTCTGCCAACATTGATGGCTTATTCGCTATTTCATGCACAAAATGCACGATCTTAGGATTTAACTAGTCAAAACCACTCTGACGCTTATATTTCACATACAGCCCATTATTTCAGCATATCAGATAGTGACTTCAGCTAAAACAACCACTGATACATTACATACACGATACATGAATGCAAATTTACCTCTTTGACGAGATCATCCAAAGCAGGTACACCCAGACAACCCACAGCAGTGTACACCAGATATGTTTTTTTCTCTTGCAAGCGTCTACAGATATCTAAAACAAACCTGCACATAACATAGAAACGCATGCAATTAGTGTCCGAACATCTATTCATTGGCCCTTCAACCTCATCAGGATAAATGGCTCCTTTACATTACGACATAGGAATGAGGGGATGGAGTAAAAGCCAAAAAATGATGCTTCATTTTCCCAATAAACTCTGCAGCAAATAAATAAAAATAAATAAAAATAACATTTCAAACCAAATCTGAGTCAAAATCCAATTGTAGAAGTAAAATGAAGCCGTTTTCTGATGGAAGCTGGAAGCAACACCTAAAGGAACACTTAAAGAGAAGGCTTGCCAAGAGGCCCAAGACAGTTAACAATTTGCAGCACAGAGAGCAATTGACTGTACCAGTGAAAGCGAGGAGTGAAATGGCATCAATGAAGATGCCAAACGCAAGGCAGGCCTAAAGAAGACAACATAGCTCACAAACATGACTTATGATTTAGCAATATTGTAAATATACTATAATACAAAGATCAAAAATAGCCCCAAAAAGTTTTTCAAAAATTTATTCAGCAGAGACGAATTTCAACAATTCACCACACCTGGCTTTGTTGTTTTCATGACGAAAAAACAAAAGTAGCAGAATTCTTTCATTAAAAAACAACCAGGCATAGATATATTGGGTTTTGAGGTCAAAATGTCCCAAATTCCTAAGTAAGCTTTTTCTAATGATTGTAGAGAAAGACCAGGGATTAGACATATTTAGGGAAAAAAACCAAATTGCTTCTTGCACCTTAATTAGAAAAGAGAATACTTCCTAAAACAAGTACCTGTTTATATCTGTTAGTTTATCCCCTGAACTGCCCTTCTTTCTCCTATTATTCTTCTTCTTATTCCTACGCTTGCGACCCTTATTGCAAGATTCTTGTTTTTTCACTGCATGAACACCAATAGTCTCGCAAGAGTCTTGATTTTCTGCACGACGATCCCCACCAATGTTTTGTCCTAAGCCAGTCTCTGAATCCTGTTCCACCAACTCTCCTTCTACATCCATCATCTCGACCTCCTGGACATCTTCCAAGCTATCCTCATCAAATATTGTATCCAATATGCTCTCTCCTTTCTCCATGGGATCAGGTAAACTGTACATAGGTTCAAAAAGAGATGTCATTTGCAATCAGGTAAAAGTTACAATGGGCTTACACCCAGTACGAAACAACACAAAAACCAGTTAACTAATATCATTACTATAATACTAATGCACACAAAACGCTGCAGGTACAAATGCCAATGCACAGATGTTCTCAGTGGACGATGTACTGCACAATTCAATAAGATAATTGAATAGATCAAAATTTCACAAAAAATGTTGGTTGACATTTAGTTATCGGAAACAGTATCATGGCATAAAAGATTTGGAGCATGGGGAAATCCATAAGAAAAAAAACTTGCACTCTCCATGTCAATAATCAACATGTAAAACCACATCAGAAACAAATCCGGGATGTATATATATATATATATATAGGGAAAGCTTCACATCCGGGATCCGGGACTCCATGATCCGAGCATTTTTTTTACGATCCGAGCCGTCCAATGTGTTCAGAAGGTGTTTTCAAGGGTCCACGCGGAAAATCTTCAAAAAAAATACCGGGAAGGGCTTGATCCAAGCAGTTTTCGCAAAAACTTTATATTTACAGTTTTTGCGCAAACTGCTTGGATGAAGGGCTTGATCCAAGCAGTTTTCGCAAAAACTTTATATTTACAGTTTTTGCGCAAACTGCTTGGATCAAGCCCTTCCAGGTATTTTTTTTGAAGATTTCCCGCGTGGACCCTTGAAAACACCTTCTGAACACATTGGACGGATCGGATCGTCAAAAAAATGTTTGGATCATGGGGTCCGGAAATGGGAATCCCGTTTTAGAAGCGGAACCTATATATATATATATACAACTCAGATGCACAGGACAAGAAATATGACTAAACAGATACTCTCTATCAAGAAACTAAAAGGTACTAATACAAAACATGAACAGGAAATCCAGCTTAAGGATTTGGTTGTTTTCCCACCAGCAAATGGCATTATATCATTTTTCGATGTTCTCCAACATTAAAGTTTCACAACAAACATTTCGTGTTGCTTATGAAACCATACCCAGACAGCAGACTCTTAAGTAATTGTTGTTCACAGTTTCCGGGACTCGAGGGTGGAACTACTCATTGGCAAGACCAAGCCACAGCCTAGACCATTTTTTCTTCCAGACCAACCCATTGCTCGGCAGCCTCCTCAGTTGATTTTATTGCTCTTAGTTTTGCTAGTCTAACCAAAGTTCACTCAAAGAAAAACTCTAGGAGAGAAATAGTTAAACCATCGTAGTGTAAATAAACATCAAAGATTATTTGGATAGCTTTACTAGTTTATCAAATTTTCTTTCTTCTAGTTTGGCACCTCCCAAATTAATGTTCAGTTCCGACCATGCCACGTCCACACCAGTTGTGTAAAAGGATTTAAACAACTGCTCACAAAAGAAAAAATTTAAATTTATACTTCAGCTGTTATATAATGACTGTTAGAATAGGCTTTATTGTTAGTTGTCCCACATTGGGTAGCTACATACTGTATTCACCTCTCTCATAATATAAATAAAGTCTTCTGTGTTTGGGTTCATTAACACCCTACACACTTTCCTTTCTCCTTTCTAAATAACATGGTGTCAGAGCGGGTCCCTCACCCACCCTAGATACACGTAGCCCACCAATCTTCCTTCACCATCAACCTCTGTAAACCCTAAATCAACCAGCCACCATCGAAACCCTACATCAAACCCTAGCCGACCTTTCACCTACTTCTTCCCCAATCAAACCCTAGCCGACCTATCAAAACCCATCACTATAACCACCTAAACCCCAAACCGAGTACTGGTACCCATCCAAAACTCTCAATCGACACCAGATAGCCATCAATCGTGGTTCGAAAACTTAAACCGAGCAGTGTTTGGTGTACTAACCTCAAAAACGAGTGCTGCAAATCCATATGCAGGTCTGTTCGAACTCTATGCAGGTCTGTTCGAACTCAAAACCTGTTCAAACAGCCTTAAACCCTCTTGAAACCTCTGATTGAACTTCGAAATCCAGCTCTTGGTGTTCGAAATCTTCAATCGACTTCGAAATCGTGGTCTTTGTGTTCGGATCAACCTCTCAGATTCAATCGGTGCCTGCAAAGTCTCTCTCGGTGTCTGCAAAGTCCATCTGGTTCACTGATCTACTGTGTTCATGTTATTGGGAGGTTCTGGTCATGGTATTTTTCATATCACAGACAAAACAATCATTTCTCGTATGAACTTATGTCCTTCTGGTATTATTTGGTGATTTTTATGACAGCATGTTCTGTTAGTATTTGATTGGTTTGTTTGATGTCAGCAGTGGCAGAGGCAGATATTTAGTTGTTTGATTGGGTTATTTGATCCAATTGTTTCAGTTTGATTAGTAGTTTGTTGATTAATTTGGTTATCGGTGGTTGGTTCTCTGTGATTTGTTGGCAAAATGTCTGAAGAAAAATCTGCTTCTGCAACTAGTTCTAGTTCTAGTTCTATTGTTATGGGTAGCTCTTCCAGTTCTTCTCGGGAGAGGCTGCCAATTACATCCACACGGCTGAATGGTAATAATTATGCTATTTGAGCCAAGGCCGTTGAGGTGTATTATGAGGGGGAGTCCGAGTCTCAGTTCTTGACTGATGATCCTCCTACAGATACTATTTTGTGGAAACCTAGGGATGCTCAGATCCGTAGTCAGTTGTGGAATAGTATGAATGAAGATATTGCTGGCTCACTGATGTTCTTGGACACAGCCAAACAGGTTTGGACACAGGCTCAGGAGATGTATTCTGGTGTGAACAATCTCCGTCGCACTTATGATCTTCATCAGCAATTCTTTTCTATCTCTCAGGGCAACTTATCTTTCGAGGAGTATTATGCTAGGTTTCGTCGTATTCGGGATGAACTTCGTGTTTGTGAGCCACTGTCTTCTGATATTCAGGTTGTGCGACGCCAGCGTGAGCGTATGGAGGTTGCTCGATTCCTTTCTGGTGCCTCCTCAGATTTTGATCCAGTTAGTAATCAGATTTTGGGATCTAGCGACCTACCTTCTCTCAGCGAGGTCTTCAGTCAACTTCGTCAATCTTCTGCATCCCGTTCTACGCCACCTCCTGTGTCTTCTTCTGAGCGTTCAGCTCTGGCTTCCGCTGTCTCTGGTGGTTTTGGGTCTGGTAATGGCCGTAACAGTCGTGGCCGTGGTTCTGGTGGTCGTGGTTCTGGTGGCCGTGATTCTAGTTATAGTTCCAGTGGTCGTGGTACTTCTGGATTCAATGGCCGTAGTTCTAGTCGTGATGGAGGAAATTATGGTCGCACGTCAAGGGTAGGTGGTTCAGGTAGTTATGGTCGTGGTCGTGGTACCCGATCATGTACTCATTGTGGGGGTACAAGTCATACGGTGGATTACTGTTATAAGCTTCATGGTTATCCCCAGGCTCATCAGGTTGCTACTTTTGAGGAAACAGTGCCATCCCATCACTCTACTGATCAACCAGTGACTATTTCTGCTGAGGATACCAACGCTTTGTGGCATTTCAACAGTCATCTGCAGGATCATCCTCCACTGCTATGCTTGCTCAGACAGGTTCTTCCGTTGCTTGCGTTGCCTCTTCTTCTACTTCTATTCCATGGGTTATTGATTCTGGTGCCTCTGATCATATGACTGTTATTTCTACTTCCTTTATTGATCATCAATCTTTTAGTAAACTCTCTCGTGTTACTCTAGCAGATGGTTCTACCCCTGAGATTACTGGTTTTGGTTCTATCCCTATCAGTTCCTCTCTTACTTTAGACTCTATGTTACATGTTCCTCGGTTTCCCTTTAATCTTATGTCTGTTAGTAAGCTTACCAAATCTTTAAATTGCTTCATCACATTTTCTCCTCATGATTGTGTGTTTCAGGATCTAAAGACGGGTAGGAAGATTGGTGGGGGTACTGAGCGTGGTGGCCTATACTACTTTGTCAGCGATGTTCGACCTCAGTCTATTGCTCTTCAGTCACCAGAATCTCCATATCACCATCATTGTCGTCTTGGTCATCCTTCTCTCCAAAGTTTGAAGAAACTAGTACCTTCATGTAGTCGTGTTGATAGCTTATCTTGTGAAGTCTGTGAGTTCAGTAAACATCGTTGAGTGTCATATTATCCTCGGGTAGAGCGTCGTGTGTCGCATCCTTTTGAATTAGTTCATTCAGATATTTGGGGACCCATACATGTCCCAAATTTATCTGGTTTTCAGTATTTTGTTATTTTTGTCAATGATTTCTCTCGAGTGACATATATTTATCTTATGAAGGTTAGGTCAGAATTGTCATCCATTTTTCAGCAATTTTTTATGGAAAATAAGACTCAGTTTAATACTTGCATTCGTCTATTTCGTTCTGATAATGCACGTGAATATTTTCGTAATGCTCTTTCTCAATTCTTTGTTGATCATGTTAATTATACACCAGACCTCTTGCGCTTGAACTCCACAACAAAATGGGGTTGCTGTACGCAAGATTCGTCATTTGTCATAAGTTATGCGTGCTATGTTATTTCAGATGCAAATGCCTAAGTCTTATTGGAGTGATGTTGTCCTTGCAGCATGTTATTTGATCAACCGTATGCCTTCCACCGTCCTGGGTGGTCAGATACCCTTTACAGTATTATTCCCTAGTCATCCACTTCACTCTTTACCTCCTCGAATTTTTTGGTGCACCTGTTATGTTCATGCTCTAGATCCTGATCAGGACAAACTTGATCCCCGGTCTATTCGATGTATCTTTCTAGGTTATTCCCGCACTCAGAAAGGGTATAAATGTTACTCGCCATCATTACATCGACATTTTGTGTCTGCTGATGTTACATTTAATGAGTCATTACCATTTTATTCGGATACACACACTGTTAGCGATGAGTCTATCTTTCCTATGGTTGTACCTTCTGTTACATCTCCTCAATCCTTGCAGGAGAAACCTTTGCAGGTATACGTTCGCCGTAACAAGGTACCAGTAGCGCCCGCCCCACCAGTGCCCACCCCAACATCTTCCCCGTCGCATGATCCGGTAGTCTCTTCTCCTTTGTCTGATCTTGATCTTCCCATTGCTATTCGTAAAGGTACTCGTACTTGTACTTCTCATCCTATTTCCCACTTTGTCTCGTATGATCATTTGTCTCCTTCTCTTCGTGCTTTTACTTCTTCTGTCTCTTTCATACATGTTCCTAACATTGTACAGGAGGCTCTTTCTCTATCTGAGTGGCGGGCAGCAATGGAGAGTGAGATGACTGCTCTCCATGAAAATGGCACTTGGGAGTTGGTTTCTCTTCCACCAGGAAAGTCTATTGTTGGTTTCGGTGGGTTTTTACGGTCAAGTATAATCCAGATGGCACTGTTGAGCGATATAAGGCCCGCCTTGTGGCCAAAGGCTATACACAAACATATGGCGTTGACTATGTTGAGACCTTTTCCCCTGTTGTCAAGATCAATTCTGTCCGGGTGGTTATTTCTTTGGCCTCCAATCTTGGCTGGCCCTTGTATCAGTTGGATGTTAAGAATGCTTTCCTTCATGGTGATCTGCTCAAGGAGGTCTATATGGAGCAACCTCCTGGGTTTGTTGCTCAAGGGGGCGTTCTCAAGTTTGTCGTCTTTGCAAAGCTTTATATGGTCTGAAGCAGTCACCTCGAGCCTGGTTTGGTCGGTTTAGTGAGGCTGTGCTGGAATTTGGTATGCGTCGATCTCATTCGGATCACTCGGTATTCTTCAGACAGTCCGAACGACGAAGAATAGTATTGATTGTAGATGTGGATGACATCATCATTACTAGAGATGGTCAGTACGGCATTGATGAGTTGAAACAGTTTTTACAGCGTCAATTTCACACTAAAGACTTCGGTAAGCTGCGGTATTTCTTGGGTATTGAGGTAGCAAGGTCCAAGGATGGGATTAGTTTGTCCCAACGGAAGTATGCTTTGGATATTCTTGAGGAGACAGGTTTATTGGGAGCAAAACCTGTGGAGACTCCAATGGATCCTAATGTGAAGCTTTGTGTTGATCAGGGGGAGATATTTCCTCGTCCAGATCGATATCGTCGCTTAGTTGGCAAGTTGAATTATCTTACCAATACACGTCCAGTTATCTCATTCGTTGTTAGTATGGTGAGTCAGTTTATGTCAGCTCCTCGACTTCCACACTGGGAAGCTTGTCTTCGTATTGTAAAGTATCTTAAGGCTCATCCTGGACGTGGTCTGTTTTATCGGTCCAACAGTCATTTGCGTGTTGAAGCCTTTACCGATGCTGACTGGGCAAGGTCACCATCTGATAGACGGTCTACTACTGGGTACTGTACTTTTGTTGGAGGCAATTTGGTCACATGGAAAAGCAAGAAACAGACGGTTGTCGCAAGATCCAGTGCAGAAGCTGAGTATCGAGCCATGGCACACACATCTTGCGAAATTGTATGGTTGAGAGGTTTACTCGAGGAGTTAGGCTTTGGTGTGCAGTTGCCTATTCCTATGCATTGTGATAATCAAGCAGCCATCCATATTGCTTCAAACCTAGTATTTCATGAGAGAACGAAACACATTGAAGTAGATTGTCACATTGTTCGAGAGAAGATAGATGGGGGTGTGTTATCTACTCCATTTGTGTCTACAGGAGCTCAGTTGCCTGATAATTTTACCAAGCCATTGTTTAGACCACGTTCAGAGTTTTTATGTAACAAGCTGGGATTTTGTGATATTTATTCTCCAGCTTGAGGGGGAGTGTTAGAATAGGCTTTATTGTTAGTTGTCCCACATTGGGTAGCTACATGTTGTATTCACCTCTCTCATAATATAAATAAAGTTTTCTGTGTTTGGGTTCGTTAACACCCTACACACTTTCCTTTCTCCTTTCTAAATAACAATGACAACTAACACTACCACAACTTACAACCTAGGAATGCTCAGTCCTGAAAAGTGAATACTTGAATCATTCAAACTAATAGTCAATTCAAATCTCTTCGTATGATATAAAGTTCTAACGTGATAACGAAGATTCTTTTGTGATATTAACCAAGAAACCTAATTGTTATGATCATCGTTCACAAGTTCCATCAGCTTAACAAATAGGGGCGTCAAAATGGTGGGTTTGGGTTAATAAGGGATATAATCCAATTAGCTATGATCATCGTTCACAAGTTCCATCAGCTTAACAAATAGGGGCGTCAAAATGGTGGGTTTGGGTTAATAAGGGATATAATCCAATTAGCTATAAGACCATTATCCATACCTAACCTAACCCATTTAATTATAAACAAACCCAGCCAGCCCATTACCCGAATTATATTTTAAACATGTATATTAAAATAACAAAATTGCAGTGTACACTAAAATGCCGAAATGCCCTTGGTACACTAAAATGATCATATTACCTATGTACATAAAATGACCAAACACCACACTACATTCTAACAAACAAATTATCATGTACGTTGAAATTATCAAGATTCCCCTATTTATCTATTGTAATATATAAAGGGAGAGCACCAGTTTGGTGTCTCCTTTTTCTGAAGCCTTGTCACAAAAGTGTTTTCCACTCTTACCCCTTCAATTTAGAGAAGAAAAAAAAAAAACTTCTTCACTGCACAACAAATAACTGATAGGGCAAGAATGGAAAAAAACCCATGCCCCAACTAAATACCCCACGTTCCCCTTAAAAATTACTTATACCAGTTTAAACCAACACCTGTCGCTCTTCTCCTATTCCACAAACAGTTATGGTGGCAATGTGGCATCATCTTCTTCTCTTCTTTGCCCATTAATGGCCAAGCCTCCCACTACCCATTTCCATCCACTACTCTATTAGTAGTACTCTTTATGAACAATACTTTTGGCATAGCACTTGGAGCAAACCAAGCAGCAACCCCAAAAAAATGTAGTGTGGCCGCCTCATCTACAAGTTGTTCAACATTTTCCTATACCTAGGTTTTCCCCTTTTTCTTTGTTTGTTTGTTCAGGTCATTCTCTATTGGCTTTGATTTTGGTAGAAAATAAGTACAGAGAAAAATAACGTTACTAACATTGCATGTTAAAATTTTATACTATTTCACTAAATTGCTTTCCCATCGCGGAATTTTGTCTTCCTCCATTATAATTTTTTCATTTGGTGTATTTAGAAACAAATAATCAGTTGAGAATTTTTCAAACAGAGATATGTGCTTTGTTTGTGAATATTTTGCTATAAGACAAAGGTAGAACCCAATTAGTATTATAAATTTTTTGAATTGCTAACCAATTATTGTATCTTTGTTCTTTTTCTTGCTCTATTATTTTCCAAGAAAAAAAACTACTACAAAAAACAAATGTTTATATGAGGTTTGGCCCACCCTTCAACCAGAAAAGATTGGAGAGTGATTCTAGGAAGAAATGGCATATGTAAAAAAAAAAAACACTCAGTAGTTAAAATGCAATGATTTGAATTGTTACCTTCTTTGAGAATGCATAATGGATAATTTCCCCAAAGAAACCTTCCTACCAAATGAACATTGATTATGCCTAAACGTCTTCAAAACAAAAACCGGTAGAAGGACTAGGGGAAAAAAAACCCAGTGTTTACCCTTTTTTCCCCCTCCCTTTGTTTACTCTTTTCAATTATCATTGGCTGTCATATGCAGTTAAATTGTGTAGTTAAAAGAACAGGTGAACGTAACTGAACCAGAAAAGGAATTATGGTGGAGTTGATCGAGAAAAAACGGTGGCAACGGCGGTGTTAGCATGTTAATGTATTGTTTAATTATGTGCAATCTGTCAGATTACATTGCTTAAATATGGGAAGTATGAATAGCATATTTAATGTGAGATTCTTTTACACTATTGTTTATCTGTCAAAAAAATACAATGCAATGCACAAGCGATCATCCGATAAGCCGGAAATTTTTGTGCATAATTTTATTAATCAATGTTCAACTTGCACACGCATTGCGTGTGCCCCGACCTCTAGTTATTAAACTTATGTAGAATCACAAACAGCTTTTTGTCAAGAAGAGAATCGGTTTAGAATCGGAATCGAAATAAAGGAGTTTTGGAAGATCATGATAACGTTATTCAGGAGCTGTTCTTGATCGTCATTCGTGAAGAAATAGTGACGGAAGAATCAAAAGTGGGCCCATAGTCACAGACCCAACTACGAAGTTGTTCAAATTCTCCCCTCTTTCCATTCTCCGTCCCAAACCAATACACATAAATATATCTGTATATATATACACACACACATACATATGCGCAGAATCAAAAGATATAAGTAATGATGCTCTTTCGAGTATTAAATTTCTAATACAAAATTTTCCCAAGCAGAGGAGCAACACAACAACTCCCCTCCACTATCCCGAAATATACAACGACATATATCCGCAGAGAGAGATTCTTACCTGAGATTTTGAGGCTCTGACGAGAGGAAGATCGCGATAGATAGCCGAGTCGAAAGACTGGAGGGTTTTTGGGGTGGTGGGTTATTTACGAAGGGAATTTTTCCTTGCACTCCTCTATTTTTACCCATTACCCAGAAACTTCGTCATTTATTACATTCATACACCCTAGAAGGGCTCATTTAGCGATGGTCAATTCTATTCGCAACAGTGGAATGACTAATTTCAACCCACTAAAAACTGAAAAATAAAATTGCTACTTTTAACCCATTTTTAACTAAAGACAACCAACAAATTTCCAAAACTTTCCCAATCTACCCCTCTACACCTCTTCTTCCTAACATTTAATTACTACCTAAACTACCCCCTATTAATCTAAAAATCTAAAGCCTAAAAATCAAAACCCATCTTTTTTTTCTCTGTAGTTCTCTTCTTCTGTCTCTCTCCCCATCGTCTCCTGCTTCACCACCAGGAAAAAATGGAAGCAGGCGCCATCACCACAGTGGTAATGCGGTAAGCAGATGCACTTAAAACGAATGCGCAGTGTCGTGTCGTGTGAGAGAGAGATGGGGGGAAGGGGAGCAGGGGAGGCACTGATGGCGTACAGAGCGGTGCTAAAAGCGACTCGGAAAACTTTCGCCGAGGACCATTTGATGTTGAGAGAATCAGCGGCGGAGGTGAGAAATAAATTCGAGGAGAATCGCCACGTCACTTCAGTAACCGAGATCCAGAGACTCCTCGCCGACGCTCGTGAGGCCTCTGATTTCATTTCCACCACCATTGTCCAAGCCAAACTCAACCCCTCTAGCGGTTACGGTTGGTTAACTATCTACTTCGTTCATTTTGTGAACTGTATAGTCTGCACGCCATGTGTTTGTGTAAATGTCTCATTCTTAAGTTTCTTAGATCCCTCCTTGCTTTCTCGATGTGAATAGGATAATCCTTGGTAATATTTTTTGTCTGAACAGATGGGTGTGGCGTCTAGAGGAATTCCGAATTTGAGAGAAACAATAGGGGGAAAAAAGAAGAAGAAAAGAGAATCATCCAATTGGTATACAGGACTTCCAATGGTTGTTTCAATCTCTACATGTCAATGAATGTATAAGAACCTGTAAGGAATTGAGACATCGCAGAGTTTAGTTGCAGAGTATGGTCTATTATCTGAGTGGAGTTCGACGCGGTTGCTACTCTATACAACCTCTCTACAGTTACAAATAGAGAAGCAAATGCTCTTAAATGGTCAACATATATTTGATTTTTCGCCCCTTGTAAAAGGCAGATTACATTTACCTGATGGACTAAATAAAAAAATGTAGGAGATCAGTGGGCTGGATGCTAATTTACTGTTGTTTTATAGCTTGTGTTTCGATAGGATAAACTGGATTTGTATTGACTTAGCATTCCATGTTGTTTTGTTTACCTACTTATTTTGATCCTCATTTTTTGTTGTAGTCCCTGGCGGACCATTGTTTGTTGCTTACCTACCTATTTGGCTATTTCATGCTTCTTTCATCAGTAATATTAAAGAAGGCATACATGTTAGACACAACTAGGCATTTTCTCCCTTTGGGTTTCTGCTAATAGTGAACTCCTCAAGAACGGTAGATAATTTGTAGCTCAAAATTTTGTAGCAATTAGCATCTTAATTCCCAATACGGGACCCTGCAATACTCCTCTTCTTTTTTCCTTTTTGAACTCAAGGATTTTTCCTTTTGCCTCCATTATTTGCCATATTCCCAAGCTGTCCTACTAATATCAACTGAGATACCATAATCATTCTCCATCTTGTGATGAGCTCTTTATCTTGGTCAATGACAATTGTTGTCCATTTATTTTTACATCATTAATTACCTGAAATGCAAAATTTGCAATTATTTTGTAAGGTTCCTGCTATTTGTTTTGCAATCATAAGGCTTTAGATTGTACTTGATGCTGCTAGAGGTCTGGAGTACAGCCATGAACATACTAAACCTCATTATGTGCATCGAGATATCAAGACAAGCAACATCTTACTTGATGGTGCTTTTTGGGCTAAGGTGTCTACCTATTTTACTTCAAACGTTCCTGTTTTTCTAACCCTACTATCTAACAAGTGTATCTGATTGTTTTAGTCTTTTGAATTTAGATTTCTGTTTTTGGGTTGGCAAAACTTATTGGAAGAACTACTGATGGAGAAGCTTCAGTAACAAAAGTTGTGGGCACTTTTGGTTATTTGGCTCCAGAGTACGTATAAATGAATTGTCAACTAGATTTGCAGATGGCAACAAAGCTCCTGATTAAACTTTAATTGCCTCCTCTTATTCTTATTACAGGTACTTGCGGGATGGCCTAGCGACAATTAAAAGTGATGTTTATGCATTTGGTGTAGTACTTTTTGAGATTATATCGGGAAAGGAAGCCATCACAAGAACAGAAGGCATTGTGGTTAAAAATTCTTATTCGTCATTATAGTATATACTACGATTGCGAGTGTAGCACAGCTAGCTGAAGTTTTCTCTCGGTCAAAAGCTCCTGCTCATTTTTGAAGACTTGAGGGGTTTCTTTTTTTCGTTTTTTTTTTCCAAGTCAAAGCGTTTTGGGCGACGTTTGTTTTGTAATGTGGTTTCAGAAAATTTGACGATAGATGTTACAGAACTGGCTATGGTAGAAACCATGTACAAATCTTAGTTCAGTCTAGTCTAGTGTTCCTACTCACTATTTATCTATACATGTTGTAAGTACACCTTGCATTCCCATATCATGTATGCACAATTGGGATTGCGTCTAAAATGAAAAAGAAAGAGTACCATGCTCACAATGATTTCAATTTTCAGATTATGAATTACACTCCATTGTTCAGATGTTAAAACATGAAACTGAATGCATAATTCATAACTTAAAATTTGAAATCAAACACATAGCTCATATATAAAAATATGGATTAGTGGAGGCTGCATGCATCTTAAAAATCTATACTCTCTCTCTCTCTCTCTCTCTCTCTCTCTCTCTCTCTCTCTCTCTCTCTCTCTCTCTCTCTCTCTCTCTCTCTCTCTCTCTTTTTTATTTATTTATGAAAATAACGTTGTTTTTTAAACTATTTAGCAATCTACCGTTGTTTTCAAACTATTTATAAAACTACCGTTTTCTCTACTGTTTCGAAATATTTATAAAACTACCGTTGTTTTGTACTTCTCATTTTCAAACTAAGATCTTTAACCACTTCCCATTCTCAACCTTAGAAGTTTCGTAAAATTTCATCCAACGTGTCCCTGTCCAACGTTGATGTTTGGCTAGCATGTCCATACATACTTCTCATGTTTAAAATGAGAAGTCGTTGAACATCTCAATTTGGACCTGAAAAGTATTTGAAATTTCTGATGTCCTAATTGAAATTATACTGCTCATATTGGACTTGCGAAGTATTTTATACAACTCATATTGGACCTGAGAAGTACTTTTAACTCTCATTTTTTCCCTTTTTCCAACCAAAACATTACATAATTCATTTTTCTCAACTAAAAAGAAAGAGTACCAGAT
The DNA here is from genome assembly GCA_016920895.1 of Vaccinium myrtillus. NCBI lineage: Eukaryota > Viridiplantae > Streptophyta > Magnoliopsida > Ericales > Ericaceae > Vaccinium > Vaccinium myrtillus. The sequence goes on from CM029274.1 coordinate 20,531,240, forward strand.
TTCGATTTTTAGAATATGAATTACACTCAATGATTCAAATGTTAAAAATTGAATATTAAGGTTCAGATGTTAAAAATTGAATATTAACTAATAATTCAAAACATAAAATTTGGAATGATACACAAAATGTAGAAATCAAAATATGAAATAGGAAGGCTGCGTTCATCTTTAAAAAGATGTGTACAAGGGGCATACCCAGGCAAACCAAATTGAAAAATTACAAATAATGTAATAGGACATTAGTGCATAGAGAGATGGACAAGGACAACATTATAAGTGGAGCAATGAGGGTGCCGTTCAATACAGTAACGGTCCACCCATCATAAGTCTGTACAAATTTCAATTCAAAGGGGTACTAACATTTTTTTGACCCTGTCATGCACACTCTCTTCTTCTCACTCCGTTCGCTTACAAAGGATGAAATATTTACTACATGGACAGAAACAATTAATTTAAATCTACATATCCTACACTTGCTTGTCTTCAGATTTTATAAGTTGAAATAAGGTCTTAATTCATATTTTAACTTTTGAATAGGTAAATAAAATTCGGTTTCAAACAAATGAAACATATGACGGGAATTTAAACCTAATGGTTTCAAACTTATTATTCATGTTTTATGATTCGAAATAAGGTACATATTTCAAACTTTAAAGAATGAAAACCGTGGGAAAATTCAATACTGGGAATCTGAATTGCGAATGACGAAAAAACGCGAAACTGAAATCTGGTTCTTTCCTCTTTGCGTGTTTTTGCCTCCTAAACCACCATTTTCTTCCCATCATCTTTCTTGTCGACCTCCATGCAACTTGTAATCGAAAAATTTACCCCCTTTGCCTTTCTTCCATTTCAAAATAGGAGCATAGTGAGTCAAAGGTAGGTAAAGAACCTTCCATGGAAGACTCCATTGGATTCTCCATTCAGAGAGAGGTGAGGAATGAGGAGGGGAGTGAAAGTTTTTTAGGGTTTGATGTGGGAGAAGAGAAGAAGAAGAAGTGGTACCCTGGTAACGTTATCTTCCATGGAGGAAGAAGAAGACAACGTTTTTTTTTTTTTTTTACGACAGATGAGATGGAGATAAGATGGAGAGAGGGTTTGGTTTGGGTTGTACAAAATTGTGTGATTGTTGTTAGTTGGTTTGTGCTATATGCATCCCACTAATTTAAGGGACAAAAAAGTCTTTTCACACAAGGGTATTTTTGTCTACCACTGATTAAATTTTAGTGGGTTGAATTTAGCCATTCCACGGTTGCGAATAGAATTGGCCTTCAATAGCGATTTGCGTTTTTTTAAAGGGTAAATTACAAAAAAGCCCCTGAAGTTTCGCCAAATTCTTAAAAAAACACATGGACTTCGTCCGTTAGCAAAACGACACCTGAACATTATATTCCGTCAACAAAAAAGCCCCTACCGTCATATTCTGTTAATGTTTTTGACAGAGCCAGTTAACGATGGTTAACTCCCTCTGTTATCTCTGTTATCTCTCTCAAAACGACACCTGAACATTATATTTCGTCAACAAAAAAGCCCCTACCGTCTCATTTCGTGATGTAAAAAAAAAAAAAAAACTCAAAATTCCCAATTTCCCCGTTACCTAGGGGTGAGCATGGACCGGATTGGTTCGGTTTTGTAGTAAACCAAGAACCAAACCACTACCTACGGATAATGAATTTGGAGAACCAAACCAACCCACAAAAGGCATAGAACCAAACCAATCCAAACCATTAAAATACGGTTCGGATTCGGTTTCGAACGACGGTTTGCTTAAAATCGAGATATTATTTCCGTAAACTATTTAGAGTACTTAAAATTTAGTTTTACTCCGCTACGTATATACTCCCTCCGTTCCTATTTGTTTGTCCACTACGAAAAGTTGTGCCACTTTTCAAATAAAAAAATAAAGTGTTTTCATATATCATTTTTCAAATTTTTTTACACCGAATTAAAGTACTATCGTGTACTTTAATTCGGTGCGAAAAATTTGAAAAACGATACACAGTAGCACTTAATTTTTTTATTTGAAAAAAGGTAAGAGAGAGAGCGTGGGACAAACAAATAGGAACGGAGGGAGTATAGAATAAGAATAGGTCCTCATATATAGAAATTTAGGGTAATTAATCATGGTAATGAAGGAAATCAAGGAATAAGAATAGACTATGACCGAATCATGTATAGAAATTTGGAAAAATAGAAACGTGCTATGGAATAAAAATTGGAAGGGAGAATTTCATCACCGAATTTATTTGCTATGACTAAACCACTATTGGTGTATTGGAATTATGGGAATAAGTTGTGAATCCTAGGCAAAATAAAATCTTGCCAGAGAAGGAATAATGAATAAATTAAATTTGGAAGTTAGTTGACTATGGCTTATATATATAATACATAATATACATGGTTCGGATCGGATTGGAACCGGAACCATGAACGTAAATCCACAAACCAAACCATTGACTACGGATTCTAATTTTTTTAAACCAGGACAAAACCACGCTACTAAAAAACCGAACCAAACCAATCGGTTTGGATTGGTTTGGACTGGATTCACAGTTTGACAGATTTTCTGCTCACACCCCTTACAAGGAAAATCACCACCACCACCATCCACAATTCGAACCACTACCGATTTTTTTTTCCACCGTTATATTTATTGATACCCCAGTGAATCACCACCATCGCCGCACTGTACGACCACCACCATCCACAATTCGAACCACTATGATTTGTACTAGATTCATCCTTTTGGTACATTATCCATCGCCAACGGACTGTACGAGTTGGCCCAAGGGAGAAGAAGATCCTGTGCTAGTCAGAGATGGGGGGTGGCGGTGGTTGATCGGATAAATGTAAGTGGTTGATCCAATTGTTCAAGGTTTCATTCTGATTATAAGATCCTGAATTCTGAACGAAAAATTTGAAGATTCGATCAAGCACTTACATGTATCTGATTGACTTCAAATTTTTAAGGTTAGCTAGAAAAATTATTTGGAAAATAATGAACGGTTTGGATCATTCATCGGTACATCATAGAGCATGTTTTTGGAAAACTTATCCTGGTGCACAACCAAAATGGTAAGTAGGTTTGGGTCCACATAACCCCAACTTAACGCCAATTTGAGGGGTTAACTCTCTCCGTTGGTTCCTTCTGTTGGAGACATCACGAAATGGGACGCTAAGGGCTTTTTTGTTGACGAAATATAATGTTCAGGTGTCGTTTTGAGAGAGATAACAGAGATAATAGAGGGAGTTAACCATCGTTAACTGGCTCTGTCAAAAACATTAACAGAATATGACGGTAGGGGCTTTTTTGTTGACGGAATATAATGTTCAGGTGTCGTTTTGCTAACGAACGAAGTCCAGGTGTTTTTTTAAGAATTTGGCGAAACTTCAGGAGCTTTTTTGTAATTTACACTTTTTTAAACTTTATTACAAAAAAACGTGCATCTAGCAAACACGTTTTCTTGAAAACGTGGTTAAATTTCACACTTTCTTGAAAACGTGGTTAAGTTTCACACTTTCTTGAAAACGTATGTTTGATAAACACGTTTTCTCATTTTCCCACAGCAAACACGTTTTGACATGTACAGTGGTTGTCAACCACGCTTTTACCTTGCCAAAAATTTCTAAGCGTGTTGACAACCATTGTGTGATATGCAAATATTTATTTTAACAATATGAACTAAACATCAAGATAACTCTTCTAATGAATACTCTTCTCAATAAGCTTTATAATGTCTATGAACCGATCAGATCATGATCATACCGGACACACTATTATTAAACTTTTTCCCCAAAATTCATTCAGTACTTAGGGTCCTAAGTTCTGAATGAAAAATTGAAAGCTTCGATCAAGTACCTATAATTCTCGTTTGAGATGAATTTTTAAAAGACTAATCCAAAACTTATTTTAATGTTATTGAACGCCTCTAATTTTCCAAACACAAAAAAAAAAAAAAAGGTTTCAGGAATTGAGGGGGGTCACGTGACCCCCCTGTGACCTTGGAATTGAGGGGGGTCACGTGACCCCTGACCACTGTACATGTGAAAACGTGTTTGCTATGGAAAAATGAGAAAACGTGTTTAGAAAGTGTGTTTGGTAAACACGTTTTCAAGCCGGATTACAATTCACTTAATTTTTGGGTTAATCCGTCCTAACCCACTTTGAAAGTGTGAAACGTAATCACGTTTTCAAGAAAGCGTGTTTGCTAACAACATTTTCACGTACTTTGAGAATAAAGTTAAAAAAACGCACATTTTTTGTTATAAAATTTTAGATAAAATGCAAATCGGTTAATTAGCCCCCTAGAAGGTAGAAGTTTCAACTGAAGTGAGAATGTTACTGCAATAATGTTAACGGAATAGCTGAAAAGACCCCAAAAAAATGTCCCTTTCAATTAATCTCTTCCAAAGTAGACTCCAACAACGTCTCTTCATCATTACCCTTTCTTCCCAAATTTAAGTGTTTGACGCCGACCAACCGCTACTTACCCTTTCCCACTCTCTCTCATTTTTTATTTTTTACAAATTAAAATGTTTATAACTATTATTTCCCATATCCAATGTTGAAAAAATATATATATTCAAAATCTGCTCGACGACATCTATAAAAAAAGACCAATATTAAATATGTAATATGTATAAAAAAAAAAAAGTGATCGGGGTGGGGTGTACCCAGAGGGTGTAAGCATAACATTATTCCGAACCGATTAAGCATTTCACAGCGGGGGGAAAGCTCACCTATAAGGTAATGGCATCAAATTGATCTTCTTTTTAAAAATGCTTACATAGTTAATCGCCTAAAGACAATGACATTCCAAGCAAGTCAATAAAAAACATTCCAGACAGTTATTAGTCCATCATGAATCCAAAGAATACTAATCACCAAAATCGAACTGGGCAAAAGATGATGATTTAACCTAATTGTACGGGGAATAAATCCACGTAAGCCTGGATCACGTGTCTCCTTAACTCGGCCCTAAATCTGCAAGACAGAAAAAGGGTTAGAGCACCTTTGCCTCTCGTTGGCAAAGGCCCTCCGATGCCTTAGTTAGTATCTCGTACTATAAACTCTCAAATCACAGTGCGTATGAAAGGGTTTCACAGCGTACATTTCTTCATGGGTATGTTGTTGTATTTATAGATGTAGATTGTTTTGTTGGTTTAGGCATCTTGTGCCCTAGTTTCCTTTTGGCTTTAGGAATCCTTTTCCCAATAGGACTTTCCTATTAGGCAGTATATTTACCTATACTGCTAGATCTCGTCTAGCAGTAGTTCCTTTTTCCATATAGGACTCTTTCCTATATGGGGTGCACTCCTAATCACGTTAGGACTTCCTGTATTGATCCCTTATTCTATGGGATTGCTCCTTATATCATAAGGAACCGCCATAGATTATTCTGGAATGTCACACCGCCCTACTCGTGGCGGTGTCGTGCTTCCCCGTAGCTCGAAATGACCCGTACATAGCTCAGCTCATCACGCCGAGCTGAATTACGTATTCTAGAATGCTGTCTGAGCTATACACGTAGCCTACCTAGCTCGGCCATATCAGGGGCATCCCTTTATGTCTCGCGCCGAGCTAGGGCATCGTGATTTATTAGTTCATTTTTATTATTCTGACCTTATTCATGGCTAAACCAGATTGGCACAGGGCTCAAGGACTCCCTACGTGGTGTCGAGCTTATTCACCCTCTCGTGGTGTCCGCTCAAGGCACGTGCTATGCCCTTTATTAGGATAATCATATTTTACCCACTCCACTAATCTCTACATTGGCCTCATCCCCGTAAGTGAATTTAAGGAGAAAACATAAAACAAACTCTTGGATTGATACAGCAAAGCAAGTGTACCATGAAGGCCTTAGAGTTCCCTATTAGTCATGAGATAGTATGATGAACCAACATTATTTAAATCAAACCTGCAAAAGTAAAGTCAGAATATCCAATCTTCATTTCAAATGGGATGTGATAGAATCAAAATTGCAATATGATGTTTCGTAAAGGATTTCTCATAATGGTAAAAATAAAGGAAAATTAATGCATTGCTCAAAGTCATGGTATCAATGATCAGTAAAGAAGAGAGATAATAACTCCAATCACATTCCATTTGTAGTTTCTGAAATAACAAAAGATTTCTGAACACACAACATTTTTAACATGTCAATCACTCGAATCATAACCTAGTGTTTTCTTCACCCCGGCACATGTTGATTTGTCATTTCCCTGATGTATCATGGTAGCCCTTTGTCTTTGTTGAGTTAGTTATTCTTACCTTTGGTTTTCCGTTTTCCTTTCAATAAATGAGTTCCACAATTAGTTGCATACAAAATATTTCTAGTTACCCAATGCTCGTTAACATGTCGGAAACGCATGGCATTCAGTTCTCGCTCAGCACGAATACCAACAGCAATATTCCTTTTTCGAAGAAGTTCAACCTACACATTTAAAGTGATTTGAAATGATTAATAACATTTTAAAAAAAAAGTGAAGGAGGAATTACAGTTGCCTTAAATCTTTGTTTATCTATTCATAACGAAAAAATTACGATGTGTCATGTTAAAATGGAATAAAGTCAAATTCTTTTCGCTTTGTAGCATACTTTTTTGAATAACATACCTAACCAAAAATGGTACCCTGAGATGAGCTAGCGGGTCTCAATAACCTTGTTAAACAAATATTGGGAAATATATCATCAAAGGCTTGACTGATTCCTAAGAAATCCATCGGGTAAGAGTCACAAAATGATACATGCCAATCTGTTATATATAATCCTCCTTCTCGAGATTTCCAATGGTAACAAAACAGGATAATAATCTGAAAGTGTTATAAAAACTACAAGTTTTTAGTAACGACCTTTCACTCTCCCCAGCCTTACACCTCAATGCCATCAATAGGTCAACTGATTCCCCTTCAATACCGGTGACCAACATCCCTTAAGAAGTTTGACTAATTCCCCCTCCACACCAGTGAACAGCATCCATGTTCACTGACTAAATTGATGCAAATACAAAGACACCACTGAACCTAAACCAAAGAAATAGAAAAACCAAAACAGCCCAGTTGCAGAAGTTTCCTGTTGAGTTTGAAAGTTCTCACCAGCTATAAACGATCAATCTCCCTCATTTTCATGCTCTACATGAAGCCGAAGTTGTTTGGTTCTTTAATTCTTTGCAATGGAAAATAATTGTATGCGAGCGTGCCAGAGAGAGCCTTTAAATCTTCTCCCTCAAATTAACTTTGGAAAACCAAATCTAATCAAGCGATTGTGTTTTAAGGGTTTAATTACCTCAATTAAGAGGATTTTTCCTTCAAAGTGAAGAAATACAAACCAATATACTTAGGAAATCAAAGAACAACAAAGAAACAAGATACTTTGATTGAAAAATCAAAGGTAGACTTACTTCGAAATCGTCTTCAACTTCAAATAAAAGGTACCAAGAACTTCGAACACTTGATTGTTACAAAAACAACCAAAATGTACTTCCTAAACTATTTCCTAATCTACTTCGAACTGAGTCGAAATCCTAATTCTACTTGCCAATGAACAAACCAAGCATCATTTTTTGATAGCTGTTTGTTAAAGATTTGTCCGGGGTTTTTCATTCTTCAACTTCTTCTATTTATAGACCTTGTTTGTAATTTAAACTTCCCGCTCAAAGCATTTGAACTTGGCTTTCTTCGAACTCCATCATTACACTTCAAATGAGCGGTTTCTTCCCTCCAACAACATCTGAACTTGACTTTCCTTGATCTTCCTTCAGAAATTTTAGTTTGAATCTACACGGTTACTCAAACAACTCATATGATTAGTGTTAAGGAAATAACTGCCTTGTACGACGTACTTCACGTGTCTCAACTGTCAACTATCTCGTTTTATATGTTTGCACGTGGAGTTCATGCATTTGGCCGTTGAAAGTATGGCTTCGAAACCAATTTTCTTACTTGTCTATTGATTCTTAACTGCCAATAACTGCTTTTCAAATTGGATACTGATACGTCATCGTATTGACCCATTTATAACCTATTAATCCAGTGCTTTTCATAAATATTAAGCCGCCAACGTTTGGCATTCTTAATTACGTGTCAATTAATTACTGGATTTGTTAATTTTATATTTAAACAGAGGTACAAAATAAATGGTTCACACATTTCATCGAACAGTTGGAGTGCTTAATGGTTGACACAAAATTAATGGTTCACACGCACCGAGAGAGAGATTGTAATACCCCAGGTTTGGGGTAGATGGTGTTTAGTCCCACATTGGTTGTTTACATGAGTGATCTTGCGTATATAACAAATCATGTGGGCTACTACTAGTACCTTGGGCTTAAGCATTTTGGGCCATGTGGTATGGTTGTGGATCAATATTGTAATACCCCAGGTTTGGGGGTAGATGGTGTTTAATCCCACATTGGTTGTTTACATGAGTGATCTTGCGTATATAACAAATCATGTGGGCTACTACTAGTACCTTGGGCTTAAGCATTTTGGGCCATGTGGTGTGGCTAGTGGATCAAATTAGGGTACTGGGCCAGTGGTCTACATGGGGCGTTACAAATGGTATCAGAGCCCCGCCCTAGTCCAAGTGGTAGGTAGGATGCGCTCTACCACCACGGACACCGGGGGAGGTTGTTGGGACTATGCAACGAGGACGTTGCATCCCTAAGGGGGGAAGATTGTAATACCCCAGGTTTGGGGATAGATGGTGTTTAGTCCCACATTGGTTGTTTACATGAGTGATCTTGGGTATATAACAAACCATATGGGGTACTACTAGTACCTTGGGCTTAAGCATTTTGGGCCATGTGGTGTGGCTTGTTGATCAAATCAAGGTACTGGGCCAGTGGTCTACATGGGGCATTACAAATGGTATCAAAGCCCCGCCCTGGTCAAAGTGGTGGGTAGGATGCGCTCTGCCACCACGGACACTGGGGGAGGTTGCTGAGACTATGCAATGAGGACGTTGCATCTCTAAGGGGGAAGATTGTAATACCCTAGGTTTGGAGGTAGATGGTGTTTAGTCTCACATTGGTTGTTTACATGAGTGATCTTACGTATATAACAAATCATGTGGGCTACTACTCGTACCTTGGGCTTAAGCATTTTGGGCCATGTGGTATGGTTGTGGATCAATTCAAGGTATTGGGCTAGTGATCTACATGGGGCGTTACAGAGAGAGAGAGAGAGAGAGAGAATCTATAGTAAATTATCAGGCTTACCGATTTTTGTAGAGTTCAACTTCAACTCTGCTAGCAAAAAAAAAACTTCAATTCTGTCGGCCGATTGCAGTATCGTTTCGCTCTAGGTTTTCTCTCGTTGGTGGAAAGTAACTGTGGGAGAGAAAGAGAAAAATGTCAACAGACACACAAAGATGAGTCTATAGTGTGAGAAATATCAGGCTTACAGAATGTTGCAGCTTACTATTTTTTTTGTAGAGTCCAACTTCAACTCTGTAGGCCGATTGCAGTATCATCTCCGTCTATGTTTTCTCGATGATGGAAGGAACTATGGGAGAGAAAATGAAATTTTTACAGAGAGTCATGAGTTTTGTTCACGGTAAACCGGACGTGGAGAATGTGGGTGAGTGAGAGGGGAGAGAGTAAACTGGGAGTTCTGTCGTGGGTGAGTGAGAGAGGGGAGAGAGAGTAAACTGGGAGTTCTGCTTTTCTTCAACTGTCCAAATTAACTTCAATTGATTTCCAATGGTGTCACGCCCTCAATTTTATAACAATAAAAAGTAAACATTTTTAGAAATAAAAAGTGCATGCTTCATACATTTTCTTCTTTTATCTCACCACAATGCTTCTAAAAAAAATACCCGTCTCCCTTTGGAAAGACATGAATTTAAAAGATAAATTGATTACATTCTTCCAAACAATTTAAAAAAAAAAATAAGATTACAAACCCATCTTAGTTTAAAAAAAAAAATACATGATCATCTCCCAAATGAGTACCTACTAAGTTTCAATAAGAAACAATGATCAATGATGCCTTCAAAAGATTTCATGCACTCCCAATGCACTTCACGCCATGCTCCTCATCGAATACCTGAAAATTGATAGGTTGAGCTACACTAGCCCAGTAGAAAAATCCCTGACACAAACTCTATATATATTTGCAGTGCACCATGCTTGTGAGTGAACCTACAATGCATAAGCCCAATTTTAAAAGTCATTCTTTCTTTAAATGCACGTCTTGTCACACATACACATACACAAATACACCCTCATGCATACACGACACCACATATACATAACCACGCTTGAAAGTTTCAAACCGATCGGAAGTACTCTTTACCACTTAATTTCCATTTCAACACCACCTTAGGATCACCACGACTTTGTCCTAGTCTTTTCTCTAACAATCAACTCAGTTTACTTCTCATCACACCCAAACACTCTAGTTTCTCAACATAACCACGCATTTTGATTTCTTCGATAGATATTTCCTCAATATCGAGACACCTCTCATAAAATGTACAACGAATACCACACAATTTCCAACTCCATGAACATAATCAAAACAATCAAGGAATGTAAAGAACAACACAACCAATCACACACAACAACACCTCACAAACAACACACAACAAACAACACAACATGTGCAACTCCACGAACATACAAGTCAATCAAGGAATGCAAAAGACTAAAGGATTAGACATTCAAACATCACACCGACCGTCTCACTTACCAAGGACTCAACATATCAAACCTTCCCAAACTCATTTGACTAAGGGTATTTTCGTAATTTCACCACGGGGCAAAACCGTAAGCATCTCCGTCAGTCCATGCCTCAAATACATTCATAAATATCCCAATTCCATTACTAGGAAAGCAATTTAAGATATACACATGAATATCATAAAAGCCCCAATTTTTGTTTAAGCCATAAATTAGAAATTTCACAATACAACATCTACGATAATCATATGTAGAAATCAAGAGTTTATTATCTAAACACATAGATATATAGAGAGAGGAGACAAATCCCTACTTGGATGGGTTTTGAGCAAAACCCTAACTCCCGAAACTCAAGTTCCAAGCTTTCATGTGTCCGTGACGCATCTCATGCGTAATTTCAGCCGATACACCAACTTCAAATCAAAAGCTGCTATTTTCTATAAAAATTTAAGAAACAATCTTTACATACTTTCGAAGGCATATGAGTCTAGTTTCATAATCAAAAGGCGGATCGAAATTTCAAGCTTCCTAGACAAAAATATAGCCGTTCTCGTAACATGCGGCAATGCTGTCAATACAGCGAATTTCAGTACCATAGCCCGATCAAACATTTTCCATATTTTCTATACTTCAACTTAAACTGTGAAACTTTACCACAACATAGTAGACACGTATGGGTATCTATAGTAAAAATTTCGTAAATTTTAAAGTTCTGGAAAAATATAAAAAAATTCGGCCAAAACAGAGATCTGTAGAAAAACGGATGAAACAGACAACCTATCTTTGAAAAATCACCATAAATCGAACTCTTAATGTTTTTGAGTGATTCTTATGCCAAACGTTTCGTATAGACATGTACTTAAAAATCCCAGAAGGGAACAAAGTCTAATTTGTACTTCAAAGATGAGAAAACAACCGAATACCAAGACTACACGAATCTGCCAGAGAGCAGATTTCCAGATTGCAGACCCGATTTTCAAAAATTCATAACAAATCGAATACTCGATGGATTTGAGTGATTCCAGCGGCAAAAGAAAGGTCTCTGAGTGAAATTTAAATAATATGAAGGAACTAAAACCTAATTAACAGTTTACGAAGGAGAAATCGACCAAAAACCGAGACCCAGTTTGCTGTAATGAAACTACTGTTCATACCAGTACATATACACGAATATTTTCGATTAAAAATGATAAAAACGGGGGAGATCAGAGCTATACTTGCAGAGGTAAGGTTGGGAGGTGGAGATGTTGGTCGGACGGCGGTGGGGGTCGCCGGAGGTGGTGGCAGTCGGAGCATCTTCCTCTCCTCTTTTCTTCTTCTCTGATTTCTCTTCCCCAGAAATGAAAAGGGGAAAAGTGATGGGAGTAGGTGTAGGGGGAACATGGCACGGGTGGGCGCGAAGCACGATGTGATATAATGCAGTATAATTTACTCCGAGAGGTGTACAAACTATCCGAGTTTCGATTTCAGAAAAATACCAAAATATTCATACTGACTTAGAAAATCGTGGGCAATGTCACCGTGTGCTCAGAATCGTCTAGAAAAATTTTAAAAATTAGGCACGCATTACGATGCGATCCCGAGTGACGTCATTAGATAGGTTTAAGTCCCACCACCGCAACAGGTAAGCTAGTATCATCCACGTAGCTAAAAAAAAAATCATATTCCACATCTTTATTTTATTTAACACAAATTTGCGGGTCTTTACAAATGGTAACAAAGATACTCCAAACGTTTAAAAAAAACTACACCCAAATTAGTTACCTTTTTTTTCCCAACGGCTAAATTTAAAAATAAAAAAAATAAAATCATGGATCATCCATATCAAAAAAAAAAAAGAGAGGAAAATCATTTTGGAAAATGGAAGATGTCGCAATTTCTAGTGATTGGTTATGCATTACTCAATATCCGCTCATAAGTAATTCGCAAGCCCAATTTGTGTTTTTGGAAGCGAATTGTTGAGAATTTCGTATCTTGCATGAAGGGATACAATACGGACCGTGTGCAGATAATTAGTAGGTGTCCTAGCAAATATTTGGGTTTCTCTCGCAAGTAGAAGATCGGCATCAAAGTGCAAATAATTTAAACTGATGTGGTGAGATTTAATTATTTTTAATCCTCTTATGTTTACCAGAATTCTTGTTGATAAAGTTATTATCTCCAAGCTGATGACTTCCAATTATCAAAGTCAAGTCACTTGTTAAAATGAAAAATATTTCAAAAATATCAAAGTCAACTAAATTTTTTTTGTTCAGGTTTTTCATTTTTCCGTTTGGTTCTATTTTCCTTTTGTGGCATTCATATTGTTGGAATTTAGTAATGCTTTTTTTAATATTATATCTCTAATTTATAGATTTTGCCCCGTTCTTAATTTTTTGGATCTAACACATGTAGGGTTGGAGTTGTGTCACGCCCTCATTTTTAATAATCAAAATCCATATAAAATCCACGTAGGATAGATCAAAGTCATACATATATTCATTGAAAAGTCAAAGTGAAATATCCAATTCCAAATCAAGTTCAACATGTCTCTAGGTACCGGATACCCATACCCAAATACACAAGTTTGAAAAGGGTTTGACGTTATTACATAACTTGAAATTGTCAAAAGTTTAAGAAAAATTAAAATTTACATAATCATCTTCCAAAAAATATTAAGTATCAAGATGAGATGAGGGAAAGAGGGTCAGCAATGAAAACGCATGGTGGTCAAGGGTTACAGCTGCCCAGATGGGGATTTCAAGGCATACAGCTGGTCGCATGGTGCAATGTCTAGCGGGTTTACAAAAATGGAGGGCTGTCTTTTGGGCCCCACTTCTCTACTCAACCGAAATGGTTGAAAAATTACTTCAAGTGCTTCACGTGGGTCATGAGAAGTACCACAGTTTACTCGTATAATGGACAGTGTGTTCCTTGTCCATTTTGTCGACTTAAAGGACTTTTAGTGGGTCCGTTTCCATGTGAGACCCCAATATTATGGTAGTGCACACAAATTTTGTCATGCTTGTTATGTATAATTATCCCTATCCTTGCGGGTTGTGTAAGGGCATCCTATTTTCCCACCCCGGCGGGTTGTGCCGGGGAGTACGCAATTTTCTTTTCATTTCTTTATTTTGATTTTGTCCTCCCTGGGGTATGCCCCTTGTAGGCTGTATATTCGCTTAACCCCTTTTAATTTCAAGCTAAATTACCCACACAAAAAAAGTATCAAGATGACAAAATAACTTCATGATTCATGTATGCTTCAAACCATGCATTCACACTCCAAGCATCCGTCTCATGCTCCTTGCCGATTACCTGAAAATGATAGGGTGAGCTCACTAGCCGAGTAGGAAAATCATTCTACAAACGCTAGATGTATAAAGTATGATATGTGCACGTGAAGTTGAACACCATGAATGATTTGAACAAAGTATGACAAAGAGGACTAAAGCAAGTGATAAATGACCACAAAGTACACACGTGTCCAAAGAAATACCAAAGTATCCAAAAATAACACAAGTGTCCATCTAGCTCATTCGTCAACCCTTATGCCATCACAAACGTGTCAAGTGCCCACGTTCAACTATATTCACATTTGAAAACATAAATCTCATTAGTTCATCATTTTTAAGCTTGCTGATATTGAAATCCGCTTCTGAGTCTTTTGGGCCTCGTGAAACCCATGTCCGAGTCTTTTGGGCCTCGTGGAACTCACTGGAACCCTTGTCCGAGTCTTTTGAGCCTCGTGGAACTCATGCCTCGAGACTCACCCAATGGTGGCCTGAGTAATCACAAACCAATTTGTAGTCAAACTTTTCCATTTTAAAGAGCTGCGTGTCCCTCAAGTGTCCTTTAACTGTCCACATCAAAATGGATTCATTTTCTTTCAGAACCATGTAATTGTCCATTACGTTGCGTCATCACGTAGTGTCCAAGAATATGCTCAAATATCATGGGATTTAAGAAAAACAATCAAAGGTACAAGAATTTAATTAGAACAAGGTTTTCAACAAAGCCATGGAATGTAGGTGATGAATTAGGTAAGTACATGGTCAAACCACCCGACCGGAGGTCAAAGGAGGGCCAAGCAAACAACCCAATCAACAAGGTGGTCGATAATAGGTAAGATTTAAGTTAAAAAAAACATTGGAAGAAGGCCCGGAACAACCGGAAAAAAAAAACTCATAGCAATTTTGATGTCCAGAGCCATCTGGTATAGATACCCAAAAATGGGGTATCAATACCAGATGCACAGCAAAAAAATAGAACTGCTGGTATAGATACCCGAACGCGAGGGTATTGATACCAGGTACACAGCAGAAAAATAGAAACTACTGGTATAAATACCCAGGCACAGGTATTGATACCAAATCGTTTCGTGGAAATTTTTTTACAGATTTTCAGATTTGGTGGGGGTTTCAATCCAAACAAGAACAACTTAAGATTCATCAAAACATGGATCAAAAAACTACACAAACACTTAGAGGGAGTAGAGATCAAAGATTAAACAAGGTCAAAGCCCATATTCATGGTGATATTCAAGATCAAAACCCATATTCATGGTGATATTCAAGATTGACTAAAAATTTATGGGCAACACAAACATATATGCAACAATTCAACAAAATATAACTCGACGGAGTAGAAATTTGTCCCCTACCTCAAGATCAAGCTTCCAATAGGTGAGAAATGAAACCCCCATGCTTGTTCTTGAATTCCAACCAAAATACACCTCCTCCAAGCGAAACCAAAGGTACTCAGACTCTAAATAGCGCGTAGGTGAAGTATTTATGGTTGGATCATGAAGTGTTTGCGTGAGAGAGGTTGATTTTGTGGAGTATTGGAGAGATTTTGGAGAGGGGGGAGAGAGAAGAGGGGGTCAGCTGATTTTGGAGAGGGAGGGGGTTTGTTTTGTTAAAAAAAAAAATCTCGACCAATATACACCTCCCACATTACACATACACCCCTCATGTTCCAAATGCGTTATAAAGACACCCATGTGTAATTACTAAGTCCACATTAACCCCTCTTTAATCTTTTCATTTCCTCACATTTTCCAAATGTTATTTCCGGACTAATGCATAAAAATATGGGTCCTTACAATTTGGGTTGTTGTTGTGCAACTCTGTGCACAGCAGGTGCTGACATCCAGGTTGTTCGTTGCTCGGATGGACGTCCCAGATTTTATCTTGCATGCATGACAACAAACGGTTCAGATGCAAAGGTGCCAAGGTTCTGGGCCGTCCATCCAAGCAACGGACGGCTCGGATGTGCACAACACCTGCTGTGTACCGGGCTGCACAACAGCAACCCCAAATCTTGTAGGGTTCAGGAAGCAAAAGAATTATATTTGCAAAGGGAAGCAAAAGCATTTAGTTTCGATCATTGTTGGAAAAAGTTGCAAGACAGTGTCACGTGGTAGGAACCTCCAACCACAAACTCACATTAAAAGAGATTTTGCCCCTCGGTCCCCTAATTCTTCTCTGATTCCTACAAGTTGATATGAGCCACAATCAAGCTACAAGTGGAGGCAGCGTTGACTTATCGATTTTATTTTTTTTTTGGGTAAATCAGCTTGAAATTAAAAGAGGTTAAGCGAATGTATAGCCTACAAGGGGCATACCCCAGGAAGGACAAAACGAAAAGAAAAAAAGTGCGTGCTCCCTGACACAACCCGCCAGGGTGGGAAAATAGGAGGTCCTAGCACAATCTGCTAGGATAGGATAGATAAGTAAGCGTAGCTAAATGATGTCATGCACAACCCGTAAGGCTAGGATAAATAGCAAAATGTTTTAACTGCATAATACATGGAAAGCATGTGATTTCTTGCTTGTGTAAAGTGATAACTACGAAACGGTCAACCCTCAACAGTAGAAACAACAACGGCAGAGTAACCGGACCAAATGAGATGAGCTTCTAGTAGTTCGGTAAGCAATTATTCCCAAGGGTACCCTCCCATAGAACCATTATACTGAACACATGCCTAGTTTGCCACTCGCTCCAAACATCACAGTCCAAGCTCCAAAGCCATCATTCCTCCACTGTTTCCAAAGGCCATCCATATTGGTAGTATCTTATCGATTTTCACGTACTCATCTGGTATTCAAGCATCCTAAACATTGCAGTTGTTTTCTGATGCCTATATATGAACGTTGCAGTTGTTTTTTGATGCCTATATATGAACGTTGCAGTTGTTTTCTGATGCTTATATATTCCGACATATCCGTTGTGTCTACTTTTTTAACAAATTAGTCGTTGTGTTGTTGAATAGTGTGAAGGATGCGAAGAAACAATTCACGAATCATGCAAAACTGCCATTGAAATTTGTCGACAGGAAAGACTTGATCTTCAAGAAAGTAATCTCTCATTAATTGCTCGTTCGCACCGACTCTATTTCGAGGGATGTGTCGGCGACCGCATTAAGAGCCACCATACACACCCAGGGGTTGCCCCAGCAGTTAGGGCGAGTGCCTGACTTTAGGGGCAGTCCCTTTGGTCAGGTGTTCGATTCCCCGTAGGGTGAGTACCTGTGCTAAGTGGGGGGCCATGACTGGTGTGGGTTGCGCAGCTCCCCCCGAGGTTTGGGTTGTACAGTGGGTCCAATTAGTGGCCTATTGTAGGGCTATTCCTCGGTTATCAAAAAAAAAAAAGAGCCACCATGTTTGCTTTGTCGACTTGATTGGTGTGTTTTCATTCTGTGTTACTCCGATGGCATCGTAGTGATTATTTTTCTTCTACGATCGTCGTCATCATTAGATAAAGAGTCAAAATCTCCTTAAGAGTTGCTTTATTTAATTTGCTCGTTGTGTTGTGTGTTGTTTATTCAACATATGTTTGGTATTTTTAAAGTTTTGAAAAATTAGGTGGAACTAATAAAATTAGGTTGGGAGAGGTAGATGGGAAACATATGGAGTATAAAATAATATAGGTGACACCAACATAATTTGTTAAGATGCATAGAAAATTAGTTGTGAACGAAAGTTTTTTTCTTTTTTAGGTAAATCAACTTGAAATAGAAAAATGCTAACTAAATATACAGTCTACAAGGGGCATACCCCAAGAGGAAACAAAAGAAAGAAAAGAACAGAAAAGGAAAATTGCAGGAAACTACGCCAAGTGGCTACATAAGACCATAAATGAAGCAACGCGTGTTTCCTATCCATCTAGAAAGAGGGAATGGAAACACATGACAAAAGTAACGCGAATAGACTATGAAACTTGAAAATCAATCTTGGGACAAGGCATGTGACCGCCCCACACTGAAAGACTATAACCGAGTGATGTAATAATTGCTTAAATGAGCCCCAAGAGTGAGCTATTGCGGATTCTGAGAAAAGGAGGCCCATAGTTGCAACCCATAAATGTAATGAAGCCCATATTAGAGTGGACCATGGACTGATTGCTACTGGGTCGAAATGATGAAACAAGAGTAGTCTGGAGGAATCTTCAAAACTTGGTGCAAACTTCCTCTGATTGGGCCTAGGACCTACAGCTAGGCCGAATTGATCATGATAATAAATGGGCTGGATCAACCATGGGGTTGCAAGGATGACTTTAACTTGTTAACTCTACTTCCACAACGATGTGGATTATGCAACAACTCTAGAGCATGCACAACCACCTGTATTACACTAGGACAACCCCCTAGTGTTAGGCTATATAACCTAGTGGAGAACATTATATTACATGTAACGAAATAAAAGGAATAACTCCCCTGTGACATCCCCAACCAGGTAGGCAGAAAATGAATAAAACGATTGTGGTTCTCCACATCAAAACTCCAGTTGATATAAAGGGGCTAACTGAACAGTAATATGCAGCCAACACCATTAAACAACAAGCAAAAATTACAGCAGTTGGGTCCTCAAAGGCGATAAAAAACAACTCTTGCATACTTCTCGTACCCAACTAGAACCTGGAAATGGGGCTCAAAATCGAGTATAAAATATTATAGTACCATGTACCACATAATAAAGGAAAAATGGCACCCATGACTGAATGTGCTCACAACGAACAGAGTAAGATGATACTTGATCAAAAATATCATAACAAAACGTGCTCAACAAAGATGTAATGGGAACACTGAAGATTGAGTCCCAAATTTAACAAAAGCGATAAATCTCCAACAAAAGTCTCCAACACACCACACTGTGTGTGGAGCCCACACACATGGGCTCCACACACCGTGTGAGTGTGTTAGAGACTTTTGTTGTACATGTATCATTGTTGTAAATTTAAAGAGGCTCACACTACATCTTCCTTGAAAGCTCACCTCTTCTAATCACTCTCTAAAGGGTCCGAACTCCATCCATTATCCTCAAAAAACTTGCCCGCGATTTATTACCTCCATTTGCAAAGGAAGGTAGAGGTTCAAACATTCTCCTCACCTGGGGTATCACACATATGTAGTAGATCACACAACTCAACTTCTAGTTCAAAAACAATCCCGACAATAGCCGTGAATATAATTTCCACACCAGCAATTCTGACTGAGATCTAACCATACACGAAAGGTAAGAAAGGCCTTACAACAAAGCTCAACACCACCACAGAAAAAACAATGTTTTGATGCATGCACTAGTTGGTCTGATGGGAATCACCCATTTCCTTTCGGGATCCATCCTCTATATGCAAGTGCTGAGTTGTACCTAAATAACAATACAAACTGAGGAAAACAACATCAGTAGCAAAGGAAAAGTAACTACTATGATCACAAATTCAAGTGGGATTAAGGCCCCATTCTCTGATTAACCTTCTAGATTGTGAATCTTTTTTTTTTTTTTTGGATAAATAGATTGGGAATCTTTTTCTTTTTTTTTTGGATAAATAGATTGTGAATCTTTTTCTTTTTTTTTTGGTAAGCCAAGCTTGAAAATAAAAAAGGCTAAATGAATATACAGCCTACAAGGGGCATACCCCAGGGAGGACAAAATAAAATAAAGAAAAGAAAAAGAAAACAAGAAAAGTGGGGAGGCCAAACGGCTACAAGGGATAGGATACACTACAATGGGAGATGGGCATAGAGCCACAAGGTGGAATAGAATCTAAATCTAATTAAGAAACTAACTAATGAAATGTTTCTAAGCCATCTGTGAGAGAGGGCAGAGAAACATCCAAAATCCTGAGATACTCCAGCCAAGTTGATGATGTAATATGGGTGAGATAGGTGAAGATGGACTTGGACTAGTCCAATGTGAGGAGAACCACTTGCAACATAGAGGACACTCCCCTCTATTGGACCAAGACCAACATAGTGGCAACAAAATAATTGGATGACATCCCCCTCCAAGATAGGCAAACCGAAGTGTAACAAAATAATTGGAATGAATTAAGAAGGACAACACATTTACAAAACGATTAGAGGACATTCCCCTCTAATAGAAGTAAGCCAGCACAGTGGTAATATCTTCCTCACACAGGAAATCATGCAAGGGTACCACAAATCCACCTCTTCCCCCAAATGTGCCATGAAAGTGGACATCATGAAAGCATATGACAATGTCAAATGGGATTTCTTATGGGACACTCTTGAATGCATGAACTTCCACCCCAAAATGATTACATGGTTAAAAGCTTGTGTTACCACAGCTAACTACACTTTGAATATTAATGGTGAGCCTACTGGCAACATTAAAGGTGCGAGAGGGCTTAGACAGGGTGATCCTTTATCATCCTACCTTTTTGTAATTGTCATGGAAGTGCTCACCTGTATTCTAAAAGATAGGTCTAGTAGACCTGACTTTAGGTTCCATTGGAGATGCAGTCAACCCAAAATAATCAACTTATGTTTTGCTGATGACCTTATGCTCTTTTGCAAAGGTGATGTAAGTTCAGTCAAACACATCCAAGACTCCTTGTATGAGTTTGAATCCCTATCTGGTTTATCCCCAAGTCCTGGGAAAAGTAGTGTATTCTTTTCTGGAGTGCAACACTCTATCAGAGAGGAGATTCTACTAATGTTAGGCTTCAAAGAGGGTTTTTTGCCTGTGAGATACCTTGGTGTTCCACTACTGTCCACCAAGTTGAAGAACATTGATTGCAAGTCCATGATTGGCATAATCACTTCAAAAACCAAGACCTGGACCAATAGGGACTTAACCTATGCTGGTAGAGTCCAATTGATCAAAAATGTCCTCTTTTCAATGCAAACCTATTGGTCTTCCCTCTTTATACTTCCTAAAAAGGTTATTAAAGAGGTTGAGATCATTCTCAGGTCTTTTCTGTGGTCTGGTCCCGATCTCAAGAAGACTGGAGCCAAAGTATCTTGGGAACACTTGTGTTTCCCTAAGCAGGAGGGTGGCTTAGGTTTCAAGTCTTTTCTCATTTGGAACAAGGCTGCTATAGCCAAACACATCTGGTTCCTTATTTCCAGAGGGGAGCAATCTATGTGGTGTCAATGGGTTAAATCATATTTGTTTAAGGGGAAAAGTGTTTGGGAAATCAAAATGCCCAGTTCACCCTCTTGGGTTTGGAGGAAACTCCTCAATCTCAGACCCATTGTACAACCTCACATTAAGGTTGTGATTGGTAATGGAAAAGCCACATCCCTGTGGTTTGATAAGTGGCACCCCCTGGGACCCCTTGCACATAAGTTTGGTCCTAGAGTTATTTATGACTCTGGACTCACCAAAGATGCTACTGTGGATGCCATCATTAGGGGTTCTAATTGGAGTCTTCCCATTACTCAAACCCTTGAAATTAATGAGATTAGGCATGCTATGAGCTCTATTCCCAGCCCAAACCAGGAACTTGAGGATCATTATAGATGGGACCTTAACTCTAATGGTGAGTTCTCCATCTCTTCCCTATGGAATGAACTTAGAACACAGTATCCAAAGGTTCCATGGCACAACAGCATTTGGTTCCCTGGTCATATCCCCAAATGTAGCATGATTACATGGCTTGCTATACACAATAGACTTTATACTGGTGACAGGTTGGTTTTGTTTGGCACAATCCTTGTCTCCTGTTGTAGTTTCTGTGCTGGTGTAGAATCTCATGACCATAGATTCTTCAATTGTCCCTTCACCTCACAAATTTAGTCAGAAATGCTTGCTCATATCAATGTCAGTTGGCCCTCAAGGTCTTGGGGTGATTGGATCAAACATATATCAACATTCAAAGGCAAGAGTCTAAAAAACTTAATCGTCAAGTTCATATTCACTGCTACAGTTTATCAAATCTGGATTGAAAGAAATATTCGCAAATTTCAAAATGCATCTTGCACTGTACCTATTGTAGTTGCCAAAATACATACAATGGTAAGGTATAGATTGATGTCCCTAGATAGTCTCCCACAAGGACACCATTGTCATGGATTGTTAACTAAGTGGGGGATTATTTGAGAAGTCTATTCACCCTGATTATTGCAGTTCCTTGAACAAGTTCTATAGGACAGGAGTAATCAAGCAGGGCATCCTAAAGGAATCAAGTGTTGATTGCTTACTTACTACCCATTTGGGTTTCTTTGTGTACAGGTGACTATGCATAATGTGAGGGACACAGATCCACAATTTCACTATAACCAAATGTTATGTCTCCAATGGATGGAGGCAATCCTTGGTCTTGTTGTATTGTCTCCAAGGAAGGAGGCATTCCTTGCTTCTGTGTTCTGTCTCCAAGGAAGGAGGCATTCCTTGGTTATCTCTATTATATTTGGTTGACTTACTGAGTTGTGTATACCTATGTATGTGAATGTGTGATTGTGTGCATTATACATGCTTCTGCATATTCTGCTACTGTTAGCCTCATATTATTATTACTTTCTCACAGTGGTGGAATTCAATTGTTGTGACCTGTCATGCATGGGAAAATTGAGTGTTATTTGTGAATTACTATTGTAGCTATTGTGTGATCACTTGCATGAAATACTGCTGCTGTTTTATTCGTTATGAAATGGCGTTGCATGCTCTGGACAGTTCATTGCATGAAGTATCAGATTATGGTATACCAATTCACACTGGACAGTGTTGGGCAAGGGCCATGCTCACGAGTTTTCATATCCATGTAATGCTCATGTTCAATTGCCCACGTTCAATGTAATGCACTCAGGTTGCTACTCAATCAATATGCTCCATGTTACTAATGTTATCACGGGTTGGTATCCAGATAGTGAATCTAGTGCTTTACTTAGGCGGTCATGGTTATAGTTACTATGCTCCATGTTTTATCTCATTTGGACTGCCAACAGCTGGGCAGAGCTGCTATAAGTCATCTTGTGGCCATTTGTGTGGTTGTGTTTTGTCCAGAGCTTAGCTAGCCGCTGCCCAGATTTTTGTGAGGTTGCCTTCCAGTCCAACCCAGTTCGGCAACAGCATCACTGCCTTTCCAGCAGTAAAATCCAGTCCAGTTCGGCAGGTTGCATGTGTTTCCCGTGCATCTCCAGGTTGTATATCCAGCAACAAAATCCTCCACCATCACTGCCTTTTGAGTGTTACTGTCAAGACTCACAGTGATCGTGTGATGACCCGTTTAGCTTGTGCAGTTGTAAGTATGTTCAGAGGTGATTCGGGCCTAGCCTAGGGGGCTGTCCCTTGGCAAGTCTGATCCCCTTTGGGAGGGGGCTTCCTCCCATACCATGATGACGGTTGCTGCACATATACTCCATGTTTTGAATTTCTGCTGGTTGCTCACTAATTTGCACATATAGAGCTCTTGTTATTCCACTTGTCCTCATGGCTAGACAACTCACAGTGGGTCATATCTGGATTCATGCTCTTTAGTCTACATCAAGTTCTAATTCCAATCCAAGTTCCAAGCTATTGCAAGAGGGATCAAAGTCTAACAGAGAGGAGGCTATTGTATTTTGCTATTGCAAAGTTGACTATTGTATTTTGCTCTTTATTCTCCTTCAGAGTGGTGTTTCTCTTCTCTCTATTAGATAGGAGAGAAACACCCCGTAGTTAGGTTTTATTTGCCTTGACTGTTCACCGCCTTATGGCCATCCTTTTCGCACCTTTTCTTTTTCTTTTCTTTTTCTTTTATTTTGTCCTCCTTGGGGTATGCCCCTTGTAGGCTGTATATTATGTTGCCTTCTTTTTTATTTCAAGCTTATTTACCAAAAAAAAAAACATAAAAGATCTGGGAGGACGTCCCCCCTCCAAAAGGGATCTCAAGCTTTCCAAGGGACAATCCCCAAGGATAGGTAGTGATACAATGAAATAGACATGTCATAGAGAACAGCTCATCTATTTACCAAATTCATCTGTCCCAGAAAATGAAATGTCAATTAAAGCCCAGAAGTGATGAATCAAAATACCATCGCTGCTCAGGAATGATAGCATACCATGCAACATAGCAGCAGAATCAAAGCTACTGCCCAGAAAATGGCAGCCATAAACAGCACAGAATCAATGCTACTGCCCAGAAAATGGCAGTACAGAATCAATGATGTTGCCCAGAAAATGGCAGCCCAGCAAGCAAATAGTCTAACAGTGAAAAACATAGCAGCAGATGTAAGCCATAAACAGCAGCAAATGTAACAGCAAAACGTGCACCATAGCAGCAGATGAAGTTGC
Organism: Vaccinium myrtillus; assembly: GCA_016920895.1. Taxonomy (NCBI): domain Eukaryota; kingdom Viridiplantae; phylum Streptophyta; class Magnoliopsida; order Ericales; family Ericaceae; genus Vaccinium; species Vaccinium myrtillus. Next base: position 20,555,418 of record CM029274.1, read on the forward strand.
TAAGGGGCATACCAGAATAGAATCAATCCATCACAGCAGTAAATGTAATAGAAATACACCACACAGTAGGTGTACCAAAACACAGCAGCAGTCTAATAGAATTGAACCACAGTGGCCTACCAGTAGGCCCAACAGAAGACATAGCAGCAGTAGACACAGTAGATCCAACAAATGCACCATGAGCAGTGGGACATGCAATGCAAAGCTAATAGTAGACTAAAGGCAGCAGCAGTGTAGCACAGAGTAGAATTAGTACAGAGATGACATCAAACAATGTGGGTGTGTAACATCAATAGGTGCAGCAAAGGAAATAAGACACGATCAAATTCCTCAGAATATAGTCCTCACCACATCTACACACCCTCGAAATCTGACCTCCCACTCTCTTTTCAGATTGTGAATCTTTGGAAAACACCAAGGATAATAATCTAGATTTTACAGTCAAGCAAATTTTATGCACAACCACAGTGAATGGAGAAGCTGTGTTTTGGAATTTCCTTAGATTTCTTTCAATATAAATATAGTAAACTGTGACCGTGAAAACTAATTTTATTATAGTGAGTCTTAAGGATTTACCCTTAAAAGTAGAGAGGAACCCATACTTTAATGGCATTCAACACTTGGGAAAAATATGGGCAATTAAAGAACAAGGGGTCATGACTTTCAACACCACCACAAAAACTACAACAGGAGACAGCTTTGGTACCAAATAACACAAGCCTATCCATAGTGTAAAGTCTGTTTAATATAGCAAGTCAAGTGATGACACTGCATTTAGGAACGTAAGCAGGAAACCAAACTACTTTATACCAAAGGACAAAAAAGAAAGTGGACCCTAAGTGACTCCCAAAATGAGGAGATGGTGAATTTTCCAGAAGGAGTAAGAGACCATGTACAATGGTCATCTTGGTCCAGATTGGAAGCCACAATTGGGGGTAAATTGGTCCTTATCTCATTGAGTTCCAAGGTTTGGGTGATTGGAAAATGCCAACTTGTAGCTTGAATGATTTGAGAGACTACAGAATCCTTTGGGCAACCTGAATCGTAAGTAACTCTATCTCCAAATCTTTGAATGAGATGACCAAGCCTACAAGGCTTTAAATTTGTAGCATTCTTTTTAATAAGAAAAGGTTGGGGGAGTCGAACATTGGGTCAGACAAATCAGATCAAGCAATCTGGCCTAATTCTCATCTTATAGAAGCCCTACCATGTTCTGCTATACTCTAGAAAAGTTTTACAAGCAGACCTCCTGGTTATGTCCATGGTGGTCAATCATCTTATGTTAAGCAATGCTTGTGTTTGATAATGTCCTACATAACATGTCACAAGACTGTTACCATAAGATGGAAAGATCATAAGCCAGTTCTTAACATCAGAACACAAATATGAAACCTAGCATAGTAACAAATTATTTACCCAAAATAAAAGCATAGTAACAAATTTCACCCCCAAAGGTACGAATTGAAGAGTGACGAGGGCTCAAGTCTTGCTTTCACTTTGGAAATACTTTTCTTAGATGGAGTAGAGAAAAAAAGGAAATCCATTTCTTAAATCCGAAGAAAAAATCACGGCAACTTTGCTTTCCATTCATATGCAAACAGCTAGCCAAATCAACTTCTTTCTCTCACGCATTTATCGCGTCTAAGAAGTTAAAGATATACAGTATATGATACCTAGAGTACCTCGATCACTATCGATGGCTTGCTTGTCTGCAGGGATGCTAGTTTAGTTGAGAGAGATAATGCAGAGTCAAAAAATTAATGGGTCTTTTAGGAAGAGAAACAAAACCAAATACAAATCCAAAGAAAGCTAAGGAAAGATAATAGAATCTCACCAGATCGGATGAAGCAAGAACAACAAATACTTCGGTCGTTGTTACTCACCCGACCACGTATAGTCTAGAGAAGAAGAAATCAGATCCCTAAAGAAGTATAACTACAATTAGATTGATGATAAACCCAAAAGGATGGGAACAATTAATTTTCTGAACAATTTGCAATGACTGATTGGTACACTAGTATTATCATTTGAAGAGTCAGACTCATGGCTATTACTTCTAGATATCTGGGTATGTTATCCTAATCTTCAATTTTCTAAATGTGCAAGGCTGCAAACTGTCTGTGATGAGGCTTAAGTGGCTAGTGTTATTCTTGCTGGACCTATTATTGAGTTGAGTGACCTACCAAATTATGTGATTTCCAGTGAGTTGTGTGCTTGTGCCTCAGACCTTATTTCATGAGAGGAGGTAATATATAGTGGGGGAATTTGGAAAGGATCAGGTGAGGGAGTTTGGAGCTCTAGAGAGAGAATAAGAAGTTGTGAGTTTCCTAGGGTGGTGAAGGTGAGCTAGATATCTTTCTAGGATCTCAGAATGTATGCTTTGCTGCTCATTTATTCCTCAATTGGCTGCATTTTGAAACCTACTTTTGAATGTTCTGCTCCATTGATCATTATTTGCATGCATGTATTGACTTGGACCTGAGTATGTTCTCCTAAAATTGATTTGATCGTTGTCTGTTGAATGTGTTGATGTTCTAACATCCTGGATACAGTTTGATCTTATTACTGCATGTTGTCTGCTATGTTGTATAAACCTAGATTCCCCTCACTGTGCATCCACTGTTTTCCTGGATACAGTGTGTGTGTCCACAGTTCATGAGTGGGTTGTTTTGTTAAGTCCAGTTCCTTTCTCTGAATTCCTGTTATGCGTTTGATGTATGTTTGGTGTTTTGCTTCATGTGTGGTGTTTTGGCCTAGCCTTGGGGGGCTGTCCCTTGGCTTGTTTGATACCCTTTGGGATGACGGTGGTTGTCCTCCCGTACTATCTGCTGCAAATGGGATAAGCCCTCATCAAGTTCAAGTAAAAAACTATGATGTTTAATGAACCCACCCCTCGCTGCCATCTGCATCTCATTTACTGCACTTCTGGGATTTGCTAAGGATTGTTGTTGTTGGGATAATAGCATTTTGGTTGATTGCTTCACTTCATTGTCCAGCTTCCTGCAATCAAAAGTCCAGTAAGGGACTCTTCTCTAAGTTCTTGAGGTCGTATTGATGTACTATGTTGATTGTTTTGTGATGACATGTTGCTGCTGATGTATTGTTTATTTTCTATAGTTGTAATGCTCTATGGGGGGTTGTCCCACATTTTGTAAACTTATCATGTTGCGGTTTTTATGGGGTGTTTCTCCTTCATCTTCTAGATGAGGGAGAAACACTCTACCCCCTCACTCCATGTAGCCAATTGGCCCTCCCCACTTTCTTTGGCAATTTTGCCTTAGAAGTTTTTGTCTTTTTCTTCTTCTTTTTTTCTTTGTCCTCCCTGGGGTATACCCCTTATAGGCTGTATATTCGTTTAGCCCCTTTTATTTTCACGCTTATTTACCCCCAAAAAAAACTCTAGTATGAAGAAAAATGGTTGCCAATTCCAATTTGCAAATATCTGGTAATATCTAGCAATCTAACGAACCAAAGAACAAATGATGGAAAACAAAAAGATAACTACCAAGACGCTGACAACTTGAATGGGAATCAATGATGTAGAGAACCTGTTATCTTGAACCATACAATGACGTGGAAAGTTTATAATGAGTTCACAAAACAAATGTGCTCAACTGCTTCAGCTTTATGGAATGCCTACTTTCCATAGCGAAACCAAAAAGGCCTGTGGTAAAGAGTAGAATGAAGTATTACAGAATGCCTACTTTCCATACTGAAACCAAAAAGGGTTGTGGTAAAGAGTAGATTATTTTACTCGTTTATTTCATATCCAACAAGCTTGTAGAAGATCGATGGGTACTAATGCGGGTTGGTACGCAGGTAACTCAATGGTTAAGCTTAATAGTGATTAATAATCTCTTGATTTTCAGTTATTTGGGGGTTTTGAGCTGTGGGTTTAAATTGTTCCCAATCTAGAAATGTAAAAGGGAGGAAACTACCAATGGGTTTTGATAACCCTTCAAAACAAATTCTGGTTTTCTTGGCTGGAGATTACTTCGGTTGTGTGAAAGCAAGGGGTTCCGTTCTTCATTTTCTGGGTTCAGATGAGTTTGGAGAAGAAGAGAGTGGATCTCACGCTTCATCCGCGACTGGGCTGTCTCTGGACTGGAAACCGTGGGGTTTTGCCTAGCAGACAGACCACGTTTGGGGCAGCCAAACTCACCCAAAACCGAGAAATTCTGGAAAAGTGGAGACCGCGGTCCTTTGCTTGGTCCATTACAAGAAAATGTTCTTTGGAAAAAGGCTGAGTATCCAGCTGTACCGCAAGTAGGGCTGTAAATGAACTGAGCCGTTCGTGAACTATTCGAGACTCGACTCGATAAAGGCTCGTTCGAGTTCGATTCGAATACTAAACGAACTGAACCTGAACCTCAATTTTAGGCTCGTTTAATAAACGAGCCGAACTTGAGCTTGACAATAATCGGCTCGATTAGGCTCGCGAACTTGTAATATATGTATATCTCAGAAGAATTTCCTATATAACCTTGGATATGTATAAACTTTTACATATACATAGTGAAAATTTTATAATTTGTACTTGTATAAACCAATAAAAGTATTATAAACTTATATTTTACTAATATGTTTTTATAATTTTATACATGTATGAACTTATTTATGTACAAAATAGATTTTTTTTGTTGTTCTAGACGTATATTAGAGCATAAATATCTAATATTTTTTCCTCGTTAAGGCTCGTGAACAAGTTCGAGTTCGATTCAAACCCAGGCAAGTTCGGCTCGAGCTCGGCTCGTCAAATTTTCATTGAGTTCGAGTTCGGCTTGAGTTCGTTTAAAAATTTAATGAACGAACTTGAACATTCTAAAACTCGGTTCGATTCAGCTCGTTTACAGTCCTAACCGCAAGGCATGTCTGGGGCCACACACTGTACTGTGAGATCCATGACAGGTTGTCTCTATGTCCACATCCTTGGTCCCACCTAGGGCGTTGGAGTTAATAGAAAGTTGGGCAGGACGCCCGAAAATCAAATGATGGGCCTTTGTGCCCGAAAACCTACAAAGGCCTTTGTGCCTCTAATCAATTTTATTCCTATCCTGGCAGGTTGTGCTAGGACTACCAATTTTTCCACCCGGCGGGTTGTGCCGAGGAGCACGCAATTTTCTTTCTTTTCTTTATTTTCGTTTTGTCCTCCCTGGTGTATGCCCCCTGCAGGCTGTACATTCGCTTAACTCCTTTTAATTTCACGCTAAATTACCCCCAAAAAAAACAATCTTGTAGAGGCTATACCGAGACTCCAACGTTTACAAGATGTGATTCAAGATCCCTACTCCACATCCTGGGGAATTAGCAAATTCCATCTTATTTGCCAAAAATGTTTCAAAATCTACCCTAGCTCTCTTTTTTTTTTTTTTGTTCTTCAGAATCTCTTATATTCATATTGTCTCATAAAATTCACAGTTTTACCAGATCCAAGTCGCAACATTGCTAGTTGCTAAAGAGTTTACTCTTCAAATAGCCTGTAATATGGATAACAATAAAGGGAGGATAATCTGCCACCCTCCCCGTTGTCCAGAGTTCGACTCCTGGGCCTGTACCAGGAGTTAAAAAATCGTTCCTGGCTCTGTGGGCGGGGGTAGGAGGCACTCCACTGGTGCCCCATTGGCAGGTCCCTTCCTTGGGTTGTGGTTAAATCTGGCTGGCAACTGGTGACCCCGGGGCCAGAGCCTGAGGGTGCAGTGACGTCCATTGCGGAGCACCTTTTTTGTAAATCAAAAAAAAATAAATAAAGGGAGGATAATATCAAGTTTCGTTGCACCAAATCTTCCTCATGGAAAACCTCCAAACTTTCATTGAAGTCCTTAGTTCCACGTGAAGTTCTATTCTTGCCCTCTCACTAGAGGTTATTCCCAATCCAAAGCCCTCGTTCCATTGATATATAAATTCATTCAAGTTTAGTGACAAAAAGGGGTTGAGAACTTCTCTGTCCATTCTAGAGAGAGAATGCACTCCCCCTTGAATCATCACTATATTTTTTTACTGAAATCCTTCAAACTTTCTGTTTGTATGGATTATTTTTTGTTATTATCATTTTCTCTTGCTGGGTCTATGTTCTACTATTGTAGAAATGGGTCTTTGAAAGGACACGAAGATTAGATCTTAGTTACCACCGATTCACTCATGGGTGCTCTCACTCTTCCCATGAAATTAATTATCTCGGTGCTGCATGTTTAGCCTTAGTTTGTGGCAACCGAAGGATGCAAGGAAGTAATTGGTCTCACTGGGGATTCAAAAGATGTGCATCAAAAACCAGTGCTACTTTTGTATTCTTCGAACAAGATCTGATTTCTCAGATTTACCCACAAAAAAAAGTCGAATTTTTTTCTTTGATCCGGGGATTTTTCTTGGGGCTGGCTCTATCTATCATGATATTTAGCTTGGTTGGGGAGCTCACCTACCCCTAGCCTATCCTTGACTATTTGATAACACCGTGGGCGATTCTTTTACTTTCATGATCTTGCTCTATCTCTTTCTTTTAAATATCTCTTTCTGTGTTTTTTTCATTAGTATTGATTGCGATTCTCTTAGATCTGTGTTGATTATGAGAAGTTTTTGTTGTTTCTTCTGTTTTCTAGTGTTATAGATGATGAATGCGTTGAAGGCTGCAGCACCATTTATCTTTATATTTTATATAGTGGGGGGCAAATACGTCTTTTACCTCCTCCCGTTAACAAAGTTAGAGGTCAAGAGGTTTTAGTAGTTAGAGGGGGTCTCGTCGTAGTTTTTTTCTTGCGGGGGTGTTTGGTGAAAAACGTTAACTTACAGAGGGTGTCCCAGTAAATAACCCTAAGATTACGGTGAAGATTCGCCAACTAAACCATCCATTACAACACTACCTAACAGGAATGTGTTAACACAAATGCATCTGTGAATCGCTAAACTCAAGCAGTTTCAACACCAACCAGTGATAAATTAACCCAAGAGAGGAAGAAAAAAGACAGTAGGAGGCTTAATCATCACCTCTTTAAGTGCATTGTGTGAAACAAAGGAGTATTTTTACAATCTAGTGAAAAGAGAAGCCAATACACCGACAGCAAAGCACATAATGGGTCCGCCGTTCTTTATTTACGAGGCAGAGACCACCAGGGCACAAAATAGCTTTCACATTTCAATAAAGGCGGCCCCTGCAGTTGGGAGCTCCACAGTGGCACCGCTCTCCTTCTCCAGACAGCAGCTTGTATCGGTAATCATATGTCAGTTCTTCACCCGCGTCTATCTGCTCACAAATATTAATCAATCAGCATTAGAATCAAACTAGCTGGTGAATGGCAAAATCATTTATTAGACAATGTATTGCTGACCGCCCTACTACTTGACTATAGGGGTTCTAGACTGCAGTAGCAGGACACATTTTTTTATAGGTGATATGGTATTTTATCAGATAGTCCAAAGTCCAAACGATTAATTGAACCCAAAACTTCTCAGTGGGCATGTCCTTGCTGCCAAAGGCGAGGCAAACCAGCCACTGACCAAATTTAGAGGCTTGAACATACTCTGACAGAAGTGGGTCTCTTTGTGGAGAAAGCTGGGACTGTCAACCAGCATATTTCTAAGCATCTGTATTGCAGTATTGGATATACATAATTCCCTTAATTATCAGGCGGTAGCACAAGTAGAGGCTGGTATTTAGAACCCTTGGGTGGCCATGGTAGAGAAAAATAAGTGCAACAGTGACACTCTCCCAAGTGGTGTCACCAACCAGCTGGAAGCCCCAAACGTGGTTGTCTATCATCTAACCATCCAACTGATCAGTGAACCACCTGTCCCAATTCAGAGATTCCCAATCTTAGTCTGTCACTGCTGCACCCAATATCTACTCTGTGGAAGGTATGGTGTCAACTGTCAAGACCTTCAATTTGATAGTCCTATCCAGATAATCTTGAGCTCATGAGAAATTGAAGGTAAAAAACAAGTTCCCAAAACCCACATGAACTGGAGCATTCATCTGGGAAAGCAAAATGGACTACAATTACGCTCCTGTCATCCTAGATTTATAGCATTGCAGATGTTGAGGAACTTGGCAAAAAGGGTCTTGAACATACATCTCCACTTGCATAGAGACCAATGTGCGCAAGCTGAGAATCCATGCTTTCCACAAGAACTTGGTGATTCACGAGATTCGGTGAGCAGCTACAAGTACAACAAAGTGAAAAGTTAATCATATACGCATGGCATTTAACCACAAGAGACAAATACAATGAATCCTTGTTACTATCTTACTATTTTTCTCCAATGTGAGGACAACCTAAAATGGACACGGACCCGCAATACGCCTTCTGAAAAATTCAGGTCACGACTGGTCGCATGCAACTTGAAAATATGGATATCACATAACTTTGTATGTCGTGGAAGACAAACTTCTACACAACAGTCCTCGTATAAGTAAGTTTAATGAAAGAGATTCGTATAAGTAAGTTTAATGAAAGAGATCAAAAGACATAAATCGACATTGGTTTGCTCTATCATTGTATTCCAAGTTGTTTTAAACCTTGCAACAGGTATGATATAACTAAAATTGATTGACATGTCCCCTAAGTGTCAGAATAATTAGGGGTGGAAATTCTGGACGCAACCTGTTAACATGACGAACACAACACAACGTTTGTGTCGACCACTTTTTGACATGAACACGAATATGACACGACCCACCAACACAAAATTAAACATGACGAATATGACTTGCATAACTAGATTAGAACACGGATAACTGTTTAATTTTTCGGTTTGACTCGTTAACCCAAAACAACACGACTCAAACACGACACGACACGGTGCCAGGCTATGTCAACCCATAGCATGTAGTTTGCCAACAATAGCTTGTACTTTTATTTCCTTAAAGATTAGTTTTTTTAAATTTCCTAATATATCTGATCTCCCAAAATTATGTTTGATCAACTTGTAAGAAAATATCAATGTAATTATGGGGAAAACAACACATGCATATTATTATAGAATCATCACAGAACCTTTTTTTTCCAGATCAAAACCAATTGAACATTGAAGTTTTTAGTCATCGTGTTTCCATGCTAAAAAGTCCAAAATTGATTAAATTAATTTAGGTTAGTGTCCTCAATAATTCTCTTGCAAAATTCTTATTTTATAGTTGTTGGTGCCACGGCCCCATTAATTCCCGAGCAAAATTGAAACGTACGTCAAGTTGTGGCATAAGGCATTTTTCAATGTCGTGATTTGGTTATTGATCACTATGTTTTTTGTTGGTATTATCATTTTTAAAATTACGATGGTGTTGAAAATGTCCTCATTTTTGTTATCGAACTAAATAAGTTGTTCATGAAGGAAGGAAGCATGTTAATGACCACAAAAATTGATTTGGGTCTCTAGGCCTGCCCTCTCTGATGCATTTCAGCTTTGATTTGGGGGCATGGTTCTGCAACAAAACGTCACTGTAGTTCCTCGGTTCTTGGAGATTTAGGGGCCACTATTTCACAGTGTTCTAAAAGTCGCTAGTCGCTCCCAGGTCGGAAGTGTTCTAAAAGTCGCTAGTCGCTCCCAGGTCGGATGGCTGCCGACTAGCGACTCAGGGACTAGTCGGGGAGATTTTTTTTTTTTTTTTAAATATATATTCTCCTTCATCCTTCATAAGTTTTGAGTAAGTAGAATAACATAAGTCGCAAATCATCAAATAAAAATATAGTGGCAACTAAAACCACAACAAGAATAATTAATCCTTAGTGACAAGCCACAACAACAATATACAGTGTGTTAATTTATTGATTTATTCTACAATCTACAGCACGTGGAAACTGTTTTTTAATGTTTACTGTTTTTTAATGTATATTCTACAATCTATACGTGGAAACCACAAACCTTAGCCTCTCGTAATGATAGATAAAGAGACAATTAAATTATTAAAACTGTTTTTTAATGTACTGTACATCTTCCACAAGTCAGCGTTCTCCAGCAGCACAGCAGCAGCAGCAATCAGTTTGAAGAGGTGAGAAAACAATTTGGGATTTAGGGTAAAAAGTTAAAAACATTCAAAACAATTACACTGCAGCCCCAAAAATTTAGCAAATTCTCTTTTTTTACCCCCATTTTTCCGATTAGTCACTGACTTGTCCAATTTTTTTCGATTCGCGACTTTTCCGATTAGACGACTTGTCCGATTAGTCACCGACTTGTCCGATTAGTCGCCGACTTGAGCCCGACTAAGTCGGCCGGCGACTAAATCAATCGACTAGGCCCTAGTCGACTCAGAGAGAGCCCCCGACCCCGACTTAGTCGCCGACTAGTCCCAACTTTTAGAACACTGTTATTTCAGTGGTATTTTGAGAGCAGCCACTTTGTGCATACTGCCAAACGTTAGGTCTGTCTCCAATCATCCCCACCCATACCCCCAATGATTGGGGACTAGATGGGTTCTGCTATTGTTGTTATGCTCAACATTGCCAATATTTTATGTAGTTCACTATGTTTTTTGTTACTGTTATCATTTCTGCGATTACGATGGTGTTGAAAATGTCCTCATTTTTGTTATTGAATTAAATAAGCTATTCATGCGCGACATTGCTAAATGCATAATTGTATGTACATTTTCAAATAAATATATATATATATTGCAAGGGTCTTAACAGCGTCAAACCCAAACATGACACGGTTTGAAGCAGGTCGGGTTAGTGTCAAGATATTTGACACGCTTATGTTAACATGTCTTTTGACACAAACCCGAAAAGACACGAAACTTGCAATGACACAACACGAGCACGGCATAACACGACACGACACGGCACGGCACGGCACAACGCCCACCCGGCCACCCCTAAATAATGTCTAGTTTGAGAGAAGTAAGACAACCACAAAACACGTTCGGAAGACGATAACAGGCCTATTTAGGACGGTCCAATGAGTATCGGGTAGCCATTCAAAAAAAAAATTTGAGTGGCTTGTCGTCTCTTAGTGTCCAACATGGGGTCCGACAAGACATGGTACCTACTCGAGTGTTCATGCTTCTTAGGATACAACTCCATAAAATACCTAAATCAACGAACTATACGCAGATGTTGGAATAACAAAGAATGTCATTTTCAATGAGATTCAAAAATTCCCTTGTATCGTTTTGCTTAAAATTTAAATAACTTCAATCTCATAACTCCACCAAAAGTGAGTGTCTAATGTTACTCGGATTAGGACTACGTTGGATCCTTAAGGAACAAGATTTGAGAATGCTAACTCTTTACACTTCTTCTTTCTCCCAATAAATAATTTAAACAGCCGCATAGACAACTTACTCTGGGAATTGAATGGACAGAGGGGTTTGCAGCACGGTCTCCTAGATTCTATAAATAAAATGATGTTTCCACTATGAAGAATCAATCAAAGAGATGCAAATAAAAGTACATCTCTTCATTGCTTTTCTGCATTTTCTCTTACGTGAAATCAGGGCTTGGACTATCCAAAAGATGTGGCCCACTGTCCCCACTCAATTTTACCCCAAGTCAAATAACAAGGAGAAAACTCTCTCTTTGATTTCATTTCTTTAAGAGGAGTCAAATATTTCCTTTATAAGAAATGAAGCATAACCAAGCCAATCTAGATAATTCTCAAAGATCCTGCCAAAATTAACACCCCTCTCGTTGGGCTTGGGCCAATAAATAGAGGGCTCGTATGATGGAGAAAAACCTTTTGGCCAACTCTTGCACAAGGTCTCAAACACCTTCAAGAGTTGAAGCTTTTTCAAGGTTTGTAGAGGATCACTACGCGCCAAAGCAACATCCTGATTCTCCTATGAGTCTCACAACAACTCCGTCTACGTCTCAAAACTCATAGAGCTTTCAACTTTAATCTCTCCCTTCAAGAGATTGAACAGTGAGTGTTCGAGATCTAGCAATTAAAGCACTCAACCAAACTCATTGTCTTCAAGCTTCTTGACTGAAAGACTCGAAGAAATCATCAAGCAGTTCAATTCGACAATAAGGATTGTACTATGAATCGACAATAAGGATTGTACTATGAATAGATCGTATCAGAGGTCCACCATTTATAAAAGTGTATTCATATCATTTGTGTGAGGAAAAAAATCCTCGAAATGAAGTTAGGAAGCTTAACCATCTGAATTTGGCAATACTAACAACTCAGCTAAAAAAAAACATTTTAAGGGACCAAAAGATATATTAATGAATATGAATATGTATTTGTTTCATATAGCTGACATCTGTTTCTTCGCAAGAAACTCTATGAAGGTGCATAGTGCAAGTTGTGTACCTTTGTTTTTCACAAAAAGCAAAAGACAAATGGCAGCTCATGCATGAAAATGTGGTCACATTTATATTGTTTGGTATGCTGCTTTCCAGTTATTGCTTTTATAGCTTCTGAAAATTAGTAGGCTTAAATAGAGCCTTAACTTCTACGTCTAGATTCCAGGATGCAGGTGATCCTTATGATTCATGAATATGTTGCTGAGTTACCAAGAGAGAGCTCCAAAATAAAGTCCATCACATGGTACCAAAACAGATTACTCCCTCACCTGTGGTTGATATACCGAGAAACATTTCCATAGTTCATTGCGTCAATTAAATATGGGACCTGCCCTCCAATCAATCTGCTCATGTCACCTTTGTCTGTGTCAATGTTATATAAATATCCCCAACCTTCTACTCCATACCTGAAATACACAAACAGTTGATTGTTCATCAGAGTATAAAATATATAAGGAGACTGTACGATAACTAGCAGATGAAAACATCCTTCTGACATAATGTCAAACCTATTCCGCCGCGTATCTGCTTCCTTTTCATCTATAACCTCCCCGACATACTCACACACAAATGTGCCACTCGGGATTGCTTCTCTTGCCCTAACTGCCCAACCCTGTGAACAAACATGAGATAAAATTGATCTAGAACTTATAATAACCAAAAAAAAAATGAAAAGAAGAGTGAAAAGAAGAACAAAACCTTTTTCTCAGTTTTGAAGACTTCTAGCTTGACTTGTACGCCATTCTGCAAAACCCTATTCTGACAAGATCTACTGCAGCGGCATGAGTAATTGCATTCATAGACCAAGTAACCCTCCTGCAGAAACAAAAACTTAATGCAAGTATTTGATGGAGATTCATCCGTTGTAGAACAACTTGAAAGTTCAAATCGCTATGCATAAAAAACAGGCTAAACAGCCGTAGTTGCCTGTCATACAGCAGAAATGGAGCTGCCAAAACAGGATTTGGGAGTTCATAACCCATTGTGTGACATTGCAAAAGAGAGAAGAGAAACAACGTAACAAAACAATCTTATTGCATTAGAAAAGCTTGAGAGATTACAAGACTAATGAAAGGATTATATAGGCTAACCCTAATAACCCTAGCAAAACCCTAATAACATAGAAAAGACTAAACTACCCCGAATAAAAGACAAATAACAATTAACTGAAACCTTAACAATTTAACTGATGCGAAGCCGGAGAGCCTCATGAGTTTCCCAAGGAGATAACAACTGCAAATCAACTACTGCAAAGCCACTACTGCGAATCAACTACTACGAGTCAACTGCTGCGAATAAACTACGGCAAATCAACTACTGCGAAGGTGTTGAGCGATGGAAAACTAGAACATGCGAATAAGAAGAACCGATGCGGAACAGATGCAAATAGGAAGAAGAACCAATGCCGAATCATAGTTGTCAAAGGCGCGCCCAGGCGAGCGCCTAGGCGAGAGGCGCACCCTTTGCGCCTGGGGTACACCCAGGCGAGGCGACTTAAAAGAGGCGACGGAAAGGCGCGCAAAGGCGAGAGGCGCTAAAAAAGTGCGCTTCTTTCAAGTTTAATAACAGCCGTTGATTTTTGTGACTTAGGTTAAAATCTCACCTTGGCCGTTAGATTTTGGATCTCGAAATAAAAGCCCTCAGCTGCTCAGCAGCCGTCCAACACATCTGATCTCTACATCTCTCTCTCTCTCTCTCTCTCTCTCTCTCTCTCTCTCTCTCTCTCTCTCTCTCTCTCTCTCTCTCGATCAGCAAAAAGTCAAGAACGAAGACAGAGTCTTCGATCAAGAAGTCAAGAACGAAGACAGAGTCGTCGAATTCGATCAAGAAGAAGACGTATTTCTCTTGATTTGGTGTGGTATTTCAGCGTGAAAGAAGACAGACAGAGGTGGCTTTCGAACTCGATCAGACAGCGTGAAAGAAGTCTTCTGGCCTTTGTTGATTCGTGATCCTGTCCAAGCTAGGAAGGTACGTAGGCTGTAGTCCAATTTTAAATATAATTTAAGCGTGAATTCATTTAGTATTTTGACATCTGACTTGGCTATGGATTTTAGTATTTCAGCCCTCCCTTCTTATTTCTTTTCCAATTTTTGAATTCATTTAAAAAAGAAAAAAGAAAATAGTGATTACATGACTGATTCACTGATTATTTTAACTTTTCTATAAATATTAAGTTGTCATATAATGAATTTTTGCTAAAAGAGAGGTCAAAGCATCTCCACTCTTGGACCAAATATTTCACCAAATTTAAATTTGAGTAAAAATCACCCAAAAATCCACTCCACTCCTTCACCAAATCCTTCACCAAATTTGCTCAAATTTTTCACCAAATTTGATCAACACCAAATCTTTCACCAAATAGGCAACGGCTCTATTTGTTCCATTGAAGACTTGTTTCTTGTTTCCGAAGAAGAGGAAGAAGATGAATTGACAAAATGAAAAAAAAAAACGGAAAAAAAAAACTGTTTTTGACAAAATGGTGGGAAAGTTTTGGAGCCAAAATGACCAAAAAAAACAGTTTTTGACAAAATTTTAACTAGAATTTGGTTAAAATGTGGTTTTCCATTGGAAGGGGTGATATCAAATCAAGTTTTTGAGTAAAAATTTGGTGTAGGAGTGGAGATGCTCTCAGAGAGACAGAGACTCGGAGGTAGTATTTGGTGTTTCATTTTAAAAAAATATAGAAATTTAAGATCTTATCTTACTGTTAAAAGTGACTCTAGCATAAATTAAATTTAATAAATTAGACTCGTTTGTTTTGTTTTTAGATGTCAAGCGGAGGAGATAAAGTTGATACTAGAACGGATCCCGCATGGAAGTATCACCATTTGCTGGATCCCGCAAACACTAACAAAATGAAGTGTAATTTTTGTAACAAAGTAACCAATGGAGGGGTTAGTCGGGCAAAGAAACACCTTGTGGGAGGTTATAGAGATGTGACAGCTTGTCCAAAATGCCCAGCCGATGTGAAAGAAGAGATTCGAGTGTATATGGGAAATAAAAAATCATTGAAAGAGCAAATGCAAATGATGCCGGATATTGATGATTATGGTTTTGATGAGGACGATGACGATGTTGTGGAGATTGCGACTGCCAGAGGTCGAGGTAAATCTGTTGCAACGGGGAGCAGTCAAGGCTCTGTTTCTAAACCTTGGCCAAAAAAGCCAAAGAGGAAAGGGCCTATTGATGTATACTTCACTCCCGATGCGGATGTTGTGGTGCAAAATCGGAAAGGGAAGCAGCCAACTATTGATGCGAATGACCCATACAAGAAAGAACTAAGAGATCGTGCAGTTACGAAATTCGCAAGGTGGATGTATGATGCCAGTATTGCTTTTAATGCAGTTAAATACAAAAGCTTTGGGCCCGCGGTTGAAGCTATTGGGCAATATGGTCCAGGCATGAAACCACCAAGTTACCATGAGACACGGGGTTAATACGAAAAATTTGATGAAGGATCACAAAGAGGATTGGGTGAAATATGGATGCTCTATAATGTCTGATGGATGGAGCGATAGGAATCAAAAGACCTTGATCAATTGTTTAGTGAATTGTCCAAAAGGAACAATGTTTATCAAGTCCATCGATGCATCGAGCTTTGTTAAGGATGGCCAAAAATTGTTTGAGCTTCTTGACAAATATGTGGACCTCGTCGGTGAAGCCAATGTAGTTCAAGTTGTCACGGACAGCGCCTCAGCTAATGTATTGGCGGGTAATATTTTCTTTCTTTTGGCCAATGTAGTTCAAGTTGTCACTTTGTATTAATATTTTCTTTTGGTTTAAACTTCTAATAGGAATTTGGAAGCAAAGCGACCGAATCTTTATTGGACACCATGTGCGGCCCATTGAATTGACTTGATGTTGGAAGATATTTTCAAGATACCACAATTTAAGCAGGTTTTCGAAAGGGCCGTCAGAATGAATGGCTACATTTATGCTCGTCCCGGCGTACTTAATATGATGAGGCGTTATACCCGAGAAAAGGAAATGGTCAGGCATGCAAAAACAAGATTTGCATCTGCTTTCCTCACTTTATCTAGGATTCATCTACAAAAGAACAATTTGAGGAAGATGTTCCTTTCAGAAGAATGGACAAAAAGCAGATGGGCAAAAGAGCAGGCAGGTAAACAAGTGCAACGATTTCTAATGATGCCCTCATTTTGGAATAATATTGTGTATGCTCTTAAGATCGCGGGCCCTTTTGTTAAGGTGTTGAGATTGGTTGATAGTGAGAGGAAGCCTCCCATGGGATACATCTATGAGGCTATGGATAGGGCGAAAGAAGCCATAGCCCAATCATTTGGTGAAAAGGTTGAGAAATACGAAGAATTCTTTAGGATTATTGACAATAGGTGGTCATTCCAATTGCATCGTCCTTTGCATGCCGCGGGGCATTTTTTGAATCCGGAGTTCTTTTACTCAAACCCACAAGTTGAGCAAGAAGTTGAGGTTATGACAGGGATATATAATTGCATATCAAAGTTAGTTGCAGATGAAGAGACCCAAAATCAAATCACTTCTTAGATGACTATTTACATGAAAGCTGAAGGACTTTTTTCAATACCACTAGCAATTAGGCAAAGAACTACAAGGGCACCAGGTAATTTAAAGCAAACTATAAACTTTATAGTTTCTTTAAAATTTCTAGTATTGATGCCTAATTAGTTCAAATCCACAGCTGATTGGTGGGTTGCATATGGTTCTACGACTCCTCAGTTGCAAAAGTTTGCGATAAAGGTTCTGGGCCTCACATGTAGTTCTTCCGGTTGTGAACGAAATTGGAGTGTATTTGAACATGTAAGTATCTACCTAAAGACGCATGTATTCCTATTTTCTATTAGTTTTTTTAACATCCTTGTATAAAATAGTATTTGATTATCATTCTTGCAGCTCCATAGCAAAAAAAGAAATAGGCTCCATCAAAAACGCCTCAATGACTTGGTGTTTGTCAAGTATAACAGGGCATTAAAACAACGATACGATATGCGAGATACAATTGATCCTATTTCTTTGACAAATGTTGATGAGAGTAATGAATGGTTGCGTGGGGTGTTGGATGGAGAATCGGATGAAGATAATGAGGCGGTGTTTGGGGATACTAGTTTAACTTGGGGTGATGTGGCTAGAGCTTCAGGAGCGGGAGAAAGTAGCAATGCAACAACATCAACAACAAGGGCACGAGCAAGGGCAACAAATCCAATTGATGTAATAGATGAAGAAGAGGCAAATTCTGAAGAGACGGAAGATGAGGAGGGATACAAATCCGCTGATGAAGATGAAGAAGATGTGGATTTACTTGGGATTGAAATTGACGATGATTAGTACTTGCTTTAAATTGGGATAACTACTTGCTTTAATCTACTCTATGCGAGAACCGTAAACTATGTGCGATTTGGTAGGTGTTTTTATTGTTAAAGTGTAGAGAGAGAGACAGAGGTGAAATGTTTTCTCATTACTCAAAGAATGGATCCTACCCAGAGATATACAAGACTCACATGTACATGACTAGACTACCCCTATGAACAGAATACATAACAAATTGAACCTCAACATACATAACTTAACACTCCCCCTCAAGTTGGTGAAAAGATATCTATCAAGCCCAACTTGAATACAATGGGGTGAAAGCTTTTACTACTAAGACCCTTGGTAAATACATCGGCCAATTGGTCTTCGGATCTCACGAAAGGCATGCATATCAAACCGTTGCATAGCTTCTCCTTGATGAAATGCCTATCAATCTCAACATGCTTTGTTCGATCGTGTTGAACAGGATTGTGAGCAATGTTTATGGCTGCTTTGTTATCACAGTCGAGCTTCATAGGACTACAATCAGGAAATCCCAAATCACGCAAGAAGGCTTGGAACCATAAAAGCTCACAAACACCATGAGCCATGGCTCTGTACTCAGCCTCTGCACTAGATCTAGCTACCACAGACTGCTTCTTACTCCTCCATGTAATCAAATTCCCTCCAAGGAATGTGCAATAGCCAGAAGTAGATCGCCTATCATCAATAGAACCTGCCCAGTCTGCATCAGTGAAAGCTTCCAATCTCAAGTGACCATGATTGGAGAACAAAACTCCTTTACCTGGGGCAGATTTAAGATACCTCAAGATACGATAAACGGCATCAAGATGACAAGTACGAGGTTCATTCATGAACTGGCTCACAACCCCCACAGCATAGGAAATATCAGGTCTAGTGTGAGACAAGTATATCAGGCGACCCACAAGTCTCTGATATCTCTCCTTTTCTGTAAGCTCCCCCACATTGCTACTAAGATGATGGTTGGTCTCAATGGGGGAATCAACTGGCTTGCATCCCAACATACCAGTTTCTTCCAAGAGATCAAGGATGTACTTCCTTTTAGAGATAAAGATTCCTTTGTCAGATCTAGCCACCTCCATTCCAAGGAAGTACTTCATAGACCCCAAATCTTTAATCTCAAACTCTTGAGCAAGAAGAGCTTTAAGGCTAGCAATCTCATTCACATCATCACCTGTCATGATTATGTCATCCACATAAACAATAAGAATGGCAATCTTACCATTACTTCTCTTGATGAACATAGTATGATCAGCATGACTCTGCTTGTATCCAAATCTCAACATAGCTTTGAGAAACCTGTCAAACCATGCTCTAGGAGATTGCTTCAAGCCATAGAGTGCCTTCTTCAATCTGCACACCTTCCCCTCGGTCTGAGACGACGAAAAACCCGGTGGAATGGCCATGTACACCTCCTCCTCTAATTCACCATGGAGGAAGGCATTCTTCACATCAAACTGGTGAAGAGGCCAATTTAAATTGGCAGCACAAGAGAGTAGAACTCGCACAGAGTTCATCTTCGCTACAGGGGCAAACGTCTCCTCGTAGTCAATGCCATAGGTTTGCGTGAAGCCCTTGGCAACAAGTCTTGCCTTGTATCTCTCAACTGTCCCATCAGCTTTGTGTTTCACAGTGAACACCCATTTGCACCCCACAGGTTTCTTCCCTCTTGGAAGAGATACTAACTCTCAAGTGCCATTCCTTTTTAAAGCCGTCATCTCCTCTACCATAGCTCCTTTCCACTTAGGTATCATGAATGCATCCTGCCAATTCTGTGGAATAGATATAGAAGAAAGAGATGAAACAAAAGCATAATGCGAAGGAGATAAACGGTCATAAGAAACAAACTGGGAGATGGGATGTTGAGTGCATGATCGAACTCCCTTTCTAAGAGCAATAGGAGCATTAAGATCATCAACAGCAGTAGGGAAACAATTATTACCAGATGAATCAGCGGTAGAGTCCGAAACTGGAGTAGGTAATGGAGATTGGCAAAGTGGCACTGCACATGTAGACTTGCCTTTATTCCTTCGAGAAAATGTCTGCAAATTTGACCTATCCAGTCTTTCCCGACCATCATGGTTTGCTCCTTCTGCAGTTAAAGGTTCTTTCTCCCCCTCACCATGACAAGGTAAAGAATAAGATCACGACTCAGGAGTATGAAATGTCAACATCTCTTCCTGTCTATCATTCTCCCCCTGAAGAGATGAAGTGGACAAAGGATAAAGGGATTCTGCTTCCCAAAAAGTGACATCCATGGAGACATACATTTTGCGAGAGTGCGGGTCATAGCATTTATAACCCTTCTGAGTGGGAGAATAACCAAGGAAAACACACTTGCGGGCTTTGGGATCCAGCTTACCACCTGGGTGCTTAGACACATGAACAAAACACACACAACCAAAGACTTTGGGTGGGAGAGATGAGACCCGAGAACCACCTAAGAGAACCCTAATTGGAGTTTGAAACTAAAGAACACTAGATGGCATGCGATTAATAAGAAAAGCTGCAGTAAGGATAGCTTCGCCCCAAAAGTGTTTAGGAACATTCATGGTGAACAATAGAGAGCGGGCTACCTCAGCAAGATGGCGATTCTTGCGCTCGGCAACTCCATTTTGTTGTGGAGTGCCAACACAAGAAGTCTGAAAAAGAATACCATAGTCATTAAGATATGCCCGAAAAGTCCCATCTATATACTCAGTCCCATTGTCACTACGGAGCACTTTAATATTGGCATCAAATTGAGTACGCACCATTTGGTGAAAAGATTTAAAGCACGAAAACACCTCATTTTTTGCCTTTAGTAAGTACACCCAAGTGACACGAGAATAACAATCAATGAATGTCACAAACCAACGATAACCAAACATGGATGTGACAGGAGAAGGACCCCAGACATCGGAATGAATGACCATAAATGGAGAATCACTTCTGTGATTGACCGGAGCATAAAAGGAGCGTTTATGTTTCGCAAGCTCACAAGCTTCACAAAGGAATCGACTCCGAGAACATTGTTTAGCCAAACTAGGGAACAATTTTTCAAGAATCCCAAATGATGGATGACCCAATCTACGATGCCACTGATGTAACAAAGGAAGAGCTGAACCCGTATCTGCAACAAGAGCTTGACCACATGACAAAGGTGGACAAACCGGATTAGGTGCAGACTCCAGAAAATAAAGGCCCTCATGAGCTTTGCCACTGCCAATCATCCTCCCCGTATCCAGTTCCTGAAAGACACAATGTGTAGGAAAAAATGTTACGGAGCAATTTAAAGATTGGGTAAGACTACTAACGGATAAAAGGTTAGTAGAAAAATTGGGAACATGAAGAACTGAGGAAAGAGAAATGGTTGGAGAACAATGAACAGAACCTTTCCCGGAAATAGCAGATAAAGAACCATCTGCTACTCTAACCTTATCCTTACCAGAACAAGTAGAGTAGGAATCAAAAAAGGATGAACAACCCGTCATATGATCCGTGGCACCCGAATCTATAATCCAAGGACGGGAGCTAGATGCACTGAAAGCACTAGCATGAACAGAAGCAAAGAAATCAAAGGCAGTGGAAGTAGAAGCCGTGGTAGATGGAGCGTCAAGCCTAGCCAATAGGCGCCTGAGAGTTTGTAACTCCCCCTCAGAAAAAAGGGCATTGAAGGCCTCCATTGTACCAACAATTTCCGTTTCAAATCACCTTAAACAGACCCCGCAAATGGATCCGGAACGTCGAAAATAGTCAGGAACAAGTCTCGGAGCTCCCAAAAATGGTCAAAATAGGTCCCTGAACCCTTCTGGACCCCAATGAACCCTCCAGATGAGCTCCTTGACCCTTTTCCAAGCCCCTGAACCCTCCAGATGAGCTGTTTGACCCCTTTTATAGTCGCTGACCCCCCCGCTTGACTCGTTTGACTCGCGGAATGAGCCTTTGACCACGAACTGACCTGTTTAACTGCTGCCTGACCCTTATGAACCACAGAATGACCCTTTTACCAAAAAACTTGCTCCGTCAGTCACTATTAACCAAACCCAGTTGATCCCAAGATGACCGGAGACAAAGGAAGGCCGGAATATGCTCGTCGGAGGTCGGCGAGGTCGTACGGAGGTCGCCGGACGTCAGCGAGTCGTGTACAGTGGTCGCCGGAGGTTGGAGGTCACCACACAGTGAAGAACAAGCGTAACCCAGTGTAAAACGAGCAGATCTGGACAGAAAAAGCTTACTGTAGATGCCGTACGGTGGTCGTAGTGGTCGTAGCTTACTGTAGATGCCGTACGGTGGTCGTCGTGGGGGTCACCGTGGTCGATGGTGAGTATCGACTGTAACCCAGTGGACTACGACGACAAACGATGGTCTGTAATAGCGTGAGAGACCAACGCAGTTCAACAGACAACTGATATCTCTCATACGATCTATTATGACGATCGATTAAAGAACAAACACTGTTGCTCTTCCTCTCTACAGGACCAGATCTATGAGACCATGCTCTGATACCATGTTAAAGTGTAGAGAGAGAGACAGAGGTGAAATGTTTTCTCATTACTCAAAGAATGGATCCTACCCAAAGATATACAAGACTCACATGTACATGACTAGACTACCCCTATGAACAGAATACATAACAAATTGAACCTCAACATACATAACTTAACATTTATGTATCTTTTGGATGGTATGCTATCTAAAACTCATTGGCTAAGTGTTATTAGTTAAAGTATTGCTATATGCTATTTTTTCTATTTTTTTTTACATAGGTTCGCCTCGCTTCAAAAAGGCGCGCGCCTCGCCTCTCGCCTTAGTCCCCACAGGATTTTGCGCCTTTCGCCTTTGACAACTATGTGCTGAATAGATTTCGGCCGCAGATTTTAGATTACTACACCGGAGTACAAAAACTGATTGACAATGCAGATTTCAGAGAAGACATACGGGGAGAGAGAGAGATGCAATCTGGGGAGAAGCAAAGATATGAGATCAGGAGAGACAGAGATATGCGATATGTACTACTACTTGGGGTTTCAAATGGATAGAGGGAGAGAGATGCGAAAACAGAGGTTAGATTAACCTATTCCGGCTCTGATACCATGTGACATTGCAAAAGAGAGGAGAAACGTAACAAAACAATCTTATTGCATTAGAAAAGCATCAGAGATAATTACCCAAAAAAAAAAGCATCAGAGATTACAAGACTAATGAAAGGGTTATAAAGGCTAACCCTAATAACCCTATCAAAACCCTAATAACATAAAAAGGACTAAACTACCCCGAACATAAAAGATAAATAATAATTATCTGAAACCCTAACAGTTTACCCCGAACATAAAAGATAAATAATAATTATCTGAAACCCTAACAATTAACTAAAACCCTAAATTATACTACACATTGATCTTGTGAATGAAGAAGATTATATCATTCTACCACATGCTTTTAACATAAAATTTACAGGCAGCAGACCGGATCAGTTATGACTTATGCGGTTCTGTTGGATAAAATCATAAAACCTGTAAATGCATAATTTCATACAGGGTAGGGATGGCTGGGGAAGAGAAAATGACATTTGTAAAACGATACAAAATCCAAATAGAACAGGATGTCATAGATCTGCTCTTTCAAAAGAGATTAGGAGTGCTAGCACAGCACAATAAGCTTTTCAGATATTGTCCTGATTTAAAACCCTAGGGAGTTCTGTATATATGTGTACGTGTATGACTATCTACAAGTATGGGTAGTTGTGCTAAAACAATCAAAGAAGAATATTGCTTGTAGAAGACAATAAAAATAATTTACTTCACCTCCAAAATTATCCGCCGCTTCTCATCATATGGGAATCTGCCGCGCATTGGTTTGCCATATATATCTTTTGCATCTTCATAGTCATTGTCAAAAAGGTATACATGATCACACATTCCAGGAGAGCATGAAGAATGAGCGCAAGCACACCCCAACTGCAAACTCTGCATAAAAAGAGCGACCAGAAATTTCATTATACTAACAGTTTACATCTAGTGGTACTCAGATATAGATGACCGCAGGCCACTCTTCCTCTGTGTAAGACGCAGTAATCTAATTTTACCATTTTCTTAAAAAAAAAATTTACCACATATAACTCACAGTCTCACACTTTACTCAGAAAGATTCAATCCCACATTCTGATGGGTGCTTGATAAGGTCTTTTTCAAGACATTGCCATGAACACATTAAGGTACACTGCACTGACTGCAGTCATCAATATTATATTTAAAATCAAGCTAAAATGTGAAAATCTAAATAAACTACATCAGAATAATATAATCATGGACTAAATGAGCCGAGTGACAGTACCTCTGCTCCAAGACAAAGGGATCGATCAAGCAATGGTTTCCTGACATATCTGAAGCTCTCCCAAGGCATAGAGTATGCAGTAACTTGGCCACCAGAACTATCTGGAACCATGCGTACGGAATCCAAAAGATTTTCATCCACTACACACATTATTGGAACTGATTCCAATCCAAAACTTAAGTCGTCACACAAGATGAAGGTTTTCGGCAATGAATTCTCTTGAAAACGCCGGAAATCAATAACACAGTGGCACTCATCCATCTCCCATTCAGGGTTCACAGAATCCGCTTGAAGCTCAGATCTCAGCCCCAAAACATCCTCTGAAAGGGGCATCAAGGAAGGAACCACATATTCATCTGTCATAGGCTCACATCCTTTAGAACAAACATACCCCTCTGTATGCCATTCAACCAAAATATTATGCTCACTACAGAGTTTTGCTGCCTTTAGGTACAAATGTTCTGGCAATAGTTCAAACTTCTCCTTCAGTGAGGCTTGGAGGCTGGCCTTGCAGCATGCAGAGCGAGCAATGGATAAAATGTCAATGTTATTTGGACGTGGTTGTGTTTTTTGCATTTCAGAAAACAATATCTTTGCAACAGCTGAGCACTGAGATTCTGCCAATCTACCGAGACTTCCTTCCTCAGTTAAATGAGATCCCACTTTCATTTCCCCAGTAACAACAACATTTGATGCCTGGATTCGTTTTTTCATACTTAAACTGCCCCTGTTCCGAATACGATATGCTGCGGATCCTAGACCTTTTCTGAATCTAGGTCGGCTCAGTATACCTGATTTCAACTTGTAAGAATAGTAACGGATGCTCCTCTTTGAGGGGCGAGGGCCTACAGAATTTAGCCCCATATGGGCTGCTTGATGGTGACGGCCCAGGTCTGGCAGCAAATCAAACTTCAACCCACAAAACCTGCAAATGAACTTCCTAACACCACCTTGACTCTCGGTGTTCTTAATATCTACCGAAGCTAAATTGACCAGCTCAAGTTTCTGCACAGAATCTTCACCCACTGACATGTTATACTGTTGTTCAACTTCTGGCATCTTGAGATTTGAAGGGTGTACTGAAATCACATGCAACCATAACTGCTCAGGATTCCCAAAATGTGCACTGCAAGCAATACACTGGAGAAGCATGCATTGTTCGACGAACTCCACATGGTGTCTCTCCTGCACATGTGTTTCCAAAACCTTCTTGTTAGTGAAAGAATCCAGGCAAATGGCACAAACATAACCTCTAAACAGCCACCGTGCTTCCTTTTTATGATTATCCATCCAATGTGCACCAAGTGCTTGGTCATCTGAAAAAAATCTTAAGCACATTTTGCACTTGATGGTGTTTTGTACTTGGTGTCCAATATTAGTAGCCACTGGAACTAGAACTGATTGTTCATCTTCTGAGTCATTTTTTTCAGCATTAAATCCCCAAAGCCTCCTGAGTCTCTCTATTTCACTGCAAACCAACTTCTTCAAGAACTCCCAAACGCTAACATCTTTAGAAGCTTCAGACATGGCCCACTGAAATTGGATTTCCTTGGGAACTGGGCTTCTCAGGGACAGGATACTTTTAAAGAGCCTGTAAAACACCTCACATGCTTGATGTAAATGTAGTTTTTGCTCCCGAGAATAGCAATACTTTAAAAGATCCAAAAACACTTCCTTTGAAATTATCCTGCTCTTCCCATTCCTGGCACGTTTAAGCCAGTTTGGTAAGTGATTTTCGCAATACAGCGAATGCTTCTTTGGTATTTCAAGACATGGATTGCTGCCATCATGGTTACATGAAACTATGCAATGAGGTACCGCAGCACCTTCATAGGCAATCAAGCTCCGTTCATTAGAACCTTCTCTACCAATAACTGAGATGGGGTCCACATGGAGGGGTGCTTCGACTTCTCCCATTAACACAATGTCAGTGCAATGTGTGGAACCTAATCTGCTCAGAAGGTCATCATGCTTTCTCCTGAGCTTATTATCAGGCGAAGTGAAAGTCAATGCATCACGGGGTCCATGTTTCTTGCAGAAAGAAGAACCATATTGAGACCGATGCTTGCACTTGGTACCATGAGTGGTTGTACCTTCACACATTGGTGCATCAACAGGAGGAGTTGCCTCCGCTTTTACAGCACTGCTGACAAAACGAGAGGCCAAATGCACACAACAGTAGACATCACCTTCGTTTGCCCACCTTACGCACTGCCTTCCCTTGGCTTCAATAAAAGCAGCACATTGGCGATTCTTATTACCAGAATCTAATGACTTCGTAAACACCTCTCCATTCCCAGGCATTGTTTCCACGTCTCTAGTCTGAATGACCTCAGAATTTTCCGCTTCGAGTACAAATTCACCCCATGTATCAGTCATCTTTCTAGGGGAATCTTTAATCAGGTCTTCTTGTGTACTGGTATCTCTATTACCTTGAGAATCAAAAAAGCCAGTGTCAATGTCCATAGTTATAGCCAGATGTGAACCCTGGGTATCAACCTGGGACGAATGTGAATCAGCACGGCGAACTTCCAGCTTGGGTCTCTTTCTGCTAATCGGAAGCCCTGTGGTCAAAGGACTTCTACCATCAGTCTGTTGCATCATGTCTCCGCCACTAGGTAAGGGATGGGATGTTGAAAAACATTTCATAACTTCCTGTTTCCAGTTCTTCCACTCAGAAACCAGCTCAGGCTGCATTGTTACATCTGGGAGTAAGTTGACTTCATCCCACAATATGGAATCAACCAATTCCTGAATCCGAAAGAAATATTTATCATCAGCCAGTACTAGTATAAAAATTTCCAATTACAAAATGTCAGAGGTTCAACTCATAATTGCAAATGCAAGTACTTACTAATAGCATTTGAACCTACGTCTATGATCTATCTAAGTAAAAACAGAAACAAAATGCCCTATTAGCAGTAAACCTAGTCTAATTTCTTCAAAGACCAACTCCCATAGTTTGGAGACTAACACACATCAGCACAGAGCACCACACTTGCAATTCAAATGAGGCACGCTCAATAAGGAGCTCTCGAGTATTAAGGGAGCATTTGCGATAGCTGTGAGTACAGATTTTAGATTCTAGCTTCAGATTTTGGTGCACATTCTCTAGATTTTAGATTTTAGTAGAAACAGATGAACATGTTTACCATATCTGTGAAATGATTAAGCTCCAGTAAAAGCTGGTACAGTTTAAATCGGCTTTTATAAAACCAAAAACCTAAAATCTTATCTGAAAAGCTCTATAAGCAACCCAAACCTAGCTTTGAGATTTTCAGAATTTCGTTCTTTTTTTAGCGTTTTAAAATTTGTAGAATTGGAGAATATTTTATCTTGAGTTTTTGGTTAACACTCCAACCTGATTTTGAAGACCTAGAATCTCAAAATTTGCAAAAATAATTTCACGTAAACACCCAATAAGACTATAAAAGAACTGGAAAGACTGATGCTGCGACATAGTAATTAATCCATTCACTTACCCCAATCTTGCACATAGATTGTTGTTATCTTGGGACCATAATTCACACAATTAACTGCCCTTGACTCGGTCAAAGAAGAAAATTTCCATTTCTTTCCACCAAAAAAGCCTAAATGTCTTCGTTTGCAGGAGACCCCCAATGGCCACCCACTCCATCTACCCCATCACTTGTTTTCAAAATAAGTTCTCAAAATCATTTGAATAAAACATGTTTTTTAACTCTTGAAACTTAAAAATTAACAAACCAGATTTCCAAATATTTGTAATTGTTAGAATGTAGAGAGAGAAAGAGAGATCAAAGGTTTTCTCATTACTTGGTAAAAATGGGTCTATACACTCACATATACAAGACCAATACTATACATGACCAAACTATCCCTAGGAATAGAAAACATAACAAAGTAAACCCTAATCTAACATAACTTAACACTCCCCCTCAAGTTGGTGCAAAGATATCTATCAAGCCCAACTTGAATACAATGGGGTGAAAACTTTTACTACTAAGACCCTTAGTAAATACATCGGCCAATTGGTCTTCGGATCTCACGAAAGGCATGCATATCAGACCGTTGCTCAGCTTCTCCTTGATGAAATGCCTATCAATCTCAACATGCTTTGTTCGATCATGTTGAACAGGATTGTGAGCAATGTTTATGGCTGCTTTGTTATCACAGAAGAGCTTCATAGGACCACGATCAGGAAATCCCAAATCACGCAAGAAGGTTTGGAGCCATAAAAGCTCACAAACACCATGAGTCATGGCTCTGTACTCAGCCTCTGCACTAGATCTAGCTACCACAGACTGCTTTTTACTCCTCCATGTAATCAAATTCCCTCCAAGGAAGGTGCAATAGCCAGAAGTAGATCGCCTATCATCAATAGAACCTGCCCAGTCTGCATCAGTGAAGGCTTCCAATCTCAAGTGACCATGATTGGAGAACAAAACTCCTTTACCTGGGGCAGATTTAAGATACCTCAAGATACGATAAACTGCATCAAGATGACTAGTACGAGGTTCATGCATGAACTGACTCACAACCCCCACAGCATAGGAAATGTCTGGTCTAGTGTGAGATAAGTATATCAGGCGACCCACAAGTCTCTGATATCTCTCCTTTTCTGTAAGCTCCCCCACATTGCTACAAAGATGATGGTTGGCCTCAATGGGAGAATCAGCTGGCTTACATCCCAACATACCAGTTTCTTCCAAGAGATCGAGGATGTACTTCCTTTGAGAGATAAAAATTCCTTTGTCAGATCTAGCCACCTCCATTCCAAGAAAGTACTTCATAGACCCCAAATCTTTAATCTCAAACTCTTGAGCAAGAAGAGCTTTAAGGCTAGCAATCTCATTCACATCATCACCTGTCATGATTATGTCATCCACATAAACAATAAGAATGGCAATCTTACCATTACTTCTCTTGATGAACATAGTATGATCAGCATGACTCTGCTTGTATCCAAATCTCAACATGGCTTTGAGAAACCTGTCAAACCATGCTCTAGGAGATTGCTTCAAGCCATAGAGTGCCTTCTTCAATCTGCACACCTTCCCCTCGGTCTGAGACGATGAAAAACCCGGTGGAATGGCCATGTACACCTCCTCCTCTAATTCACCATGGAGGAAGGCATTCTTCACATCAAACTGGTGAAGAGGCCAATTTAAATTGGCAGCACAAGAGAGTAGAACTCGCACAGAGTTCATCTTCGCTACAGGGGCAAACATCTCCTCGTAGTCAATGCCATAGGTTTGTGTGAAGCCCTTGGCAACAAGTCTTGCCTTGTATCTCTCAACTGTCCCATCAGCCTTGTGTTTCACAGTGAACACCCATTTGCACCCCACAGGTTTCTTCCCTCTTGGAAGAGATACTAGCTCCCAAGTGTCATTCTTTTTCAAAGCCGTCATCTCCTCTACCATAGCTCCTTTCCACTTAGGTATCATGAATGCATCCTGCCAACTCTGTGGAATAGATATAGAAGAAAGAGACGAAACAAAAGCACGATGCAAAGGAGATAAACGGTCATAAGAAACAAACTGGGAAATGGGATGTTGAGTGCATGATCTAACTCCCTTTCTAAGAGCAATAGGAGCAATAGGAGCATTAGGATCATCAACAACAGTAGGAAGAGAATCATTACCAGATGAATCAGCGGGAGAGTCCGAAACTGGAGTAGGTAATGGAGATTGGCAAAGTGGCACTGCACATGTAGACTTGCCTTCATTCCTTCGAGAAAATGTCTGCAAATTTGACCTATCCAGTCTTTCCCGACCATCATGCTTTGCTCCTTCTGCAGGTAAAGGTTCTTTCTCCCCCTCACCATGACAAGGTAAAGGATAAGACCATGACTCAGGAGTATGAAATGTCAACATCTCTTCCTGTCTATCATTCTCCCCCTGAAGAGATGAAGTGGACAAAGGATAAAGGGATTCTGCTTCCCAAAAAGTGACATCCATGGAGACATACATTTTGCGAGAGTGCGGGTCATAGCATTTATAACCCTTCTGAGTGGGAGAATAACCAAGGAAAACACACTTGCGGGCTTTGGGATCCAAATTTACCACCCGGGTGCTTAGGAGCATGAACAAAACACACACAACCAAAGACTTTGGGTGGGAGAGATGAGACCCGAGAACAACCTAAGAGAACCTTAATTGGAGTTTGGAACTGAAGAACACTAGACGGCATGCGATTTATAAGAAAAGCTGCAGTAAGGATAGCTTCGCCCCAAAAGTGTTTAGGAACATTCATGGTGAATAATAGAGAGCGGGCTACCTCAGCAAGATGGCGATTCTTGCGCTCGGCAACTCCATTTTGTTGTGGAGTGCCAACACAAGAAGTCTGAAAAAGAATGCCATAGTCATTAGGATATGCCCGAAAAGTCCCATCTATATATTCAGTCCCATTGTCACTACGGAGCACTTTGACATTCGCATCAAATTGAGTACGCACCATTTGGTGAAAAGATTTAAAGCACGAAAAAACCTCATTTTTTGCCTTTAGTAAATACACCCAAGTGACACGAGAATAGCAATCAATAAAGGTCACAAACCAACGATAACCTGACAAAGATGTGACAGGAGAAGGACCCCAAACATCGGAATGAATGACCATAAATGGCGAATCACTTCTTTGATTGACCGGAGCATAAAATGAGCGCTTATGTTTCGCAAGCTCACAAGCTTCACAAAGAAATCGACTCCGAGAAACATTGTTTAGCCAAACTAGGGAACAATTTTTCAAGAATCCCAAATGATGGATGACCAAGTCTACGATGCCATTGATGTAACAAGGAAAGTGCAGAACCCGTATCTGCTGCAAGAGCTTGGCCACATGACAGAGGTGGACAAACTGGATTCGGTGCAGACTCCAAAAAATAAAGGCCCTCACGAGCTTTACCACTGCCAATCATCCTCCCCGTATCCAGTTCCTGGAAGACACAATGTGTAGGAAAAAAGGTTACGGAGCAATTTAAGGATTGGGTAAGACTACTAACAAATAAGAGGTTAGTAGAAAAATTGGGAACATGAAGAACTGAGGAAAGAGAAATGGTTGGAGAACAATGAATAGAACCTTTCCCGGAAATAGAAGATAACGAACCATCAGCTACTCTGACCTTGTCCTTACCAGAACAAGTAGAATAGGAATCAAAAAAGGACGAACAACTTGTCATATGATCCGTAGCACCGGAATCTATGATCCACGGAAGAGAGGCAGTGGGAGTGGAAGTAGAAGCATTAGCATGTATCTCTTTGTGAGCAAAGAAAGTAGTAGAAGCTGTGGTAGGAGCAGTGGTAGATAGAGTGTCAAGCCTAGCCAATAGGCGCCTGAGAGTTTGTAACTCCCCTTCAGAAAAAAGGGCGCCAACTTGAGTAGTGTTGAAAGCCTCCATTGTACCAACAATTTTCCGTTTCAAACCACCGCACACCGACCCCACAAATGAATCCGGAACGTCGAAATTAGTCAGGAACAAGTCTCGGGTCTCACAAAAATGCTCTGAACCGTCAAAATGGGTCCCTGAACCCTCCAGATGAGCTTTTGGACCCTCTAGAACCCTCCAGATGAGCTTATTGGCCCTTTTCCAAGT
The DNA here is from genome assembly GCA_016920895.1 of Vaccinium myrtillus. Classification (NCBI taxonomy): domain Eukaryota; kingdom Viridiplantae; phylum Streptophyta; class Magnoliopsida; order Ericales; family Ericaceae; genus Vaccinium; species Vaccinium myrtillus. The sequence continues at coordinate 20,586,864 of CM029274.1, forward strand.
CCCTGAACCCTCCAGATGAGCTTATTGACCCTTTTTAGAGCCGATGACCCCTTGAACAGCCCCTCTGACCTTTTTGACACGCGGAAGGCACTGTTGGACCACCGGTTGACCCCTTTGACTCGCGGAATGAACCCCCCGTAACTCGCCTGACCCCCCTGACGCGCGTGAGCTGCACGCCTGCGACTAGATCTCACGCGATATGCACGCGCCTCCTTCAACCGGCTCGTGTGGCTTCCTCTGACGCCGTCCGGCGACCTTCCACCTACTACGGTGGTCGGTTTGACGAGAGCAACAAAACCCTGTGCTCAAAACTCGAATCCGACCAGTCTACAGTAGTTCAACAACCAAGGAACCATGCGTCTGTCGTTCGTCGAGCTTCAAAGTGACCGTGAGCACGATTCCGGCGATCAACGACGACGAGGTTACCACTGATGTGTTCGTCTGAGATACCAGAGGTCGTACGATGTCCGTACGAGGTCGTACGATGTCCGTACGAGGTCGTACGATGTCCGTACGATGGACTGGGAGGGAACCCAGTGGGTTTCGATCGACTGTTGGTTGAACAGTAACAAAAAAGGAAAAAACACGACTGACAAATACAGTCAAGTGAGAAGAACGATCTCTAAAGCTCTACAACTCACGATCAATGAAGGACCGAAGCTCTGATACCATGTTAGAATGTAGAGAGAGAAAGAGAGATCAAAGGTTTTCTCATTACTTGGTAAAAATGGGTCTATACACTCACATATACAAGACCAATACTATACATGACCAAACTATCCCTAGGAATAGAAAACATAACAAAGTAAACCCTAATCTAACATAACTTAACAGTAATGCTTTACTTTGTTTTGGCTTGTCTCTGTAGCATTCCGCTATGTAACTTCTGATCCAAAGGGGTTTTACTCAAACCCAGTTCCATTACTCTCTGTTTGAAGGGTCTGTCCCCTTGTTTATAATTTTATGGCCTATCCTTGGGGGGTTGTCCCTTGGAGCATTTGATATCCCTTTTGTAGGGGGCTGTCCTCCAGTTTGCCCATACAGAGGGTGATGTCCTCTAGGCTGTGATTACGTGTTTTATTATCGTTATTGCCTAAATGTGGGGGATGTCCTTTGGTATTTTATTCCCATTTTATCTCCTGTTGATGCTTATCGTTGCATAGGAGGTGTCTTGCAAGTTCTCATAGCCCTCTGCCTTTTTCGTGGGTTGATCAACAATGGACCTCATATGTTCAAATGCAGCAAGATCTACTCTCTCTCTTTAGGCTGGTTCACATTATGGTTCGATGAGTCGGTCTATGGGTCTGTTGATTCTTGAAGATGTGGCCAGCCCAAGCAAATATCCAACATTGGGGTTGACTTATTTAGTGTGGTCCAAGGTCTCATGCGTTGGGCACTCAATTGCCTTTCTTTTGAAGCTAAAGATCAAGTTCCAAGTTTCATTTTTTTGTCATTTGTTTTTCCTCCCTCTTTTTTAGATGGGCGAGAAACATTTGTTGCACTACTGTTAGTCCTATATAAACATTTAGTGTAGGCTTTCATTTTCATTTTTTTTTCTTTTTTCTTTTCTTTCCTCCTAGGGTATGCCCCTTGTAGGCTGTATATTCGCTTAGCCTTCTTTTATATTTCAAGCTGATTTACCCAAATATATATATATATATATATATTTGTAAATAGTAAGCAAACACAACCGAACAGCACTCTAGTTCTTGCAACCAAGAAAGGCTTAAACATAACAAAATGCACCAAATGGTCCAAATCAAAAGACAACGTAGTGAAACAGAAACAAAAACATGATACTCATATTTAGGAATGTTATAAACAATATGCTACATTGTTTCTGTTAATACTTAATACATATTATACAAAACATAGTAAAATATGATTAGAATTGTGTGAGTATATTATAGTTGCAATTTTGTGGAGGTTTAGAAATATACTTCAAGCTATGCTTCCAGATAATCCAATATACTTTCAGATTTGTTTTTCGCTTTTTCAATCTTGACATGTTTACAAACCATTTTCGAATAGTTCCTAAACTTTTTGTTTTGATGGTTATCAAAACAAACCAAAGTGAAATTCTGACCCGGGGATTGCGTTCATGAAGCTTAATTCCACGACCTCAAAATAAAACAGAGACGAGAAGGGATGCAAATAAACAGGCAGTTTTGCAGCAGTATCATTTTATTCTTCACTAGAACAAACTCCATAGGTACAATTATACACATAATTCAACAGCACATACATATTGCTGACTGTAAATACAAGGTACGAGCTAGACAAAAGTACCAAATTAACATCTTCCTGGGCTACCATTTTTCAGGAACATGATTGATTTTTGGAGTTCTTCCACTAAGACCATTCATCGTACTCACCTAAATCTTGTAAGAAGCATGCCAACTTCCTTACCTTTCCTATTTTCAGCAAAAACAATTTCTACAGAACAGAAATTTATTATGTCAAATAAGTTATTATGAGAATAACATATCTCTTATGCTATGTTTGATAGGAAAGGAACAATAGAAGCATCGCACGAGGAATGAGAGTCGCTCCGACTCGGAGTTATTTGATTGGATGCAAATTAGAGGATAAAGAAGGGATTACGTTACTACAATTCTAAGACATCACCTTGTGTTTTCATAGGCAAGAAATTCGTTACCAAAGAAGATTCAACCAATTTTACATATAACAATGAGACCAATATGCAACCCACAAGCACAATCGGAACACAATACAGGAAACGATTGACACGCAGATGTAGTTAATCTAGACCAATAACTCGCATCTTGATAGTATATGAAAAGCACAGGACATACAGAAATGTCCTCAAGAGAAGAAATCGTTAGCCAATAAGGAATACAACGTTCAGGTCCCTAGAGCTAAGCCATCACACAGTAGACAGGCGGCTCACTGGAAAATAATAAATACGTTGAAGCAATGCCAGAAGAGAACCATCCTATTTACGAACCATCCAGTCCATGCTTTACATGCTGCAAGCTAAGCTGGCCAAACAGTAGAACATAATAAAAAAGGAAGCTTCTCATTTTTCCCCACCCCCTTCCTAAATTCCATCTTTCCAATGAATGATCGCATATTAATGCAGTAAACGCAATTAAAATATTGGTTGCATTCATTATGCCACAAATAGCCAACTTCCAAGTTCCAACTGTAAAGGAGGAGCCAACATTTTGCAGCCAAACCCAAATAATTGGGCACACAGTGGAAGATTAGAATAAATTGGATCCAATTTGGCTGCTTTTGGCAAGACCTATACCTAATGTGCCAAGAAATCTCGTTAACCTTCTTGTAGTTTGGCTAGTAATCACGGAACAAACGTAGACACATAAAATAGTATCTCCATAACCAAGATAAAATGAGGCAAAAGTTGACTTGAAACAAAGTCACCACTCAAACAGTAGAACAGTGCTAATAGCCACATCATTGGAAATCATGATACAGCCATGTGGTAATGTTTTCAATGCGGTGGAGGCCACATAAAGTGGCTCCCAAAGTGGAATGCGCTTAAGTTGTAGAACCATAATAGTGATGCTGAGGAAGAGCGATGGTAGAAGCACAGCAAGAGCAAATGCTTGCATGAAAAAGAACTCTCTCTATTTGCTCAAATTGAAGAATAAGTTCTTCCTTTTCTACTAGTAATATGAAGGTTCAAAATGCATACTTATAGTAACGTAACGCAAAACGAACCTGCTCTGCACGCGTAGATGCATCAAACTTGCAAATGTGGAGCATAATTGCAAACCAAAATAAAAAAGAATATGATGGATAACTACTGATTGGTTGTTCAGAATAATAAATGAAAACAGGGGAATATTGGGCTTTCAAATTTTCTAAATGCTCCATCTATTTTAAAAAGAATGGCTAGATCAATAGTATCCAGAGCTGGCCATTTACCTCCCTCAGTATTTCAACAGATTCAGCACTATCTGCATTTTGACACTTTTGTACCCAAGAGTGGGAAGAATGCTGTAACCAAGCGGAATTTAAACAGCCCTGCTGTATCATCTTCAAAACAAAGCACAGCATCAAATGTTGATCAGAAACACAAATGGAAAGATCAGAAACACAAATGGAAAGATCACGAGTAAATGAAGCACAGAACTGAATTTTATGTCCAACATAATCCGACATTCATAGTCTAAAAATAGCACCATTTCGAGTGTCCAAGACAAATACAGAGCCGAGCACCCTTCTTGTTCCCTGTTTTTTTCCCCTTTGGGCCCTTGGCGTTTTCAGTCTTGGGTCTCTTTAATCTTTGTAATTCGTTTTCAAAGATTAATAAATTCTTTGCTTAGCAAAAAAAAATATATATACAGAGCCGAGCACAACATTCTATTTTTATCATACATTGAATATCCTTTGAATACTGGCAACCAACAAACACAATCATCAAACCAAACTTCCCTCTTTCACATGCTTTCATAATATAATTTTAAATTCCAATATTGTGACCAGACTCATAAAGATACAAACATAATTACTGCAATGATGTAGTCCTAGAACTATAAAATTCCACTGATAGCATTCTACAAACATGATGATAATTCACTAACAGCATGACACAAGCATGTAAGTAGGCTGACTACCATTCATACTCTTTAATAACCTAACAGTAACACAGGCCAGATTAAAGCAGAATAAAGTTTCATAAACCTTGTGCGAGACAGAAAATATTAGGCCACTATTAGCTCTAAGGTGGAACTTGACACTGAAAGTGCATTCATGCACTCCCTCCATCCAAATATTGCTTGTCTAGTATTTTTTTTTTTATTTACCCAAAAAAAAAACATTCTATTTTGGGATGTCTCAGAATGATTGTCCTCTTTGAAAAGTCAAAAGCAAAAGTGTGTAACTTTCCCCAAATTAACCCTCATAAAAGTTTTAAAGCAGTTTTAGATGTAGAGAATAAGGGGTAATAATGGAAATCTAATCAAACTTTCTAAGGAGACATGCATTAATTGCATGTTCCCTTAATAGGTTGAGTACCCGTAGTGAACAAGCAATATGAGACAGAGGGAGTAATAATAGTAATGCTATTCCTTAGGTCTTAATTGAATCGAATTCCTTTGCCCATCTTACACTTGAATAGAAGTAAACAGCAACCATGATCAATTCTTCAACCTGCATATCTATGAGTAGTTCCAATACTGCCATCTAAGTATCATTCTACCTTGCATAATCTAGAAAAATACCTAGCTTCGATCGACATAAGATGGAAACTACCCAGTGCTTAGGTTCCATAGACACTTCTAAAGTATCATGTTCTAAATATATCAAGTACAAGTGTCTGGTAATCCACACATGTATCACAAAGCAAAATAGTAATTTATGTGTCTGTTGGACATAGACATTAAGCACATTTAGTAATTCAAGTTTCCATTAGAACCGTGTACAACTCCACACATATCATGCATGAAATGTTCTATGGAACCTTGGAATTATAAACACCATGTTACCTAAGAGGCTAAGAAAATAAACAGAGATAGCAAAAGATATTTGGCCGTTGACCCAGTGTCCTAAATATGGAAACTAGATGAATTTCAGACTTGCACCAGTAGCCCCACCCGAGATCATATAACATAATGCTCACGTGGCCCCATGAACTAAGGGTGCTTGGAGAAAAACCCAATAGAATTTAATCTTGGTATTGTTAGAATAGAGTAGCTCAGTTATCAGAGTCGTATGGTTCACATTATTATCACACGATTTCATACGATACACCACGACCAAGCAATCAAATCATAAATGAGGGTCAACACAAATACAACACGGACACATTGCAAGTACATTCAAGTCTATAAATATCCAATATATTGTTTCATATATCACAAAAATTTTATATCCCAAATTCAATAATGGATGAGATACAATCAAAAATGAAGAATCTAGATTGACATGGGATTCAAGACATCCTCAAATAGAGCAATGGAATAGCTATGAATCCTCAAGAAACCTTTTATTGGGAAAAAAAAAACACAATATAAATTTCAAAAGAATTTAAATATAAGTACTGCCACAAATCATTATTTTTTCAACTTTTTATATCATACCCATCGCTCAAATTGAAATTTTTTTCATAATCACAAGTTAGTGTTCAAGAAGTGCCGACTGGCGACTACATATTTATTTCTCTCATAAACACCAAAAAAGTGTCGGACATGTTGCAAGTTTGCAACTAGAGGGTCGGACACATATACGAATTGAGATTTTTATTTCCTAATTCTGGACATAGAGAAGAATATCTGACACGTGTTCAAGAGTGGCAGTCTCCAACGTGTATCGAACACAGACGTGTCACCTTCTTTTAAATGTCTGGGCTTCTTAGTATTCAACACACACTAAAGCAACCAGCTGATCTTATCAACAAAATAACACAACCATGCTCACAATGCCATTACAAACATCCAAGTACATAACATGCATTTTCCTACTTGTCCTAAGATGTGTCTATAAGCAGGACTTGTGTGTCTAAATTGTCTCCCTACCATGTCCAACAAAAAGATAATGACAAGTATCATGCATGCCATCATGTGTCACCTATAATGCCACATCAATTTATGTTAATTCAATTGTCTTCAATGGAATTAATGGCAATCTTTATCATTTGCTATTTTTCTTCCATCAATCCTTGCTTGCATAAGGTCTTCAACTTGTTACAGAATCCAGTCCACTAACACACATTATTATTTCAAAACATTGTGCTGTAATCATTCAAAAGACAGAAAAAATTGGATGCACGAGATTCATCAAATTAGTTAGAAGACCTAACGTAGTCAGAAGACCTAAGGCTACCTATCTACGATCCTGGTCTCTATTTCAAATGCAACTGGTAAAATGCGTCACATGTGAAATAAGCAATTAAGAATATACTAGCATCTTTCTTAATGCCAGAAAATTGAGAAGGTATCATGATGAACAGCCTCATGAAAAAAAAAAAAAATCTTTAATTATTATTAAACAATCATGTGAAATGCGAACTATCACCACAACAAGAGTTCCATCCCACCTATTTAAAACGTCTTCTGAAATTTATCTGTATTTGCAATCAGTCTTTATGTGCCAAATTTGAAATGAGTCATATTTAATATAAAAATTTCAATATGAAAATTGGTGGTTAAGCCAATATTACCTGACGAACTTCAAGAACCAACACAATCTACTTTGAAGAAAGAGATACTCAAGTCTTAAAGCTAGCAGAGAGGATGGTTATATCGTAATCAAGTCAATCCAGCAATTCTCTCAGTTCATTATTCAAGTTGCCTTAATATTCAGGTTGCCTCAATAAATATTCAATCAGTCTAGAAAAAGAGATTCCAACAGGAACAAATATTGGCAACGGACATCTTATCCCCTATGTTCCATGCAAAGAAGTTCCAGAAAAGCAGATTGGTAGGCAGTATCCGTCATTCACATTCTAAAGAAGATGAAAGGACATGTGATTAGGGCTAAATCAGGATTCTAAATAGCAGTATCAGGATGCATATTGGTATCAATGATATGGCCATTTTTTGTTGATAACAGACAATATCAGCCGATACATAGGCGAACAAAAGTATAGAGGAGCACGAGAGGTAACAGCCGATATGCAACCGAAATAAACTAGACCCTCTCTACATGCATTTCTATGCAGGTGCCTGTGAACAAATATATTATAAGGTTAAAACGAAACAAAAGGTGTCAACTCAAAGAAATGATTATATACGATCGTTGTACATAAAAGAAGGCCTAATCCAACATATCAACTTAGATGCATCTAATCACCTTTAAGAGAGATTTCTTTCCCAATTTTCAAAGCCAGTACACCTGCATAATACCTATTAATTGGTATATTCAAGCAGTGGATGGGATACTGATGCCAAAGTGCCTATGCTGAGACTCAGAACCCGACTAAACCCACAAGCTCTAAAATAGAGATGAGATAGATTTCAAACATTACTTTCCGTTTGTGGAACACTCAAATAGACAAAAAAATCGAATACAAAAATCAAACAGGAATGCAAAATCCTATCAATCCCCCAAGAGAAATCTCGCAAAATCTGAAGATGGCAAAATCAATACTGAAATAACTCTCTTCTTGATTATAACAGTGCCAGATTAACATATTACTTGGCTGCCACCTACCACTGTGGGTTTAACTAGGATATAACCTTTCAAGACCAAGCAGGGAAGCCTCTTTAAAGTCACACAGAGGTGACAAGACTAGTAGGAAAAAAAAAACTAAAAATTGTGAACATTAAAGCCAAAGATCAAACTTCTCTTGCACTCAATACCTCCCATTCAACCACTCTCCAGCCATGATTATAACTAAACACTGGCTAACGTGCTTGCAGTTCATCTGCTTTGGAATGGTAATAGGAAATGTCAGCCACTTTTTTGAACGTGGAGCACTAGATATGTTTAACCCCTACTACTCCAGTAATAAACCAAATAAAGATAAGGATGCCAAAATGACCAATCAGATTATGCAAAACTAAGGAATGAGAAGAAAACAGCTTCATATTTCTATTTCTCCATTATTTAGCAACAGAGAGGGTATTACATGCTGAAGTTTCAGAAGCATCCTTCCTAGATCAGAATAACTCCTGCAGCGGGAAGCTTCCGAAGCGAATTCCTTCCAGACCATCACGTTTTGGGCAGTGTCTACCAGAGCCTAATTAAGTTTGCAGGGTCTCAATTAAAAACCAACTTGAAGGAAAGTTCCAAAATTCGAGAAACAGGGAGAAAGATGCAAATAAAATGAGAACCATAAACACACCTTTGTATGTAATTGGTCAATAATATTCAGCATGCCGACAGCCAACTTTTGCATGATAAAGCGCCGAGCAAGAGTCAAATCTTGAACCATTTTCACTCCAACTTTGTGCGACCTATATGCAATGGGATCTGGAAATTCATGAATTGGTCGGACAAGTAGGACATCTGCCCAAGAGTAGTTTCTTGTGCGTGGAAAAAATATCACAAGATACTTTTTCCTGTCATGAGTTGGCTTTGCTTTCAGTGTTGGCAATGGCCAGTCTGCCCTTGCACATTTGATTCCTGCTTGCCACTTCCCTCTCCACTATACCCCAGAGAAATTTGATAGATATTAATACAGAAACAAATCAGCACATTCATCACTATGATGTTGTGTGTAATACTAAGATGCAAAAGGTTGAAGTGGCACTATTTACAGGCACTAGCACCGAGGAAAAATAAAAACAAGAGTGCTACCGATCTGATTTCCTGGAAACCAATGTTACATGGACTCTTACAAGTGTTCAACTACAAATGTCGCATGCTGGACCCACGGATAAGGATATGGATCCTTCCATGACATATTTAGTTGGACATTCACCTAGCAAGCATATTTTGTATTTGGATGTTACAATGAATTATGCATATATCTACACGCTCCGTCCCAAATTGCTTGACCTTTTCGGGGAACCGTGCGTTTTTGCATGCAAGAAAATAAGGTATTAGCACAAATTTCTTTCCAAAAATTATTACACCAATTTAAAGATTACATTGAGAAGGAAAAAAATAGCGTAAAACTTTTTTGGAAAAAATTATCATACATACATTTTTTTTTCGAGTTCCAAATGCAAGATTACCCAAAAAGGTCAAGCAACTTGGAACGGAAGGAGTATTTGTCAAGTTACCAATTGTCCCGAAAGTTTAAGTTGTTAGGAAATGGGTCCAACAATGTATATCAAGCTATTTAACACCCTACCCCATCTTTCACGTGAAGATACTGACATTCATCCTTATTGCAAAAGAATGCAAAGGAGAGAAACATAACACAGACGAGGAGCAATGCAAACAAAAAGACTACCCAAGACTTTTTGGCTTGCATGTGGAGACACAAACATCCATACATATTGCAACAGAAAGAAAAGAGGAGAAACATAATGCAAACGGGAAGCAAATGCAAAGAGAGAGACTTGAATCCAATATCTTTTAGAAACCAGAGCTCTGATTCAATGTATATCAACCTATCTAGCACTAGTATGCCCTAAGGCACCTTGTAAACTGTATTTATCAAAGAAAATCAGCAGTCTACCGAGTAATATGAATATTTTGGGGTGTCCTTCTGTCATTAGGGCATCTCTAGTGCACTACCTAAAAAAAGTATCCTAAAGTGCCCTAACTAGTTAACTAAGAAAAACTCAAAAAATGCTCTCTAGTGCACAAAAATTGACTCCCTAAAATCCTAGGTGTCACCCGTCACTCCCTAAAGTGCCCCAAGTCACTACCTAAATTTGGGGAGAGACTTAAGGAGAGAGAAAGTGGAGAGAGATAAAGAGAGAAGGGAAGGAGGAGAGAGAAAGAGGAGAGAGAGAATGACTTTAAGGAGAGAGAGAGGAGAGAGAGAGGAGAGAGAAAGAAAAGACTTAAAGTTAATGAATATATATATAGGTAGCCCACTAAAGTGCATTCTTCGTTAACTAGCTAACTAAGGGGTTAGCACATAAAATAGGGCCCCACATGTGCTTAGGTGTACACTTTAGCAAACATTTTTTAGGTAGTGCACTAGAGATGCTCTTAATATGAAAAGTAGCAAAATCCAACAATACCACCACAACATATGTAAAGACCACATAAAATTTTGATCTTCTCAACAGAACAAACATATTAAAATTTGTCATCAAACCTCAAACCAACAAGGAAAATCTTTGAGAAACACCATCCCACAACTATCATACCTGTATATGTTCACTATATGAGCTAGTGACGTGCAAAGAGATATGCTAGAAGTCAAAGCAACAAGATTAACGCGTACCTTCACCCAAACAGCAACAGGATCATCACGTTCTAACCACTGGGGTCCCGAAATTGAAGGTTCCTCCTCCTCCCTGTTACCCGAAAGTCCGCTATCAATTGTATCCACGATTAAATGGGAGCTCTCAGAGGCCACGGAAGTTTCTGAGAAAAACTCCTGCGCATTCAAGTTCTCATCCTCGGACTCATGAGAATCACAAGAAAACTTTTGGGCCTCCGCCTCAAGCTCAAAATATGAAGCTCCATTACAATGAACTTCAGAATCAGGCAAGTCGTCAACAGTCCATTGAGCTTCCCCCTGTCTCTCTTCCGGAGGCCCTCCAGTATTTAGCACCAAGCCATACACTTTAACATCTGCCACCTGAACTTTTTCTCCACGTTCAATGCAGTTTGATTCAGCACCATACATGAAAGTTGTTCCTGAAACCTGTTGCAAGCAATCAGATTCCCTGACATGCTGTATGCCAGAACAAGAAAGCACTTCCATAATTGCATCCTAAAATTGGTAATGGCGTAATGCCATACAGCGTGTATAGTATCAACAATTATAGTCTTTCACGTCTCCTATGGAAACAAAGCTCAACCACGTGAAGAAGTCACACATAATGAATCGAGACTCAACCGTAATGAAACAATTAAGAACGACTCTCATTGAAGGAACGGGTAGTTAACAGAGGTTAGAATTCAAAATAAAAAAATCAATCATGTGGCATATAAACCGGTCCTGCCTGTCCCCCATGTTTCTTAGTGGTACAATGTTTACAAACTGGTGTAAAAACAAATGTTTTGGATTTAAAAAAGCTGCAAACTTAGGAACCAAACTTGAAGTAGTCAAAAAACGTTTGCATTTAATTATCCAAAAAAAAACGTTTGCATTCAACCTGGCCTTCCTGAGTATTTTAACTTGGAATATAATAAATAGATGTTCTGGGCGTCCAGTGATAGTCGAAGAAATGATAATCAACTCACCCTCATAAAGTACCCTTTCAAGTAAAATTTGACGAGCAGTAATAGTGCCTTCCAGTTCTTCATGACACAATCACACTGAAAGGTTTTGAGAAAAGTTTTGGACAAAATTACTCAAAACCAGTGATGAAACTGAACATTACGAAATGAGTGTGTCCCATGACTAATCTTCCAAATCCGCCCAACTTTATACTTTGACTCAGTAAATAAACCACGACCAGGAACGAGAGGCAGTAAACGTAGTATCTTGACAGATTCCAGTACAAAACTTCAAATATTATGACTCCAAAAAGAAAAAAGAAAGTTGAAGATAAAAAAGGTTAGAATACGAGGATTACATAATCAAATACTACTTTCTCATTGATGCTCTATATGGTCTCTGAAGTGGCAATTAACAGTATTGAATAAACCCCGGAGTAATAATGCAAGCCCTAATACCACTTCTGCTGCACTGAAATTTGGAGAAACCAAATTCAAGAAGCTTCTTCGGTGAACCTCTCTCCATCATATATGAATTGAGAGGAATTACAGAAAATTTCAGAATGCATTTAGTCCTCATCCTGTGATAATTGACAAAATTTGTTCGGATATTCGCTGTAGAATGCTCTCTGCCCAAGCTTCCTAAAGGGGCTCAATCAACTTGGTTTGTGTCTGCTTGGAATTTATTTAGCCACTGCAAGCTTGTGGTTAAGTTCTGTTTGAATTCAAAGTTTTAAACTCTCTCTTTTTAGGACCTTGATAATTCCTTCTCCTCTTTGAAAGTTGAGTGCCTTCTATTACTTCTATTATGATGGTATTTTATCTTATACTCTTCGAGGTTTTTGGGTGTACTGGTTGAGATTTGAACCCTTTTCTCCCACCCGGAAAGTGTTGATTCCCACCATTCTAGCTGTTAATGGTATTCCTTTGTTGGATTGAGTTGTGAATGTTGAAAGTGTGCCCGTACATATATTGTGAGCTTCCTGTGAGGTGGCTTCCTTTATTCAGAGAGGCGGTAATATTTAGCCAGGAAGTATGCGAGATTGAGGGGAGGGAGTTGTGAACCAATACCATCAGCAATCAAATGAAAAAGAAGATAGGGAAATGTGAGCCTATTGAGGGTGTAGAAGTGTGAGTACATACCTGCTATGGGGTTCATATTTCTCTTCACTACAAGTTGCTATTTATCATGGCCAATTTATCTCAAAAAGTAGAGTTCTAAATTTGAGACACTACAGTTTGGTCTCACAATTTTATTCAGGCGATCAGAATTTACATCTCAACATGTGGTTTGCCTATCCAAGGGGAATGTCCTTGGTAATTTAATTCATGGTTCTGTCATGGTATTATTTCCCTTTTGTAAATCTTCTATACCTTACTCGTTCATACATGCTTCTGTGTGCCATGGGAGTTCAGAATTTCATTATGGTATTGTGCCCAATATCTCTGCGTTGAGATGCCTAATTAAAGGGGCTGTCATTTTGAATCTGTTGTATCTAGCTTAATTGATAAAGTCTGGTGGCATACAAAGGCTGTCTTCAAGTATATGCGCCTCAAAAGTTCAAGGGAAGGCCTGCCACATTATATCTGCCATTTTGTTGGGGTTAGTATCTGCATTCCAAGGTTGTATCTAGCACATGGGCCGCCAAATATTGAGTAACACTGTGATTCCTGGCTGTTGTAACTTCTTAGTGTTACTATTTAACATGTCCTCAAAGTTCAAGGAAATTCAACATAGGCGTGTTCCTAGCCCAAGTAATTATGGATGTTCATTGAAGGCCTGGTCCAATCCTGGGTCAGGTGGTAATTTGGTCTATTTTGAAGCTCACTGTCTCTTGTTTAAGTAATAACCTTTTATTCCCCATCTTCTAGTGTGTTTCCTTTCCCTCTCTTAGATGGGTTGGAAACACTTTGGTTTGGGAATCCATAACTCTTACGTACATTCACTACGGTTGTAGCCATTTGGCCATTTCACTTTTTTCTTTTCTTTTTCCCTTTTTTCCTCCCTGGGTATGCCCCTTGTAGGTTGTATATTCACTTAGCCTTTTTATTTTCAAGCTGATTTACCAAAAAAAACTAGCATACTGGAAAACCCTGTCATAATAACTCGAGCCTTGTAACTAAGCAAGCATCGCAACTTTTTCCCACTCCCGCATAATAGTACAATTACGAGAAACACGATCAAATAGAGAAACAGTAAGTGAAGAACCGAAAGTATCGCAACTTTTTCCCACTCCCACATAATATTACAATTACGAGAAACGTGATCAAATAGAGAAACAGTAAGTGAAGAATCGAAAGTAGCACAAAAACTATAAATATTAACAGGATATGCAAATAAACTTCTACGTTCATTCTGTCTGAACAACCTTATGACAATTTTTTCTTCACATATCACCTGAAATGATTGCAGCTACATGCTGATCAAATAATAATAATTTGTAGCTAAAACCTTCCTCATTATTCCCTACCAGTTAATATTATTGCACTTGATTATCAATATCCAAGAAGGCCAATAGGATCAATAATAAATGAGTCCCAACAAAATGCACGTCCAGGCTTACAAAGTCCATACTTCATAGTTACAACAGCTATAAGGATATATTTCCATATGTCATCGCAACAATGTAGGGAGAGTACTATGTAATTTAACAAGAATCGACCAGATGAAGGTCCCTCTGAATCCCATTCAACCAAAGATCAAAATTTTCTGAAACTAGGCAAAAACCCATGGACAAATGATGAACTGATTGCAATGCCAACAGTTACCAGTAGTTTACTTCAAAATAACATCAAATTCCGGGTAAAAGAGGAACTAATTCTAAATTTCCAGCTACATGGCTGCTTAAACGGACTTATAATATTTGCTTAAACAGGGAATCACATGTCTCAGGTTGAGACCGCAAAGTGAATCCATAGAGTCCAAACCAAACGAGCATCCCGACTTCCAAAGGTCGCAGTGGCTATAATTACATTTACGTATGACAATGTTAAAATTTATCCTAGCAGTCACGCCCTGTTTTGCTTGAGGCTTCAAGCAGGAAGTTTTCCTTTGGCTTGATCAACCAAAAAGCAGAAGATAAGAAAAATCCCCTTCATTTTGGTTGCGGCTTTAAGCTGGTTTTTGCCATGGCGTCAGACACTAATGTAAGACCCCATTTTTCGATACTCATATTTGGTTTGAAGAAGCAGGTTTTGTCCAGCCAAGGCTACCTTGTAACAAAAAATCCAATCCCTCTGTTGAACTTGAGACCATTGCAAAAAGAGTAAGCATCCATTTTGCTTCGGGGTTAAAAAGCTGATAAGTCCAGCTTTAAGTGTCCCACGGGCCCACCACATGCAGCCATACATCCATAAGAAGAGACTGTACCATGGTCCCACCACATCGAGTTCAACAAAGAACAAAGTTTCTGGAAACAGGCAAGACCTATGAACTCATTGCAACCAAGGCTTCCAAGAATTTTATTATGGAATAACAAATATTCAGGATAAACAAGTACCTAAATGCTTATATCGCAGTTACATGGGTGCTTAAATAGGGAATCACATGGCATAGGTTGAAACCACAAAAAGCATCCATCGCGCTAAAGGAACAGGTAAAATGGCAGTTAAATTTCTCTTTTCTATTCTTTGTTGTGCCGTTAATAACCACTTCTCCGGCGGAATGAAATGACTATGTAACGTTATGTGGACCAATGACAGCACCCTTTCTTTTTTTTTGCATATATAAAAACAAATGTGCCTGGTCACACTGGCATCATTAGAAATTTTATGGAGGAAAAAAGACATCAATAATTATCAACTCTGTCTTTGTTGTAATCTAGATGTTTATCTATAATGGGACGCTAGTAATTAACTTCTAGAAAGCTTTAAACTTAGGCAAAAAAAAAAAAAAAAGGGAATTGACCGTGATTAATGTTCTTTTTTCTAATATAAGTATAAATTTATTCAAAAGGCACCAAGGGGATGCCACCCCCACACAATTTAAAGCGAAGAACAAAATGCCAAAAAACCCATGATACCAAATGAGACCGAACAAAAAATACAACGTATACACTAGCCCGTGACCAATGTCCAATGTAAACCGAGTTATTGAGAGTTATGTGATTGACTAGCAAGCCCCCTCACTCTCCCACTCCAACCCATGCACAACATCTCCAAAAAAAAAAAATGGGAACTTTATTATCTTGACCAACTCACTCTCCTCTCCCCAGAACCCTTGCACCTCAAAAAATAAATGGCGGATGTAATATTACCAACAACAACAAAAACAAGACTATCATTGTTCATGTCAAAAAAGAAAATTAACCGGACACAATAAAAGAAAAGGAATCGCAATCCTCACCTCCGTAAAAAAGTGAAAAAAAAAATTTTTAAAAATCACCACATAAGAAAGCATTTACGGCCATGTAAACTAAAGAATACAAAAGATTACAAATTAGTTGGAATAAGCAATTAAAGGAGAAACTTAAACATATACTGAAAAGTAAATGGTTTACAAAATTCCTTCTAGACAGACTATATTAAAGCAATTGAAGGATAAAATAAGGCAATTAACTAATGTATGTTTAAGTTATAAGTTTCTACGTTAACCTATCCTAAAAAAAGCAAAACGAAAGAAACTGATGTATGTATAACAATGTACCTAACCATGCCAAATTCCTTGCACAGACTATCTTATTAGCTCATTTTTTCTTTGGTAACTCAAGTGTCCAAGCCAGCTTCCGCGCACCTCAACTAATCTTGAAGGACCAATCCCACCATCAATTGATTAAAGTCAGAGAAAAGCTATTTATGGACTGGCCCCAAAGACTATATAATTAACTTCAACACCATCCAATTTCTTCATCAAAAAAACACTGAGCTAATAACCAAGCTACTGTGAAGTGATGGCCAGCCCCATCACAAGAGCAAGATACCTATCTGACAATAAACTAAAAATGCCCTGAAAAATATATAATATACAAAATCGTTGTCCAAAACATCTGGCCCTCCATCTCATGCAAAATTGCAGGGCTTTTATAGGAACTGGAACATACACTGCTTTACAACGCAACTATGCATATAAATGCACCAATCAGTAACCATTCTTAACTTGCCAAATAATTGTAAAAAAATTTGCAAAATAATCTTAGTTAGGCTTTTCACGACATTTCAGTGAATTTGACTATGAACACAAACCCTAAAACTAGACAAACTCACAAATCGTCTGACCAAAAAACCAAAAAAAGCCCTAAATTACGTAAATTCAAGAAGACCCAATGGGAATCAACAATATCGAGGACCAATGCACACAGATCGTCAACGTGTAAAACAAAGGCTCGTCCTTGGAACAACCAGGTGGGTCAGATTCAAAAAGTTCCCAATCAATTGACTCGTGTACCGAAAAAATCACAATCAAGATACAATTGATCTAATTAAAACACTGAACTGAATGAAGGGTATTATCCATCTTTTTTTCTGATTAATTGTGCGTTTGTCCGTTTTAGGGTAACAACAATTTCGGGGAAGGTGGAGCTAGGTCACATAGAACATGGCTACAAAAACATTTCGTCACGAAAATAAATATATGGTGATAGCATGCCTAAAAGTAAAAACTACAGATAAGGGTAGGAATATGGAGGAATGAGGAAGTAACGAATGTACCTTTTGCAACTGAAGATCACCTCACCAAACCTTTATCTCATTGTTGTTTCGTTTGGTATGGTATGGTATGGTATGGAGGTGAAATTGATGGTTGCGTGGTGTGTGCTTAATTTTTATTTTCTCTCACTATATAGGCCCTAGAAAGTGCAGAGTGATACACAAGGAAGGATGTTGTGACTAACCAGAATTTTGGAAGGGGCCTTCCACGGTCAAGTACACGAAAATTGAAAACCTAAATTGTATAGAGAGGAGGACTAAAAAATACACCACTAAAAAATCTATAGAGAGAGTGTGTGTTGAGGGAGGGGATGATGTGGGTACACTTTGTTAATGGAGGTGGCCTGGTATAATAGTAAATAAAGAAAAGGGGAAAAGAAAAAAAAAAAAACTAACGAAAACGACTGATTGGCTGTATTGCGAGGCCGGGTGAAGGAGACGAAGCACGCTTCTTTAGCCGGGGTATAGTTTAATACGCGGAGTACTGGTCATTTAGGATTTTATGTAATCAGATGCAACGATTTCTTTCTGGACTGCTGCGTTTCAGTCCATTGGGTGTGATCTAGCATAAAGGCTTAGTTTTTCATTTGTTAAAATTTAATATTTGATATCATTCAAATCTAACATTTGATATCATTTGAATGATATGTTAGATTTTAGCAAATGGAAAACTAAGTCTAAGGAGATTTGGGTTACTCGTAGTAATACAAGTCAATACATTTTCGTAATGACCTTATTTATAGGCTCTCTATAATCTGTGTTTGGGATCTGGATCGCACAATTATTGAGAATATTTAGTACATCATTTATGTAAAAAATCAAATTAATTGAATATTGATACCATTTATTTAGTACATATGTTTGGATACCATTTATGTGGATGGTCAATATCATTTGGAGAATACACTATAAAAAAAATCGTGTCAATTGTGTGTCTACCATTCTCCGATACCATAAGTTTTTACACCTATCACGTGTTCAACATTCTTAAAAAATTAATAGTTCTGATCCCAAATGAAGATTTCAAACACCCCATCTTTGAAGTCACTACGGGAACCCAAAAGTCCAAACTTTGATAATCTAAGTTTTTTATTTCGAAGCCAAAAAAAAAAAACAACAACATAGCATGTATACATTTTGTGGCAGAGCCAAAACCTATGCTTTTATTGCTTCATCCAATTAGAATTCACCAAGAATTATCCTATTTCCAACATTAATCAAGCAAGAAGCCCTGACAGCTGACATCCTATGTCAAAAATCAAAAATAAAGTTTAAAGAAAAAATAGAAGTATCTCAAAATTACTACTCTCCCTTGTCCCAATTTTTTTTGTTTTTTTTAGCATTTTCAGTTGTCCCTTAAAAATTGTAACGCAAATACTATTCACAACCCATTTTTGCTAAATACAACCCACCAACTTTGAAGACAGAAATACCCTCATGTTTAATGACAATAATACAATCCACAACATACAAAACCTACATACAACCCACCCTAAAATTCCAAGTCCAAGAGATCGACCTCCTGGACTTTTTCTTATTTTTCGTCATGTTCTTCTTCTTCTGTGTTTTCCTCTTATTATTATGTTATTTCTCTTCCATCCTCCCACACTACAAACCCTACATGTGACTTTCTCCACATTCTCATCTCTCTCTCCATGGAAAACCAATCAATGGAAGGTTTCTCCCCTTCTATTGATCTTGACCCTATTCTCTCTCTTTTGGAACTTCAAGATGCACCAATGGGACTTGGTTCAATTTTATCCGAAGTGGAAAAACGAAGGTGGTGTGACGGATATGGTGGTTTGGGAGGCCAAACCGCGTGAAGAGGTAAGGCCCGGAACTAGAAATTTTTGTTTTCTGCCACTTTTCGTTTTCCCGATGTGTTGGGATATCGAGTCCCGAATAGGTAATGAACTCTCAGATTCGAGAAATCGAAAGGTTTCTTGATTTTTGGTTAGAATCGGACGAAACAACAAAGATTCAAAAAGCGTTTCGGTTAAAAAGTTCCTATGCGCGGTTCAATTTATAAAATCTAAAGTTGCAATAACTACACGGATTTCATAACCCAAACAATCTTCCACCTGGGATAACGAGGTTCTGTTTTTAAAGTTCGGAATTGTTAATTGTTATCAAATTATGAAATCCGAAAATTTATTGTTGACAATGGAGTGTCATGAGATTAATTATTTTGCTTTCTCGTAAGAAGTATCGAGTCAATCTTTTGCATTTTCATGCCGTCTTAAATTTCTTTGGGAATGATTTTATGATTCTTTTTAAGTTCCTAAGTGTCTTTTAGTTTTTTAAGAGTCAGACACATTTTTCAATTAGTCTTTGGTCAAGTCTTATTTAGTATTTATGGAGTCTTGAAAATTAGTAGAGAGAGTTGACTTAAGACCAAAATTAGTCTTTGGTCAAGTCTTTGCTTATGAATGAAATGAGTAGAGAGAGTTGAGTTAAGTTAAATTAGCCTTTGGCTGTTGTGAGAAGTTTATCTTCTTATATTCGTTTCTGTATCTCTTGGGAGGATTGCTTAGAGTGCTGAGCGACCCTTACGCCCTGTATCCCTTTTAGACACCTCGAGTGGTGACATGTGGCCCTGTATCCCAGCAAGCTTTCATGATTTAACCAACCTGAACCTGTAGCAGAGGTACTTGATTTTTTGTATCTGGAAAATGTTAGTATCACAAAACACTATCAAACTAGATAACTCAAGAAATACCCCACTTGGTAAGAAGCATTGGAGAATGTGGTCCATGGGGAAGATTGCCCAGGGACAACAGCCTACACCACCTAACCATGGAATAAATCTTGCTAACCACAATGGGGATTGGACATGCTTGGTTTTGGAATTTACGTACATTTCTCTCAATCCAAACTTGGTAAATTGTGGTGGTAAAAGCCAATTTGAGTAAGAGTTGTAAAGACCCGTAATTTCTTTTCTTGTGTTGCAATATGTGATCATATTATTTATATTTTTTTTATGACTTTGAGACGTGGTTGTTCTAAATGTGCATTTTTATTTTTCGGGACTAAGTACACGATTTGGGACGAAGTGTTGATGAATCCCGTTGGATAGCTTTTAAAATTATTAGTTATTAACTATTGTTATAGCATGTGGGGTCCTAGTTACCTACTTGTAAAATGATGGGACTTAAGGATGGTACCTAAGTAAGTAGGGGGGTGCTAGTGTAATTTTTACACTTTAAAATCCCAATTGAGACAGAGAGCACGGCATATTTTTCTTCTTCTTCTTTTCTTCGTCAGACGTCATTCTCTCTCCCCCCCCCTCTCGGCTCTCACTCTCTCTCTTCCTCTCAACAAATTTCAGGCTCCAACCCATTAAGCAACCATAGATCGGCCTTGTACTTGCCATATAATCGATGTTTCAACCCAAGAATCGCGTGTTCAAGCTCGGGTTTGGTGGGACTCGAAATTTGGAGAGCTAGGGTTTTCTTGGAGCAAAAATTGGAAGTCTAGCAACTAAGGTAGGGGTTTCTCCACTCTGATTGTGTGTTTTTTTTATTTGGGTTTAAGGATGAAGTTCAGTTTTATGTTGTTCTTGGTTTGGGTTGAAATTCCCCGGTGAAAATCCGAAAATCTGCTCTCTCTATATGTTGTTGTTATGTGCCGACTGTACGGACATGATTGGTCACCATTCGGACAGAAATTTCAGTAGACTCGTGAAGTTTTGTTTTGAAACTCTGACCTTGTCTGGCTCCCAGCTATTGTTTTCTCCGGCTGCGGTTTGATGGTTTATGTTTGGTACATGAAATTTATTTAAATTCCATGTTTAATTGTTGATCCATTTCAAGGCTTGTGTCCCGCCGTGGAATGACTTAGGTAACGTTAGATCTTCCCATTCAAAACAAGGTAGAGTAGAACATCGAGTTACATGTTTTGGAATGAAATAAATTGATACTTGGAAGAAATGAGAAAAATGTGATGTCTAATAAAAAAAAAAATTGGAATGTGATTATTCGGAACGCGTGGACATTCTTTAGTTGAACAAAACACTTGTGGGATTAGGTGAATAATCGAATTAGGACTATTGGCTCTAATATTTGTATTAATGGAGGGCTTACAAGGTCTAGAAAATCTGAAATATTTCTAGATCTCTTTTTTTGAGGTGTCACGAACACACATACTTGACATTGAATACACGCTTAAGTCATGTGCTTGCTGTTAGTTATAAAACACGTGGATACGTTAGACGCACATTTATTTGTTCATTTGCTTGCTAGAGCAATAAAAATAAATAAATAAATAAATAAATGAAAGGATGCTTGACAAGTATTCGAGGACTAGTAATGCATGGTATAATGAACATTCTTGGTATAATCGAAGATGATATCTTATGGACACCCATTTGACGCGTAGTGATGTTGTATGCTAGACACTTGGATTTTTCTTATAAAGAAAAGAATAAAATGAAATAAAAAGAGGAGTGAATTTCATATGGTGTTTTGAGAAAATGAGACACTTTGGTTGGGTTCTAGATGACACCATTCTTCGAAACACTATATGGGACATTACTAAGTAAACCCTTGATATCTTTTTGACTTTACAAGTTGATTCCTCAAAGTGTACGGTTATAAATTTCAAAAAAAAAAAATATGACGGAGAACCTTGATTACAATTGCTTGTTGATACATTGCGAGTTAATGTATAAAAGTGTGGGACACGCGGGTACTCGCGGGACATGTCGGGTACCATAGAAGCTCGTAGTTTCTCGAGGGATGTAAGGGTACTTGAGGAGTACGATGGATGTATGGGTGAGATATGGAAAAGTGTACGGGGTCGCACATACCCGGAAAGTTTGTGGAAGAATGCACGGGATAACGAATGCCCGGAATGTAACCATGTCAGGTGATTTGAAATCTTGTAGAGAACTTTCAAAGTGCATGATATTATAGTAAGAACTTGTGATGTGGACTATGCGGTTTAGTAAGCAATATTGTATCCAATGGGTAAAGCTTCAAATAAATATATTCGAGAAATGAGAATAGTGGATGTGTTAGGCATGTTATTGCCGTGAGAGGAAAACTCGGTAGTTAATGGTTTGAAGTCAATATCGCGTGAGTGCAAGGGTACGTCCGTGTGGGGAATCGTTAATTCGGGGGTCGTGATAGAGTTATGTACTTGACTTAATGTCTAGGTGTGGGTATTTACTTTAAGTTATTTCCTAATTATCTGTCATTCCATGAACATGTATATATTTTGAGAATAAAAAGGGATCCTCTACTGGGCGAAGTGAATGCTCACCCCTTTTATTTTCAGGTGCTTACAATGGGGCATGAGTAGGTGTGCATGGAGTGTACTGCATCTTTGAAAGCCTTTAAGAGATGACCAGCTTGATCATCTCATGAACTCTTTATATTTTTGGTAGATAAGTTTGTAACAATAAAACTCTCTTTTAATTTCGGATGAATGTAATGACTTAACTTATAAGTCTCTTTTTCCCATGGGGCATGAGTGCCTATTTAAATTTCAGTTGGTCAATGAATTGAGAATGTTGAATTGAGACAGGTTGGGAGTGAATATGAGGAAGTCACATATTTATTTTTATTTAAAAGTGCTTACTTTTATTACTTAAAAATTGAGGGCGTGACAAGAGTGGTCTAAGAGATTTGCCTTTGATTGTTGATATATGATTGATCCAATTAACCCAAGTTCTAGAAGCCCATTTTATGTCTAAGAGTGAGAGTACTTGGTTCCACACTTGAGATATAAAAGGACAGTTGAAGAATAAATGGTCATGGCTCTCACTATCAGGGCAATAAGAGCAACAAGACACAGCTTTAGTGCCAAAGGATACTAGGTTGTCCTCAATATAGAGTCTTTGCTGGATGGCAATCAAAGCAATGAAACTACATTTAGGGATATGGCCTGGGAACCAAATACACTTACTCCAATAGACCTTAGGAAAAGGAGTTCTGAGATGATTCCACAGTGATGAGATAATGAACTTTCGATCCATTAGAATTAAGGGTCCTTACATGTTGATCATTCAGATCCCCATTGGGATTAGGAATGGAAAGCAAACTACCTCTAATCTCATTGAGTTCCAAAGTTTGGGTAATGGGGAATGCCCATGAGTTATGCATGATGATAACAGAGACAGTAGCATCTCAAGGAAGCCCAGAGCCATAAATAACTCTAGGACCATACCTTTGTGCAAGTGGACCAAGGTTAAGCCAGTTATAAAACCACAAAGAGGTAGCTTTACCATTACCAATGGATACATTGATGTGGGGTTGTACTATAGATCTGAGATTAAGTAATTTTCTCCAAACCCATGAAGGATTGCTAGGGACCTTAATTCCCAAAAGCTTTTATCCTTAAGTAAATTTTCTCCAAACCCATGAAGGATTACTATAAATCTTGCTATAAAGTATATACACAAATCAAAAAATTTCCCATACACACACACACACACAATCATGATCTCTTAAGAGCTCCCTCACGGGTCTCTTCCGTGAGGACCGCCCTTTTTTTTTTTTTTTCAGATCAAATTTCGACGATCCAAACCGCTCAATGTGTTTAAAACATGTTTTCCAAGGCCAACGCGAGGGAAAGGACTTCATCCGAGCAGTTTTTCATAATAACCGTACATATAATATTTATCGAGAAATGCTCGAATGAAGCCCTTCCGGGTATTTTTTTTGGCGATTTCTCGCGGTGACCCTTAATAACATGTTTTAAACACATTGAGTAGTTTGGATCGTCGAGATTCGACCCCGATCCATGAGGTCCTTACGGAATTTTAATGAAGGAGTCCTCATTAGATCACCCTCCTATAAATATATATACAATAAAC
Organism: Vaccinium myrtillus; assembly: GCA_016920895.1. Lineage (NCBI taxonomy): Eukaryota > Viridiplantae > Streptophyta > Magnoliopsida > Ericales > Ericaceae > Vaccinium > Vaccinium myrtillus. The sequence continues at coordinate 20,611,045 of CM029274.1, forward strand.
TTCTAATAAGGGACCCTTATTTAAGTTTCCAAGCGGACCTGAGGGTATTTTTGACTTTTTGGATCAAATTTCAATGATCCGAACCGCTCAATGTTTTAAAAACGTGTTTTTAAGGGCCCCCGCAAGAAATCATAAAAAAAAATAACCGGGAAGGGCTTCATCCAAAGAGTTTTTGATAAAAGTTATACATATATAATTTTTATCAAAAACTGTTTGGATCAAGCCCTTACCGGTTTTTTTTTTTATGATTCATCGCGGGGGCCCTTAAAAACACATTTTAAAAACATTGAGCGGTTCAGATCATCGAAATTTGGTCCAGAAAGTCTAAAATACCCCTAGGTCTGCATGGAAACTTAAATATGGGTCCCTTATTAGAAGGGGGTCTTATATATATAGGATAAGCTTCCAATGAGGGTCCCTCATTGGAAAATAAAATGCGGACCTAGCCTTTTTTGTGTTTCCGGACCAAATTTTGACGATCCGAACAATATAACGTTTTTAACAAAAACCGATCGGATGAAGCCCTTCCGGGTATTTTTTTTGGACGAATCTTCGCGGGGGCCCTTAAAAATGCATTTTAAAAACATTGAACGGTTCGGATCGTCGAAATTTGGCTCGGAAAGGTGAGGTCCGCATTTTAACTTCAATGAGGGACCCTCATTGGAAGTTTATGTTATATATATATATATATATAGAACATATCCTATGAGGGCTCCCTCACAAAAAAAGTGCGGGAAAACAATTGTGGATTGTTGGATCCTATGCCCTTCACGCGATCCAACGGCTAATAACTGTTTTCCCGCACTTTTTTTTGTGAGGGGGCCCTTATAGGAAACTTCTTGTATATATATATATATAGGCTTTTGTTAATATGTGCCCCCAAGGCACATGTTAGTGTTCATTAAATGAGATCAATTACACCCACTTATATAGAAAATTGTAGAAGTAGTTGATGTATTGGAAAAAGAAAAAGGTTCTTTTTGTAGAGACCAAAATACCCTCTCTGTTTTTTCCCTTTATACCATTTCATTTGTGCTCCCTCCAACACACCTTTTTCTCCCTCCATTTTTTTTTCATTTTTACTCCCTACAACCCACGTTTTCTCCCTCCATTTTTTTTTCTCTTCCCTTGTGATAGACTGTTCACATTCAACAAAGCTTCTATATAAATATCCATGTATGGCAGTAACAAGAAGCAGTGACAAGAAAGAATACACAAAGTACCAAATGCTATAGTAACAAGAGTACACAAAGTAACAAGAAGCAATAACATTGATGGCTGAAGAGTTGATTTCAAATTCCCTTTTTGATTTAAATGAATTCCCTGCAAAAGGGTTAACCTTTCGATGCTTTGAATTTTAATATTACACTAATTGAGACGGTGCTCAAAATTTGAATTAGTGGATTTACATAATGACTGTACGGGGAAGCGCCTAACAGTAAATGGGGGTAATTTTGTCCATAAAACAAAAAGGTTATCCTTTCAAAATGAATTAATGAAGGAGTTAATGAGTGTGATTTCAAACTTAAATTCCCCATACAAAAACAGTTAAATGAAATGGTTAATGCACTCTTTATCATATGCCCCAAGGGCACACATTAACAAGACCCATATATATATATACACCACACTTCCAGTCCACTCTCCCGGATTTTAAAAAAATCCACACCTCATTGATCCCGATCGAATTTCGATGATCCGAACCGTCCAATGTGTTTAAAATGTGTTTTCAAGGGTCCCCGTGAGAAATCATCAAAAACAAATACCGGGAAGGGCTTGATCCGAGCCGTTTTTCATAAAAACTGTATATGCACAGTTTTGTGAAAAACTACTCGGATCAAGCCCTTCCCGGTATTTTTTTTTGATGATTTCTCACGGGGACCCTTGAAAACACCTTTTAAACACATTGGACGGTTCGGATCGTCGAAATTCGATCGGGAAAGTGGAGGTCCGGATTTTTTTAAAATCCAGGCTCCCTGACTGGAAGTGTACTCTCTCTCTATATATATATATACAGACAATTGGGCTAGAGGCCAAATTTAGTGGCTAAATAGGCTCTTAGTCCAGCCTGCTTGTTTTAAATGAGCCCAACCCATTGATGTGAAAATGTTAATGCAAGAAGTCCAAAAATAGACAAAAATACTCTAAAACACAGAACACGCACTCCTCACCCAGATCTGAAAGGAATATCTTCCTTTCTTCACAATCTTAAGAAATTTTCGCCAGTGACTACCACTGTACCATCCACTCTCTCTCTCTGATCTAGAGAGTGGCCAGCGGCGACAAATTTTCAAGCTCTCTTGAAGCTGAGGTCTAGCAGCGCCTCCTCGGAGCTTCGCACGCCGACAACTCTGGAGTGATTCGACAATCTGAGATCGGCTCTGTCCCTCGCCGTTCATACCAGGAAAGAGGGGTTTTGGAGTTTGAACTAAACAACCGAAAGGTTCTGGAGTCGTCGACGATCCATTGAAACAAATGTAAAGCTATTCCTCTTTTCTTTTAGGCCCACCCACTCACTCATATATCTTCAGAGCAAATAACCATGGATTTACAATGTTCGTCAATTCAATTATTTATATATTCCCATATCTACCATTTCATCTTTGTTACGTTTTTTTTAGTTGTGAAGTATTTCAGGATTTGGAATATACACACACTGAATGCACCATTTAATTGGTAAAACTTCAAAAAGCTCCAATTTGGAGGTCATTTTACTGTATTGGAGAAATTCGTTTTGTATCATGCTCCTTCAATTTTTGATGTCAAAGAGTGATAGATGTTAGCTATGTGGAATCCAATGTTTTGGTCGTAGCCCAAGTGTTCGACAAAATGAATAGGTGAAAATAATCTATTGGAAACACCGTTAAACATTTTCTTTTTAGTGCTAAGTGTAACCATTGCCTTTTCCATTGATCATTTGGTCATGTCCATTGTACATTCATCTTTTTCCAATTGGTTTTGGATTTATACTTTCGAAATCTATTCTCTGGGTATTTTTTTTTTTAAAAGAAAGAAATAGATTTTTACTTTTGAAATCTATTCTCTGGGTAAGTCAAGATCGAATATGATTTTGATTTACAGGGGAAAAAAAAGACATTGAAAGAACTTCTATGGAACAGTTTATTACGATTCAGCCAATTGTTTTGATTGTTGAATATCAAAGAGAGATAGGAATATTGTCGAATCTGTGGTCTTTTCGTGTCTTCTATGTAATAAACCCATTTTTTTCTTTTTATTACGAGGGAAAAAGAAGCTATTTTCGTAATTCATGGTTTCGATGAATTAATTTCAATGGTTTGGCAGCGTGTTTTTCCTCTTTCCCTACTCCCATATACTCTTAATTGCCAACTTTTGAATGAAGCAATTAGTCTTTGACTCTTACCTCATAGCGGCAGTTTTTTGAAAACTAAGGTGTGAGTTTGATATGAAATTACGCCGTTTGTGAAGTCCATAAATTCATAAACAAACCGAACACAAATTTTAATTCTGGAAATGTTCGAAGAGTTAATCTATTGTTATGGGATTTTAACAAAAAAATGATGTTCCTCTTCGTTTGCGATATTCAAAGAGGCTATCCGTGACGATCAACACTGCTAGTTCTTTAGTTTGAGTGTGTGATATTCACTTGTCTGCTCCCATTAGTCTACGTGTTTTAACTTAAAACTTTTACTAAAGCATTCGCAGATTCTGTTTTCTCCTTTTCAAATTGATTGTTCACTATCAGCTTTCCTGGTACAAATCTACACATATTTGGTGATCTGTTGCTGTTATTTGCGTGAAACAGAGGCCAGATTGCCACAGACTACCATATATGTCTGTTTTACTGGCTTGATGAAGAGTACAAATCTACACATATTTGGTAATCTGTAGCTGTTAATGGCATGAAACAGAGGCCAAATTACAACAGACTACCATATATGTCAGCTTTGATGGCTTACTGCAGAGTACAAATCTACACATATTTGGTAATCTGTTGCTATTATTGGCAAAAAATAGAGGTCAGATTGCAATAGACTATCATATATGTCTTCTTTTGCTAGCATGATACAGAGTACAGATCTACACATATTTGGTAATCTGTTGCTGTTATTAGCATAAAACAGAAGTCAGATTGCAACAGACTACCATATATGTCTGCTTTGCTAGCATGATATAGAGTACAGATCTATACATATTTGGTAATCTGTTGCTAGCATGTCTGGTTTGCTGGCATAAGCACTCTAATGCACCTTTTACAATTTTCAATATAGTTACAACTATTTTTATACATTTTTTTACACATTTCAACACATTTTTTAAAATTTTAACAGAAGCCTATGAAAGCTTATTTTAGCATTATTCCTTACTTAAATATTGAATTGACGTGATTAAATATAAAAAATAGCTAATAAGTGTATTTATGCTAATCAATTACCTATATATTTCCTAAAAAATCAACATATAAGGGTATTTATGTCATCATTTTTTTTTGTATAATAGAAAAAATCAACAAATAACGATATATGTGCTAATCGAGGAAAAAAAAATACAAAAAAGACATATTTTGTATTAACAGATAACGTTATCTGCGCAACCAGATCTAAAAAAATGAAAAATTTATTTTCTGTGTTAGCCAAACAAGGCCCTTCCTGAGGGTCAACAGATAAGGTAATCTGCGCAACCAGATCTGAAAAAAAATGAAAAATTCATTTTTTGTGTTAGCCAAACAAGGCCATTCCCGGAGGGTCAACAGATAACCTTATCTGCGCTATCAGATCTGGAAAAAAAAATGAAAAATTCATTATTTGTGTTAGCCAAACAAGGCTCTTGTGAGGGTATTTTTGTCACCTATTGCGCAAATGTCCTGTTTGCATTATGAAAAAAGTTGATGTCCTTATTGCATGAATAACCCCTATATTATGTCCTCCCAAAAAACGGACCCAAATTTACGGTTAATTGTTCTAGGGTCCAGAAGTGGGGATTTATGGAGCATTTAGTCCATGTTAAAGTTTTACAAGGTCTAAGGTCCATGGATTTTTTTATTTTTATTTTTTTAGAATTTAGGCACTTTCAAAAGGTTCCTTAAGGTTTAGGTTTTAGGGTACACTTTCCTATTATAGGGTTTTAGTGGTTTAGGCACTTTCACAGGGTACCCTAGGATTTAGGCACTTTCATAGGGTACCCTAGGGTTTTAGGCACTTTCATAGGATACCATAGGGTTTAGGTTTTAGGGTGCACTTTCCTATTATAGGGTTTTAGTGGTTTAGGCACTTTCATAGGGTACTCTAGGGTTTTAGGCACTTTCGTAGGGTATCCTAGGGTTTTAGACACTTTTGTAGGGTACCCTAGGATTTTAGGCACTTTCATATGGTACAAATTTTTTTGGCACTTTCATAGGGTACAAACTTTTTTTTTTGGTAAAATAAAAAAAAAAAGAAAAAAGATGCCAACGTTAGGACTGGATAGGTTATAAACTTGTTTGGTGGATTAACGAGGTTACAAATTCTTTGCCTAGGACTTTTGAACAAGTCGCCCTAAAATTTATAAGAGGTAGCTCAAGATAGAAAAATGGTAACCCAACTCAGATTTAAACTTTTAGGCCCAAGAAAGCAGAAGCCCAAACATAATTGAGAGCTCAACTCTTGCTCCAAATTAAATAATTATCTTTCACTCTCTTTTTCTCCATATTAAAAATGCCCATCTCTCCCTCTTTCTTTTTGCCCTAAATCTAATTGGAAAGGTAATGCTTTTTACTCTTTTTAAACCTTGCGTTTAGTCGCTTATTTTTTTTTATGTATATGAATCAGTGTTTTGGTGTATTTTTTTTTAATATAACGGCTATTTTTTTTTTAACGGCTGCTTTGTGTGTATATTTGTGTATCAGGTATGACAGTGAGTATAATGTTCGAATCTTTTCCTAGCACTTTTTATTTTAAGTGTTTATTTGTCAAAAAATGATTCCATTGTAGGAATTTGAAGTTATCATGTATTGAACATGTGTCAAAGACAACCAAATGAGACTTCATGCCGCTAAAACTAAAGCATGTTTATTATTCAATATTGACTAAAATAAATATACAGACAAATTATTCCACTATTATTGTTTAATTGTAAAAATATATAAGGTACCTTTTAACGACTAGGCCTAGAATATCCAAATCTTTCGAGCCGGCCCTGCCCACTAGTATTTTTGTTTGTACCTTTCACGGGTCATTACCTTATTACTCCTATAATATATAGTATAATAATGTTGTTGATTCCGTGACAAAAAGTTAGGGGGTGTTTGGGAACCTCATTTTCAGCTTTTCGTTTTTAAGTTTTTGGCTTTTCAACTTTTTGGATTATGGTCAGAATGTATTTTGAATTTGGTAGGAGTGTTTGGGAGGAATGTGCAGAATGCATTTTATAACAGGAGTAGTGTTTGGGAGATATGTACAAAATCCATTTTGTGGGGCTTTTTGTTGATGAAAATGAGAAAAGTGGAAAATGAGAAATCAAAAAGCTCCTCCCCAACTCTTTTTCACTTCTCCTATCTAAAGTAAAAAATGGAAAACTCATTTTCTTAGAAATCATTTTGGCCCAAGGCTCCCAAACATCCAAAACCCAAAAATGTGAAAATGAGAAGTTGAAAAGGAGCTCCCAAACACACCCTTAGTCTATGTGGAACTGAAGGACTACGTGGAAAAGAATGGGTATCTCTCAATAATCTCCTAAAGGGTAAAAAAAAAAAGAAAAAAGAAAAAAGAAAAAAGAAGAAGATCTGTATAGACCACAGAATCCCCGCAAAAACTTCGTTTACTTTCAAGCATCCAATGTTCCCTTTTAACCTTTCTTCCTTTTGAGGAGATTGCGCTGCCTTTTCATTTATTAGGCTGAATTCACACAACCCATTTGGATTAGTGCTCATAATTAGTTTGCACTTTGATTGATACTTTTTTTTTATAAGCGGATGATTGATTTACGCACACCTCAACAATCTCGGAATCTTGAAGTTAACGACATGTCAAACTTCTAGTGGCCTCAAGGTTTAAAATATTTGACATCCATGAGAATGAGACATATGACCTCATGGAGGCTGACTATTTAGTCTTGGGATGATTTAGTTGGGGCGAACACACTCTCTTATGCACCATCCAAACCACCATCCAAACCAGGGATTAAACATCACATCAATTCATCATCCCCTGAATACTTCATCCCCTCCTTGTACTCCATCCAAACGGACCCTAACCAAACCCCTTTGTTTGATTGAAATCTCTTGGCAGAACTAGAAGGAAAATTCTGGAACCATGGACTAAAATTTCGGGGTGGAATAGGGAGGAGCTGCATAGGGCCGGGATGGCCCCGGTATTAAATTTCTATTTTTTTTTTTGGGTAAACCTTAAATTTCTATTTTGATGTATATTTTACATTTTTTTATAGATATTTTTTAAAAAATTATAAAATTTTGACAATAATTACAATGTAAGAATAATTTTCATTTCGAGAACACTAAATTATGGTGATTTATACCGTATGATAATGATATTATGTTCGTCGAATGATATGGTAACAACAATATTTGAGATTAACGGGGTGTTCCACTAACTTTGTTCTTTAGTTTTTGGAAAAAACTAACTTGTTCCACTAACTTTAGTTTTAGGTAAAAACTGTTGATGATACCAATTGTGTTTTTTTTTTCTTTCTCAAGTTAGTGGAATTGGTTGTTTTTTTTTGGGGGTTTTTTTTTGTTAACGGAATGAAGTAATTTTCTGGGTTAAAACTAAACTGAATTTTTCTTAGTGGAACACCCCCTAATTTTTTCAAATTGTCAAAACTGTCCCACAAAAACTCAAATGATTGGATTTAGTCACAAAATAATCTTCGAACCAAAATTTCTATCATAATTTGTTCTCCTTCGACGTCGATTTCTGGCTCCCCCACTAGTTGGAATATTTAAGAAAATTCATATTAATCACAAATTCACAATAAGCTTAATTAGCAAATCATCTTGATTGGGTTTTTTTGTTTTTTTTTGAAGAGCATCTTGATTTGATTTGGATTATACTACAAACTATAATCCATTCGTCCCTTGAATGGCGGATGAAACATGTGGCCGCCGGGAGCACATGCCTCCATTGCAATATTCAGTTTTTTTACCTCTCAAACAGTTGAGCTAATTTACACGTATAGAACAATGGAGAGATCTGATCATACAATACTATATAATATTGTAAGAAAAAAAAGGAGGAGGGAGTCGAGGACGGACGGTGACCAACTCCCACTTGCTTGCCAACAATATAGTACTACTCCTAAAAGGATGTAGGGTCTGTACTCTGTTGTCCATATTTTAAAACATGTTGCGGGCTTCAGATGTGCCCAAAAAATGGGTAAACATATGGGTACAGATGGGATTGTCCAGAAAATGTACCGACTGTATTTGGGGATCTATTTTTGGGTCTCACACGAGTGATTCGAATTGTTTATTATTTTTAAAATATTTTTTCGAGGGACCCCACAAAATTTCAGTTTAATCGGACGGTTAGAAGTGCTCGAACCAAAGTCCCACCGTTTCAATCAAAGTTTGGAAAAATGTTTTAAGAATAATGAACGATTCAAATCACTCGTGTGAGACCAAAAAATGAGTCCCCAAACGGTACATTTTCTGGACAATTTCCTCTGTACATGTAGTCGGAGACCATGTTAATTGGATATCTTTCAACTTACAGAGCGCTTTGATCTGGAAAAATAAAAATTAGTTTGGTATCCTAAAATGAATCTAACGATCACAAAATAAAAGGATCTTTATCATGTATTGAACGGTAATATTGCTAATAAACTACTTACCAAAAAAAAAATTTTTTTTTGCTAATAAACTTCATATTCTCAACGAGCACTATTATATGAATGGTACCGATTAACAAAGTACACCGACAAAAGATCCATAAATGCCCTTAACAATATAGTCTACTCCATTTTAAGAGCGTAGAGGATTCTTACAGCTATTTAATCTAAAATGTCCATTTAGATCTAATTCTTGCAATGTTGGCTTGATTAATTTATCTACTTCACCACAATTTGACATTTAGGTTGCATAGGGAGAGTTTCTCCAACGAGAGTACTTCATTTCATTCATGCCAAAAGACTCTCCATCACCAGATTTGGAGGGGAGAGAGAGAGAGAGAGAGAGACCCTTCTCGGAGAAGAAATTGCGGTCAGAAGGGTCAACTTTTTCTTAGCCGCATTTGTTAGCAGATTGCAAGTGTTTTTTCCCCCCCTGTTGCGTTTCAGACTCCAGACCTCTGTTCGCACTTCACAAGAAACCATCACTTGAGATTAGTTAGTGTTTGTGAAACAAGGAAGAAGACAAAGTGGGTGCTTAATTGTTACAGGAGGTTTCTGAGAGAGGACCCATTTTGTCGTCATTTGGACTGGTGGTTCTTTTCTGTTTCGGTTTCGTTTTTTTTTATTTTTTATTTGGATGTAGATTTCTCTTAAAAACACGGTCGTGGTGGCATCTTGGGTTTTCTTTTTTGTTTGATCGGAGGAGTGGAATCTCGGGTTCTCTGTTTGAAATATGGGGTCGTCTGAAGGGTGTGGCAGTAGCAGACGGCCTGGAGTGGGAGCTACTTTTGTATATAATCGTTCTAAGAGGTAACCATTTTCGATTGTGTGTTAGTTAACACTATGCTTTATTCAGTCTGTTTTTGGAGCCTCAAATTGATATGTTTGTTGAGCTGGAATGACTTCCTGTAGAAAGATGTGAGAAACTGGAAACTAGGAGCTATAGTGGAAACTAGGAGCTATAGTGCATTTTCTTACCTTTTGCCTGTTTTCCCCCCATTCTCACCGTACCATTGTTGCCATGGATAGCGGGAAGAACTTAAGTAGTACAGTTATCGTTAGAAATTTTGTGAACTTATGTTTGTTTTGGGATCCGTAGAAATATTCTGGACTTCTGGGATAGGTTTCAGCCGTGCTTAGAGATGGATGATTTTTGGCTTTCAAGTCTTCTGTTTTTCTTTAGTAGATTCAAAATTATAATTGGAGATCCTACGTAATTTTGTACAGTAGAAGTGGTCAGCTTAAGGATTCAGTTGAGATGGAAGTAATTTTTTTACGCAAGAACAGAGTTTTAAAATAGCTTTAATATTGTCTTTCTCAATGACAGCTTCCCTGATAAGAGAAATCTCGCAGAAGATAGCTTAGTTGGTTTCCTCGAAGCTTCGGACCATTCAAAGCTGGTAAGATACCGAGATTCCTTCACTTCTGCCTTTAATTAACAGTACTGCTGTTGTAGTAGAACTCAACTTACAGTTGGTTCATGAATTGATTAGCTTGAACCTCCAGCACTTGCAGTTGCTTCATGACTTGATTAGCTTTTTACTTCATCTGGCTACTTGAGTTTGGAACGTTTCATAGAACCTACAGCATTTACCATCCTTAACATCGCTATGATGATCTCTTAGGGCATCTCAATGGGTGTATCATATTCTGTGCTATTTTTGCACCAAAAAATGCGTTTTATGTGAATTTCCAAAAGCTGCTCCAGCATTTTGTACCTGTGCAGTTGCAAAGGCGTAGCTTAATGAGAACAATGCCTATCACTTGTGCCAAAATGTGGCTTTGGGAAGAGCACAGTGCTAATTTAGCACCATATACTATTTCATCACTTCTGAACCCCAATACTACCATATTGGAGATGCTCTTGTTCTTCTTCTTTGCGCCCTGATGATCTAATGCGTTAGCTAGTCGAGGACTCGAGTAGTACTGTATCAGACAGTTCCATGGTTAAATATTAACCTTAATGAATCCTCTTCTGGAGAATCATTTTCCAGCAATTCCCAAATTCTGGATCCTGATTGTTGGAATTAATTTGTTATCAGGATATGGGGTACTTGGAGAACTGTGTCAAGACCAAGCAGAAACAATCCCCTAGGTCTGCAGTCCAGACTTCTTTGAAGCAAGAGGTATATAATTTAATATCTGCTTGCATCCTGGAATACAGTTTTTACTTTACAGGTTCTCTTAAGCTGAGCTCCTACATCTTTGAGTGAAAGTGTGGATTTCAATGCTCATTGTTTCAGAGGTTGCATAAGGCTGAAACCTACTCAATGACACTCTATAACATTTTTTCATTCACCTTCTGTGCAGATTCTACAGCTTGAGAAAAAACTACAAGACCAAGTCATTGTCCGCTGTGCTTTAGAGAAAGCACTGGGTTATGGATCTTCCTCTCGTGATTTCACTAATGAAGCCTCATTGCCTAAGGTAGCTTCTTGTAGTCTTCACTGAATGGAGTATACAAGTGTTCAATTCTTCCTGGCTCCCATCCACAAGTCTCCAACCCTAACCCTGTTGGGAGTATTATTAGCCAGTATATGTATACAAAGTGATAAGTTGCTTAACCCTTCTCAAACACAATAGAGAATATGGAGGCATATGCATACACTATCATTTGAACCAGTTTTTTTTTCTTTTTCCAAAGAACTAGAACTGGTTTATTTTGAAAGATTATAACCTTTTAACATCGCCAATTGGTTGGAACTTAAGGCTCTGTTTGGTTTGATTTGGTATAACCTTTTAACCATATCACCATTCTGATCAGAAGCTTATCTCTTGTATCAATGTCGACATATTTTTTCTATTACCGCTATTTCTTCGTGTTTGAATTGAAGAACTTCTGTTATTTTTCTCCAGCCCGCATCAGAACTGATTAAAGAAATTGCAGTATTGGAGCTGGAAGTTGTGCATTTGGAGCAGTATCTTCTATCATTGTACCGCAAAACATTCGACCCACAAAATTGTTCATCCCCATCTGTAAAAGATGTCGGATTAAAATCACCTTTGATTACCCATAGACAAAGATTTCTAGAAGTTTCCAGATCTGAAGCTAGTTGTCAGTCGCTTGCCAACCCTTGGAATGATTCCAGTAGTATAGGTGAAGAGAAGCTTCTAGATTCCGGTGTTCAACGCTGTCACTCATCACTATCACAGTGTACTTTTCGATCAAATAGAACTTCTCCTCCGGCAGAGTCACTGGTTAAAGCTGTTCGTGCTTGTCATTCTCAGCCTTTGTCCATGATGGAGGTAACTTAAGTCTATTCGTTTGATCCTTCAAATGCATGACACTGAGTTTGAACTCCTTTTGGTTGAACAAATGATACTCCCTTATCACCGCACATAATTTTGCTTCTTTTTTTTTTGCCAACAATGACACAACATTTACATGCTGTTATGTGGAGCTCGTCTAGTGCAACTGACTATGTCTACAAAATCGAGATTGAAACCACTCCAACTGGTCTCTATGTGGCAGTACTTTAGAGATTTGTATCCAAGTATAGAGACCCAACATAGAAATAGAGATGGGTTTATATAGTAGATAAATTACATATAACTCATGCTGTGTAAATCCGGTGTATGGAACATCGATACTACACAATATCTTCAATACAAGACCAATGTTTGGTTACTTCGGTATTTCTTTTGTGAATAAAAAAGAGAGTTTTCTAAAAGTAAATATTGAAATAGGAATAGAAATAGACAATCGTGGTTGGAGTATGTGTGAATAGTGGCATTCTTGAAATGCACATTCTGAATAAAAACTTTTTTTGGGTCTGTATTTGGAAAATAGAGATCTAGGTCGTAGATTATCATAGAGGTTCCCATTGTGATTCTTTTGACTTATGAGTGCTATTTTCTTTTCCACAGTATGCTTCTTCAAATGTAATCAGTCTTGCAGACCATCTTGGTACCCGCATTTGTGATCTATATACACCTAACAAGCTTTCTGAAGATATGGTCAAATGCATGTCATCTATATATTGCAAGCTTTCGGACCCGCCTTTGATGAATCAGTGTGTTTCATCTCCAAATTCATCTTTGTCATCATTGAGTGCATTTTCTCCAAAAGATCAATGCGACATGTGGAGTCCCGGGTTGAGGAAAGATTCCACCTTTGATGTGCAGTTGGATAATCCTTTCCATGTGGAAGGACTTAAGGAGTTCAGCGGACCTTACAGCACAATGGTTGAAGTTCCACGTATATATAAAGATAATCAGAAGTTGGGTGATGTTGAGGACATGTTGCAATGTTTCAGGTGAGTCTTTATGGCATGATACTGGCACAAGAAAGTTGTGATGTGGCTATGTTTAAGCATTGTGACATAACTTGGAATCTTTTTTTGCTTAAGCTTATTGAAGTTTTATACCTAGGTCGCTTATTGGTCAATTAGAAGGCATAGATCCCAGGAAGATGAAACATGAGGAGAAGCTAGCATTCTGGATCAACGTACACAATGCGTTGGTGATGCATGTATTGATCTCAGCAATAGAAACACAAAATTCACATGACACAGCTTTGAACAGCAGTGTGATGATTTGCTTTTTCTGTGCAGGCCTATTTGGCTTATGGGATTCCGCAGAACAACGTAAAGAGAGTCTTTCTACTCTTGAAAGTAAGAAGTCTTATTAGGTTCTTTTGAAGGAAGTTTCTGTTTGGATTTCATTTTCTTACGATTTTACTTAATCCAGGCTGCCTACAACGTTGGAGGTCAAGTAGTAAGTGCAGATACGATACAGAATCCTATCCTTGGATGCCGCATGTCTCGCCCTGGACAGGTAGATCTATAGCAATGATTTTGTTTCGAAGCTTTTTATTTTTATTTTTAATTGGTTTATTCTATTGTGTTGACTTGGGCTCATATGTTAAAATCCTTGGAGCTGAAAGATTTAAGTTCTGATATCTGTCATTTAGGCATTTATTCCTAGGATAGACATGTTTCAAGAGAAGTAAAAGCTTGTAATGGTCGGGCTGAACGTTTTCCATGACTCGTGATAATTACAATTTTTACTAGTCAGGATGAATGTTTACATAGAATTATTGAAGTTCGATCACCTTTTCTCTCTTTGAAAGAAATTGTTCTCTGTGAGCTCTCACACTATTAACTTTCAAAAAGAGAGAAAACAAGTGCTTGAATTGTTTGAAGTAATTATTTTAATGCAGCCTACCGTTTGTTTGAAACAATATAACTTCTGCTTGTAGTGGCTTCGCTTCTTACTTGCTTCCAGAACGAAGTTTAAGACTGGAGATGAACGACAAGCATATGCGATCAAACATGTTGAACCCCTTCTGCACTTTGCGCTATGTTCAGGAAGCCATTCTGATCCTGCGGTAAGTCCCCTTTTATGAGGCATTAGTAACTCTAGTTACGAGTGATGCAAATGTGTTGGATTGTTTTGAATGGGCAAATCTGATGAATCACCGGCCTTAAATCTTTTTTCTTTCTTTTTTTTCTTTCTTTTTTTCTTTTTTTTTCGGGGGTTAAGCGAATATACAAGTTTACAAGGGGCATGCCGCATACACCAGGAAACGGAAAGAAAAGGAAAAAGTGCGTACTCCCCTGTGCAACCCAAGGGGTGGGCTAGTGGCAAAACCATGCATAACCCGCATGGCAAGATATAATAGGGAATACATAACATCTATTGAGGTCATGGTGTGTGAGTTAGCCCGTGTTCATGTCCCCATTGAACAAACTAACCAGAAGGAAGAATAGCAACGGGGACGTGAATGCGGGCAAAACGAAAGTACAAACATAAAATCCAACATAGATAACTAGTGTCTAATGCCTTGCACAACCTGCAAAGTATGGAAATATAAACAAAATATCATCTCTTTTGTTGAAGACCCGTCTGACCCTCAACGATGGAAGCAACAACAACCGAGAAACTCAGATAAAAGGACATAAGCCTCTAGTAGACACCGGCAAAGATCATCCCCAGGGAACCTCACCACAAGAACCCCATACGATGGAGGCACATGCCTAGTCCACCCGACGCTGAACACACCCACTTCCAAGTGTTAATGTCATCATCATAACCCAATAAAGGAAGAGCCAAGTCATAGAAAAAAACCTACCAACCCACAACTATGGAAGCATTAACAACTGAGAACCTCGGCCCCAAGGGGATGGGCCTCTAGTACAACACCGGGAAAGATCATCCCCAGGGAAACTCTCTCCACAAGATTCCCGCACGCTGAAAACACATGCCCATACCACCCGACGCTGAAAACACCATCATCCAAGGTCCAAAGCTGTCAACATAACCGACAAGCCGAAGGCAAGGTCAAATAAGGCCTGTCTGACCCTCAACCATTGAAGCGACCAACAGAGAAATTTAGCCCAATGGAGATGAGCCTCTAGTAGAACACCGACAAGGATCAACCCCAGATAACCATGTACACTGAAAACACATGCCTAGTCTACCTGATGTTGAAAACACCATCATCTGAATTCCAAAGTCTACCTGAATTCCATAGTGGTCTGTTGAAGATTTGCCTTGAATTCGGCATTCGAAGAGAGCACAGAAGTCGTCAGGCGCAGGTTTTTTGTTTCGGCCCGATATGGTCCACAGCCGGACTGGCAGTGCCTAAGAGCCGGGCTGGCTCTTAGCCTGAGAGCCGTTTTTCTCTCTATTTTTCTCGTCTGGACGGGAGTCAAGTCTGTCCGGACGGTCGGACAAGGGGTGTACAGGGTTTGACGCAGGCTGCGCGTATTGAGGCCTTTTTTGACCTAATTTGTTGTACTTTCTTATAAATAGCAGGCCCCAGGGTTGTTAGGGTTTGGACTTCTCGATTGAATCCCTTTGAGAGAGCCCTATGGAGTTATTGGTAGAAAACTAGGTTTTAGTCCATTGTTGGTCTTTTCAAGGGATTAGATATTAGGGAGTTAGGTATTTTTGTCTCTATCGTATTTGTGAGATGTTAGATGCTCTATCGTATTTGATTATCCTATTAGGTTCCACCAGAGATTTGTCCCTAGATATCTTGTGAATGCTTCAAGTGAGTTAGGGGTATAGCAGGCTCTGTGTATTCTCTCCTCGTTTATAGTGAATCCTCTTGCTCTTTCATCGTGGATGTACCGTCTTGCTTTGTGCTTGAGGAGAACCACGTAAATCTTGTATTTCGTTTTTCCTTGTTAATTCGTTTATATTGTCATACTTCGAGTTTCGGCCCAACATGGTCAACATTTCCCAGGAGAGGTAGAGCAAGGTCATTAAAATAAGAATTTGCCCTCTGCAATGGAAATAACAGGCACTCAAGAAACTCTAGGCCAGAGGTGGATGAGACCTCCGGACCATGCCAAGGCAAATGTATGTCGAGGGTTAGCCCCAGAGTAGTCTCCGCTCCCTCGGAGAAAACCCCAAATCGTAAAACTTCGGCCATCACCCAAAGCATACTACCTGACCCAAAACAAGATCCACCAAGCGCCGAAATAATCAGCCAAACCAAGCTCCAAAACACCCGCCAATGCCAAGCAGAGGAAAATAAAGAACCAACCAGAATGCCAATAATTGGATAGAATTCCAATTGCGAGGTTAACTTAAGATTAACCAATTCGGCCCACTGTATTTCAATCGGCTTAATTAGGCCCACTGTATTATTTTCAATTGGCGACGAACCCACTACTAGAATAAGTAGAGTAGAGAACCAGCCACATGCTTTCATAAAATGTGTTCTATAATTGCAAATGAAGATATATTGGTCCACCATGGAAATCTTCACACAAACGTTAGTTGATAAACTAATTGAGAAAAGTGGCAGCACTTTCAATATCCAAAGGCTTTAATTTGAGCTCATATACCATAGGTCTCCTCCATAAAAGGGTATTTCTCAAGGTAGCCCATCTCCCTTGTAATAGGCCCAGAAGACAATAGCCCACAAAACCCGTCCACAGATTTACAAAACCACTATCACCGGTTTTACAAAGCTGCAGGAGGTTTTGCAAAACCACTATCAAACCCGTTTTTGCAAAACTGCTCTCAAACCTCCACTACGCATGGCAGATCTACCAATTAGGATTAAACTACCACTAATCACACAGGGATCATTGGTGTTTTCACCAGCAAATAATTTCCGTTGCAACAGCGGACATAAACAGAGAATCAAAACGAGATGGTAACCAAAAACGAGATGGCAAGAAGCATACCCGAACTCCGTTGGAGTGATTGGATGAACATGAAGAACACCCACTTTGAGATGATTGGACTTTCTAATTGAGAAACCCAGAAAATCCAAAAATGATTTCAGTTTCAAACCCCACTCTTGAAGAAAATACACAGATCTGAATTGTCGTCACTGAAACCTTCCACATGATAGAACCAGATGCACATCAGCCTGAATGTGCAATTGGTCGGAGCTCCGGCGACCTTGAGTCTACATCAGATGAGTGCAAGCGTTGATGGCCCAGCCCACTCTAGATCAGATTTGTTGGACTGGACAAGGTTTTATCCGCATAAGTCACGCCGTCGATCTGTGGCTTAGGCGGGAGAAGGAGGATCATGAGAGCCGGTGGAGGTGGAGGGGGATCGTGGGAGAGGAGGAGGGGGATCTTAAGAGAGGAGGAGGATCATGAGAGCCCGTTCTCTCTCTGTGTGTGTGTGGCTATTCCCAGTCTTAAAACTTCTGTTTTTGTTCAGTGAAAATCAGCCTGGTCTATGCTCACATTCATCTTCGTCTTCCCTCGTAGACTTTATATCCTTGAGGCTTCAATAGTGCATCAGTTAGTTTAAGTTTCTAACAGAACAATTCTATTTGCTACTTGACTTTTTGGGAAGTTAACTTCAAGTCCGAAACTACAAGGTTGGCCAATTAGAGGTTATATGCATTTCGGATATATAACATATATCACCAAGCTTAGTCCAAAAACACAAGGTTGGCCAATCAGAGGTTATATGCATTTCAGATATATCACATATATCACCAAGCTTGACAAAAAGAAAATAGAAAAAATACGCCGACCCCAAACTCGTTAGGGCCTACTTCATCCTGGCTCGATGTGGAGTAACCCAGGTTCATTTACAGTTTGAATTTTTCTTTATGGGGAGTTTGTCATAAACCCTGCTACCATTTGGGATGCGAGGAGGTTTCTCCAACCCAAAGTTGGAACTATGCATTTTTTCGTAGTTCAGAAGAATGAAGATTACAACGCTTTTGAAATAAATTTCTTTGAAGAAAGAAAAATAGCATACCCTTCCCTTTACATGTCATTCAGAACACAATTAACCCTACATCATAGCAAAACACAATTAACTCCTTGGTTTACAATTTCGTAGAAGAGCTAATGTTCTACCTTCAATGGTTGGCATAGGAGCTCTAAGAGATTGCAGATGCTTGTTCTCTGCTTTAGGACTAACAGGGAAAATCTTTTTGGACAGACAGCCGATAGATATCCTTTTGTGTTTTCAGTGAAGCCCTCTAGACCTAGGAAAAGAATGATCACCACTTATCTCAATGACAGGAGTCATTATTGGGAGGTTGGTTTCTTTTATATGGCATAAATGTTCTTCCCAAGGTCGGAAAATCTCATATTAATATCCTTGTTTACCTCTTCATGGGGTGAGCTCTTATTATGATCTGCTCTCTTGGAAAGTTTTGTCCTTGGGTTCTATATACAGAAAAGTAACTATGCAAAATGAAAAAAAGAAGTTGCAAATAAAATTGGATGACTGATGGGAATACAAGATTTCGTAATACTGTACTCTCTACCTGTATTTGGATATCTAAGAAGTTATCTGTTGTTCATTTTGCAGGTCCGTGTTTACACACCGAAGAGTGTACTACAAGAGTTGGAAATAGCCAAAGAAGAGTACATTCGGGCTACCTCTGGCGTAGGGAGGGACCAGAAGATTCTTTTACCGAAAATTGTGGAGTCCTTTGCTAAGGATTCAGGGTTGTCTCCAGCTGGCATGAGTGAGATGATCCAAGAGTGTTTGCCGGAGTCAGTGAGAAAGAATCTTAAGATATGTCAATCTGGGAAGTCTGGAAAGAGCATTGAGTGGGTTCCTTACAATTTTGCTTTTCGATATCTATTATCTAAAGAGCTTGTGAAGTGATTGCTTTTACGGGTCACTTTCAATACTGGAGAGCCCCATAGCATTGTTCACTGTTTTATTGAAATAGGAGGCGGCTTTTGATTTGCTTTTGTACAGATGGAAATGGATGACGGTGCCTAAATGAGAGGACGGTAAGGCTTGGTCTGCACTTGGTATTTTGTATTGATGCATCTCCATTTTGCTCAATCGTGAAATGGAAAATATCTATCTCATGAGTCATGACTAGTACAATTGACAGTTGCGTTCTTGAATTTATAGTAGTATATTCTTAATATATTGTGTACAGATCATTTTGTTGAGGAATATATTTGGTAATGTTAAAGTGACTACACATCTTGTCCATTTACATGTACTACAGAAGTGTAGATTTCATTAAATCTTTATTGGCTTGCATTTGAAATATTATCCCGCTTGCCATGGGCCCGTGTTTTATGACATTTTTATTCTACCCGACTAATCAAAACTAACATTCAGATCTAATTAGCAGAGCTGTTCAAATACTTTGGCTAGCGTAATTTTGCTTAGCAACTGCTTTGATGAACTGGCTTTTACAAAAGATTGAATATTCTGTCTCAGTCATGAGAGTCGTTGTTCTATAGACGTCGATGGTTAGCTTATGACAGCTCAAGGTAGATAGTACTTTTGCAGATACATATTTAGTATCATCGGCTTGCACGAATCATGAGAAAAAGGAAAACCCCTCCATCACTATTATTATAGTCTTTCCAGATGAAAGTGATGTTGGAAACTCGGAATTATTCTCGACGTCTTTCCAGTGTCCTTCGGTAAGGAAGGTGAGAGAGAGAGAGAGAGTACGTGTGCGTGCCATTTTAAAATTACTTATATCTTTCGATCCACAATGTTTTTTTTTTTGACAATTTTATTTAATAATAGATTTAATCGAGATGTATCAAATAAGATTCATATTGCATAATTAAAACATACTAATACAAATAACTTTTTGAGATGTCCAAAATACTAGTAAACATAAACAAGAAATTTGGGATGGAGCACAAGGGTTGAGAGCCTCTCTCTCTAGAAATAGAGAGAGAATGCACTCCCCTACCCAAAAGTCTTCTGAATTTTTATCAATCTGATTGGGTCTCCAATCTTCCATGTTTGATTCTACCAACATTGAGCCCTACCACATTTTGGGATTTTTTGATTCCCAAACTCACGTTCTTTTTCATCAGTTCGGGTCTCCTAAACCCAGAACACAATGAGTCCATAAGGGGATCTGATTAAACATTCACAGAGTATCTTGAAGGTTTGATTCAGATTTTCTATGGGTTCTCTACAACAACAATCAAGTTCAGAGCTTCTAATACCACAAATGGAGCTTCATACCATGGAGTATACACACCAGCTCGAGCACCCACTTCCGGGTGAGGTCCAATCAGGAACATCTTAGATCTGGAGGTTCACCTTTCGTTTTGGCTATCCCTAGCTATGCGTTTCAGTTCCCTTTCGTTAAATGTCGATGGTGTCACGACGGAGGGGGTAATACCACACGGGTTCTGGTTCAGCTATGGTGATTCAACAGTGAAGATGGTCCTCTCGGCCTACTATGCGTCTGTCTTGCAGTTGGTCGTTGGAATTTCTGGGTTGGAGCTGGTCGTTGGAATTTTTTGGGGATGCAGAACATTTGTTGCAATCACATTCAAGCCTTGCTGGTGATTTACCAATGAAGCTAAGGCCCTGAGTCTATTCGGAAAGCAAATGGGGAAGAAGAGAGTGTGATACACACACACTATGGAACTGGACTTTGCTTCTGGGTAGTAGCTGCAAGTTGTAGTAGCTGCAACTGGGCTTTTTCGGATGAAATGATCAAAACCCCATCTACAAGGTAGGGGGTACAACTGTTGACAAAAGGTGTGGGGACCACTGGTCCTTTACGTAAATGGTGCTAAAGGGGCTCTTCAAATCACATGGTGGGCCCATGTTTTTGTTCTTGCTGGAGACAAAATGAGTGGACACAAGCCACTTGCAACTTTTACCCGATGTTCTCGGTCAAATTATTCAAATGCAGCCAAATTTCTTTTTATTGCACGTAAAAGGCAGTGAATGACCTTTGCGCAGTGAATGACCCATGGTGTTCCTTTCAACGTTTTTGCGGGCCCACGCCCTTATTACCCGGGGAATCCTTGGGCTTATTTTTATTGCACGTAAATTTCAAGAATCCGACTATGTGTACGCACGTTTGCGTACGGATCACGTACGTACACCACACGGGGGCCCCACTGCGGGCCCCAAAAAAATTTCAAAAAAATAGCATAAATTTTAAAATATTATTTTAGGGGGCCCCGTAAAAAATCAGCTCAATTGGATATCGGCAAGTATGTTTTCTAGATTCACAGGGACGAAACAGCAGATTCGTCCCTGTGAATCTAGAAAACATACTTTCCGATATCCAATTGAGCTGATTTTTTACGGGGCCCCCTAAAATAATATTTTAAAATTTATGGTATTTTTTTATAATTTTTTTGGGGCCCGCAGTGGGCCCCCCCCCGCGTGCGTACGTACACAATCCGTGTACAATTCTTGCGTACACGTAGAATTTTTGAAATTTCAAAGTGGGTCAATTGGACCACAAATTTTGTATCCATTCGTAAGACGGATATGCCACAGTTTAGTAGTAGTTTTTACTGCTTTATGCTTATTTACCCATCCAGCTGGTTGTTCCGGATTTCATATTTCCCACCCTGGCGGGTCGTGCCGGGGAGTACGCAATTTTTTCTTTTCTTTTCTTTATTTTGTTTTGTCCTCTCTGGGGTATGCCCTTTGTAGGCTGTACATTCGATTAACCCCTTTTAATTTCATGCTAAATTACCAAAAAAATAAAAAAAATAAAAAAAATTTGGGATGGAGGGATTATTAGTCAATTTCGATATTGACCTTACATTGTAAAAAATCTCTCATTTTAAAGTGATTCAGGTGGGATACACAAAAGTGGCTCTTTAAACAAAGGGGAAGTACTAAACACAACTCATGGATGTTGGACCATTGGTAATGCTCACAGTACGTCAGTACCATATGGTAGCAGAGAGGGCAAACTTGAAGCATGACGTAGGCGATGAACACCTTAAACTTGACGAAGATATTAAGTTGTTATAAGGGAAGACATATGTTCTTTAAACACCCCATATATCATGCCCCTTAGTTCCACAAAGGTGAATGGCTGATAAGGGGGTGTTTGAGAGCCTACTTTTCAATTTTTCATTTTCAATTTTTTGGTTTTTTTGAATTTTTGGATTATGATCAGAATGTGTTTTGAATTTGGGAGGAGTGTTTGGGAGAAATGTGCAGAATGTGTTTTGCAAGTGAAGAATGTGAAAAGTAGCCCAATACCTCTTTTTTACTTTTCTTCTCTAAAGTGAAAAACCAAGAACTCATTCTCCAAAAATGTGTTTTGGGGGACAGCTCCCAAACATCCAAAATGTGATAAGTAGAAATGGAAAATGCAAAAATGAGTGGCCAAACACCCTCTAAGACCCATTGCAAATAAGGCTTAAACTGAGCATTTGAAAATAGTTGACAAAGTTATAGCTTAAAAGAACTGATTACAAGTTACAACAATCAATGAAATATATAAGCGTATTTTAGACAGCTCCAAAATCGGCTCAACTGTGCACTAGTTTACTCCAATAAAATAGTATGCCCAGATGAGTTGACTTTGAAATAGAACGGAGTTGACCCTTTTCACTAGATCGTTGAAACACATTAGTATCTAAGAAGGGACATCTTTATAGCCATCATTATATAAGAATGGAATCAAATAATACCGGCAAAAGTTTAGAAAACACAAGGTCATTAAAGTGAAACATCACATGCAGTTGAAAGTAATAGATGACATGGAACAAGGCTACAAGCATTCAACTGTGCTGCTGAATACATTCTACATAATGTAAACATACAATCTGCCGAGCTTAGTAGCCTTCCGACCTTTAAAAAATAAAAGCCGTCCGACCTCACAATGTTCAACACAAAAGAAAAGTTTATATTCTATGCGAGGAGATCATAGCAAGTAAAGTGATTTAACCCTAAAAAACTTTCATTCACATCCAAAATATTCAAGGCATTCAACTTTCCTCTCTTTTGCCTATAAAATTGGTGAAGCAAGGTATGAGGCGAAACCATAAACGCTTGTCTCCGAACTTCCATGAAAAGAGAATATCAAACTCAAACTACATGATTACCCGTGCGACGAGTATGACTAACCAAGAGCATGGACAAAAACAAGTACCATCAATTCATTGGTCATACCGATTCCAAAAAGATGCAGTTTAACGAAATAGGATTCCACTCACTGCTGAAGGTCTTTTTACAGTATCCTTTGGTTCTTCAGAAGGATGATTCTGCTTAGAACTTTTTTCTTTGTCATCCAAAGGAATCACAGATAGTTTTTTTTTTGGGTAAATAAGCTTGAAATAGAAAAAAAGGCTAACCGGAAATACAGCCTACAAGGGGCATACCCCAAGGAGGACAAAAGAAAAAGAAAAGAAAGAAAGAAAAGGAAAGAAACAAAAGGGATGGCCAATCATCTTTTCATCAACTGAATTCTCTCTGGTCCCCTACAGGAAACTGAAGCTTCTTCTAATCTTTCATTTGAGATTTGAGAATATAGAAGTTTGATTTCTACTCGTTCGTTGCTGTTTTGCACCTCTGTGTGTTCTTCTTCTTCTTCGTCTCTCTCTATGTTTTTTTGCTTGAATCTGGGTACCCATTCGGTTTGGGAAATACCCGAACCCCGATCGGTTCGGTTGAGGTTTCAAATTTCCCAACCTGTTCGGGTAATGGTTCGGTTCGGTTCTGGGTACTCCTGTGGTTTCGGGTATTGGGTTTGGATACGCCAATACCCGAACTGAACCGACCCATTGCCATCCCTACCATTCGGGGTATAATCAGATTTGTATAGCGGAAGAAGATGTTCATAAGATTGCATTTAGATCCCCTGGTAATCTTGGGACTTTTGAATGGATCAAAATGCTATTTGGGCTAAAAAAATGCAGGTGCTACCTTTCAGAGAGCAATGAACACTATTTTTCATGAGATAATTGAGGATTTTTTAGAATGTTATATTGATGATATCATTGTGAAATCAGAATCCATTGATGATCATATAAAACATTTGAAAATAGCCTTTTCGAAGATGAAGCATTATCAACTGAAGTTGAATCCTGCTAAATGTGCTTTTGGAGTGATGGCAGGAAACTTTTTAGGATATCTGGTCCACAACAATGGTATTCAAGTTGATAAAAATAAAGCTAAAGTTGATAAAAATAAAGCTAAAGTTGATTAATTAATCTACTTTTTTTTTGAAGTATTGAGGTACAATTTACAATTTGTTACGAGTGATTATTCATTTTTTTTGAAGTAGTTTATTTAAGGAGTATTGAAAAAATTAGGTAGAACGGGGGTTAAAAAATTAGTTGGGAACAGGGTTAAAAAAATAGATCACAACGGGGTTGAAAATAACGTAAATAGTTGAATTGAGATTGAAAAAGTAGGAAAAAGTGAGGTGGAGGGAAAGTCGGTTAATTTTGGAATTGTTTGGAGGCTGAGTTTTATTTTGACACCAAAATCACTTTTTGGTTCCAATATATAGCATAACCATTTTGCTTTGGATTTGCTCTTAGTTAGGTAAGTCTTTTTTTTTTTTTTTTGCAAAGGAAGATAACAGCGCATAAGAAAAAAAAATGGTTGGGTTGGGTTTAACTTGTCCCATATTCAACCTATAACATATGTCAACCCACACAAACCCAACCGAACCCACCCATTTGCCACATCTAAGACTCATACTACCAAAAAGTTCTCAATTTGAAGGGTCAAAGTGAAAATTAAGCAGTACATTGGGAGTTCAAGTCTAATTTAACATAAAATGGAGGCAATGAATTCTCTCCGCCAGCGCCAGAAAGGGTTTTGAAGAGCAGAGAATACTACAGCCCTTGGCGAGTGTTGTTTAGGTTTCCATTTCCGTTCGAATCGATATCGTGAATGGCTGACGAAGCTCAGAAGTCAGAAACCCCACCACAAAATGTCGAACAAGCCCAGGCTTCTGTCGAAGCAACGATTGCGTCGAACACAGTGGGAGGCACAGAGTCTTCTTGCAACAACAACAGCGTCGAGACTTCTGCTGTTACCTCTGATGGACAGCGTGAAAAATCGCTGGAGTATGCGGATGAATTGACGGAGAGAGGATCGAAGGCCGCCAAAGAGCAGGACTATGCTGAAGCTACTGAATCCTACAGCCGTGCCCTAGAAATCAGGTTAGGGTTTATCGGCCCTTCTCAAATTGTATTTGGTTGCTTGACGATTTTTGTTGAAATTGGTGGCGATGATCCCCAGTGATTGTTTGGAATCAAAACCCTAACGCGGATGTAATGTTGATGTGTTTTGTATGGGTATAATGACCTGAGTGCCTTGAACAGTGATTTAGGCCCTCTAACATCTTTTTTTTAAAATTTTTAAAATGCAATTTAGAGACTCACAAACTTTGGTAAAATCTGTAGCTGTGGCAGCAGGACTACAACTAGTTGTCATTTTAAGGAGGATTTAAGTAGTTTTGACCAATTGTCGTGACCAGCATCTCCAGTCCTCACCTCTTTTTGTTTTTATACCCAAATTTGAGTAAAAAATTGTCTAAATCTACAATCTTGGTAGAGTGATCTCCAATGGAAAACCCCATTTTTCACCCTAAATTCATTTTTTTAAAATTAGGAATGGCATATATGTAAATAAGTAGAGGATAGATTCAACTCCGGCAAAGCTCTGGTGATCCTCTAGAAGCTCCAGCGAATGTCCGTTGACCCTACAGGAGATTCGATGAAGCTCCAGCTTCAAATTGAAAGGTCCGGTGAAACACTCTCATCATTTCAAGACAACTGGTGAAGCTCCGGCATCCTATTGAGATGTCCAGCGGAGCTCCGGTGAAGCAAGGTAGATCCAGGAAAAATGGGTAAAGGTTTGGGGTGTCCCCAAAATGGGGAAAGAAATGGGTAAAACCCAAAAATTTGTAAGGGTTCGGGTAAAAATTGGAGATGGATTTTTGATGTTTTTACCCCAATTTTGGGTATGGGTCTCAAGATTGGAGATGCTCTATGCTTCTCCATCATATAAGTTCAAGAGTTCCTATAATTTGGCAAAGCAAAGGGCATTTTTTTGTAATTCGGCAAAGCTAGATAAAAATCTGAAAGGAAAGGAGTGCGCTTTGAATTGATACCAGAGTCATTCTTTGTTAAATAATCGAAATTCAACAAGATAATCAAAGGATGTTAGGGGATGTCCAAATGCGGTCATTTTAAAAACTTTTAAAAATCTGATTTTGGACCTCTAAAGATTAATTTCAAAATTTGTTCTGGCTAAACAACAAAAATTTCATTTTCTTTAATAATATCATTTCCATCTCCACCTAATGTTGACACCTTTTCATTTATTTGTCGTTTATCCCATCCACAACGTTTCTTCATAATAAGGAGCATTTAAGTTGTTGATTGACCTATTGTCGTGACCTTAATGCTTCACCGTAATATAAATTCCGAGAGTTGAAATATGCATTTGGCTCGCATATGCGGAGACTTTTACATGGAGATCGTTTAATGATCTTTTGAGGATATTGAGTTCTTGTACTTTCATGCCTTCATTTGGAGATGTAATATTATTTTTTATTGCTTTCTTCATTGGCTACTAATCATACAGTTCAGATCAACAACAGGCTAATGAAATTCAATATGATTGATTTTTTCATTGGTTTATGGTTGTCTTATAATGCTACTAGCATGGGCCGATATGAATGAGAAACACTTAAAACCTGACAACAATTTAGCATTAATGTACACTTGTTTTATACATCCCTAATTCGTCATGTAGTTAATTGTTCACTAACTTACTTAAACTATCTTAAATTGGCATCATTGTTAGGAGCACAACAAAAAAACAAACGTTATTATACAAAAATTCTTCCAATTTTTGCTGCTAAAAAACTACGGAAGTTCATATTTTCCCAATTTCACCCAGCACTTCTATGTCTCTGCATTGGGCCCTAGCTTGCATTTACCGCGCATCACTAGTTACAACAGAAATGCCAGCGTAAATAAATCAGTTTGCTAGCTTAGCAGTTAGCATGCCTCATTTGCTTATTTGTCTTTTTGTTCGTTCAGAATGTCCATCCATTCATGTCAAGGGCTCAGCATTACACTGTGCAAACTGCTAAGTGATAAGGAGCAATTCTTGAATCTAGTGTTTGAATGTCTACAATATATTTACTTGTTGGCATCACTGTTTTCCTACCTTGTTCCTTTAGAATAATGGAAAGCTTCTGCGTTTTCTTTTGTCCTCCCTTTGATTCGTAACAATTATATTCGCGATTGTGTCTCATTGAAGTTGGTAATTTACTTGTTCCTCCATGACCAGGGTTGTTCATTATGGCGAACTTTCTCCTGAATGTGTTAATGCATACTATAAGTACGGATGTGCACTGCTGTACAAAGCTCAAGACGAGGCTGATCCATTGGGTACGGTGCCAAAGAAAGAGGGTGAATTTGAACAAATCTCCAATAAAGATGGTTCTGTTAAGGATGCAATAAACAGTGAATCATCTGCAGCTTCTGTTTCTAGTAACGCTAAGGTAGATGAGACTTCACAGCCACAGGAAGGGGTACCTGATGATGGTTAGTGTCCCTGTTAATGTTATTTTGTGTTATGTTGGGTTTTTTGTAATGCTTCTTGATGGCAAGACGGAATATTTTTGACATTAATATAAACTTTGAAAGTTCATCTTGAATCCTTTTTTCCAATTTTTATGGTTGTGATATATGACACAGGACATGCAGGGCCAAGTCCCATCTTGATAATGGACAGTTGGACATGCAATCCATCTATTCGCTTGACTCCCGTATTCCTATTTGAAAATGCTATAAAAATCCTATGATGAACACTTTTTGATGTTAAGGGAGCTACTATGCAACATATTTTCTTGAATCCTGTGATAAAGTTTAATGTAGGGGAAGGAAAATATTTTGTAGTGCTTGTTCCACCAATGGAAAATTTCACTGACACTCCTTGAGGCTGGCTCTTTGAAAAGGTTCCCCCTTAACCAAACGAACCAAACAAAACCTAGCCTTAAATCAGACTCACATAAGATGTTAATAAAACCTGGACCCTTTCGAACTATCGCCTCTAAACTCAATTTTGGTTTGCCCCTTCCCTGAGTGCTACCATGTGTAGTAATGATATCGATTCTCCACTTCTCCTAACACAGCATCGACTGATCTACGGTACACGATAGATATGTCAAATTACCTTAATTATACCCCTCCCTCCCTTGATTGCTACCAGTATAGTAAGCATATCGTTTCTCGTATATCACATCAATTGATCTATGATTGACGATAGACATGTCCAAAATACCTTAATATTTTATTATTTTAGCTTTCATCTTATCTTGTGCGGTGCTACCCTGCCAATATGTCAAGTTTTTTCGTTTCTTATTCTCCCTAAGTCTTACTATACATCCATATCAAATATTCTAATTTCAGTTAAGCTCATTTTACTCGCATGTTGTTTCTTAATAGCCCACACTATACCGTATGCATGGCTGGTTGTAAAGCAATATGGTAGAAGTTTCCCTTCAACTTTGCGGGTGTCTTGCGGTGGCATGCATTACAACCTCAAAACACTCCGACACTTTAACATCCAACTTGTACTCTATCTAGGTGTTCCAATCTATGAGGGTCGCTTAAAAAAAGGCTTTCTCTCTATATGTTGCATCTTCCGCAATCTCTCCATCTGTACTAATAATTGAGCCATTGTAATCAAAACTCTTGCTTCTTGGTAATTTCTGATTTTGGAGGATCACTTTGCCAACACTCGAACTTTCTTGACCACGAAACACATTCCATGTAATTCGTTTTACTCCTACTGATCCCAATCCTTCTCTACAAGCTTCTAATCCCTCAGTAACACTTCTTCGAGTTTCATCCGCAGACTAGGAGGCCACAAGTTTGACACTGCTCAAAAAATCAATTTGGGTACATGAAACAGTGACTCTGTGTGTCTCGGGCAGTTTGATCATTTTTCGTATCTAAATTCTCGAATAAAACAAGTGTAATAATGCCATTATGCCAATGTGGGTTCTCTACCTTCTTTGCTGATCCTTCCTAGTTAATAGCTGCCTTTCACAGGAGTACCTCTGTGTAGCACGAGTTCTTACTGTATAGATTACAAAGTGGTATCTATTGGGACCGTGGCTGTGCTAGAGTGGTACGAGTTGAAGTTCATGGCATGCTACTCTCTTGCCATTGTTTGGCCTTTAACAATTTGTTCATGGATTTAGAGACTGTTGACCGCCTGACAAAAACTTAAAGTCAGTCATTTTCTTGTAAATTGTATTTGACTGTAATGACATATTTCGATGTCTGAAGTTAATTTTGTAGAGAATAGAATAACTCTTGCGATAGGTAGGCTTTGTTGTTTGTTGTGCCCAAGGACACCTAGACACACACACACACACTCACTCACACCCCCAAACAGAGAGACCACAAATTTTACGTGGTTCCGCAAATCACCTACTCCATGGGCAGAGGATTTCAATATGAGTGGAGATTACATAGGTTTTTCTCACACAAAAACCTCTAAAGGAACCCCAATAGTTTTTTTCTCTCCCTCACAACTCTCTACATTTTTGCTTCACTTTTCTAAGCTTTACAAGCAACATATTTATAGGCATAAAAGAATAAGCCAAAATGATCAAGTAATCTTCAACTTGGGTGCCATTGTCCACAATGGTGGCTTGAGGGGATTTTGTCTTCACAAGATTTTCTTTTAGCATGACAAGGTAAGTGTGGAATGGGATATAAATGAAAGGGAAAGGAAATTAAAGTGGGGATTTTTCTGTTGGAAACGGCAGTGAGAACAGAAAAAGAAAGATATGAAAGGTGAATTCCAAAGGCTAGGACTATGGGAGGAGATGAAGGGTTAGCAAGTGTGAAAATAATGGAAAATGTACGGGAAAATTATGTACGTATGCAAGGAAGTGGAAATGACTTCTTGAATAGTTTTTTGTTTGGTTCAATTGAATTGGTGGGGTTAGTCATTTGATTTTTGCATTTTAGTTGGGTTTAGTAAGGTGGAGTATTGTGAGAGAATTTGGGGCTTAGTTGCACGAAGCGGGAGTGGGAGCGTGAGTGGAGGCACCTAGAAGTTTCCAAGTTTGGGAGCGCTTAAGGAGCGTATGTAGATCATATTTAAATATGTATATAAAATACTTTTAAATACTTAACAATTGAAGGAAAAGTGATGCTTATTGATAATTTTCTCTATCTTAAAGGGTAATTTTTTTGGAAGTTAGATATTTTCAATTTGCAAAACTTCTTGACTCATAGGATTTTCATATTCTTATTTTCACACCCTCAAAAGTATGAGAATAATTGCTTTAATGGCCCGATAAGCTCCCATCGTAGTTAGGAGCACCGATCCGAGCTCCCGTCCTGCAACTTAGATTCGGGGTGTTACAAATTGGTATCAGAGCATAGGCGATAGGTCTTATACTGGATCAACTGGGTAATTAGAGTGAGTACTGGAAACGTGAAATTTCTAGTACTTCATTTTCATATTCAAATTTCGGGTATTACGTTTGTTTGGTTATACATATATTGTAGGTGTTATTTTATTTTATTTATTTTTTTATCCTTTCGAAAATTAAAAGGTGCATGTGGATAGGGATGTGGAGAAATTGTGCGTGGGCACGAGGCACCAGGTTAATCCTTTTGTGTTAGCACATGATAATAGAGTTTTTGGCATGTGAGATGTTTGGTGCTATTATTTATACTATTATATATATATAGAGTCCGGATCTCATCCGGGATAGCTACGGTCCGGGATTGTCCGGACGAGGCATTTCCCAATCAAATTTTGATGATCGGATCCGTCCAATGCGTTTATAACGTGTTTTTAAGGGTCCCCACGATAAATCATAAAAAAAAGACCGGGAAGGCCTTCATCCGAGCAGTTTTCGATTAAATACAGTTTTATCGAAAACTGCTCGGATGAAGTCCTTCCCGGTCTTTTTTTTGAGGATTTCTCGTGGGGACCCTTAAAAACATGTTTTAAACACATTGGACGGTTCTGATCATCAAAATTTGATCGGGAAATGAAAAGTGTGGATGGTAAGAGTAGTGGATTGGAACATTATATATACAATCCCGATCTAGTCCGGGACTCATAGTTCCGGACCAAATTTTCATGATCCGAACCGTCCAATATGTTTAAAACGTGTTTTCAAGGGTCCCAGCGAGAAATCATCCAAAAACAATACCGGGAAGGGCTTGATCTAAGTAGTTTTTCATAAAACTGTATATGTACAGTTTTTGTGTAAAACTGCTCGGATCAAGTCATTCCCGGTCGTTTTTTTTATGATTTCTCGTGGAGACCTTAAAAACACGTTTTAAACACATTGGACGGTTTGGATTATGCAAAAACAAATTTTAAAACCTTCAAAACACCCTAAAACCTTCAATCCGGGATCCTTGACTGGATCACCGGTGTATATATATATAAGATCAACTTCTAATGAGGGATCCCTCATTTTAAATAAAATGAGGACCAAACAATTTTTCCATTTTCCGAACTGAATTTTGACGATCCGAACTGTTAGATGTGTTTAAAATGTGTTTTTAAGGTCCACCGCGAGGATTCGTCCAAAAAAATACCCGTAAGGGCTTCATCCAATCAGTTTTTATTGAAAACGTTATATATAGCGTTTTTAACAAAAACTGATCGGATGAAGCCCTTATTAGGAAGATGTTCTATTAAGGACTCCCTCACGGATCTCCTCCGTGAGGACCACCCCATTTCTGATTTTCCAGACCAAATTTCGACGATCCGAACCGCTCAATGTGTTTAAAACATGTTTTCCATGGCCAACGTGAGGAATCACAAAAAAAAAAAAATACCCGAAAGGGCTTCATCCGAGCAGTTTTTCATAATAACCGTACATATATAGTTTATCGAAAAAAGCTCGAATGAAGCCCTTCCGGATATTTTTTTTGGACAAATTCTCGCGGTGACCCTTAAAAACACGTTTTAAACACATTGAGCCGTTCGGATCGTCGAGATTCGACCCCGATCCATGAGGTCCGCAAATTGGGAGTTTGAGGGAGTTCTTAGTAGAACGGGACCCTTCTTATTCACACCCTTAAGTTACGGATTTCGTCCGCACCTCCTAGTTCTTGACCAAATCTCGACGATCCAAACTGTTCAATGTGTTTAAACTTTTTTTAAGGGCCCCCGCGAGAAATCAACAAAAAAAAAAAAAATACCGGGAAGGGCTTCATCCGAGCAGTTTTCCAGAAATCAGCATGAGGATATGCAACTGTATTATTTCTTCAAAGTGTAATGCTGTAGAAGTCACAGCTTTGTTGTTTGGATTTTGGACTGTATTGGTTATTCATTTTTTTTTTTTCAACTTTGAAGAAGGATTTAGAAACCATTTTGCCTCCATCTCCGTCTTTTCCGAAACCGGCAAATGAATGTATATTATGTTGATTATTTGTCTATCCACTTGACTTTAATATATTTTTAATGTAAATTCAATTTTCCAAGTCCCGATTGGTTAGGAGGTGCATCTTTCATGTTGGGTTGCTTGTAAGGTTGTTGCTGGAAATTGGAAAGGGTGGAGTCTTCAGAATGCCACTTTTTTGCCTCATTTGGTTCTTTTGTCACTATGTAACTATGTTGATATAGTCATTAAAACTATTTATTATTTATAAAATGTGATTCTCGGTCCAGTCATAAATCAATTGGCTCGCTAGTGATGTTCTGTCGTAGCAGACACTTGCTATCTTTCTATAATTTCAAGTCTGCTAATTGAATTCTCTCTGCCTAGTAGGCAGTAAAGAAAATAGTCATTGGTTACTATCTCAGATTGTGATTATGACATGCACCAACATCTGACCCTTCAATACTTAAATTAAACCCTGATAGGGTAATGTAGGTCTATTGTATGTTGTGCTTTATTCAGAAAGCTCTGTTAGAAGTTCCTCACACTGTAGCTGTCTGTTTCTTGATATTTAGTTTCCGGTGGGAAAGATCCGGAGGAAGACGAGGAAAGTGATGATGAGGACACGGCTGAAGCAGATGAGGAAGAGTCTGATCTGGATTTAGCATGGAAAATGCTTGATCTTGCAAGGGCAATTGTGGAGAAACACTCCGGCGATACAATAGAGAAAGTGGACATATTGTCAGCTTTGGCAGAAGTTGCTCTCGAAAGAGGTATTTCGTCTATGTATTTTAATGGTCAAGAGTAGAGACTACTGAATATTTGTGGTGCATAAATTCTCTTTACTCAGCCTCTTATGTCTATAAAACATCCTTCTTTTTTTTTTTTGCTCTGTGCAGAAGATATTGAAACTTCCCTCAGTGATTACCTCAAAGCACTAGATATTTTGGAACGGCTAGTTGAACCAGATAATCGACATATAGCTGAACTGTATCCTTTTTATTGTCTATTCTATTTTGTAAAGGTAGAGCACCATTTGGTGTGGACAGATTTTGAAGCTGGCTCATATTTTTGGATCTAAAAAAATACCCATAAATTATCACTGCTCTCTCACTACAACTGACGCGACTTAACTGGATTGTTGAGGACAAATCCGGCAATTATCCCAATCTCATTCCCACTTTTCTCCCTAGCAGTCACCAGTTCCATTTTTACATTACAAACCCATACACGATATGTACTTCTCACATCTGAAAGCTATGGAGGGTGAGTTTGCCATTATGTCCTTGACTACTACAAGGCTCTTCTCCTCATTCTTAGTTTTGGAACTCTCGACCTCCAAATAGATATTGCGTTGGGTTTTTTTTGTTGTTGTAAAATTTGTGTCTATATGTCTGCAATTGGGTTTTCTGTTCTTTTGTTTTCCTTCTATTGGTTTTGTTTTTAAGCCTGTGATAATGTATTTGTCAAGATTGCACACGCATCACGTGTGCATCAAACAATATTTAAGGTTTAAAACTCTTAAGAGGATTAATTATAGCGATTATATCCGTGTTTTTTTTTTTTTTTTGTGGGATGATGGTTCATGGAGTAGATTTTTATCAAGTGTTTCACCATTCAGCCATCATTTTATCTTGTGTGGCTTGTTCATTTCCTTGACCAAGGAATCCAGAAATTTCAGGATATGTCTGTGTTTGGAGATTGGGTCAAAAGCCGAGGAAGCCATTCCTTATTGCCAAAAGGCTATAACAATTTGCAATAGAAGGGTGCACCGGCTGAGGAATGAATTAATAAGTTTATCAGAATCAACCGGGATATCAGCTGATTCTGTTGGGGATAAAGAGGCAGAAATTGCAACACTGACTGGCCTTTCTGGTGAGCTGGAAAAGAAGGCAAGTTTTCCAAAAGTTTACGTTAGATAATGGACCTGTTTTACAGAAAATGCTAGAACCCCAGCAGATGACCTTTTGTAATGCACATTCCAAAATATTTTATGCCTTCGTTCTAAAATGGTGAATGCCATCCAAAGTGCCCCAAATTTTATATTACACCTAAGTTGCAAGACTGAATTTAGCGATCCAAAGTTTTTCCTATATTTATTTAGTGTAAATTTCACTAACCTCCCCTGAGGTTTCTGACAAAAGCAGCCACCTCCCCTGAGGTTTCTGAAATGTCACTGCCCTCCCTTACTTTATCTGACAATGTTTGAATGCCCCCTTCTGTTTACTAACCCACAAACGGCGTTAAATGTACTCTTCAAAAGACCAAAAGATCCTCAAAAACCCATTTTCAACCCACCTTGAACACCAACACTGCTTGAACACCAGATCACTTGGCTGACATTGATGTGTGTCTCTCTCTCTCTCTCTCTCTCTCTCTCTCTCTCTCTCTCTCCACATTTGTATGTAGATCAATACATACACGTACACTGTACATAAACACTACATCGACTGTGGAATTTCCGATTTTGTGGCTACATCGATCTACTTAGCATTGGTGATTGGTTCGAGATTCCTTCTAATTTCGATGCCGGTTGGGTACTCATGGACGGTTGTTGGTAGAGCTTTTTGGGTCGGGTATTTGATCGGCCCAATTTTCCCCATCTTCCATCGATGCTCTTGTGATGGGGTTAACAAGGTTTGATTCTTAAATTACTATGAAACCCGACGAAAAATTCGCAGTGCATGGGTGGCCTCAGGGAGGGTTCCTAGGAATTAATCTTTGTCGCTTCTGTACTGCTTTTTAGTTTCTTTTTTTTTTGGCAGTGTGTTTTTTATTTCAGAAAATGTGGTTGATTGCTAATTAGGATCGCACACTTTAAGTAATGTGTTTCTATTTTATGCTCTCTGTTTTCCCCCTTCCTTTTAGCAATTCAGAGTCTGATTGTATGTGCTTACATTTCTATTTCCGTATTTCAATAAACAAAGTGGAATTAGTGTTGAATTTGATTTTTGTTGGCTTGTTTTGGTACTGATTTTGGTTTGCGGAGCTAGGGAAGCCAAACTCCCAGAATTCTTTTTTTTTTGTTTTTTTGTTTTTGGTAAATCAAAAGATTACCTCCCAGAATTCTTTAAGATTTGGTTTTCATTTCTGAGTTTCACCTGTTGAATTAGTTTGGAAAAGTAGGATTTTGCTCAATGAGTTGGAAAAAAATGAGTTTAGTTTAGTTGGAGGTGAGGCTTGATATATACATAAATAAATCTATGTACACAAATATATTGGAAAAAATAAAATTGCAGCTTTGCAGGCTTAGAAATGAGGAAAAAGAAAAAGGAAGGCAATGAGAAAATTGGAGAGGGGAAAAGGAGGAAGGAGAAAGGTGGAGGAAAGGAACTGATGAAGTAGGGGTAAATTTGGTATCCGAATAATTAGATATTTGAAATTAGCTGATTCTGTTAAAAGTTTTGGACGGCAAGATGACAGAAGGGGGGTATTTAGACATTGTCAGATATAGTAAGGGAGGGCAGTGACATTTCAGAAACCTCAAGGGAGGTGGCTGTTTTTGTCAGAAAGCTCAGGAGAGGTTTGTGAATTTTTTTTTTGGGTAAATAGAAAAATAGAACATACTGAACTCAAAATTTAGAGAGTGAAGCTTTAGTAGGCAAATGAAAATTATAGGAATGCTCCAAATATCCTTTACATGAATAATTATGCAGACAGTACTTTGTTCGTTAGATGCTGATCTCCCAAAAGAAAAAAAAAAAGTTGTATTAGTATAATCAATCAATAGTAGCCTACCCTCACCTTACAACAATTTATGGATGTGTCGTACCGCATTCCCATTCTCGTTCCTCGTTTGCATTCTGTGAATATTGATTAGGACAAGTAACTCAAAGCGTTTCATCTGATTATGTTTGTTTCTTTCGACTGCAGCTTGAAGATCTCCAGCAGTTGGTCTCTAACCCAACATCAATCCTTTCAGACATCCTTGAGATGGTCTCCGCCAAGGCAAGAGGAATCGACAAGAATGCTCCTCCTTCGGTTATGTGCTCTTCACAGCTGGGCGCTGCTGGCGGTAGTGGAGATCTCGACTCTCCTACTGTTTCCACTGCTCACACAAATGGTGCTGCTGCTGGAGTAACACATCTTGGTGTAGTGGGGAGAGGAGTCAAGCGTGTGGTGATGAGCTCAGGTACAGCAGAATCAAGTCCAAAGAAGAAACCTGCATTTGATCCCACACTTGATAAAGATGACGGCAAAGCCTCTTGAAGGTATTCCTTTTGGTCCGTGTTTCGACTCTTCTAGCAGACCATTACATGTTTATGGGCCACACACCGTTGCTGCATTGACAATTTTGGAGTCTAAACAAATCACGGCTTCTAGGCAAACCTGTGATAGATCATCACTTGTTTGCCCAATATCAGATTTTTTTTAGTAGTAGCCTATTAGTTTGTCTATGGTACCGGTTGGTCTTCTCATGTAAGTTGTCTTTACATGGTGTCGATTTGCTTTTCAACTAAGCTAGTCTGAATTTTACAGCACACTTGTGCGTAGTCATGATTTTGTTCCTTTTGTGTGCGTATTTTGTATACATCTGCTTTTGGTATTCGTAAATACCAAATGATTTTGTTCCTTTTGTGTGTGCGTATTTTGTATACTTCTGCTTTTGGTATTCATAAAAACCAATTCTCGTCGAAAATTTCAGTCAAGGCCTATCTATATTTTTGGTCCCCATAAAATATAGCAGGGTTCGAAATCGTTGTAACAATTTGACGGTCAAGTTTGTTCTCACATTTGACCTTTTCTCAATTGCACCCTGGCCATCAATTTAGCGACGGAAAAAGCTGATATGGTTAACGGTTGCTTAGGTGGAGCTGTGACGCGGTCACGTGGGGTCAAGGGGTACTATGTAGCTGCACAAGGTTGACGCTTGCAGACTAAAGTGCCTTGCCAACTGGCCTACCTAATCAGCATGATAATAGTAATATCCAACACGAACCAGTTTTGTTTTAAATCAAAAACTACTTCATTCCACTAAAAAAACCCCCACAAAAAACCAACAAAAAAACCACTTCATTCCACTAACCTAAAAAAAACCAAATCATTGCACAATCAAGTACATGTACTTTAATCATGTAAAATTACGAATCTGCCCTCCCTTCAAAAAAAAAGAGAGCAATAGTTGTTTGGGTAGAAGGGTAGATTTGTAATTTCATAACACAACTAAAAAAACCAAAAAACCAAAAACTTGTTAGTGGAACTAGTTGGTTTTTTTGAAAAACTAAAGATATAAAAAAACCAAAAAACTAAAAAACCAATTAGTGGAACATAGGGGTGAGCATGGACTGGATTGGTTCGGATTTGTAGTAAACCAATAACCAAACCACTACCTACGGATTATGAATTTGGAGAACCAAACCAACCCACAAAAGGCATAGAACCAAACCAATCCAAACCATTAAAATACGGATCGGATTCGGTTTCGAACCACGGTTTGCTTAAAATTGAGATATTATTTTCGTAAAATATTTAGAGTATTTAAAATTTAGGTTTACTACGTTAGGTTTATATAGAATACGAAGAGGTCCTCATATATATAGAAATTTAGGATAATTAATCATGGTAACGAAGGAAATCAAGGAATAGGAATCGGCTATGACAGAATCATGTATAGAAATTTGGAAAAATAGAAACGTGTTGTGGAATCAAAATTGGAATGGAGAATTTCATCACCGAATTTATTTGCAATGTCTAAACCACTATTGATGTATTGGAATTAGGGGAATAAATTGTGAATCTGAGGCAAAATAAAATCTTGCTAGAGAAGAAATAATGAATAAATTAAATTAGGAAGTTAGGAGTAGTTGACTATGCCTTATATATATAATACATGGTTCGGATTGGATTGGAACCGGAACCATGAACGTAAATCCACAAACCAAACCATAGACTACGGATTCTAATTTTTTAAAACCAGGACCAAACCATGCTACTAAAAAACCGAACCAAACCAATCGGTTTGGATTGGATTCACGGTTTGACGGGTTTTCTGCTCACCCCTAGTGGAACATGGCCTTAAAGTCCAAATTTTCTCTACCCAAGACCTTGATCACCTATTTACTACTAACACCAATCAGTCCCTCGGCCACCAACCTAAACCCAGTTTTTTCTTCCCATGATTACGCGGGCACTGCTGTCAATCAACACCCATTATTCTCTGGCCCAACTTTTAAAAGTCCTATCATAGCCTTACTTAATTCTGTATGTATAAAACCATAGGTTGAATTTCAAAATATGATTCCCATTTTCCATTTTGTGTCGTCCTTCTTCAGGCCAACCATCAGATCAAACGCTGGCTTGTGTGAAGGTCGATTCAAGGCTTACTCTGAACTCGGACTTGATTATGGTTTCACAACTTCGAAATTGTGAACTGACTTAAAGGAAATATCACATCAGCCTAATCGGATGATGTGAATTTTTTTTTGGATAATTAATTAATGATGTGAAATTGAGGTTTGATTTAGGGTTATGTGTAATGGTATTAAGGGATATTTTAGCTAAATAATTTAGTTAGATTATATTTTGTCCTTATTTTAAAAAAAATTGCATTTTTTTTTGTTTTTTGTCAATTTTTTGTGTGGATTATTGGTTCGTCTCGACGAGAGAAATATAAAAAGTAAAAAATTACCAAGGAAACTAAAATTTACTTTGAATAAAGACAAAAATCATCCAAAAAGTCCATCTAATTTGGATTTTATTTTGTTTTTAGTGAACCTTCTTACGATTTTGATCATAATTCTCTATTTTTCAGATTTCTCTCATCGAGATGAAGTAATTCACAAAAATCAACGCAAACCTAACAAATGAGATTTTTTTAACAAGGGAAATAAAAAATCTGGGATTAATTATTTTGCTAGAGCACCCCCTTAGTCCTTATCCCAACGTTTTAACAATAAATGTTGAAATTTAATAGAGAGAATTTTTTTTTTGGTGGAGAATATTGAGAAAATTTTATTAATCACTACGCAATGCCGGAACAAGTAGACCTAAATGATGCAACCGATCAAAATGCAGGGAGACTTGAAAGGCCATCTCATCTAGTCTACACAAACAAAACAAAGTGAATCAAAATGCTAGAGAGAAGGTTTGAACACAAGGGGAAGTGTGAAGTTATTATTTTTTTGCTAAGCAGTGTGAAGTTATTATTAAGTGAAAAATCAGTAAAGGAAGGGTAGATAGGGGAGAAAATATTGATAGCTGAAGTCGGTTTTTGTTATTGTTTTCTATTTTAAATGAAAGTTTACTATGTGTCGTAAACGTAGTTATTAAAAGGAAGGGGCTTAATGACCTTTTTGGTCCCCAAAGTATGCCTTTTGTGCCGATTTGGTCCCCAATATATCGATTTGATTTTTTTGGTCCCCAACGTTCCATTTTGTGTTCAATTGGTCCCTCCCCTTAACGCCGTTCGATCTCCCGTTAAATCTGGGGGCACCATGGGTATTTCAACCAACCCCTCCCACCCACCCACGGCTGTGCACCATGCGGCCGGAAATCCTTCGCCGGAAAACCCTTTCTCAATCCAGATCGAAACCAGTACGAATTTGTAGCTGCAAAACCCAATCGAATATGGCGCTATTCGATCCTTGAAATCCCTCTTCGAAACGGACTATGCACTAAAGGTTGATGGCGGCCGTGCATAGCTACGAGAGAAGGGAGAGGGGGGAGGCCGATTTCATAATTTCCGGCGTGAGGCTTACGGCCTTCCCCCGATTAGCAGCGGCGGCTGGTGGTAGTGTTGGAGGAGGAGGTGGCGGCGCTGGGGTAGGAGTCGGGGTGGATCGAGTGGGTTGCACAGCCATGGGTGTGGGAGGGGTGGGTTTCATTTTTGGGAAGAGTGGGTTGCACAGCCATGGTGCCCCAGATTTAACGGGAGAGCGAACGACGTTAAGGGGAGGGACCAATTGAACACAAAATTGGAACGTTGGGGACCAAAAAAATCAAATCGATATATTGGGGACCAAATCGGCACAAAAGGCATACTTTGGGGACCAAAAAGGTCATTAAGCCAAAAGGAAGGGCATATAGGGAAGAACATATTGATAGCTGAGGTTGATTTTTGTTGATGTTTTCTACTTTTTTTAAATGAGAGTTTACTATGGGTCATATACGTAGTTAGTAAATACGGAGTACTCTTTAGGACTCTCAGCCACTTTTCAATTGCTTATTTCTTTTAATATGTACCTCAAAAAATATGCAATATGGATTATGTTTGATAGATCTCAAAGTTTTCAAATCATGAAAGACATTATAAATTGAAAAATATAAACAATTTTAAAATTACACGAATCTCTGAAACCTATCAGCAAACACGGACGAAGGGAGAAGTGTAGATAGAGATAGAAGTCGGAATTTCAATTCACTGCATTGGCTTTTAAGGCTAGGCCATAAGAAATTGGTTTTTTTACTCTAAAAAAATAAACAAAATTTGTTACCAAAAGGTACATTTTTTAGATTATGCAATCCAACACTACTCTTAATGGTTCTTTCATCCACACTAACTTAACCAATTGTAAAAGAAACTTCCATGTTTTTCTTTTAAATCAAAGATTATTACATGTTGTGACAATTGGCATGAAATTAGCAATATGTACATAATTCTAATTCATCCACACCAAATGTTGTGTTAATTTTTTATTCTTTTGGAAGGTGTTATATCCGCGGGCCTTGCTCGCGGGTCTCTAACTAGTTCTTATCCGTATCTCCTTAACATACAAAGAGCCAGTCAAGTAAATGAAAGTTTGGTATTTCGTCTTTAGTGAAATTCCCATTTTGTCCATTCTCCACGTTGATGCAATTGGGCATATGGTGTAAATAGGTTCAAAACTTAAGGTTAATTTTAGAGGAGTGGAAAAAGTAATATGCCTTAAAATCACCCATAAGATAACAAAGTCAGTTTCCACATGAAGAAATACAGTACTTAGCCCATGTTGAGCAATTTAACATACATAACTAGATTTTAACATACATAACTAGCTTTGGGCTTTATTCGTGACAGAATTATGCGGAAAACACAGGGTTGGGGTAATAAAAATTTAAACCATGCAAGCAAGGAGGTTCTTATAAAGGCGGTTTTACAACCTATCCCTATGTACACTCTAATGTGTTTCAAATTCCCCTTATCGATCTGTAAATGTCTAAACTCGGTGCTTTGTAACTTTTGGTGGGGGAGCTCGAATTCAGGCAAGAGGATGCATTGGGGTGCATGGTCTAAGCTCACGGAACCAAAGGCTATGGGAGGTTTGGGCTTTAAAGATTTTGAAGCATTCAACATCGCCCTTCTCGCTAAACAGTTTTGGAGGTTAATTGACTGCCCCAATTCCTTATGGGCAAGGGTGTTAAAGGGATTGTATTTCCCAAACAAATCATGGAAGGAGGCTGTTAGAGGCCCTAAGCCTTCATGGCTGTGGACTAGTCTTCTAGAAGGGCGAAAATTGATAATGGATGGGGTCCAATGGAATGTTGGCAATGGGGAATCAATTCAGTTCTGGAATGACAGTTGGGTGCCTAGCATTTCTGGAGGAAAAGTGTCACCAATCCATCCCGATGTCGACGACAGAACCATGGTATCACAGTTCATCAATCCGATTACCAAAAGATGGGATGAGGGTCAGCTTAAACTGTGTATTCCGATCAACCAGGTTCAAGAGGTGAGCAAGATTCCTATCAGTATATCAGGAGCAAGAGACAGGCTCATTTGGAGGGACACAAAAACGGGGGTTTATACGGTCAAATCTGGATATGCCCATCAGAGGGTTAAAAACCATGCAAGTAAGTTCTCTAAACCCTCTTGCTCTTTCACTCCCTCTACTTTGATGTGGAAATTTTTTTGGAATATCCCTACTCTGCCTAAGATCAGAATTTTTATGTGGAAAGTGATAAAGAATTGGACAGCTTGTAAGGCTAATCTTGTGAGAAGAAAATGTGGTTCGAATCCGACATGTCCCATTTGTGAATCTGCCAACGAGACGATGGAACACCTTCTCTTCCATTGCCCTTGGAGTAGGGCCGTGTGGTTTGGAAGCAATAAGGCTTATTGGGTTTTCCAGAAGGATATTGGGGCAGTGGACAAGTGGATGGAGGATTTGTTGTGTGGAGACCTGGCTAAAGAGACAAGGAGAGAAGACTTGGGAGAAATTCTCCAAATTTGTTGGGCCATTTGGAAAGCGAGGAATAGATTCGTGTTCGAGAATTGCCCTCTTAAACCGGAGGAAGTGATCGAACACGCCCTGAAGGCGAATAAAGACTATCTTTTTGCAGTGTGTTCGGGCTCAAACAACACTTTTCCGAGGCAGGTTGGGGCTCTGAAATGGGTTCCTCCAGCTAGCTCTTGTGTTAAGATTAATTTGGACGGAGCCTTCAATTCCTCCCGCGGCTTGGCTGCCTTTGGCGTAATCGCTAGAGATAGTGGTGGATTGGCTCAGTGGTGGAACTACGGTAAGGTTTTAGTCACGTCACCTCTTGCTATTGAAGCTTGGGCACTCCGTATAGCTTGTGTTATGGCAGAAGAGAGGAATATTGATCGAGCCATCTTCGAGTCAGATTGTAAGCATTTGGTGGATTTACTCATTGATTCAAAGCTGGAGTGCCCTTGGGAGATTGCAACTATTGTGGACGATATTAAAGCTTGGGCTTCCAGAAGACAGTGGACTTTTACTTGGTGTAGAAGAGAGTGTAACAAAGCAGCGCATTGGATAGCTTCAAACTGTTTAGCTAGGCGTTCTCTTTTCCATACGGGTTGTATTCCCCCTGCACTGGAGTCTGTATTGTCCAAGGATTTGTCTTAGTTCGTTTTATATATTACTTGACGTCTTTCAAAAAAAAAAAAAAAAAAAAAAAAACTAGATTTTAATTTTAGTACTGCTGTGTAACTCACCGTTTATAAGGCCAAATCATGCGCATTATCTAGATAAGTGCCGGGAACAATAACGACCAAAACTTGATTTCTTAATAGTACAATGTTTTCAACGTACCTAACACAATACTAGGCAATATTAACAATTTAGGTTTAAAGGTTCATTGGTTTTCTGTCAGCATGGATAGAGATTTGCCTGCCAATGTTAACAATTCAGGTTCACTGCTCTAAAGAAATCTTCAAGCTTGGGACTTTAGAAATTAAGTACTCTATATTTCCAGTACTGTTTTTGTAGTGCCTAAACATTATCTATTGATTGTAAATTACCAGCACAACGATAGACATAACACCTAACATTAACAAAACAGCAGAAACAGACCACAAATCAAAAAAGACAACATAGCAGAGTTCCATTGGACAAACAAGCTATCAATAGAAATGCCAATCTGCTATTTTCACAGTATATGTAGGTCAGTACTTGTAACGCCCCACATTTTTGGGAAAAGCGTTATGGGTTATTATTATAATTTAAAGTCGGTCTTAAACAATAATAATAATAACCAAAAATACATATAGATGATCTATCCTTCACAGATTACAAAAAGGTAAATCGGGTGGACTCTATGGCTCCGTACGTTCCTTGATCTGGTCATGCTCCATGTCGGCAGCTCCTCCGGCGCTATATTATTCCTCCTGTTCGTCGACATAGTCTGACATAATACGTCAGAGTCGCGAAGCAACATCGTTATATTATGTCAGGGTTACACAAGTGCAACACCGTGAGCGAGGACGCTCAATAGATACCCTACCCCAACCTTAAACTAGCAATTCTAGAACAATAAAGTTGGCATGTAAATAGTTGAAAATCATT
This sequence comes from Vaccinium myrtillus, assembly GCA_016920895.1. Lineage (NCBI taxonomy): Eukaryota > Viridiplantae > Streptophyta > Magnoliopsida > Ericales > Ericaceae > Vaccinium > Vaccinium myrtillus. The sequence goes on from CM029274.1 coordinate 20,655,112, forward strand.
TATCAAAATAGTAAGTTCATGCGTGTCAATGCATCAATATCAAATCAAATCAAATCAGAGTGCAGCTTTAATAAAATCAGTATCCCGTTTCTTTTCAAATCAGAGTGCAGTATCAGTATCTCGTAACAGTTTGTGTAATAGAATTCTTCTTCAAATTTCATTAAGTTGCTGGCCCGTTCTACAACCCCATTCTAACGGTCACCATTCTTTCCGTTTCCATCTCACATCACTCGAAAGTTATTGGCCCATTCTACAACCCCATTCTACAACCCCATTCTAACGGTCACCAACCTTTCCGTTCGAAGGTTCGGCCACCCATAAACTGACTCCTGCAGTATGAGGTCCGCTAACTCCGCGTCACACACGACATAGTCCCGGCTACCCATCCCACTGAATCCCCACCAGTTTGTTTATGAGGTCCGTTCGCTATGTGTTGTACTGAGTAAGTTCTAACCGTCAAATTCACCCTGCGGAATTTGAGAAGACCTATAAACAGCACTACCGTATAGTTCCATTGAGTTTTGGCCACCAGTTCACCCCGAGGAACTGAGGCGGGACTCTAATGGCATAATTTTTATTACGACATCATTTTCATTCTCATCTTTATTTCTTCCTGTGAAAACAATCAATCATTTTCTTGAAAAACGTGTCGTGTCGTATCGTCTCGGAAAACGTGCACATGCCATAATTTCATAAAAATCCTCCATTTAAAAATTTTTCACAATAAATCTTCCGTTTAAAAACCATTTCACGATAACCGTGTTACTTAAAGACAAAAAAATTATTTCTTCCGAGAATTTAAAACAACATTAAGAGTTATGCTCGCTTTTGGATTTTCGTTGGCGTATTTTAAGACCCGTTCGTCGAGTCCCCATCTGGTTTGGGCTAAACCAAGAAAGAACCCTACTAGAAAACTCTAGTAGTTGAATCCGTTTGGCGTGTTTTAAGATCCGTTCTTCGGATCGCCATTTGGTTTGGGCTAAACCAAGAAAAAGCCTGACTAGACATGCTAGTCATAGATTCTATTTGTCAGTCTAAATAGATTAAAAATATTTATTTAGTAATTCCGGAAAATCTCGTTTCATTTGAAAAGCTCTTGTGTTCAGAAAATCAATCGGGCATTATAACTGCGTAAATTTGAAAAGTCAATTTTTATTCGGGCATTATAACTGGATAATTTAGGTTTTCAAAAGTCAATCGGGCATTATAACTGGATATTTTCAAAAGTTAGTCTCCAGTTGTGCATAGTAACGACTAAGTGTGTTTTTCAAACTCTAATTGTTCATAAAATCACTAATCACCAACATAATCATGTTTAATCATAATTAAGCATGTTTAAGCACAATAATAGCATAATTAATATGAACTAGTAAATACTAATCTAGGGTTATGATAAAGTATCTACCTTAATTCCGATGATTAGTCGGAAGCCGATTAAGCTAATTGGATTCCGGCGGCGTAATGGCTACTCGAACACTTTCTTGCTAACTTATGCTACTCTTCTAAGATCTAGGGGTGGTCGAGAGTGGTGGAGGGTTGAGTTTCAAGAAGAACTCATTGAGTTTTTCTACTTGGAAAGCTAGTTTACTACAAAGGTGGTGAAAAGAGGTTTTGGTGTGAGGAATGAACAAGTGTGGTTTGCTATTTATAGTGAGACAATGAGAGCTCCCTCTCCCTCAAAAATCAGCCATTCCCTCTCCCCACAAGTGTCCAAACAACCTTTTGTAAAAGTAAAATTGTAGGCTTTTAATGGCTAGTTCTAGGATAAGGATAATTTCCCCATTAGATCAAAGCTTGGGGTCCAAGTATGGGCTTCTAGATACTTAGGATAAGACATAATTGTTTACTGGTTCTTTTACTTCTTTGTGACAAAATAATCGTGTGCGAGCGTGCCAGAGAGAGTTTCAATCTCCTCCCTCAGATTAACTTTGGAAAAACCAAGTCTAATCAGGCGATTGTGTTTTATTGGTTCAATTACCTCAACTAAGAGGATTTTTCTTTATAAGTGAAGAAATACAAACCAATAACTTAGGAAATTAAAGAACAACAAAGAAACAAGATACTTCGATTGATAAATCAAAGATAAACTTACTTCGAAATTGTCTTCAACTTCAAATACAAGGTAACAGAACTTCGAACTGGTGATTGTTACAAGAACAACCGAGAATAATCCTAATTACTTCCTAATCTACTTCCTAATCTACTTCGAATTGAGTTCGAAATCCTAAAACTACTTGTCAATGAACAAACCAAGCATCATTTTTTGATAGCTGTTTGTTGAAGATTTGTCCGGGTGCTTTTACTCTTCAATTTCTTCTATCTATAGACGCTGCTTGCAGTTTGAACTTCCCGCTCAATGAATTTGAACTTGGCTTGCTTTGAACTCTAACTTCTACTCTTTGAGTTGGCAGTTTCTTTCTTCCTCCACGTCTGAATTTGAATTCTTCCAATTCTTCCTCCTGAAGCTTTGATTTTAAATCTGCATGACTGCTTAAACTAATTCAAATGATTACACGTTAAAGGGATAACTGCTTTTCAAGAAGTACACCACGTGTTATAACTACCCATTACTTTGTTTTATAAGTTCACACGTGGAATTTATGTGTTTAGCAGTTAAAATCATGGCTTCGAAGTCAATCCTATATATTGACAATAGCTCGCAACTGCTAAAAACTGCTTTTAAATTGTGGAGTAATACGACATCGTATTAACTCAACTTTACGTCATTAATCCAGTGTATCTTGATTGACTAATAATTGCCAACGTTTGGCATTTGTGATTACGTGTCAATCACTTATTGGATCTGTTATTTTTATATGTAAACAATAATATGTCTAGGTTCGTTATAGTGGGGCGTAGTTGGGTAGTTTTGGGTACTAGTTATACACACGAAATTAGCCACGGGGTATAATACATGTCTATCTATACATGTATACATATATGCACTTTATAGAAAAAGTAAACCTATAATAATAGGCTTATAAGGCTATCAATAATAGGATAGGATATGTCCCCCATTAATTGGGAGATATTTTCCCCACCGTTGGGACTAGAAATACTCCGTACGGTTGGTCTTGTGCGCGAAAAATACTAACTAGTGTACCGCGAAAAATAATTAAAGAACTACTAATTTTAAGAAAATAAATAAGTATGATAGGAAATTCCTAGATAGCCTTAAGAGAAACTAAAATATAATGCTTCGGGATTTAGAAGAAAAACGGAGCCGAAATGTGCGCGAACGCGCGTACAGATATACGCCCGTAAAATTATACGGCGAGGGAGGCAATTTCTCTCCCCTTTCCTTTCCTTAGTGAACAAGTTTACCAAGAAATTTCCTCTCTCCTTCCTTTCCTCTCATTAATTCACAAAACTCCAAATTAGGGTTAGTAAAAGTAAAGTCAAAATTGGTAGAAAAGTCAACATTGAGCACATGCCTAATTAGGGTTTTTCCAAAAATAGAAATAGGCCTAATTTAGGTTTTACATAGGATAAGGCTAGTCATAATAGGACAAAATAGGAGTTGGGGGAATTCGTAGGGCTTCCGGACGCAATGTGGTGTAATACCCGGTGTGCATGCGTTGATTTACGGCACAGAAAGTATAAATAACAGATTTAATCAATTTAAATCTAAATTTATTCAAATTACTTAAACTAAATAATAAATTATATTTATTTAGCGATATTTAAATAAATAGTCAAATTAATAAATTGAAATTTTTACTTACGAAATTTCGGGTTATTACAGTACTATATTAAGTTATTAGTCATCAAAACTCATGAAAAAAAAAAACAAAAAGAAAAAACAAACGAAGAATAGAGCTATTCTTCTTAAACTCAATTGTCGCCTCATTCATTATGTAGGTCTTGGCATGAACGTTATGTCAAAAATTAAGTTGATAAAAAATTGTAGCAATCTTAAAAATTTACATTTTCCTAGAGAAAAATGAATAGATAAAATTGGTATTGATTGAATTGAAGACTTATCGATATCTGATCGACCTTACTTTTTGCATGAATGATTAAGGCATCTTGATGTAAAAATTGAACAATTCGAATTGTTAAAAATGTAAGCTCCAAAGGACGAGCTCCCTTTTTGGTTGGCACGTTCACAACCAAAACCCATATTTGCGTGTATTCCCCCTTTATCGAGTTGTACGCTTTATTATTCAATTATTTTTTTATTTTTAGAGCGCCTGTTTTAGGGTGTGGAAAGGAATCTCATAAATTGTATTTTTATTTTTTTAGTGAGTGCGATAGTTGATAGTCAAGGCTTTTGACAGTGGGAAATATCGCTCCAAAGCAAAATGGATCTTCATTATTTGGCGTATGTAAAATCAGAGTTGAGCAAAATATTGTGGGGCTTATATATTGGCGGGTTTTTGGCAACATGTTGTGGGGCCTATATATATCAAGTTATTAGGTAAAAAACTTGGCTTCTGCCGTTTAGAAACTCAACACACATATTACCTATATCTCATCTCTTTTGGCGGCTAGGGTTTGTGTATCTCGAAGACTTTTGAAGGTCTATGGGCTTATTGTGCTAAAGATTCATCTTCGAGAGGTTTCTTGGTTTTGCATCTTGGAGTACAGATACAATACATATTCACTGAGCGGTAAATACATCTCCAAGAGGTTTCAAGAGTTATTCATCAACAACTACAAGTTTTGAGAAAAGCCCTACAGAGGATTCCTAGGCAATACAAAGTCCTTCAGTGGATTCTGCGAGGCAAACAGAAGGCTTGTGGATTCAAGGCAGTAGCAGTCAAAGCACTGGGTGTGGTGAACGTGGATTCGGCAAGTAAGGCCTCCTTTGGGTAAAAAAACCATTGTGGTTTATTTTTCGTCTTTATTCACAAAACTTTAAGTTTGACTAATAATTTTATACTTTTTAGATTTCTCTCGTAGAGAGGAGCCAAGAAACCACAACAAATCGACCGAAAACTAACAAATGCAAAAAAAAATTGAATAAGGACAAAACCAAAAAACCACCAAAAAAACCAGTTTTTTCAATTCACCCAAAGGAGGCCTAAATCTTAGGCTCGATTGTGAGGATTCTAATCGTAGGTAAGATTGCTTGTAACTACACATTGAGTATTGTTTCTCCTTCCCGTGATTTTTTACCCATTTAAGATTTTCCACGTATATCTTGGTGTTCTTCGACTGTCTATTTTTGTTTGTGTGATTGATTAAGTTTTTGATTTGTGGGCTAATTTTTACAAAAGATTAAAATATAGCAAATCTATAAATCTAGGCAAATTAGGGTTTTTCAAAAAATGTTATCAGACCTTACGATATTAGGTTATATGTATGAAAGTGTGTTCTAAATGATGTGTACATCGCAAAGTTCCTTATATTTTATTGTCAGTTCAAACTCACACCATGTCCCTATCTATTAGTGGTAGCTTCTTACCAGTTGTCTTATGCAAGGGTTAATTTTGTTCTAAATTGACCAAAAACAATTAATTTTGGGTGAGTTTAGTTTCTGGAATTACATTACCTCTGTCTAGTTTGACTTGCAAAAACAAAGAATTACATCTCATATCTTTCTTTCCTTTCAAGAGAGAAGCTTATGTTACTGTTTGTCTACTGTAAAAAGTGACAAGTAACCGCGAAGGCCTGAACGTAAATGTCAAGGATTGAGCAATCTTAATCAAGGCGTGCCAGAACTGGATTGCAGTTCAATGTTGAAAGGGGCTCGTGCCTTCTCAAACTCTGTGGAGGTCTGTGTGCCTCTTATGACTTCGTATCAGAAGCAATTGCGTGTGACCCAAAGGATAGAATCACACTCGTTTCGTCATGCCTGAAAAGGACTTATAATTTCTCAAAACGGCTTGGAAAATGGAAAGCAACGAGGTAAAATAAAATCCAACTTTATTAATGAAAGATTAACAAAGATGGGGTACAAGGAAATGTAAAGATTAATGCTAGTGCAGTCTAGGCAAATGTTGGACAAGTAAAGAAAAATAAAATCTCATTGGGGTTGAGGATAAAAACTTTGAGAAGAGTTGGGTTTTGTAAGCGTTAGCTTGTGGTTGAGGAACCCATAATTCTCCTTTGATTATTGTATTTATAGGCCAACGGATTCTATGCTTTGGCGCCATGATCTTGAACTTCCAGCCAAAAAGTTTGTTGCTTGGTTTAAGCCAATCCATATCTTGTTATCTTGTTTGTTCAGCTCTTTGCATTATCTTCAGACCTGTGATTTTCCCTCCAAAACGTAAAGGCCAATGGCTGAAGAGTCCATACACTTCAGGCCTCTTCCTAACATTATCTCTACATTTTTTCTTTTCCTTAAAACATGGATAGCCAATGGAAAAGAGTCCAAGCCTTGGCCATCTCTATCTCTTTGTATAGAAAGAAGGCGAAAAATATCTCCTAACTTTGTGGGAAGTTAGAGATAAGTCTTTGTATTATCTTCTCAATAACTAACCATTTATATATCCATTAGAGATAAGTTCTTCTAACCCCTATTTATCTCTTGTGGAAGGGAGATGATAATTAGCCATTTAATATGTAAATGGCCTCTAACAATTATCTATAACTATTCCCCCATTTCGTGGATAGTTAAAGCAACTAGCCATTTTAATTTCAAATGGCTTTTGTGATTAATGATTATCTACAACTATCCCCTTATTTAATGGGAACAAAGAATTAGCCATTCTATTATTCAAATGGCCAACCACTCCAAATTCCCTCTTCCATGAATTATATGAAAATATTGGGGAAAAGCCACAAACTATTACCCATTTCTTGCTTCTGTACGTGTAAACCAAGTGGGGTAACTCCCCCTAACTATTTCCTCAATTCATGGCATTAAAGCAACAATGGAGAATTTGACTCAATCAAATCTACTTTGGATTTTGGAAGACTCCGAAACCCAAATAACATGGGCCATTGACCAAATTCACGGGAAAACTATTCGGTGCATCTCTCTGAATAAAACTTGAACAAAATAAACACCACATAGCGAACCTCCAATGGGTAATTTATAGACAACACTAATAAATCCCAACATCTCGGCAAAATTCATGTGTCGTTGCGTGATTTTTATGTCGTGTGGCGGCTTGATAAAAAAAAGCCAAAAAACGGGTGTAAATAGTTACACACATTAGCCATTTGTAATTAATAAAATACTTTGTAACTTTGTAACTAACGCCAAATTATGTGTGTCACGCCAGGAATTTCGATCAAGGTGTTTCAGAAAACGGTTTTGTGGTCGAGTGATCCAAGTGATATTCAAGCGACGTGGTTTTGTAAAAACACGGGTTTTACAACTGTGACTGAGCCAGAATAAATGGGATGAAAATAACTCAGAGTCGCCACTTGACATGATTTTAGGTGTGTCAAGTCACCATTTGAATAAATATTTTAGAAAATGGAAGATAAATGCCTTGGGTCAAAAGACCCAATTTTGTTTGATAAAATGACTTGGTTTTTGTTTGATCTGCGAATTTAGAGAAGAAAAGGTTCGGTAATTCATTGTTACGTGTAGGGAAGCAGGAACACTCTACCCCGCCCTTTCGGCACTCGGAACAAACTTTTCCAAAATGAGAAATCAAAGACTCGTGAGGAGTAAATATAGACATACATGTAATGAGAAGAAGAAAACTAATATTTTGTCTGAAAATGTATTTTATTGCATGAGATGTTTACAATGGGGAAATATGTACAAAAAGATGATTTGGACCGAGCCCGGCCTCAGGGTTGCCTACATATCTCCGGTTTTAGGAGAATCAGGTCACACGTAGTTCAAGAAGACAAAACGATTTTATTCGGGACCGAGCCCTCGTCGGGCTGCCTACGTATCCTTCGACATCAGGAGAAATTAGGTCTCGCGTAGTTCGAAAGAAAAACTAAAGTTTTAGAGAAGTTAATCTTGCTCGGGAATTTAGTCCAGCGAGGGACAGAGGCATTTCTACCTTACACAGAGGACAATGTCTAGACTCTGTTGGTGATATGCTCGGGATACAAAAGTAATATAAGGAAACTCGGGATACAAAAGTAATATAAGGAAACTCCGGGACATCTCTAAAATATTCTAAGATTGGCGACGGGTCCAAAAAGACTACACAACACGCTAGGAGAAATATTGAAAAATGGGCGTCTGAGGTTGCCGACAATTAGCAAGGGTCTTGGGATGTTATTTAGGTGGCCACAGGGCCAAAAATGGATTTAAAATGCAGCTTGCAAGTCAGTATGAAAAGTTGTAAAAATCCCGTTTGGAGCTGAAAATGGCTGTTGGCAGGCCCCGGGATATATCCAGTACAATTTTGAAAAGTGAAAGTGAATACATAAAATATAATAGTTTTTATGGTTAAAAGATGAAAAATATGACCGGAGCCCGAAAAAGGTGCCCGGTAGTCCCGGTAAATATCCGGTACGATATTAGACAATGAAAGTGAGTAAAGTTGACTTTTTGGTGAAAAAGGTGAATTTTGCCGCTTGGAGCTGAAAAATGGCCTTCGGCAGGTCCCGGGTGGTCCCCGGTAGGATCTACGGGTTGAAAATAGGTAATTGAGGTTCGAGGGATATTTTGGTAAAGTTGGTAAACTTTGGTTTAGGGGGTTCGGATAACTGTCGATGGGCCCTGGGTAGCTTCTCGATCAAATCTGTAGGCTAAACTGACACTGGGTATAACATAGGGGTATTTGGGTAATTTAGACATGGAACTGACCCTAGGAGTGACTGAGCGATATTTTGGTAATTTTGACATGGAGCTGGCCCTGTGAACGACTCAGGGGTATTTTGGTAATTTGGGGGAGAAGCTGATAGCAGGACCGGAACAAAGTCAATACGGAACCTACGACTCCTTGGCATAACAACCAACCAGTCAGGTGTTACAACTGTGCGGGCTATGGACACTACAGCCGCAACTGCCCTCATCCGAGGAAGGACGGTTTTGCCTATGGGAATCAACCGCCCCCCGCAGCAGCAGCCGCAACAGCTTCAGAATTACGGCAAACAGCCTATGCAGCAGAACGCTAGGCCAGCTCAGCAAAACAACTGGAATGGGAAGCAGCAGGTCAAGGCACCTCAGAACGGGACAGGACGCCTGTATGCTTTGCATGCTGAGGATCAAATCCAAGAGCAGGATCCTTCTGTGATCCAAGGTACGCTACTGTTATTCAGCACCTGTGTACAAGCATTATTTGACACTGGAGCATCGCATTCGTTTATATCAATTGCATGCGTATCTGCGCTAGGATTAGACACTGAACCCCTAGAGAACCAGATGACAATAACATCACCTTTAGGTGGTAGTATATCAGTTAATCTAATCTGTAGAGGTTGTGAGTTAGAAGTAAGTAACATTCGACTAACCTGTGATTTACGCGTGATCGAGATGGCTGACTTCGACTTAATTATGGGGATGGATTGGCTGTCAACTCATCGAGCAGTCATTGATTGCCATCTTAAGCTAGTAACAGCCTTTACCCCTGATGGGACTTGTTTCCGTTTTAAGGGGGATAGACAGACTGTGAATTCGGCAATTAGACACTCGAAATGGCAGAACCAACTGTACGGATGGCTAGCCAGTCTCCAGTTGGAAGAATCTGACCGAGAGGAGTTAGGACTGCCCCACATCGTTTGTGAGTATGCTGACGTATTTCCTGACGATTTACCTGGATTGCCGCCGCGAAGAGAGATCGATTTTTCCATCGAGCTTCAGCCTGGAACCGCTCCGATTTCTATAGCCCCATACCGGATGGCGCCGACAGAGCTGAAGGAACTGAAGACCCAGCTACAAGAATTGTTGGAAAAAGGATACATACGCCTAAGTACTTCACCATGGGGAGCACCTGCACTGTTCGTGAAAAAGAAAGAAGGAACCCTACGGATGTGCATTGACTATAGGCAACTGAACCAAGTCACGATCAAGAATCGGTATCCACTGCCTAGAATAGATGACCTGTTTGATCAGTTGAGAGGAGCAACTTGTTTCTCAAAAATTGATCTAAGATCAGGGTATCATCAGTTAAGGATACGTGATGAGGACATCTCGAAGACCGCGTTCAGGACAAGATACGGACACTACGAGTTCGTGGTCATGCCGTTTGGACTGACAAATGCTCCAACAGTATTCATGTGTCTCATGAACAAGATATTCCAACCCTATCTAGATAGATTTTTGGTGGTGTTCATTGACGATATACTAATATACTCAGCCAATAGAGTAGAGCATGAAGGACACCTTCGAATAGCTCTGCAAGTACTAAGAGACAACCAGCTTTATGCCAAGGCTAGTAAATGCGAGTTCTGGCTAGAGCAGGTTAAATTTTTGGGACACGTGGTGTCTAGGGATGGTATTGCAGTTGACGACAGTAAGGTAGAAGCTGTGCTGGATTGGAAGCGGCCAACTTCAGTATTTGAGGTTCGCAGTTTCTTGGGTTTAGCAGGATATTATCGAAGATTCATTCCGGAATTCGCTACTCTCGCCAAACCAATGACTAGATTGACTCAGAAGGACGTTAAGTACGAATGGAATGACAAGTGTGAGGAGGTCTTTCAAGAGTTGAAAAAGAGACTGAGCAGTGCACCGATACTAATCATTCCTGAAAGGGACATTGGTTATCAAGTGTATTGTGACGCATCAAAGGAAGGACTAGGATGTGTGCTGATGCAGGACGGAAAAGTCGTGGCATATGGATCGAGACAGCTCAGACCGCACGAAAAGAACTACCCTACTCACGATCTAGAATTAGCAGCAGTAGTCTTTGCTTTAAAATCCTGGAGGTATTATCTCTATGGCGAGCAATTCGAAGTTTTCTCGGACCATAAGAGCCTCAAGTATCTGTTCACTCAGAAGGAGTTGAATATGAGACAGAGAAGGTGGATGGAATACTTAGAAGACTACAAGTTTACCCTGTCATATCATCCTGGCAAGGCAAATGTTGTCGCTGATGCTCTGAGTCGAAAGGACAGGGCACATAAAGCCAAGGTAGCTGTGAAGGAATGGGAGATGATAAGTACTCTGAACGAGTTCAATTTACAGCCGTCATCTGATGGAGATCAGGTGCGATTATTCGCACTAGTAGCAGAACCAGCACTTCGCCGGGAGATCCTTCTAGCACAGACATTTGAACAGGACTGTGAATTCATAAGATCACAACTCAGTTCAGGAAAGGAATTGCCTGGATGGACCCTGCATGCTGCAGATAACAGTTTGAGATTTCGAGATTCGGTATTTGTACCCAACTTGGGTCGTCTTCGAGAAGCTGTGCTTCAAGAATTTCACCACTCGAATTTCGCTGTTCATCCTGGAGGTACAAAGATGTATCACGATTTACGACGGACATACTGGTGGGAAGGAATGAAGAAAGACGTGGCAGGATTTGTAAAGACCTGTCTAGTCTGTCAACAAGTTAAGGCTGAACACCAGAGGCCTGGAGGGGAGTTGCAGCCGCTACCAATTCCACAGTGGAAATGGGAGCATATTTCGATGGACTTCGTGACGGGACTTCCGAGATCATTAAAGTCAAACACCGCTGTGTGGGTAATTGTTGACCGTCTCACTAAGTCGGCACACTTCTTGCCAGTGAAAATGACGGAAAATATGGAAGCATTGGGGATGCTTTACATTCAGGAGATCGTACGGTTACATGGAGTACCAGTAACGATCGTGTCAGACAGAGATCCTAGATTTGTCTCACAGTTCTGGAAAGGACTGCAAAGGGCACTAGGGACTGACATTCGTCTCAGTACTGCCTTTCATCCGCAGACTGATGGACCGACGGAAAGGACGATCCAGACATTGGAGGACATGCTTAGGGCTTGTATCTTAGATTTCACAGGGAATTGGGAACGACACCTACCATTAGTAGAATTCGCCTATAATAACAGCTATCAGGCTAGCATCAAGATGGCACCCTACGAAGCTTTGTACGGTCGCCCTTGTCGATCACCAGTTTGTTGGACTGACGCCGGAGAGACAGGTTTGCTAGGACCTGATATGGTCAGAGACACCACGGAGAAGATCAAGCTGATTCAGCAAAGACTGCTTACTGCGCAGAGCCGTCAGAAGAGTTATGCGGATCGAAGAAACAGACCCTTATCGTTCAAAGAGGGAGACCACGTGTTTCTGAAAATTCGGCCCCGGAGAGGAGTAATCAGATTCGGAAAGAAAGGGAAGCTTTCTCCGCGATATATCGGCCCGTTTGAGATTTTGGAGAAAATCGGACAAGTGGCATACCGATTAGAATTACCGCCGCAGATCGATCGGGTGCATAATGTTTTTCACGTCTCCATGTTAAGAAAATATCTCGCCCTGCCAACACACGTGTTGAACTGGGGGGATCTCGATATAGATGAGGACGCAACTTTTGAGGAAGAACCAGTAGAAATTCAGGACAGTATGGAGAAGAGTATCCGTAATAGGACCATCCGATTGGTACGAGTATTGTGGAAGCATCGGGGAATGGAGGAAACGACCTGGGAAAGAGAAGAAGCCATGAGAGCAAACTATCCGCAACTGTTTCCATCCGTTGAGTAATTTGAATTTCGAGGACGAAATTTGTTAAGGGGGATAGGTTGTAATAACCCGAAATTTCGTAAATAAAAATTTCGATTTATTAATTCGATTATTTATTTAATATCGCTAAACAAATATAATTTAATATTTAGTTTAAATAAATTAGATGGAATTGGTGGATTTCTTTTATTTATACCTTCCGCGCCGTAAATCAACGCGTGCGCACCGGGTATTTCACCGCATCGCGTCCGGAAGCCCTACTATTTCCCCCAACTCCTATTTCGTCCTATTATGACTAGCCTTATCCTATTTAATACCTAAATTAGGCCTATTTCTATTTTTGGAAAAACCCTAATTAGGCATATGCTCAATTTTGACTTTTCTACCAATTTTGACTTTACTTTTACTAACCATAATTTGGAGTTTTGTGAATTAATGTGAGCTAGAGAGAGAGAGGGCGGTTTGGGGAGGAAATGGGAGAGAAATTTCTTCCCTTGCTGTATAATTTTACGGACAGGTACCCATACGCGCGTTCGCGTGCATTTCGGCTCCGTTTTCGTTCTAAATTCGGTAGCATTATATTTTTGAATTCTCTTAAGACTATTTAGGAATGTCCTATCATACTTATTTATTTTCTTAAAACTGGTGGTTCTTTAATTGTTATTCGCGGTACACTAGTTGGTATTTTTTGCGCACAAAACCAACCAGCGGAGCATTTTTCGTCCCAACGGTGGGGAATTTATCTCCCAATTAATGGGGGAACTTATCTTATCCTATTATTACTAGCCTTATAAGGCTACTATTTATAGGTTTACTTTTTCTATAAAGTGCATGTATGTATATATGTATAGATAGACTTGTATTATACCCCGTGGCTAGTTTCGTGTGTATAACTAGTACCCAAAACTACCCAACTACGCCCCACTATAACGAACCTAGACATATTATGTCTTATCCTAAGCACCTAGAAGCCCATACTTGGACCCCAAGCTTCCATTTGGTGGGGAAATTATCCATATCCTAACTAGCCATTAAAAGCCTACAATTTTACTTTTGCAAAAGGTTGTTTGGACACTTGTGGGGAGAGGTGATGGCTGATTTTTTTGAGGGAGAGGGAGCTCTCATTGTCTCACTATAAATAGCAAACCACACTTGTTCATTCTTCACACCAAAACTTCTTCTCACCACCTTTGTAGTAAACTAGCCTTCCAAGAAGAAAAAAACTCAATGAGTTCTTCTTGAAACTCATCCTAAACCACCACACTCCACCACCCTCGACCACCCCTAGATCTTAGAAGAGTAGCATAAGTTAGCAAGAAAGCGTTCGAGTAGCCGTTACTCCGCCGGAATCCAATTAGCTTAATCGGCTTCCGACTAATCATCGGAATTAAGGTAGATACTTTATCATAACCCTAGATTAGTATTTTCTAGTTCATTTTAATTATGATGTTATTATGCTTAATTATGCTTAATTATGTTTGAACATGATTATGTTGGATGATTAGCGGTTTAATGAAAGATTAGACTTTGAAAATCACACTTAGTCGTTGCTCTGCACGATTTGAAATTGACTTATCAAAATGCACTGTTATAATGCCCGATTGACTTTTGAAAAACTAAATTATCCAGTTATAATGCTCGAATAAAAGTCGACTTTTCAAATTTACGCAGTTATAATGCCCAATTGATTTTCTGAACAAAAGAGCTTTTCAAATGAAACGAGATTTTCCGGAATTACTAAATAATTATTTTTAATCTATTTAGACTGACAAATAGAATCTATGACTAGCATGTCTAGTCAGGCTTTTTCTTGGTTTAGCCCAAACCAAGTGGCGATTCGACGAACGAATCTTAAAACACGCCAAACGGATTCAACTACTAGAGTTTTCTAGTAGGGTTTTTTCTTGGTTTAGTCAAACCAAGTGGCGATTCGACGAACGAATCTTAAAATACGCCAACAAAAGTCCAAAAGCGAGCATAACTTTTAATGTTGTTTAAAATTCTCGGAAGAAAGAATTTTTGTCTTTAAGAAACACGGTTTTCGTGAAGTGATTTTCAAACGGAAAGATTATCGAGAAATGGTTTTAAACGGAGGATTTTTCATGAAATTATGGCATGTGCACGATTTTCGAGACGATACGACACGACACGTTTTTCAAAAATATGTTTGATTGTTTTCACAAGAAGAAATAGAGATGAGAATGAAAATGATGCTGTAATGAAAATTTAGACAAAGCTGCCATTAGAGTCTTGTCTCAGTTCCCCGGGGTGAACTGGTGGTCGAAGCTCAATGGAACTATACGGTAGTGCTGTGTAGAGTTTCTCGTCAAAATTCCGCGGGTGAATCTGACGGCTAGAACTTACACAGTACAACACATAGCAAGCGGACCTCATAAACAGACTGGTGGGAATTCAGTGATATGGGTAGCTGGGACTATGTCGTGTGTGACGCGGAGTTAGCGGACCTCATACTGCCGGAGTCAGTTTATGGGTGGCCGAACCTTTGAACGGAAAGGTTGGTGACCGTTAGATCGGATTATCAAATGGGCCAATAACTTTCGAGAGATGTGAGATATTGCTGTGATTGAAATTTGAAGAAGAATGCTGTTATGAGAAAATGATACGAGTTACCGACACTGCACCCTGAATTTTGAAATGATACAAGATACTGATTTTTGGTAAAGCTGCCCTCTGATTGTTTTAACTCTGATATTTGAACATGCATGATTTTACTATTTACCTACCACCTACAATATTGTTCTAGAATTGCTAGTTTAAGGTTGGGGTAGGGTATCTATTGAGCGTCCACACTCACGGTGTTGCATTTGTGCGACCCTGGCATAATACCACGATGTTGCTTCGCGACTCCGACGTATTATGCTTGGTTATCACGATGGATAGGAGGACCTCTACGGTGAACACGGAGCCGGAGGAGCTGCCGAGATGGAGATCAACCAGGCAGAGGAATTTGCGGAGCCGTAGAGCTTACCCGGTCTGCCTTTTTGTAATCTGTAGAGGACAGATTATTCACATCAAACTTTATATTATTATTATTTCTATTTAAGATATTCGGTTGTACTAATAATTAACGTATCCCAAAATGTGGGGCGTTACAAAAATCCATACAGAATACAGTATAAATAATACCGTTGATATAATTGAAAAGGCTATCCGGCTCTTGCGCGGGAACTCGGACAACAAAACTGGGTGCCGTCAGGTAGATATAAAAGGGGCATATGAATAGCATTGTGATAATATAATATTATCATGATGGGAGAAAATACTTACTTTTGTTGTGACCGAACCCTTATCGGGCTGCCTACGTATCCCGCACTTAGGGGAATCAGGTCACTCCGTAGTTCGGACCTCAGTTTGAATTATGAGAATATAACTAAATTCATTAAATTAATTTTGATATTTTCATTTTTGGGGTTTTATACGAATTGTCCGGACGGCTAGTCAAGTCAATGTAAGCGATCTCAGAAGATGCCGGAAAAGACCCATAGATAATGGTAGAGCCTCGCAATGGACCCGTTTGAAGTACCACACCCCTTCAGCGCGTACGTCGTTTTGACAGTTTTTTGGTATTCCTCGCCTCAAACCTCAACGAGACTGAAGCGGTGCAATG
Organism: Vaccinium myrtillus; assembly: GCA_016920895.1. Classification (NCBI taxonomy): domain Eukaryota; kingdom Viridiplantae; phylum Streptophyta; class Magnoliopsida; order Ericales; family Ericaceae; genus Vaccinium; species Vaccinium myrtillus. Next base: position 20,671,209 of record CM029274.1, read on the forward strand.
CGACAATGTACATTTATTTCATTGTGAATTGTTTTGACACATAATATTTAAGGCTCCACGTGCCTCTGCCGGATTCTGTAGGCTCCGCGTGCCTCTGCCGGGTTCTGTGGGCCCCGCGTGCCCCTGCCGGGTTCTGTGGGCCCCCCGTGCCCCTGCCGGATTCCATAGGCTCCGCGTGCCTTTATAAAACAAAATTCATCAAATGATGACCTTAGTTTGAAACATCTCATTTCCCAATATTCCATTCAAAATCCATTTTCTCCAAGTTCATTTCACCACTTCACACATTTCGATAAAATGTGTTACGCACACACCCACACACGCTTTCTAAAAAGCAACAAACGTTCATGTGAGATAAGAAGACATATTTATTTATAAAACCATAGTTCTCGAGTCAAAACATGGTTGAAAGTGATGCCAAAAGTCGATTTTATGAAGGAATAAGCGACCGGGGACCAAACGGACATCAAAGGGTGGCCGAAGACCACCCCAAAAACAGGGGCAGTGGCTGGAAATTACAGAGGCAGCAATATATGAACAGTAACAGTGCAGATTTTCACCCTTAGGGCGTGGAATTTCAACCCAATCACACATGAGATAGTTTAGACTCAAATTGGAGTTGCTAGGTAACAATTAAACATGGAGGGAGGTCAATTTCACTCCCAATTTCACCAAACAACAAGCAACTTCATAGATCAAAGAATCAAAGTGGGAAAACCCACACAAATTGGGAAAAACATGAAATTCAAGGAAATTGAGGTCTAGAACCAACTATATGCAACAAATCATAAGCATACAACTAGAGAGAGTAGAAATTGTTCCCCTACCTCAAGGCTTTGCTTGAAAATGGTGGAGAAATGAAACCCTAGGTGTAGAAACCTTCAAAACCCGAATTTGGAGCTCTCGGTGCGAATCCAAGGTGACCCAAGCTCCACATGGCGCGTAGAACGTGAAAATGGCCTTGGTTCTTGAAGTGGTTGAGTGAGGAGGGTGGGATTTGAGCTTGGTGGGAGCAAAAATGGAGGAGAGAGGGGGCAGTCGGGTTTGAGAAGGGAGGAAGAGAGTGTTTTGATTTTTATTACAAAACTTCCCCCACACACTTCACTTATACATGCACATATTACACCTCACACCCAAACGTCACTTGTGTATATAAAATGTGACACATCTCATTAATCTCAAACCAACACTTAGCCAAATAACAATTTTCAACATTTCTCACACTGTGCCAGCCAGGCATGTTCCAACATAACACTTATTTTCAAAAACCAAACTTATGTAAAGACTATAAATTTTGAGTTTTCTTTACTTTACTTTATTTATGAAAATAAGAAAGTACCCCCCATTTGGAAACAATGGCATTTTCAAAATTTTCAAATTCTAATCACATCAAAATCTCATCCCCCCGCTTTTGTACAAAACCGAAAAATGGCACATTTCTCTCCGAAGAAAAAGGGCTAAAGATGACTTTGTCTTACTCAAAAATAACTTCCAATTATACCGTTGTGATTAGAAAAATCCAAGGAACAATTACCGGGACTTTTTATCGGCCAAAACGAAACTTCTCCAAAAAGTGATTTTTCATACGGGTCCTTACAAATGAGCTCCCTCTCTCCCTCTATATTGGCCGGCCTCCCCCTCCCCATGTGCCAATCAATTTGTGCCTTAAATGGCACATGCCAAGTACCAAAGTAGGAAAACAAAATCCTAGACTTAGTACCCTAAAAATCTAAGGCATGACACAAGTATATCTAGGGTATTTAATAGGGAATATTGGGGTTTTATTGTGAGGGAAATTCTAGGCACTTTCCTAAGTCCCAAGTAGTGTATAATTTTGCATGGCCACCTTTGTTTTGGAGAGTTTTTTGTCACTTAGACAAGTTAGGAGCCATGTGCCTAGATAGACTACCTAAGCTAGCCCTAACTTGGTTTTTTAATGAAGAACATGGGAAGAATACTCCTCACATTAATGAAGGCACCTATTATGCTTGGAGCCAAAGTAACTAGGTTTTAGGTGCTAGTTTACTCCCACATGTGCACTAATTAGACATAACACAAGTTGGCTAGGGTACATTCTAAACTAGTAAATAACTAGGTTAGGTTTTGACTAGGTTGCTCCACCATAAATGGAAAGACAAACTCTAACCTAAGTTGGTACTAAAACCTAGTATTTTAAGGTTCACAACTTACACACACAAGCACATGCATGTGCTTACTTCATTTACTCTTGCATGTGCAAGCACACATCTCTCTCTCTCTCTCTCTGTGGGGGGGGGGGGGGGGGTTAGAAGAAAAGTAAATGTAGAGTAGGTGTTGGCTAGGAGAAGGAAGAAGATTGTGTGGGTAGATAGGAGACAAATTTAGTATGGGGAAGATATGGCTAGGTTGATAAGTGCAATGGGTGTGATACTATTGGCTTTGTACACCTGCATGCATGGCTTGGTACACCAATTAACTAATTAAAAAGGAATTTTAATAATTTATAAAAGAAATAATCCAATTATAAGAAATTAAAAAGGATTTATCGAATTAATAAATCGATATTTTATTTTACAAAAATTAGGGTCGTTATACTTATCTAGTACTATTCAAAAAATTATGACGCAGCTTATTTTTTACTAACTGAATTACGGAGAAAATTAACATCTATTTTAGAGATTCTTAAAAGTACTCATGTGACTATATTTATAACGCCGCAATTTCCTGAAACGTTATTTACACATTTTTTTAGAATACGCTAATTAATTTGAATGGTAATTAAACCTAATCATCGGAAGTATAGCAGTGATCAACCAAATTGAAATACCATAATTCAAGTTCCCAATGTACGATTATGTATTAAATTCCAAGTAAGAAAGTAAACAACAGTGCATCTACGAGTACGGGATTCACCGGTTCATTGGACTCTCTTCAAGAACAACGTTGTCCGCCTGCTCGTATGGCTCCTCGACTCGTTTGTCAATGGCGTAAAATGGCAGCTCTAAATTTGACTCTATTTTGGGGCTTCTTTTTTTTTTTTTTTTTTGCAGCGGTATTTTGAGGCTTGTTTGGGTACTGATATGCTTCTATTTTAAGTTTTACGTAATTACTGTTGTTAAAGTAGTTCTAAAACATTTAAACAGGACAAATATTAGGTTTATAATTTGTCAACTTGTTAAGACCTAAGATTAAAAGATGTAAGTTATGACTTAGATATAAACAATCTCATGATGAAAGTATCCTCTGATTCAGAATGATCTAAAGCACTACACACTTCCTCCCATGGTTCATGATTGGGATCAAAGATTGACTAAAGTTGATTAAAAGCTTACCCATTTTTAAATCACTATTTAAGTTATTAGTTTCCCTTTTGATAACAACAAATCATATTTTGCCAAAATAAAAAATAAAAAGAATAAATATTTGTCCTCAAAAGAATAAATATTTTGTCCTCATGTTTACAAACTTACAGACTGATTCCTGGAGTTGAACAAATTACACAATAAACCCCAAGGTTTGATAAAATACACATTTACCCCTAATTTGTAACAATTACAGATTAATTGCTAAGGTTTCATAGATTACACGTTAACTCCTAAGATTTACGAAATTGTAATTTTACCCCTGCATTTAAATTAACCCTTCAAGTTGAATAATTTATAATTAAACCTAAAGGGTCCACAATTGAATTCGTAATTGTATAGGTTAACTATTCAAGCATGTTTCGCTAACTATTCGAGCATGTTTCGATGTATGCAATGTGTTGCTAACAAACAAGTAAGAAAAATCATGGGGCAGTGGGATGTGCTAAGCCATGTTATGGCATAACATGTGCTATGTCCAGAGCTATGTTAAGCCTTAAGTTGTGTTTGTCATGAGCCTTGTCATGTCATAAAATAAGAGTTAGACATAGTATATGAGTGTAAATGTACGGGAACTTAGTGTATGGAATCATAGTATGTGAAGCATCAAGTATCGTAGTGAAGTAGATAAACCACATGATAATTGGGATGTCGTGAACTGTGCTATGACCTGAGCCATGTTATGTCTCAAGTTGTGTTTATCCTGAGTTGTGTCATGTCCTAAACTAATTAGACATGGCTTTTGGGAGAAAATGTATGGAAGCTTCGTGTATGAGAGCATAGCGTCTGGGATCGTAATGTACAAGAGCATCAAGTATTAAAATCAAGAATTGTTTATTGGTTGATAATAGAAATGATGATCACCATACATAAACTACTATATTGCAACTTTTGCACTTATGTTGTGATTTATTGTTTTGTCTATATCATCATGCCTTCTCATCACATAAGGGGTATCGGGTAGTTTTTCTTATGGGTAAAATATAAATTTGTCCATTAAATTACTCGATTTTTTCTTTTACTTCGTCCTTAAACTATCAATTGAACACACGCGCCTCTTAAATTATCAAACTGTTACACTTACACACATGCCCCTTGAACTATCAAACCGTTACATAATCAAGCCAATCCATGACTCTCATCCATGTTTTGGATGGAAAGTTGAGAAATTGACCCAAAAAAAAAGTTTGAAAAGTGAACTGATTAAAAGAAATTCTAACCGGTGACTAAAAAAGTCTAAAAAACAATTAAAAAATGAACTGACCAGTGAGCGAAGAATTCAACAATGGCGTACGTAGCTAGAGTCTTCTTGAGAACCGCATCAAAATTTGTAGAGTTCAAATCGACGGCGTAATCAGATTTGAGTCACTGCGGTACTATAGTACAGTGTTGTTGTTACTATTAGGCTCTATTTAGACAGTAGTGGCTCAATTTTTTCTTACGGCAGTTCTACAGTAAAGCTCAGTGTCTCTCTCCCTCTCTTTATTTTCAATCGATAATGGTGGAGGCTTTTGGGATTTCTTTCATAGTTGGGCCCCTTTTGAGATTAAAAGTGGAAACTACCGGCGCAAAAAGGGTCAATTTCTCAACTTTTCGTCCAAAACGTCGATGGGAGTCCTAGATTGGCTTGATTATGTAACAGTTTGATAGTTCAGGGGCATGCATGTAACGGTTTGATTGTTCAAGGAGCATGCGTGTTCAATTGATAGTTCAAGGACGAAGTAAAAAAAAAAATGCACCGAATAGTTTAAGGCATAAATGTATACTTTACCCTTTTTCTTATTTTAAGTGCTCGCCAGCATAGACCAAATAAATGATGGAGCAATATTCTAAAAACCAAATCAAACAGACCGATTCGCCCGGTTGAACCGTCGACCATAAGCTGGTCCAATTGTCCGAATTTACTCAAGGCAGTCACATTTAGCTTATACAATGAAAATTTGCCTCAAGTTCAATTTTATTTACCGATGTGAAATTGTTCCAAATGAGTAAAGTTCATTTCTCATGAAGAATAGCTAAACTCCTCATCTTGTACTTCATATGATGCAAGATTCAAAGCAGATTTAGTACACTTTTTTTCAGACAGAGGAACTATTTCATATCCTAATATTAGTAGTTTTAATCTGTTAATTATCTTTTACATAATTAAATTAATTTTAAATAAAATTATGATGTTCAATTCCAATTCGCCCAAGGTTGAACAGTGACCCGTCCATCCGGCCTCTTTCCTGGTTCACTCAACGGTTCGGATTTTTAAAACATTGTGATGGAGCCATGGATGTACCAGTAATGTAATCTGCTCTATGTTTTTTTTTTTGATCGGCAAACAAAATATTATTAGATAAGCTCAACGAAGGTTACATCAAGCGAGAGAAAAGATCCAACAAAAGATTGGAGAACCCAAAGGGCAAAGCCCAAACACCTATGGGCCTGAAAGCCTAGATAAAACAATGAAAAATTAACCCGAAGGCCTACAAAGCCAAGATACATCATTAAGCCCAGCCCAAAGAAAACCCAAAACCAAACCCTAAACCACAGTGCAAAAAATCCTCCGCCACCGTCACCAAGGTTGCTGACAGCCAACACCCACCCCGACAACCACCGCCACCTCCACACCACCACACCACCATTGGAGAACCCAAAAATGACGGTGCCGACGACAAACAACCCAAGCTTTTCCACTATGGTTAGGTTAAATTTTTACATGTTAAATGTCTCTATGGCTAAATTTAGAGATCATTTGATTTAGTTAAGGTGTAAGTTAGGTAATGAGATCATGTGAAGTGTTAGGATAACTAAAAGGGCTCATTAGTAAAAATAAGTTCCCAGCAATTTTTTAAATATATTCCCAACAGCTCTTTTATCTATACATATACATTTGGTCTCAGAAACTCAACTCTCCCCTTTTTGTTTTCTGTTCCCAACGGCTATTGCCTATAAAGTGGATTATTGCACTTTTCTTTCTTTTTTCCAGCTTCATTCAATGCTCAAAGAAGTTAATGGGATCGATTTTGGGATTTAACTACTCTCGTCGGGATCCGGGGTGCATGCGCGACAACATGCATGTTGTCCGATCTGGGCCGTCCGTGCTCGGCGATAGATGGCTCGGATCACATCTTGTCCAAACACATCTGAACCGTCCGCTACCAAACAAATCCGAGCCGTCCATTGTCGAGCACGGACGGCCCAGAACAACATGGATGTTGTCCCACCATCCCCCAATTCCTCTCGTTGAATCTGATTCTTTAACCAAGAAGTCATCCAATGAGGAAGGAAAAGCATGGGTCATTGCAAAACAAAAGGTAATTTGAGTTCGTGCTATGCGAGGAGGCAATGAAGATAGCTCGAGTGGGAGCGGGATTTAATTCAAATTACTAGTTCGTAGTTCTTGTTTAATAAATGTTTTATTTTTACTAGAACACTTGGCAAATGATTGAGAAAGGAATGATTTTGATTGGGATGGGGCAGCAAAATTATGTTGATTTTCCAAAAAACCAATATCTCGTGATTTTAAATATAAAAATAAAAATCAGAACAAGTATATCCACCAATTGGAATTAGGTGGTAGCACTATTGTTTTAACTTTTCTCTTCCCACTGATAGTCTGCAAAGGAAACATTGATTTTTTTTTTTTTTTCTGTATTTCCCACAATATAAAAAAATGAAATAATACATTAAATTATTGGTGGCCTACTCTTGAATGGCTAGAAGGTAGCTAAATTTAGCCAACACATTAACATTTGCTAAACTTAACTCATTCACTAACCTATCCACTATAAAATGAAAATAGTAGTACTAGCTAAAAAGTTAGTAACATGTTGCACTAACTTGCTCCTACCTTACTAACCTATACAGAGTGGATGCTATAAACTTTTTGCAACCCTGCACTCTATTTTCTCAAAAACATTCTCGAATTTATTCTGGGATGTAATATTTAGATTTCCGTACTAAACCCGGTTCTTTTGAATTCGAAAAGTTTCAGTTTATTCGGCCTTTTATGAAATTCTAATTTTTTTTTATTTTATCATTTGTCATTCCTAATCTATTACATGGGGAAGGGAACAAGGCTCGATCTCGGCATGCAATGTAAGGCATTCAAGAGCTCTACCGCATGATTTTTTGGTGCGTTATACACAGCACGGGTGGAACCCATACACGTGCTTGCAAAGTTGTCAAAGAAATTCCACCCTGACCTCTGCTATTTGTATATAAAGATCACGGTACGACCACATACCACCAACCAACAGTGTCACGATGTAGGGCTCATGGTATGTAGATAACAATACGAGACGATCCATTATACTAAGAGATTTGAATGCGAAAAAAATACAGTATATTTCAGCCAGAAAAACAAAGCGCACACGAGTAATTCAGGTTCATGGAAGAATGACAAAGCACAGCACTCATAAATCTTTACAACATTTCCACGATAAAGTCTTTTCATTTGTGTCAATTCATGGAAAGCAGACAAAATTCAATCTTAAAAGTTCGTCACTCCTAGTATCAAATGCTCCAAAAATTAATGTTAGCCACCAAGACTACTGTTTACAAATCCTCAATCTTCGATTATATATATACTATACGTACCAGGCCAATGAGTGGATACAACAATGCTCTGTGGCATCAACTCAGCAATCTAAATGCCTACAAGTAAAAAAAAAATCAAAATGACGGATGAAAATGAAGCACTGAGTCTGTAAATCAGCAGTTCCCTCCCAGTACCTTTCAGAGTTTATGCGCCCCTGGCACGGAGAATATGCACCGGTATTTCTCTGCATAATCTCTTTCCTCTGTGCAAGACAAACTCAAATGCACATTGGTCACGGAAGGCAAGCTTGTGATGGTTCAGAAAAGCCCCCCAACCCTTTCCGAAACTTATTCGACCATCACTACTATAGTTAATATTGACAGGCCACAACTTCCCCTCATCATCGCATAAAGACATTTCTGGCTCCAATTTGATACCATTTTCCGCTAAAAACCTTCTGGGAAAGTTCTGGAACCCCAAAGAATTCAATTAGAAGGAAATAATGATAAGCACAAAATATATTACTGTTATAATGAGATTATAAAACTTAAGACTGGTTCGAATCAATGCAATCAAGAATTTCAAAACATAGCAAAAACTAGTCCCACAATGAGCTATCACAGGCACTCTTCTCAAAAAGGGGAACCATTTACAACTCACCGTCATACAACAATATAAATGGGGGAAAATACATTTTCTTACAAAGAAATAAAGAGGGAAGGTATGGAATGCAGACGCAAGACTAAACAAGCTTCAATAATTCACTTTATCCTGTAATTTATGGACTTCAAACACCTGAACTCTGTATAAGTAGCTTAGCTAAGGGAGTTTTTGTCAATCTCACAAATTAAGTTTTTGTCAATCTCAGAATGTTAGTCCTATCAGAGAGACGCTAAATCAGTTTGCCTGTGCACCTCAACCCATACCAATCAAAGCAGGGGGGCCCTAAACTAGTTGCCCCTCGTTGACTAATTATTCCAGCCCAAACGATTATATGAGCCTGGACATCTCTACTCAAATTGGTATTAAGTTAGATGCTCTAATGTGATATCAGAGCTTGGCTTTCAGAGGCTTTTAGACACTATTTTCGGGACGAATGGACAGTAGTACCAAGGGGGGCCATGTTCACCCACGAAGGCTCCAATTAGCTCTACATATGTACCAAAAACATTATCTCAAATAGGTCTTGGCCACCATTATTGACATTGTTTTACGCTAGAGTAACCTTCTTTTTCCCTTCTACAGCTGTACTAAAGCCAAAAAATAGAGGGGTGGGAAACCAAATACCTTTCTTCTCTTTAGCTTTCCTCTACCTCACGGCTTTCCTCAAAAGTTTCCAACTATCTTCCCAATGTGTCAATAAAGACTCATTGATCGATAGGCTGATTCCTTCTTGTTTATTACCCAACTCGTCTTCAAACTCATCATAAATGGGTTCATCTTTTAAATCACCACTTGTCTCGAAGACGGGATTATCTTCAAACTCTTCATATGGGAAGCCATCAAATTTAGGAAGAAAATCATCATCAGTATCCATATCCTCGCTAGGATACTCATCATACACGGGGATTCCTTCTAAATCACCTCCAAAAGCCTTCATTTGGAGACTCATCAAAGATGGGCACATCTTCATACTCATCTTTAATCTCAAATACACAATCACCTTCAAGAACACCATCAAGCCCTGTTGGGTAGTTTGTGTTTGCAGGTTCTAATTGGAAAGAGGATCACCCTTTGCAGACCCATTTCATGCAGCTCCAAGCCAGGTTGAGGTTAGGTATATTACTTCTATATACATGGTATGCTATCTTAATCCCTTCAGCTGATTAATTGTATGTGTTTTAAGTGGTCTGCTGAGACTCGTTGGATCTTCTATGTGGGAGTGATCTGCTATGCTTTATGTGAGTTGATGTGTTTCACTGCTGGACTTCATTGTGAGTGTGTGTCCCACTATATTACATTATGTGTGTGCCCTAGTGAGTTGAGTGTTTGATCCTCAGAGTTTCTTTTGAGTGGAGGTAATATGGAGTGGGGGTGTATTGTGAGTTTTAGCTGAGGGGGCTTGGACCTTTAGAGAGAGTTTCAGAAGCTGTGAGGTTCCTAGGGAGAAGAAGGGTGAGACACATATACATTAGGATCACAGGTTTCTTGCTATATACTGCTCACTAGTTACATTTTCATTTTCTCAAAGTCTGATTGGCTTTACTATTGATTTGTGGACTGCCAAGTCTGGGCAGAGCTGATTTATACTTGGTTATACTCATCTGCTACGCCTGAGCAGAAGATCCTCCTGTTGTGCTCTGTCATTCCTGGGCAGATATGCTGTGCACAGTGTCCAGATTAAGGGCATTCTGCTATGAACATTTGATTGTCATGTTCTACATATGTTACAATTCTCTGTAGTGGGTACTGCCCAGGTTGTATCATCTCTAGATTGTTTGCTCTGAAGTGGGTACTGCCCAGATTTTAAACTGCCTTGGTGCTGTCCAGGTTGTAGTAGATGCCACAGTAGTATGATGCCGTTACTACTGTCATTATTTTGAGCATTTCATTACTGCTGTCATGCTGTCCAGGTTGTGATCGTGTTGCTACTCACTTGACCGTAGCCATTTCTGTTCATTCTGGGTAGTTGTATCGCGAGAACATATTAAAGGGTATGTCCCTTTAACTGTTTTAGCTCATCCGAGGGGTGCTGTCCCTTGGAAGTTTGAATACCCTTGGGGAGGGGGGTGTCCTCCCAAGTTGTTTTTTCTATCATGCTGCTGTGCCATCAATTGTTTATCTGGATTGCTGGATTGTTCTGCTGTTATGATCTGCTACTGCTGGCTTGTTTTGATGTTGTTACAGAACATGCTGTCAATTGATGATGTTCCTAGTGTTGTATTAGCTGCTGCTGTCCATTGTCCATAGTCAAGCTCATGTGATCTGGTGATATGCTCATGTGATCAGTTGATATCCTAGTGTTGCACCTGCTCCACGTTAAAGCCCTGCTTCAAGTCTCGGGGCCAGTTGCTGGGCCTGGGCTAGGATGCTACCATCAGTTACATTGATTCGAGAAGTCATCGAGCCCATATTGGTTTATTTGCATAGAATGTTTATCTATTTTGAGTGTTTCTACTCCCTCTTCTGAGATGGGCTAGAAACACTTAGTTATCTTATTTATGTAGTTAGTTTGTAGCTAGTTTGTATGGCTTTGCCTAATCCTTGTTCACTTTGTTTTATCCCTCTCCTCCTGTTGCCTAGTTGGCCTTCCCTTTTGTTTTTCTTTTCTTTTCTTTTCTTTTGTTTTTTCTTTGTCCTCCTGGGTATGCCCCTTGTTGGATGTATATCCGGTTAGCTTTTTTTCTATTTCAAGCTTATTTTACCCAAAAAAAAAAAAAAAAAGCTCTTCACTTACATATACGTTAAAGATGGGAAAACCATTGAGATAAACTATGTTCCTTCGCCCCTTCAAACACATCTGGAGTGAGGTTCATCTCCTCCTCAAAATTGTCCAGATTGAAGGGTCTCTAAGATTTGAAAAGTCTAAGATTTGAAAAAGTCATCACCAATGTTCTCCTCCTTGTAGTGAATACTAGACTTAGCTTGACTATGAGAATCATTAATACCTTCATGAGGTAGTAAACGATGCACATTCTTAAGCAAAGTAGCAACTCATCTTTTCAACAACACCAATTGCACCTTACCATTTAAGGTAGCAATTTGTGCTCTCAACTCTTCAATCTCATTCCAATAACAATTTGGATTGCCATGATCGTAACTACCATCAACCTTTTCACCATTATCCTCTACATCCTCTCCTACCTTTTCCTCCTCTATGAGTCATTACAACACTCAAAATCAACTCCAACAATCAATTCAACCTCAATCAAGCAAAACCTACGAAGCACCGACACCTCTAGGGGTCCCCGTATCGCAGTGTCCCGACACGGAGACATGGGGACACGGCGGGACACGTGTCCCGACACGCCACGTGGATGGGGACACAGCTAATTTGAATTTTTGAGGGGGACACAGATAGGGAGACGGGGGGACGCGGCTGGGGACACGGCAGGGGTCAAACTGAAATTTTTTAAAACTTTTTGGGGTAAATTTATAATTAATCAATACTTGGGGTAAAAAAGTGTAATTTCTTCATATAATTTCTGTCATATGTATAGAAGTTTTTCTCCTCTTGTTTTGTTTATATTTTCTTAAAAAAAATTATATATTATATTATATATAAATAAATATACACGTGGCGTGTCCCCTGCCGTGTCCATATCCCCATTTTTTTAGAAGCAAATCAACCCAAAAGAAGCTACACCCGGTCAACTCAATGATTTTAGACCCGAACTCGGTCAACTCGGCACAAGAACTCAGTAACTCAGTACCCAACAGCCTCAAATCGCAAAGAAAACCACAGAAAATCAACACTAATCGCAGCAAATCGAAACAAATTAGACAAGCCAGTTGAAATCTAACCTAAATTCATTGATTCAAGTGCTAAAACAGTGATTCGAGCTGAATTGATGGCTGTGAACAGGGTTTCAAGTGCTGAAGATGGGTTTTCGAGTGTTAAAAATGGTCGAACTGCTTGATTCAAGGGCCATGCAACCTGATTTGAGTGCAATCGAAGGCTAATCAAACCTTAATCTAGTGATTCGAGTACAGATCAGAGTGTTTCGAGCACTGAGATCCTACTTCACAGGCCTGGGTCACTGTCTCGAGCTTCGAAATGGCTGGTATGACTTTGAAATGAGCAGGGTTAAGGTCGAACACCATAAATGAGGGCAGATCTGGCCAGTTCGAGGGTCATGAAGCTTGTATTTAGGGATTTGAAGTCTGGATCAGGTTCGAAATAGTAAAATCAGCCACAAAAGTGGTCAATTTGGGGATTTGAAGTGGTTTGGGAGCTCCAGCGAGGTTTCCGGCGAGAATTTCCTGGTGTGGTCTAGGTTTCCAGCGACGTTCCGGCGAGATGAAGGGTCAGGATCAAGCTAGGAGCTTTGGTACCAAATGATGCAACCAAATCAAAGGAATAGATTTCATAAGAGAGAAACTCCCAAATAGGGATACAAAAGAGTCTGAGGTCTCAATTTCTATTATCAATATATTAAAAACTACAAAATGAAACACTCTCACACCTATTTATAGACTCACTAACACTAAGGACACAAAATGACTCTAGTATCCTCAAACCTACTATTGCATCATCTTCCTCAATGAGTCAGACTCAAAGAAATTTCTTCAAATTGCCTTTCGTTTATCAACAAAGATGAATGCTGACTACCTTGTAGGTGAAATGTCTCTTAGCAGAAAAGATATGTAACATACTGAGTGGTAATTAAGGCAAAGACTAAAAGGTTCTCCCACAAGGAGTTGGGAACCTGTGATAACAACAAAAATTTACGATTTTGTTTTTTTATAAAGAAGATCAATTTTAGAAACATGGCAAACAAATAATTGCACGTAAAAGACCAAAACTCACCACATGGAACTTTTTTGATCGACAAACAGATGCGATAAAATGTGGACTTTTTAGCAAGGAAAACTTTGGTGTCCCAGATGTCCTGAGTTGTTCGACGGTCTTTGAAGAAATTCTCGCTGATCTACGCCAACTTTCTTCATTGGAACATGTAACTGTACACATGACATAATAAAGAAATAAGGAAAATTTGCAAAACAAAACTAAGGAACAACATACCATTAGAACAAAGTTTCTGCCGTTAAAAAAAGGAAAAAAACAAAACAAAACAAAACAAAAAACCTACCATTAGATCTTTTCATATCTACTTCTGCATACTTCCGCTTGCAACTATGACTAGGCATAGGACCAGTTTGTCCTTCTTCCGACGCTTTCTCAACCTTCACATGTAGGTTACTCTTCTCAACAATGGAAGGTCCTTTATTGATGCATTGGACTCCTGCAGCTTCTACCTTCATGCATCCATTAGTCGTAAATATTTTGACATCGAATGAAGAATCTACATGGTATGTAAAAACTAAGAAGTTCCCCAGCTCTAACGACTGATCACTCGCAAATCTTTGCCATCCATCCTTAAAAAATACTCCATTTTCAGCTTCTTCCATCTCTATGTGCCAAAATTTTCCACTGACATCTTTAAGTATAACCTTATTTGGAGTGGCTCCATGGAGAAGTTTGACAAAGGCTGGTGGAACACGCTGCAAAAATAGAAAATGAATCTTAATTCAATACACAGGGAATGCTAATGTGAATTTTATTTTTTTATTTTTTGAAATAGTCAAAGCACTAGTACAATTTCTACCTATATCATTCACATTTGAATTATCATCACCCATTTCAAAATAACTTTTTTTACTTGATGCAAGATAATGATCAACAAATAGGAACCTTTTTCCTCTTCCAGCAAAAAATAGCCTATTAGGGACCAACTAGTTGCTTTGAAACAGGAAGAGAACAAAAATAGAACTTTAAAATCACAGCTGTTTTTGGGAGTCTGGAGCTACTACAAACAACAATCTTCCACTTAATTTACTCTGCAGGTCTTGCCGCTTAATACCGAAAACAACAAACTACCAGAAAATTAAAAACGCGAACTTCATTTATTTGCTTCTACTCAATGACATCAACAACCAAATGCAAGGAACTTCCCATCGTATGGAAATGTGGGAATCTCACTCATGGGAAGGAAAAGGGAGGGCTTAGATTACGATGAAGCCAAGACATGTGAGGTAGAATAAATCTGCCACCTCATTTCCCCCAGTTTATAGGGGCTAATCAACATTCTACAAACGTAAGTACATAAACGTTGACAATTAACTGTGTTTGAAAATCCAACAAGAAATAGCTACAAGTGTACATGCAACGCTTACCACCCCAATGTCAGGTTTACACACTCATCAAAAAGCCCCATAATGGGTATGAAATAATCAAATTTGCATTCAGGGTGAGCACATATGCCTTGGAGGGCATGGTGGCCAACTTATATCATGCCTTTATCTAGTTCAACCATTAGAATTTTTGCAAAATGTAATCCGCCATTGATGTGATGAAGATTGACAACTATTTCACGTGGCATAGTGGTCTACTAGAATACTACACTTTACGTAAAAAGAATTGTGTGCTGGACTTTCCTCTATGTAAGCCTATGACTAGGTGTTATGTTTTTGTAAATTCCTTAGGCCATCTCTAGTGCACTACCTAAAAAATGCTCCCTAAAGTGTACACCTAAGCACATGTGGGACCCAATTTTATTTGCTAAGAACTTAGTTAGTTAGCTAAGAAGAAATTCACTTTAATGGGGCTCCCTAAAAATACTCCATAAAGTGTATGTGGGACCCATTTAAGTGGGCCTCATAACCAAAAAATACTCCCTAAACTTTAATGGGGCTCCCTTAAAATACTCCCTAAACTTTCTCTCTCCTCTTTCTCTCTATCTCTCTCCTCTTTCTCTCTCCTTAAGTACCTCCCCAAATTTAGGTAGTCACTTAGGGCACTTTAGGTAGTGAGGGGTGCCACATAGGATTTTAGGGAGCCAAATTTTGTGCACTAGAGACCATTTTTTGAGGGTTTTCTTAGCTAACTAGTTAGGGCACTTTAGGTAGTGATTTTAGGTAGTGCACTAGAGATGCCCTTAGTTGCTGCTTAAGCTGCTCGTCACCTCCTTTATCTTTTATGAAAAGTAGCGAATACAACCTCTGTCACGACCCCGTTCTAAGCTTGGTCAGATTATCATGACTGTCCGGTGAGTCTTATTCCCCACGAGGTATTCTGACATTACTCAAAAAGATGGAAAGACTATCATTTTAGAAACTGCGAAAGCAAATATAGACAAGAAAATATCGTTAGAGCCACAACTTCACAAGTTAGCAAACACAAGATATTCTTTACAAAACAGGGAATTTGAAAATTCCCGACTTTCAAACCTTTCGAAAGTTGACTACCAACATTTATACATGTCCTCGGCATAGTTGTCAAAATCGCACGATTCACAAAAAAACGATACCAAGTGAATCATGGTTTATACAAAGCTGGTGGTGAATCTTTCGATTCACAATTTACAAAAAAATGATACAAATCTATAGAGAAATCAAGGACAATCGTTGCATTTGACTAATATGCAACCACTTTGGCTGTTTTACTTTTTCTTTTTCTTTTTCTTTTTTTTACAGAAAGCAAGAATATAAGATCATATACTGTTATGTATGGAAAACCTTATTCCCCTGCAAAATTTGTTAATCTTTTGTTGATTGGTATTTACTCTGATTCGGAGCATGTTCTTAACCCATTTTTCCTTATTCTTCTTAGACATTATTCATTCTAAGATGTTTACTACCTTATCCATTTTATTTCAGTTAAATTTCATATTCTACTAATACAAGTAGATATGAATATTGTTGAAGATAATACTCTATTGTACATGGATGCGTAATTTCACAAATTGGTGTTTTCAATTCTTGTATCCTCTAAATCATCGATTGGACAAGGCTCAGAGCCTCAAGACCAACTCCACATATGTAGCCATGTAAGCTACTTTCACACGTATTAGGCTATGAGCTTTTATTGTGTTTAGGCTAAGCTTTCCTTTTTGAATTGAATCTTTCACATACATATGCACACATCCATTTAAATATAGCACCAATGCTAGGGATACATAATGTACAGACCACCTGTGGGGCCAGGGACGGAACTAGAATTTTATATACGAGGGGGCCACAATATGAACAAGAAGATTTTAAAAATGCAAAGCTCAGAAATCTAAAATACTTAAATGTGTAAAGAGTACCCAATACAAAGTACAATATCTAGGTGATCTAAACAAACCAAAGGTGGGAGAGACCGAGAGAGCCGAGAGGTTATTTCTAAATGCAACCCTGTTTTTCCAAAAGTCTACGAACACAATTCCGGATACAAATGTATTTGGGACCATTCAATGTATGTGAGCCTTAATGTATTGGACGGCTTTAGACACAATTGTGTCAAGAATTATGTTCTAAAATTGTGATCCTAACATTGCTCTTCTTTATTCTGGAGGGGGCCACAATGTATAGACTTAATACTTAAAGAATTAACATAAGAGATATTTATGGAAATTTGGAACAAGCCCCTTTATCCCTAATGTAGTTCCGTCTTTGTGTGGGGCCCACTTTTTGGTCTCACACAAACAATCCGAGCCGTTCATTAATTTTTAAATAATTTTTCAAGTAGCCTTGCAAAAAATCAACTCAATTGGATATGTGTAAATGGTTGATCCAATCTTTCAATTTTCCATTCTGAATTTCCTGAATTCTGAATGAAAACTTAGAAGTTGAATCAATCATTTACACAAATCCAATTGAGCTAATTTTTTGCAGGCCCACTCGATAATTATTTTAAATTTAATGAATAGTTCGGATTGTTCGTGTGGGTCCCAAATGTGGGCCCCACAGGCCGTCTGTACAATATCTGTACAAAAAGGGTCGGTACCCATAGTCAATCTCTAACTATAGTATTTATTTTCCTATTATGCACAAGAGTCTTTCTTATTAGACCATGTGATCATTAACTAATAATAGAAAACAAACTTCAATATTGATTTAAACTTAAAATTTACAATTTCACATTGTATCTTTATTATGTAGGTGCATAGATACATTTTCTAATGTATTTTTGAAATTTGGACCAAATTGTTGATTCATGATTCTGAAAAAGGGTCAAGATTCTCAATTCAATTCTTTGATTCTCAATTCACTTCGTGATTTGACAACCTTGGGACTCCTGGGCATCACGTGTCTGTTGCTCATGCTCGTCATAATAGGTTTTCATAAGCTGACAACTCATTTGAGACATAAATACCAGGGTTACACGTTTACCATAGAAATAACTTTCATAACGTTTCTTAAGTTCTTTCCATAACATAGCATAGCATCATAGCTCATTAAAGCTTCCCAAAGAGATTCAACAAAACTAGGCATGATACTATTTTTCATAACATAATATCATCACCGCTTCTCATGATCTTCAATTTTCGTAGGCTTTACTTGTAACCTTATGATATGATGTACCATCCACCAACTTTAGTTTTAAGCTGCTAGTACAGGGTTGTAATACTTGTATTAGGGAGCTTTTGATGAAACAAATATAGATTTCAATATTTTATTGCAGATTGCAGTGCTGCCTTTTCGGCCTTGGTTATGGGCCCAAAAAGCACATTGATTCCGAGCCTTACTCGCTGGATTTGCATGAGTCCGTCCTAAATCTGATTTTTGCACATTTTTAGCCTTTGATCCATGTTAATCCTGCCCGCTTACAATTGTACTTGTTAGAAGCCATACTAAAGGATTTACATGTAACACGACTAGATCTAATACAAGACTTTAAGTTCCCCGCTAATTTTCTTGAAGAAAAGGGGAACTGATTTTATATTCAGGGATAAGTATCAAATAAAGAATCCTTAGGATATGGGAATGGTGCAGATAAAAAAAAATTCAGATGTTTATTATGGTTGGGATAGTGGCATGCATTTTCAATTTCGTCCTCATCCAAACCACAAGTTTTTATATATACAGGATAAACAGCCACCACAATACATCTTGCCGGAGGGATAATCCAACCCCATGGGATTTTTCTAATCCCGAATGATAGGGGCTGAACTGCCTTACTACCAAACTGGCCCGGCCCTAGGGCAAGGCCCAAGAGGCGAGCCCTAGTGCCTCCATCTTTATTGCCCACAATAGGCCCCAAAGTTTAAATAAGGATATAAAATGGCCCAAAATACAATACGTCCTCCATCCTATACCAGCGGTAAGAACTTGGGCCCCTATGCAAATGGTTGCGGGTTTGAAACTTACCTCTGCCACTTAGTTTTTGTTAATGCTTGAATGGTTGGGAATGAAAATAGTATTCTTCACATAGTTTTTGTTAATGCTTGAATGGTTGGGAATGAAAATAGTATTCTTCACAAACTTTAGTTATTTGAACCCACTCCAATAAGGTTTATTTAGGAATGGTACCACAAGACCAATGATTATGAATGTCTTAACTATCTATTAAAAATATTTGCACTTTCCAGGTACAAAATGTGTATTCCATTTATTTATTCTTAATGTTTTACGTTATGCTTCATTTAATTACTATTTTTACAAGCTCAAATTAGCTAAAATAAACAAGAAAAATAGTACGATGTCTATGGGTATATTTTCCAATCTAATTTCTTTGTGTTAATATGATTAAAAAACAAAAAAAAAGGAATGTGTTGCGAGTTTACCTTGCGCCTCCAAATGGGCCGGCCCTGCTACCAAATTGGCCTATTAAGTGTGCTTTGGGAATTAAGAAAACGAATGCAGCATTCAAGATCAGAATGCGTTGCATGAAGAAACTCTGAGAGAGAGAGAGAGAGAGAGAGAGAGAGAGAGAGAGAGTGCGTACCATCCGTTGGGAGCTCTGATCCGGTAGATATACTTTAAAGAACTCGTAACGGAAAGAGGCGTTTCGACAAACAGGACGTCGTGACATTTTTTACTACTACTCTTTATGGCTATCCAACTCCAAGAAGCACAAGCCCCAATGGGAAGAGGAAAGTTGAAGCTTAATCGAAAATAGGATTTGTTCTGCGAGCAGTTACAAAGAATATGCACAATTTGATGGGTTTTTTTTATCTTTTTTGGGCTGGGTTGGGTTGACCAGAAAATGAATGAAGCTCCAACAAGCTTCAATCGGGGGCGGGGTGTGGGAGAGAGAGAGAGAGGTTTCGTCGACGATGACAAGCCGTGTGTGGAGATTTAGCCCTAATCAGTAATCAGACCTGCGCAGGGTCTGTTTTTTTTTTAGAGGCGGCAAATGGGGTGGGGTGGATTTAATTGGGTTGATATGAATTATGAGTTAAATATGGGTGGTTTGAATATGAGCTAATATTATGTAATTTAAATATGAATGAATTGAATATGGGTTTAGTCAAACTCAACCTAACTCAACCCAACCCGCTTTTAAATTCATTGCATTCCATGTCTCCATTTCAATGATAGAAAGAGAATGTATTTCTTGAAGGGAAAATTGCGGTAAAATGGTAGCAGGGGCAAATATTTGTCATTTCATGGACCACTTTTTAGAAATTGCTCCCAACATGAAACGCACTATTTTAAGGCCAATACTATTCGCAACCATGGAAAGGCTAAATTCAACCCACTAACTTTTAATCTTTAATAGACAAAAACGCTCTTGCGTAAAAAGACTCTATTATCCTTAAATTAGTGGGATGCAAATAGAAAAAAACAATTAGAAACAACTACAAAAATTGTACAACCCCTTATCTCCAACCCATGCATTACTGCCGGAAAAAAAAAGAAAAGAAAAAAGAAACCGAAGAACACACGATCGTGTTCTTATTCTTCTTCCACCCACCTCAAACCCTAAAAAACCTCCTCTTCTCATCCCACATCTCCATCTCCCACCCACCTCAAACCCTGAAGACTTTCACTCCCCTCCTAATTCCTCACTTCTCCCTCAATGGAGAATCCAATGGAGGTTTCCATGGAAGGTTCTTCACCTACATTTGACCCACAATGCTCCTTTTTTGAAATGGAAGAAACAAAAATGGGGGTTAATTTTTCGATTACAAGCTGCAAGGAGGTCGAAAAGGAAGATAATGGGAAGAAAATAGTGGTTTGGGAGCCAAAAATGAGCAAAGAGGTAAGACCCAGATTTAAGTTTCGTGTTTTCGTCATTTGAAATTCGGATTCCCAGTGTTGAAGTTGCACATGGTTTTCATGTTTTAAAGTTTGAACTGCATACCTTATTTCGAATGTTAAAACATGATGACAATTTTCAAAACAACTAGTTTTAAATTCCCGCCAAATGATTCATTTGTTTAAAACCGAATTTTATACACCTGTTCAAATTTTAGAATATTAATTAATACGTTTCTTCAACTTATAAAATCTGAACATGGAACTGTAAGGATATTAAGATTTAAATTAATTGTTTGTCGGAATAGTAGTAAATATTTCATATTTCAAATTAAGACATGTTTTCAATTGTTAAATCTTGATGTTTTGATCATTGAACTTTTATAACTTCCATCTGTTTGTCATTCAATTGTTAATATCTGAATTGTAGGTCACAGTTCATTTTTAATAATGTAATTTTTGTCATTTTTCAATTGTTAAAACTTGATGTTTGTTGATCAATATGTATATTTGTGGGATCAATGTTTTTATTTTTATTTCTTTTTTCAGTGTGACGCTTCAACACGTGATAGCCACGTAGGCCCATCTCCTACTCTATACGATTATGCGGAGTATTTTACAACGGAGGAGGTAAGTGTTAATATTTATATCCTTTCAAATGTGGAAGTCTCAAATTTGACTATGGAGTTGATTGTTATTTTTGTAATGGCCGTAGGTGTTTACCTCGGATGATGCATTAAAAGATTGGATAAAAAGTACTAGTCAAGCACACGGTCAAGTGACTGTGACCAAGGCCTCTGAGAAAGCCGGAAAGTGTCGTAGGCCAAGGATGAGATTTGCATGTGAACGAAGTGGGAAGTACAGGAAGTGTGTGAAGAAGCCTGATGATATTGATCGGGTTGTGAAGAAGAGAGTGCGCACCACAGGGTCAAAGAAATGTGAGTGCCCCTTTGAATTGAAATGTGTACAAACTTATCAAGGGTGGACTGTTACTGTATTGAACGGTGTAGGGGAGGTCAGCGCGAGACCCCCCGTTGACTGAAGTCAACGTTGACCAACCAGTGAGAAGATGACACGTGTTGCCCAGGTGGCATGATTTCCGCGTGACACGTGGCTCCCCCCACGGAAGGATCCGCGCGGTGGGGCCACTGACGCGTGCATGAAGGGGGCCACTGACGCGGGACCCTCTCGTGCAAGGCGCCTCCAGTGCGCGCACCCCAAACCCAGTAAGGGCGGTGCTTGGATAACCATGGGCCATTCGAATAGGAGAAAAGCCCATGGCCCATTTGACTAGAGCGGCCCAGAGCATGGGCGATAACGCGAGAAGCTAGTCCGATTTAGCCCAGGTAATTATACCTGCTGCGGTCTGAAGGCAGGACCCCGGGGGCCCCCTAAGGCTTGGCTGCGGTATTGGCGCGACCGAACAGGTCACGACCTTGCCCTGACGGGAATAAGGGAGATCTAGCGGCTTGGTGGCTAAAGAACAGGAGGATCACTGCGCGGGGGAATGGCTTGTCACCGCGCGAGTCAGCTGCGCGGTGATGACGTCACCCGTACGGTCAGGTTGTACGGAAAGGACACGTGTTATCATGTTATAGGGTGACAGCCTGGCGCCAAATGATTGGTCCAGGGCGCCTATAAATATGGGACATTCCCTTTCAGTGCCCAGAGGTTGGTGAGATCATTCTAGAGAGAGAAAAGGGAAATTACTGATTGAGAGGAGAACATTCTCTCTGCAAATCAGTCCCCATCTCCTAGGTCACCAAGGGTATTACGGATTAGACTGAGAGCAATCCACTGCCTTAGTCCTTTCTGTGCACACCTGCTCCATTCTTCACCCTTCCTCTAGACCACTCTATTCTCTTTTCATACTGTGACTTTACTGTTAACTATCCATACCTCTCCAGCTCATCATTTATTTGACTGTAGTAAGAACCATCACCTACATTCAGGCGACTCTGCTGGGGAGGTTGTTTAGTTGATGGTAAACACAAGAAGTGGTCTACAAACATCGAGTATGGCAGCTCCGGTCAACCACGCCAACCTTGTTCTCGATGGCCCACCAGTGATAGAAGAAGCAACCTCCAGCCACGTCGGAAACGAGGCCGGAGGAGCTCCGGCAGTAGAGATGATCCACGCCATGCAAGCCGACATCACGCAGATGCAGGCCACTCAAGACGCAGTTGCTCGCTGCCATAGCGGGCCTCACGGAGGTCATCACTGCGGCCCTACCCAGAGATCCACCAGCGGCGGCGACCCAGCAGATCCATGCTGGGGGGGGAGTCCACCCACCTGAGCTTCCACGGGCTGAACAGGCCCGCGGAACTCCGGGGGCGGCACCTCTAGCTGGTGGCTCTGGCGCACAGGCGCTCGTTCAGACAGCAATTCCTGCCCACCGTGCCTTGCCAGAAAACCCTGGCCTGCAAACAACAGGAACTAGTTCTGTACACCAGAGGGCGGCACTGGGAGAAAATGCCGGGCCACAGGCGGTGACCCTGGCAGAGGTCCAAGCTCTATTACAAAGGGAAAAGACCAGAACAACACTTCCATCCCTCCCAAGCTCGGATATCCAGCCGCCTTACCCTAGGGCGATTCTTCAGATGCCGTACCCGGAAGGGTATACCCCACCAAAATTTACTAAGTTTGATGGCAAAGAGGGCAACGCGCAGGAGCATGTAGTGCGATTCATCGAAACTCTAGGGGCCTTCTCTGGCGACACCAATCTCAGGCTGAGAGAGTTTTCCAAATCTTTAACCAACAGGGCGTACACCTGGTATGTCAACCTCACTCCATATTCGGTCTTGTCTTGGGAAGACATGGTCAGCCGTTTCAATGCAAAAAAATTTCAAACACGTGAGAAGATAACCAGTCTATCCCTCGTTAAAGAAACGCAAGGCCCCAGTGAAGATATCATTGATTACATTAGGCGGTTTCAGGACCGCGCGGTCGATTGCCTTGAGCCCGTGGAAGAAGAATACTTGGTCGAAATTTGCACGTCTGGACTCCTGCGCGAGTATCAGCCATTTCTGGTTAATGTCGAGATTCAGACATTCGCGGCCCTGTTGGAAGCAGCATATAAGCTGCGTCATACTGTAAAACCACCCGCGCTAGAGACCTGGAAGCCCCGAAAGTCACATTCGGTTGCCGCAGCTGCAACTTCCGCTCCATCATCGCGTAAGTCGCAGGGGGGAAGGGGCAGCGGCGGTCGCGGCGGGTGGACTGGCAGCGGTAACGGACGAGGCGATTGGAAGAAACAAAAGGTTTACAAAGAAGGCTCAGGAGCTCCGGACTACCCCTGCAGCATAGAGGAAGTAAAAGCATTGGTAAAAGAGTGGATAGCAGATGGCGGCCTCACACTACCAGATATTGAAGTCGCGCCCTCGCGCGCAGACAGAGAAAGCCCAGATTATTGCATGTTCCACAGACACACCAAGCATCCGACCAGCGACTGCTGGACCTTAAAAAGAATTTTCAAGAAGAAGTTGGACAACAACGAGCTGAGGATCGCCACCAAGGCGCAGGACGTGCGCACGCACCCTTATCCAGAACATGGGACGGCCAATATGGCCGAATGCTTCGAGTTTGTACGCGAAACAGAGGAGGATGATTATGGTTGTGAGTACGACTATAATTATGATTACGATTACGAGCATGATTATGAATGTGAGGAAGCATATATGACGTCTTTCTATGACGAGCTTGACGATATCGTAGGGTATGATACCCCAATGGTGGCCACTCCCGATCCAGAGAGTGGGGTCAAAATCCTGCAAAACAGCACGAAGTTCAAACAGTTCTACGACGGAATGGGGTTCACACCCGACACAAGGTTCCTAATGACTAAGGTCATCTTGGACATCATGCCGATATCTACCCTGAAGAAAGTGGGAATCCCGGAAGACCGAATAGTGAAGTCACTGATAGGGATCACGGGGTTCCAAGGGGACAAGAAGGAGTCCCTGGGGTATGTTATTGTCGATCTCGCAGTTGGGCCCATCCGCACCGCCACCAAGTTCCACATTATTGATGCACAGACGAACTGCCACATAATATTAGGCCGCAGTTGGATGCATCGCTTCGCGGTCATCCCATCTAGCTATCATCAGTGCCTCAAGGCAATTTGGGCTGGAAAGAAGGTCACTGTCGCGGCGTCCGAAAGACCATTCGAAGTATGTGAAGCGCACTTGTCCGATGCGGTGTACTTCACTGAGATGGAGGAGACACCAAGTGTGGTGGTGGCACGGCCGGTTGGGATCAAATTACCTAAGTGGGAAGACATCAAAGATGACGGAGAAGCTTCCGCAAGCAAGCGAGAACCAGCCATGGAGAGCGCCTCAGGGCCACAGAAAATTACCAAGCTAAAAGAGGGAGGAAAAACAGTGTATTGCTTATGACGGGGCGGCGGGCCAGATGTCTCGGATGAGGCTTCTGACCCGCGGTACTTAGAGGCAAATGGAGCAGAGGAAGACGAGGTCACAAAACCCGAGCCAGCTCCGGAATGCATGCAAGACGGCCCTAAGCCGCAGCCAGAAGTATTGGAAGAAGTCAATCTCAGAGAAGGAGCAGGAACTCCGCAGCCTGTTTTCGTAAGCGTGACGCTCGAAAGTGGCATGAAAAAGAGGCTCATTCAGTTATTGCAGCGATACAGTGACGTGTTCGCTTGGCACTATGAGGAAATGCCAGGGTTAGACACCGAGTTGGTGGCGCATCATTTGAACGTCTTCCCAAACTCTAAGCCAGTCAAGCAAGGTGCGCGCAAATACCAGCCGGAGCTGGAAGGAAAAATCAAAGAAGAAGTAGAGAAATTAAGGAAAGCAGGATTCATTCAGCCTATACAATACCCACTCTAGCTCTCCAATATTGTACCGGTAAAGAAAAAGAATGGCCAGATACGAGTGTGCGTCGACTTCCGCGACCTCAACAAAGCCTGCCCAAAGGATGAATTTCCATTGCCACATATTGATACCTTGGTTGACTCCACGTCGGGGCACCAGATGTTCTCCTTTATGGACGGTTTTAGTGGCTATAATCAGATAAAAATGGGGACAGAGGATGCGGAGAAGACGGCTTTCAGAACACCATTGGGGAATTTTCATTACACCGTTATGCCCTTTGGTCTCAAAAATGCTGGCGCCACGTACCAGCGCGCGATGACGGCAATCTTTCACGATATGCTGCATCACATTGTAGAGGATTATTTGGATGATCTAGTTGTAAAATCAAAGGAAAAATTCGACCACCTGGATCACCTGGAAACAGTGTTTACGCGGTGCAGAAAGTTCAACATGAGGATGAATCCACTAAAGTGTGCATTTGGTGTCGCGTCGGGCAAATTCCTGGGATTCCATGTCCATAGGCATGGGATAGAGGCGGATGATGTGAAGATAAAGTCTATTACCGAAATGCCTCCCCCTCACTCCCAGCGAACGCTCAAGAAGTTCCTAGGGCGGGTTTCGTACCTGCGTAGGTTCATCCCCGCACTGGCAGAAATCTCAGCACCCTTTAGCGACCTGCTAAAAGGAAAGGCAAGGTTCGATTGGCGCGCGGAGCACCAGGGTGCATTTGAAAGAATCAAGGCTGTTTTGACTTCCCCACAAACCATGATCGCGCCACAGAAGGGCGAACCCTTCATCCTGTATTTGACGTCCACCCCAAGATCCATTGGGGCCCTGCTCGTGCAGTAAGTTGAGGGCGCGGAAAGGCCAGTATATTACATCAGCAGGAAAGTCCAAGGAGCTGAAGAGCGGTACACACC
Source organism: Vaccinium myrtillus (assembly GCA_016920895.1). Classification (NCBI taxonomy): domain Eukaryota; kingdom Viridiplantae; phylum Streptophyta; class Magnoliopsida; order Ericales; family Ericaceae; genus Vaccinium; species Vaccinium myrtillus. Next base: position 20,697,460 of record CM029274.1, read on the forward strand.
AGTGGAGCGGCATTGCCTAGCGCTGGTCTTCACAGCGCAAAAGCTGCGTCATTATTTCCTATCATTCAAAATCCACTTGGTAACAAAAAGTGACCCAGTGCGCTACCTGCTGTCGCGACCAGCCCTCACAGGAAGGGTGGCCCGCTGGCTCTTAGCCCTGGCCGAATTTGACATATCATGTGTCACTCCCAAAGCAATTAAATGTCAGGCACTTGCAGACCTACTCGCACAATTCCCTAGTGAGCAGTGCGAACCAATTCAGGAAGATTTTCCAGGAGATGGTTTCGAAGCACTAGCGGCCGCGTTAGCCACTTGGACCCTAAGCTTCGACGGGGCAGAAGGAGGTGGCACGGGAGGCGCCAGAATAGTCCTCACCAGTACAGACGGTCAACATGAATACCTCGCGTACAAACTGTCTTTCCAATGTTCAAACAATGAAGCAGAATATGAAGCGCTAATTCTGGGATTCCTAGCAGCCATTGCGAAAGGAATAAAGACCCTCAAAGTTGTGGGGGATTCGAAACTTGTTATTTTACAAACTGAAGGCATCTACGCGCTGAAAGAGCCCACTCTTGCTCCATACAGGGCAACGGTACAGAGGCTAATGCAGCATTTTGACAAGGTGGAAATTATTCACAGGCCCAGGTCAGACAACAGGTTCCCTGACGCACTGGCCACACTAGGAGCAAAAGTCGAGTTCAACGAAGAAAAGATAGCAATAGAAATTGTCAAGAAGACAGAGCCATCAATCGCTGACGAAGTAAACAAGGATGATCCCGCGGAGGAGTGGCAAGAAAAGTTGATAAAGCAACTGACAACCGGACAGGGGAGCATCCCCTTATCAGAACTGACACAGTTTACCATCATTGGGAAGAAGTTGTATTTCCGCGGCCCTCAGGGGTGGTTAGCGCGGTGCATCGGACCTCAAGAGGCCAAGAACAGGTTGTGCCAGATCCATGACGCAACCTGCGGAGAGAATGACATCTCTCTTTACCGAAGGATTCAGAGGCAGGGCTATTATTGGCCTAGCATGAAAACAGATGCCGCGGAAGCACTAAGGAACTGTGAGAGATGCAACCTAGCCATCCCAGCGCAGGAATGCTATTTTTCAGTGGAACAAGACTGGAGGCAGAAGTATATTGACTTCCTACAGGAGGGCGCGTTACCTGTAGAGAGGGAATATAGAAGACAAAGCAAGATGTCTGTCGGGCGGTTCTTTATGAAAGATGGGAGCCTGTACAGGAGAGCCTTAGACAACATCCCGTTGCGATGTCTGTCCAATGAAGAAGCGGAAGAGGTGTTGTACAAAGCCCACGAACTAGAGCATCAGGGTGGGCGAAAGCTATACGAGCATATCATTCATCTGGGGTATTACTGGCCGCGGATGGAATCTGATGCCAAAGCACATGTACGTCGGTGCCATGCATGTCAAAAGTTTGGAAACCTGGTCCATGCACCCGCAGTGGAGCTTCATGCGATCCGCGCGCCCTACCCCTTTCATACTTGGGCGATGGACCTCGTTGGGCCCATCACGCCCCACTCACGTAAACATCAATGGATTCTAGCTGCCACTGAGGTCAGCACCAAGTGGGTGGAGGCAGTACCGCTGAAAAACGCCACCGGCGCGGCAGTCGCCCAGTTCATCAAAGAGAATATCATTTGCAGGTTTGGCATTCCAAAAGTGATCCTATCAGATAATGGGACTCCGTTTATTAACAAGGATGTGGGCGCACTACTTCAGTCCTACTCCGTGGAACACCAGACTTCAACGCCATATTACCCCCAAGGGAATGGTCAGGCTGAGGCCACAAACAAGTCCTTGGTGCGGATACTAAGTAAGCTGCTAGATGAAAAGGGCGGAGCATGGACGGATCACTTGATCATAGCACTCTGGGCATACCGAACAGCAAAGAGAAAGGCAACGCGAACTAGCCCCTTCAACTTAGTCTACGACGCAGAAATTGTACTCCCGGTTGAATTAAGCGTACCCTCCGCGCGACTGGCTTTATCAACAGAAGCGACAGCCGCGGAGCGGCGCGCGGATTTAGAAGCCCTAGAAGAAAGGCGAGAGCTCGCCGCGGAGCATCAGGCCAAGTACTGGGAGTCGGTGTCAAAGTTCTACAACAAGAGCGTGATCCCGCGCGAGTTCAAGGTGGGGGATCTGGTCTGGAAGTCGACCACAGATGTGATGAGAAATGTCAAACTCCCCAAGTTTACTCCAAGATGGGAAGGGCCGTACCAAGTCATCAACGCGGGGACAAGCGGCCATTACAGGCTCTCCAGAGTCTCTGACGGGTTTCTGACTGGCCCCATTAATATCAAGTTTATGAAGAAGTATTACCCTTAAGTGTAAGGGTTGTTTCATTTGAAGATATTGGTTAAGTTTTATTGTAATTTCTTTTCTGATGTTATGAGCAAATTAATGAAGAATTCCAGTTATGCACACTATGTTTGAGTAACCGGAAAACAAAATGATAAGCCAAGGCATAAACCCAAAAGAGAAAAACACTTTATTATTCACGATGTATAAGATGAGATAGAAACAAAAGTAAAGAAAAGGGGAAAATCATAGTCATGGCAGTGGTCTAGGGAACAAGCCCCTAGTAACCGGCACATCCTTTTCAAATATCTCCCCACCCGCGGCTTCAAAATCGGACCTCTCGCGCAAAGCGGCCTGCAGCTCGACCTCCCTTTCTCTCAGCTCTTCTTCCCTCTGAGCGAGGGCGGCTCGTGTGAGGTCCACTCTCTCTCGAGCACGTTCAACCTCCCTCTGTTTTGATTCGGCCCGGAAAGATAGCTTCAAGGCTCGACGCGCTCTGTGCATGCGCTCCAGATGAGCAACGAGCCAACCAACCTCCAGGCCAGACATGGTTTGAAGATCCACAAGACCCTCTTTTGCGTCTTTTAGCGACGAGTCACCAAATTTCTTCAGAGGAATGTTGTGCAAAGAGTCTATGACCGTGGCCAGGTTGTTCAGAATCATGCCACCGCCTAGGGCACTCTGTGCTCGGAAGTTGGCAAAGGTCTCCGGATGGGTCCGGTGAACCGTTGTAAGGGCAGGAAGGCTGGTAGGAGCAATGCGGAATGACAAGAACGTGGTCGCGGCGGCAGGAATGCCAGTAGGAGTCTGTTCCTGGCACTGGGAATCACTATACTCAGATGGAGAGCCCTGTTGAACCTCAGGCCCACGTTGCACGCCAGACCCCTCCGGTACCGCGGATTGGGCCGGCGCACTGGACCCTTCTTCCCCTGAGGCTTCGGAGCCGTCATCAAGATCAATGGGCTTCTCCTTGAAAATAACTATCTGCCCGGCATCCGCTCGCGGGGCACTTGAGTCTGCCTCGCTCCTATCCGCGTCCCCTTCAGGAATAGTGGTCAGCCTCTCTTGTTGTGCTTCCCCCAACGGCTCTTGCCACGGGCTCTCGCTGTTCAGGGATAGGCGCTTGGTGTAGTGTGTCTTGCATTGCCCGCAAGCTTCCCTGAGGGTCCACAGCATCCTCCAATTCTGAAAAATTATCTTTGAACAGTTCATGAATAACAGGATCAACTGAAGTTGGGACAAAATCTCCTATGCTATGTGTAGTGCGCGGCCTAAAGCTTTGCCCCGCATGGATATCACCTCCTATGTTCTGGAAAGTGCTTGAAGAGTCAGGGAGATTACCTTTCTCCAGAGAGGATGAGCGCTGAGGGGAGCGAGCCGAAGGACGACCGGTGCTAACCTGAGAGCCCTGTTCATCATCGCTGTCGACAAAGGGGCTCATAAAATCTTGGTTGTGCTTGCCAAAACCCATGGAGGAGTCTGCTGAACCCACCTCTGCCTGTTCCCCTGGGCCGCGGCGTCTCCCAGAATGGACTTCTCTTGCTCCTCCCGCCGCGGCATCACCGCGTGAGCCAAACAGTTCTGAAATCGAAGGGCTAACCCCGCTCCTGTAAGCGGATCGCCTGCAAGAACCCATGCCTCTCTGTTGCTTGGGGGTGCGGAAGGGATTCTTCATCAAATTCAGCAGGCTGAACAGGCGGAGAGGGAGCGCGGGAAGGTCCCACGTGTTGGCTAGGCTCCGTCCCACCGGCAGCGGCCCTGTCACGCATTCTGCCCAGGGCAGTACCGATTGGAAGATTATCATCGCTATAGGTCGCCGGCCGTGGAGCAGGGGTCGAAGTACCCGCGGCCTGGGTCGACGCAGTAGTGTCAGCCTTCGAAGCAGCATCCTCTGTGTCAGAATCCCGATCTGAACCCGGGGCTTGCGGGGAGGCTGGACGCTCCGGCGAGGCTAGGACGCGCTCACGAGTCGCTGCCTGGGAACAAGACAAATAAGGGAATAAGTATAAAACAATAAGTGCAAAATAATGCAGTAAAGGAATTCAACGAGAGGATAACACATACATGGACTAGCCTACGACGGGTAAGTGGCCGCTCAGCTTCTTCCTCCGCGGAAGATGTTTGGGCTCTCGCTCGGGCCCTGGTGACCCGCACAGCCAAAAGCGGTGCAACTACACGAGCCTCTGAAGGCGCAGCAACAGTATCACCCTTCAGAGCCCAGCGACTCCGCACTCCACGTCAGTCAGCAGATATGGACTTGGGGGTGTGGAGATAGAAGTCAGGCTTGAACACGACGCGCGGAGCAGCCGGAACGGCTTCACCTTGTACGAAGGTATAAAAAGAGTCCAAGTTCCTCCGCCAAAGAAGACGAAACTGGGTGGAAGCAAGTGGAGGACCAAGGGACTTCGGGAAGCGCCAGCGGCCAACCCCGTCCATAAGAACGCCAGTGAAAGAAACAAGAAACTGGTTGAAAGCGGCTGAGAACTCCAGAGGCTCTAGGCCGGCCCCCGGAACAACCAAGTCATACCCCAGTTGGCGCGCTACCCTGTCAGGCCTATACACCATTGTCTGCCAATTCTCAACTCCAATGGCAGGCAGGTAGGCCGGGCGGCTCATGCAGTACACACCGACGAGAAGGTTACGGCGCGGCAGGCCGGCATCAGAAAAATCAACCTCTCCTGGAATATCTGGGACATAGTTGCAGACACCATCCAGAGTCTGCGTGTAAGGACGCGGACGGAAGTGAGACTCGTCGTCCATAAAATCCTCCTAGAGCTTTGTTGTTGCCGCGTTGTTCCAACGGAGAATGATTGGCCACAGGGGACCTTCAAGAGTATACTGCTGACGGTCGTCGACCTCCTTGACCGGACGACCCCTACTGTCCCGTACCGGTTTCGACACCTGCGCGGGAAACTTCTTGGCCTTTGGAGCGGCGCTGGGGAAGTGCTCGTACACCAGTGCGATTAAGAATTGAGTTTGCACCATGGTGGTGATATCATAACGCCCCACAGAGCGCTCAAAATCCGCAGACAAGTGGTCCAGCTGCTGAAACAAATGCCCCAAAAACAGAGGGCCCAGTGGGAACCTGTCCCCGCGCGCGATCCTCACCGCAAGATAGAAAACACACTCGCTGGGTGCATCGATTGGAAAATCTGGAAATAAAAAGAATGAAAGGAAAAAGGCAATGAAGGCAGGCAAATACAGATCACCTCTGTACTCCGGGCCGTCGATGGCTTGGCGTTCCGCGTTCCCAGCGGACGCAGGCTGGAGATCCTTGAAAAAATACCTCAGCCAAGACCCCCAGGATGTCTTCTTCGGGTCTGTCATGTTCCTCCTCTCCCCGCTCCTATCCCATTGCGAGCCCCTGTGGCCCGCGGCCTTGTAGGCCAGCTTCAGTCTGGTCACCGCCTCCTGATCGACAGTTCCAGACTTGGTAGGTTCAAACTCTTGATGGCCACGAAGGGAAAGGTGGAGTAGCGCGCTGGTGTCCTGAAGGGTGGGACCAAATTCGCCCCACGGAAATACGAAGGTGTGAGTGTCCACACTCCACCGAGATATCAGAAAATCAAGGTTCTCATTCCTCCTGTTCAGTGTCAGAACCTGGGAGATTTTGATGGGCTCCATTAAGTGAGAACGCTCCAAGATCCTCTTGTAATCAGCATCCCCGATCACGTCAGTCACCCACTCGCTCCAGCCAGCGGGGGGTGCAGAGAGAGAAGAATACTGGACCGGAGAAAGAGGGAAGTCACCCCTCTCCACCCTGAGACGGGAAATAGAAGAAGGGGGCACCATATCTCCATCTTCGACTGACACCTCTGGCCGGATGCATAAGACGTCGTCCAACTCGCACCCCACCGGCTCATAGGCCTCCACCTTCTTCCAAAACGGGTCGTTCTTGCCATGCAGATAAGGAGCCCTACGCCAATGATCCGACGGAGGGACTGGGCCGGCCGGGACAGTAGGCCTGCCCCCTGTAACTTGCTCACCGCGAGTCATGTTTAGAGAAGGAGTGGAGAGTAATGAAAGAAGAAGAGGTTCGGACGAAGAAGAGACTTGCAGAAGAACTTGAAGTTGCAAAAATGAAGAAGTCGAGAACTCTGTTCTTTTTATCGAGAAGGCAAGAGTGGCGAAAATGGTAAACGTTGGAAGTATTTATAAGGAGAGAAGGGGGGCCATCAAACGGTCGCAATCAAACATCACATCGGAGGCGAAACGTCACCGGTAATGATGACCTCGGATGAACCGAACTGGCGCCTCTGAAACCGTCGCATCAATCAGCCGAAAAGTTGTCAGAAAATGGATAACGCACTGATGTCACGCGCGCGTAGGAAAGCGCGTGGATGTCACGCCACGCGCCTGCGTGTTCCTCACGCGCGTGGGGGCCATTGTAGGGGAGGTCAGCGCGAGACCCCCCGTTGACTGAAGTCAACGTTGACCAACCAGTGAGAAGATGACACGTGTTGCCCAGGTGGCATGATTTCCGCGTGACACGTGGCTCCCCCCACGGAAGGATCCGCGCGGTGGGGCCACTGACGCGTGCATGATGGGGGCCACTGACGCGGGACCCTCTCGTGCAAGGCGCCTCCAGTTCGCGCACCCCAAACCCAGTAAGGGCGGTGCTTGGATAACCATGGGCCATCCGAATAGGAGAAAAGCCCATAGCCCATTTGACTAGAGCGGCCCAGAGCATGGGCGATAACGCGAGAAGCTAGTCTGATTTAGCCCAGGTAATTATACCTGCTGCGGTCTGAAGGCAGGACCCCGGGGGCCCCCTAAGGCTTGGCTGCGGTATTGGCGCGACCGAACAGGTCACGACCTTGCCCTGACGGGAATAAGGGAGATCTAGCGGCTTGGTGGCTAAAGAACAGGAGGATCATTGCGCGGGGGAATGGCTTGTCACCGCGCGAGTCAGCTGCGCGGTGATGACGTCACCCATACGGTCAGGTTGTACGGAAAGGACACGTGTTATCATGTTATAGGGTGACAGCCTGGCGCCAAATGATTGGTCCATGGCGCCTATAAATATGGGACATTCCCTTTCAGTGCCCAGAGGTTGGTGAGATCATTCTAGAGAGAGAAAAGGGAAATTACTGATTGAGAGGAGAACATTCTCTCTGCAAATCAGTCCCCATCTCCTAGGTCACCAAGGGTATTACGGATTAGACTGAGAGCAATCCACTGCCTTAGTCCTTTCTGTGCACACCTGCTCCATTCTTCACCCTTCCTCTAGACCACTCTATTCTCTTTTCATACTGTGACTTTACTGTTAACTATCCATACCTCTCCAGCTCATCATTTATTTGACTGTAGCAAGAACCATCACCTACAAACGGCAAGCACAACCATCCTCCAAATAGTCACTTGGAGGGGCACGCGTATGCTGGGAGGTTGTCGTCAAAGGAGGAGGAGGTGTTGGTGGATATATCATCTTGTCTTGCTAGACCTCGAGAAATACTAACCTCAATTAAACTAACGGATCCTAGCAATTGCACAACAATTAAAACCATCTACAACGTACGGGCGAAGCATTGGGTGAAGGAACTAGCTGGGAGATCTCAGATGCAACAACTAATGTCTCGGTTAGCAAGTAGCAACTACTTTGAGTGGCACCAGAACAATGAGAGCGGGCATGTGACGCAGTTGTTATGGTCACACCCTGCCTCCGTTGAGTTGTTGCGTTCTTTTCCGCTCGTGTTGTTGATGGATTCTACATACAAAACCAACAAGTATAACTTTCCTTTGCTTGAGATTGTTGGCGTGACATCGACGGACTCTACTTTTTCTGTGGCATTTGGCTTCATGGAGTCTGAGAAGGAGGAAAACTACGGCTGGATGTTGGAACGGTTGAAAAGTATCATGGATCCCAATAACTTGCCGTTGGTTATTGTCACCGACCGAGAGTTGGCCCTTATGAATGCCATCGCAATGGTCTTTCCTGGGGCCACCAATCTTCTATGTAGGTGGCATATCTCGAAGAATGAGTACGCAAAGTGCAGGAGGAGGTTCTCTGAGTAGATGTGGAAGGCTTTTAACTTTAGTTGGGACCTACTTGTGATGTCAGAGAATCCTAAACAGTACAACGGCCACCTTAAATTGATGAAGCGGGATTTTCAGTCCGTTCCTGAAGCCATTGAATATGTGGAGCAAAGTTGGTTGGGACCATACAAGGAAAGGTTTGTCGCGGCTTGGACAGACAAAGTAATGCACTTGGGTAACTATACAAGTAACAGGTAAATCCAATCTACGTTGAATTTATTTATTACCTGTTCACTCTTTTACGTAAGTGTAGTGGATAAAGATTTGCCATTTTTCGATCATAGGGCGGAGTGTGCACATTCGAAACTAAAAAACCATCTTGGAAGCTCCCAATGCAACTTTGCTCGTCTATGGGAGCAGATTGACAAGTTGATAAACCTGCAGATTACTGAACTCAAAGGAACATTTGAGAGGGGCTTATCATGTTGGCAGCACGAATTCAGGATTCCTCTACTTGACGATCTAAGGGGAGTTGTTTCGAAGGAGGCGATGAGAACGATTATTAAGAAAGCAAATGAAGTTGAAATTTTGGTCGCATCGAACCGTGCTTGCAAATGTTCTATTAGGCGCACCCATGGTTTACCCTGCTCTCATGAGATTGCTCCATTCAAGATAGATAATAAGCCTCTACCATTGTCCATAGTACATGATCATTGGAAAAAGCTTTTTGTTGTTGCACCCGCGAAAGATCCTTCTATTACAGAGACGGTCAAGGCTGATTGGGATATATTTTTTCGAAGGTTACAAGGAACAACCGAGGAGCAGCAGCGACATATGATGAACAAGTTCAAAGAGTTTGTTCATCCTGAGTGCACTTCCCTGGTAGAACCCCAACATAAGGCGCGGGGCCGAGGTCGCCCTAAAAAGGACCAAAGTAGTAATTCGACGCGTAGGCTTCCCTCGGAGTTTGAACATGTTGAGGCCTCCGTGTCAACTCCGAAGTCGGTGAAGGAGATACCGCGCCGCAAACCCAAAAAATCTGGAGTCAAATCTATACAGCAGTCCTTGCAAAGTGTGAATCCGGTTAAGGAGAAACCGCGTGCAATACAACGCTTAAGCATTGGATGCATCCAGTGTAGAAAGCAATGTCAGGTAACACATCCCTTTCATTTTTGTAGGGGTCGAACATGACCTGGAATTTTTAAAAAATATCAACAGAATAAGACTTCAATGTTTTCCATTGAAGGGAATGGAAACTATGATCTCACAAATGGTGTCTATCTACCTGGTCAGGTTGCAAGTTGTCCAACAGTTGGCGGTAACGGAGAGTGGAGTCGGTAGTGACCTCACGGCGTGACAACCAACGTCGTGCCCGTGGTAAGTCATCCGTATAATTGGGATCAATAGCATTACGCAAAGAAGGAAAATGCTCCTGGATCCAGGCCTGCACATAAGTTACACATAATAACAAAATGGAAGAAGAATCTAGGGCCATTTTCCCAACTTAAATATTAATGCAAGGACTCTTACGATTTCGTACCTCCAACAATGTAGTGTATCCACTCAATTGCTTAGCGTCTCCGTTGCTTGCATGACCAAGTTGCATATACAAATATGCCAAGCCCGCTGCCCCGAATGCGTAACTACTCACATTTTGTAGGTCCTCCAGTACACCTAGGTACGAAACACAAACCCGAACCCCCGTCTTATCCACAAATAGCGTGCTCCCTAGGACATATAGCAAGTATGCCCGTGCACAACAATCCACCCTCTCGTCCAAGTCATCATCACTTACGTAAGAAATTTTTTCCCTCAACCAATCAAAGGTAACACCCCCGTGTATAAGCGCCCCCTTCGCTTCCTCCTCTGTAACCCCAAGGCAAGTCTGCAACAAAGTCAAATTATCCTTCTCCGGTGTCCGTATTGCCGACCCTGTAACAGGAATACCAATCAATTGGTGCACATCATCAAGTGGGATGCCCATCTCCCCGAAATCTAAGTGGAAGCTGTTTGTCTCTGGGTGCTATCTCTCCACAAATGCTGACAGTAAAACCTTGTTACAATAAGGATATGTAGCTTTGCACAACGGAAGTAAACATGACTGATTGATCCTTTGTTGCAACCTTTCATTTGTAATGCTCTACTTTTTCAAGGTGCTAGAGTGGCAGTAAACCTTCAGTACCCCACGCTCTCGTCCCCTCAAAATATGTGCTGCAACATGGTCCTTGAAACCAATTAACAATCGGGGGTCTTCAAGTCCAATCGTAGGCTGGTTCGCATCCACCCCAGCTTGACCACGACGATTTCGATGGCGCTTACAACGACGACGACCCTGACATTCTTCATCCACCACCTCCTCCTCAAGAGCTTACTCCTGAAGAGCCTGCTCCTCACGAGCCTCCTCAACAACTTCCTCCTCAAGAGGTAGCTCCTCAAGACCCTGCTCCTCACGACCATCCTCAACAACTTCCTCCTCAAGAGGTAGCTCCTCAAGACCCTGCTCCTCATGACCATCCTCAACAACTTCCTCTTCAACAGCTATGTTGTGTACGTCATTATCCACCTCCTCAACAATCGGGGACTGAACAGATGTATGTGGCTCAAGAGAGGGTTCGGTTGTCATATGTTTGTCTTTCTTCTTCTTCCCTTTACTCTTCCTTTGTAGTGATATAAGCGGAATTTGCTATGCCATTTTAAAAACAAAATGGATAGCATACTACTGAAGGAAAAGTAAGTTATGGATAGCATACAAGTAATGAGAGATAAAAAATGGATAGCATACAAGTAATGAGACATAAAAGAATAAATTATCTATCATTACTTGTAATGCAAAAAAATTTCCAATTCAATTGATCTTCCAATTTCCTTACCTTCATATGTAACGTTCACATATTAAAATTTGAAAACTATTTGTCTGTTCAAACTTTAAAATGTGATATGTATAATACAAGGTTTTTTTCCCAAAAAAAATCAAATTGAAAACACCATTCATATGTTCAAAAACCATGTTTAATTTCCATTTATGATCACATTGAAATATTTTGTTAATACCTCAGCATCTTCATAGGGTTCCCCCGGCGTAGTTTCCACTCTCCTTTGCATTCCTGCGGCAGAGGCTTCCTGCGCTGTAGTTTCCTTCAGCCCTTTTTTTAGCCGCCTATATTGCTTCTGTACAGCCTCACCAACCGATGCGCGGGTTACTTCCTAAAATACATATAGATCATATTGATATAAAATTAAAAAATTATGTTTAACCTCATCTTGTTCCATACATACTCAAATGAAAATTTGTTTACCTTATCATGTTCCGCACAAGGCTCCTCATTCATGGGTTCGTTTTCCTTGCTCTTCATCCTCCTTTGCCTTTCTGAAGCGGTAACCCATTTACGGATAATTACCTGCAAAACAAAAATAACATCTAAGCCCTTGCGAAATGCCAAGAACAAAGCCACACAACAAAGCCCTTGAAGTTTCACAAAATGCCAAGAACTAACAGACTTTTACATCTAAGGTTGTCAAACAAAATAGGCAATTCCACACATTTTGAAATAGCCATTGCGAAAACATCACATTCTTCTATAGAAACTTGTGAAACAAAGCATCCAAAAAAAAAAACATGTATAAGAATAAGATATCCAAAACATGCCCATCAAGTGAAAGAAAACTAACAAACATCAAAGAAAACATTTCATCTATTTTTGTTTCCTTTCTTGTATAAGCATCCAAAAGAAGAATAAGATATGCTCCTACATCAAACTCCATCACGATCACAAAGCTCTTATAAAAAAAATTAAGTTGTACCTCTTGTTGCTGCTCCGTACAAGGCTCCTCATTCAAAGTTTCCTTTTCCTTGCTTTGCATCCTCTTTTCCTTCTCCGCAGCAGCATCGGTAACCGGTTGACAGATCATTTCCTGGAATACATAAACAACATATTTTAAAGACAAATTTGGTAACTTCGTGGGGTGGGAAAAATTTACTTCCTTTAAAACTTTAATATGTCATATGTACAATTCAATTAATATGTGAAATGATGAATACAAGGCTTTTTAAAAAAATCAAAGTTTAGTTCAAAATCCCATTCATAGAGTTAATACCTCATCTTGTTCAGGAAAGCGTTCCGGTGGCGTAATCTCCTTGGCCTTGCTTTTCAACCTCAACTTCTTCTTCTGCGGTATACAAGAAATTTCCTACAAAACAATAATGAACAGATTATCAGGAAAACCATGTTAACTATGGATCAGATATTAAATTTTTTAGAAGTATAATCTGGTCAAACTTTAAAATGTGAAATGTACAAATGAATTCAGCTTTTAAGTAATGACTACATCTTTTTATAAATCTTTTTCCTAAAAAGTTAAGTTAAATACCCAACAATTCATAATTTCCAATAAAAATTATTTTACATTTTACCTCGTCTTGTTTACTAGGTTCCAAGTTCGTTGCTTCCGTCCTCTTCCTCCTCTCTGAAGCAGTAACTGGTTTACGGGTCATTTCCTACAAAACAAAAAACACGTATTGCAAGAAAGCAAATTACTAACATGGTTGTAAAAAACAAACTTGTTTCTCAAATTCAGTTCTTAATGATTGAACAAGTCACATATATTCAAAACTTTAAAACTTGAAATCTACAAGTAAGTTCAGATTTTAATTTATGATAGTTTGTAATTTTGAATTCTAAATTGAGTCATGCGTAAAATGTCAGTCAGAACACCAAAATCATCAAAGAGCAAGCTCTACAATACCAGAATCATGCCTTACAAAGAAATACAATGAGACGGAATTGTAGGGGGTGTAAATCCAAGTCAGCCTGAATCACGTGCTGCCTTGACCCGGTCCCTAAATCTGCAAGGCAAAGAAAGGGTTAGAGCACCTTTGCCTCTCATTGGCAAAGGCCCTCCGATGCCTAAATTAGTATCACGTACTTGGATTCACAAATTACTCAATGCATATGAAAGCAATTTACAGCGTACCTTTCTTCATGGGCATAGTCCTGTATTTATAGGTGAAGATAGCTTGTTGGTTTAGGCATCTCGTGCCCCCTGTTTCCTACTAGGTTTAGGAATCCTCTTCCTAATAGGACTTTCCTATATGGGGTACATTCCTAATCACGTTAGGACTTCCCATATTAATCCCCTATTCCATGGGATTGCTCCTTATCTTGTAAGGAACCGCTTTAGACGATTCTGGAATGTCTCACCGCCTTGTACGTGGCGGTGCCATACTTTCACGTAGCTTGGAATAACTCGTACATAGCTCAGCTTATCATGCCGAGCTGAACTATGTATTCCAGAATGTTGTTTAAGCTATACGTAGCCTATCCAGTTCGGCCATACCAGGGACACCCCCTTATGTCCTACGCCGAACTGGTGCATCCTGATTTAGTAGTTTACTTTCTCTTAATTTGACCCTATTCATGGCCAGACCAGCTCGGCACAGGGCTTTGAGAACTCCCTACGTGGTGCCGAGCTATTCACCCTCTCGTGGTGACTGCCATAGGCACGTGCTATGTCTATTTCTAGGGTAATCAGATTTTACCCACTCCAATTGCTCCCCAGCTCTGTCACTACTGTCACTCATCAGTAGCGCGCAGAGCTTCAATGGTCCCTGATGCATCTCTTGTACGCTTCCCCCTCACGTGGGGAACAGGATTACTTTTGCATTAAATGCAAAGTGACCTGTTGGTTACCGGATAAGCCCAAAGGACGTTTCTGCTGACGTAAATGGACGTGTCACGGCCTAATTTCTGGGGTTTTGGGCGGGATAATCATTACTCTTTCTCCCAAAACCCTTCCTCTCCTCCCTACTCTCATTTTCACCTGTTCAAAAAAGAAGAAGGAAAACAGAGAAGGAGAGAGAGAAATCCCTTCCGCCATCGCTGACGTTCCAAGGTATCCATGTTCTGATCTTCTCCACCATCCCAGTTTCTCGTCGGGAAATACCCTCCGTTCTCGTCGGAGAGCCCCCATCTTAGGTCCATCTTATCACGTAAGTTTCCCATCTCTGTCCTCAATTTTCCAGCGGAATCCCTGTTTTTCGACCCCCGTTCATCGTCGCCTTCATCTCTCTCTAGGTTTCGACTGTAAAAAACCCTAATTTAGTAAAAAATGGGAAGGCACAGGGCTCTCCTTAGCACTCATGAGAAAATAATAGAATTCCGTAGGAAATACGAAATCCCCGCCGACGTACAATTCCGGCTAGGCAGGTCTGAGGACCTAGTAGAAGAGGGTCAGGATGAAAACAGTATTTACATCCCCTTGATCTTCATTGTGGAGGGTGGCCTTAGGTTTCCCCTTCACCCCTTCTTTCGTGAGGTCTGTTCTAGGTGCCAGTTGAACCCTAGGCAACTCTGCCCCAATTTTGTCAGGGTGGTCATGGGCACAGTGGCCCTTAATAGGCTGCTCGGTCTTCGTCTCGACTGGTGGGGCTTGCACTATCTCTATAGTGTAGTCCCTACAGCTGAGAAAAATTATTACTTCAAAGCCAGGGATCCCAACCAGAAGCTCATCACCGACCTGCCGAACTCCTCAAAGGGAGAGGCAGATGACTTTCTCGTAGTCACCGGCAATTGGGAGCCTAGAGATGCCGAGGGGAGGACCATCGGCTCTGCCTGCCCCAGAGTTACAAGCGGACTACGTTAGTATATTTTTCTTGTTTGTCCTAGCTGGTTTATTCCTTGCATTTCTAGAACCTGCAATTGACCATTTTTTCGTCATGTTGTTTTGCAGCGGCTAACCTCAATCACGGTGGTCGTTTGATCAACGATAAGATCCACCGCGAGGACATCGCCTGGGCCCTCTACTTCGACAGTTTTCCACCAACTCCTGTTGGTCTCGGCCGCTCGGCGCACGTGCTTCTGGACTATACCCCATATTACTGGGGTAACATCAGAAGAGTTGGAGAGCCCAGAACAAGGCATCCTTGGCCGCCAGTTGCTCCTTTGATCGCCACAGGCCGACCAGCCGATCAAGAAAGGACTCGTGCTCGTAGGGGCCGAGCTAGAAGGGGATCAGCACGGTCTCAAGCCCCAGCGGATCTTCAGCAGCAGGTGACATTTGCTCACATCCCAGAGGTTCCAACTGCCATCCCGATTCTCGTTCGAGCTGACCAAGAACCAAGCACGTCTGGGAGAGTGATAGAAGAAGAAGAGACAGAAGGGTCGATCCACCGAGCGGCCGTCAGATCCTTAACCGAGCAGGCCGCCTTTTTAGCTGATTCAGACGACTCTCCGGGCTACTCTCCTTCTCCAGATCGGGAAGAAGAAGAAGAAATGTCTCGCCAGCCGATCAATCTGCTCGACGTGCTAAACCTCGGCGGGGCTTCCCGTGCTCCACCAGCTACTCGCATCGTCACCCCTTCCCAAACGTCATCCCCTACTCCTTCTGAGAACCCGTGGGACAAGAGGCCGAGAGAGAGTCCCGAGCACGCCCAGCCTCCTCCTCATAGGAGGAGAACTGGAAACCCTAGCTCGAGCCAGCCCCTTGGTGCTTCTCCGCCCCTGGTGCAGCCTTGGGAGCCTGCTCTGATCCGTCCTGATGGCATGCCCCTCAACGTCTCCGACAAGATTTCTTCCACCGAGGTGGCTTTTGCTGTGTCCAGAGCTGCTCTCCTCCCTAATGACATTGAGAGGGAAAGGAGCAGTTCTTACGACGTGCTTATGAAATCGATTTTTCAGTCGAGCGCCAAGGTAAAGAAAATCCCCTTATTCTCTTCTTGTTGTGTATTGGACTTCATCCTTATATTTTGTTGTTTGCTCTGCAGATCATGCAAAAAGAGTCTGTGGGCTTTGAGAGGGCCAAGGATGCCGAGAAGGAGCTGAAGAAGGAGCAGAAGAGAGCTGAGAGAGCCGAGAAGGAAAATGCCCAATACTCCCAGTCCCTGAAAGAAACCCGTGCTGAAACGGAGGAACTAAGGGAGAGAATGTTGATCTGAGTAGGAAGCTGGAGGAGGTCGAGCATGGTCTTCGAGAGCAGCTAGCCGCAGCGGAAGCCAAAGCAGAGGCGGAGTACGACCGAGCTGTCGAGGTGATCACTGATAACTACCGAGCTCAAATGCCGGCAGTGAAGGATGCCGTCTGGGAGATGGCCTGGCGAAGATGCCTCAGCAAGCTCGGTGTAGACGAGTCATCCCCTCACTGGACGGACATGGAATTGCCGAGCGAGGTGGCAGCCGCTCAGGATCGACTCGCTGATCAGACTCTTCCAAACCCCGAAGCTCAATCTGAACCCCTCCCGGAGCAAACCCCTTTTGAAGGAGCCGTAGCTGATGATGCTGCTGAGGGCAATGCTGGAGGTAACCCTGATCCTACCCCTGCCACTGACGCTCAAGGGCTCGGTGAAGAGGCTTGATGCCTTTGCTACTCTGTCTGATTGACCCTGCGTGGCCTGTTGATACTTTGATATTTCTGTTGTTTTGGTGATGGTACTCTCTTCTAAGTATTTTCGTACTGGTTATGCCATGCACTTTTACTCCTGCAAGTGTTTTCTAAGTGTGCTCGTACTTTTTACCTCGTTGTAAGCTTCTTCGTGCTTATGCTAAATGTTCAAGTGCTTCAATTCTTGAAGTTGTCATAACCTAAGTGTCTTCATACTTAGGTATCTAAGTTTCTTCGTACTTAGGACCCATTGCAATATTCGTTGCACATTTAAGTTCCTTCATACTTAGCGTTTTGGTGCAATGTTCGTTGCTCATCTAAGTTTCTTCATACTTAGAAACTTTTGGCAATATTCGTTGCTCATCTAAGTGTTTTCGTACTTAGGAACCTTTGGCAATATTCGTTGCTCATCTAAGTGTTTTCGTACTTAGGAATTTTTACCAAGTGTTTTCATACTTGAAGTTTTGCAATATTCGTTGCAAATCTAAGTTTTTCGCCCTTAGAAACTGTTTACCAAGTGTCCACGTACTTGGATTTTTGCATTCATCGTTGCAAATCTAAGTTTTTTCGTACTTAGAAACTTTTTACCAAGTGTCCACGTACTTGGGTTTGCTTAAAAAACTTAAAGTGATTGAAGCATATATACTCTCTGCTCCCCAATAGGAATCCAAATTTGAGACAACTTCGGTTCGTATTTAAGCAATATCAATAATAATAAAGAAAATTGAAATCTTATTTATGCTTTGAATAAAGATAAAGGATCTAAATAACTTATGTTGGTGATTTTGTTCTTAATCCCAATTTGGCATAAAAAATAAATGTGAATTTTCTCGTATTCACCTAAAAGAGATGTGACTGTATTCGTAGTCACATAAACAAATTACTGGTAGAACTTTCTCAGGTTCTGGACGTTCCACGGTCGTGGTACTGGGTTCCCGTCCAGGTCGGTCAAACGATAGGCCCCAATGCCAGCAATCCCAACGATCTTATATGGCCCTTCCCAGTTCGGCCCAAGCTTCCCATCAGTGGACACTTTGGTGTTAGCCAAGACTTTCCCTAGGACTAGATCTCCAACTTTGAATTCTCTTGGCTGCACCTTCTTATTGTAGCTTCTTCGTAGCTGCTCTTGGTATGCTGCCAGTGTAATAAGTGCACGTTCTCTTTTCTCCTCGGCGAGATCAAGCTGCTCGGCCAAGGCTTTGTCGTTGCCACCTGACTCTACAAGAGTAGTGCGGATGGTCGGCAGGCCAACCTCTAGTGGAATTACTGCCTCTGTACCATAAGCAAGGGAGTACGGCGTCTCCCCCGTAGATCGTCGTGGAGTGGTCCTATATGCCCAGAGTACAGCTGGCAACTCATCTGGCCACTTTCCGTTTTTATTCTCCAACCTTTTCTTAAGACTTTTAAGGATAGTCTTATTTGAAGCTTCTGCTTGCCCGTTGCTTTGTGGGTAAGCTGGTGTTGAATAGTAGTTTCTTATGCCGTATTGAGCACAAAATGCTTTGAACTTCTTGCCGAACTGGGACCCATTGTCTGAGATGATGGAGTATGGTACTCCAAATCGGGTGATGATCTTGTTCCAGACAAACCTTTCCACCATGGCTTCTGTGATTTTGGCCAGAGCTTCCCCCTCTATCCACTTAGTGAAGTAGTCAGTGCCAACGAGCAGGAATTTTCGTTTCCCTGTTGCCATGGGGAGAGGACCCACGATGTCCAGTCCCCATTGGGCGAATGGCCATGGGCTGGTCAGAGGCAACAGATCCTCTGCTGGAGCTCGGATGAGAGGGGAATACCTTTGACACTTTTCACAAATTTTCACGAAAGCCTTTGCATCCTCTTGCATATAAGGCCACCAATATCCCTGGGATATTGCTCGGTGGGCTATGGACCTTCCACCAGTGTGTCCTCCACAAGTTCCAGCATGGATCTCATGGAGGAACTTCTGAACAAGAGCTGGATGTACACACAATAAATATGGGCCAAGAAAAGACTTTCTATAAAGCTTACCTTCTGGGGAGAGCCAAAAACGTGCTGACTTGGTCTTGATTTTATGAGCTTCCCTCTTGTCTTCTGGCAAGGTCCCATCTCGTAGGTATGCCACTATTGGGTCCATCCAGCTCGGCCCAAACTCTGTTTCCATCACCATCTCTACTGCTTGGCCAATGCTCGGTTCCATCAGATACTCCACAGCTACTGTACGCCGGTATTCTGTGTTCACTGCTGACCCTAAGCATGCCAATGAGTCTGCATGTGCATTCTGTCCCGAGCTGATTTGCTGGATGTGGATGTTATCGAACTTGTTGAGCAAGTCTTTGGCTTTTTCTGAGTATGCAGCCATCTTCTCGCTTCTTGCAGCGTACTCTCCTGAAAGCTGATTAACAACTAATTGTGAGTCACAGAATTCCCTTAACCTACTGACCTTGAGCTCCATGGCACTCCTTAGTCCTGCAAGCAAGGCTTCATATTCTGCCACATTGTTGGTGGCACTGAACCCTAACCGCAACGCTTGTTCTAGCACCAATCCTTCTGGAGAGAATAGCACCACTCCTGCTCTTGACTCTTTGTTGCAGGCTGATCCGTCAACGTACAATCTCCATTCTTCTGGATCTAGCTCGGCCGATCTCGTCGGTAGCTCGGGGTTAATACTTTGCTCCTTCTCGTGGAGAGCTGGGGGTGGTGGGGCTACTGTTGGAGCGAATTCTGCTATAAAATCAGCCAAGACCTGCCCCTTTATTGCCGTCCTGGGCTGATAATCAAGGTCAAACTGACTTAGTTCAATAGACCATTTGGATATTCGTTCAGAGAAGTCTGCCTTCCTAAGCAAAGCCCTTAGTGGATGTTCTGTGAACACAGTGATGGGATGCTGTAAAAAATAGTGAGGAAGTTTTCTTGCAGCTATTATGAGAGCGTAGACCAGTTTTTCCAGCGGCAGGTAACGTGTCTCCGCGTCTAACATCGTTTTGCTCACAAAATAGATTGGAGCCTGCTTCGTTCCCTTTATTCGTAGGAGAACCGAACTGACTGCATGGTCGGATACTGCTAGATATAATATCAACCGCTCCCCAGCTTCTGGAGTGGAGAGTAAGGGTGGTGATGACAAGTAACCTTTCAATTTTTTGAAAGCCTTTTCCTGCTCGGCTCCCCACTCGTATCCTTCTCTCTTCTCCAGAAGCTGAAAGAAAGGTCTGCAACGGTCTGAGGACTTACTAATAAAACGGTTAAGAGCTGCTGCCATCCCTGTTAGCCTTTGGACCTCCTTCGTGGTCTTTGGGCTTTGAAGGTTCTGCAGAGCCGTGATCTGATCTGGGTTAGCCTCAATTCCCCTCTTGGTAACCAGGTGGCCCAAGAATTTCCCCGAACTGACCCCAAAAACACACTTTGAGGCATTCAATTTTAGCTTGTATTCTCTCAAAATACTGAAGGTTGCTCTTAGGTCGGCAAGGTGATCTGGCTTCAACTTGCTTTTTACCACCATGTCGTCAATGTAGACCTCCATGGTTTTGCCGAGCTGTTCCTTGAACATCTTAGTGACCAACCTCTGGTAGGTTGCTCCGGCGTTCCTTAGCCCGAATGGCATAACCCTGTAACAGTAGAGTCCCCGTGGTGAGATGAAGGACGTTTTTTCTTGATCTGGCTCATACATAGCTATTTGATGATATCCTCGATATGCGTCAAGGAAACTCATCCTCTCATAGCCTGATGTGGCGTCCACCAGTTGATCAATCCTGGGAAGTGGAAAGCTATCTTTGGGGCATGCTTTATTGAGGCTAGTGAAATCTATACAAACTCTCCACTTCCCGTTTTTCTTTTTAACAACGACAGTGTTAGCCAGCCAATCTGGATAGCTCACCTCTCGTATGGCATCCGCTTCGAGCAACTGGTCCACCTCTTCAATCACAGCGTCTGCGTGCTGTGGTGCCGACCTTCTTGCCTTTTGTACAACAGGTTTGTGCTGTGGATCTACGTTTAAATGGTGGCAAATTACTTCAGGGTCTATCCCAGGCATCTCCTGGGGTGTCCATGCGAAGATGTCGATATGGTCCTTTAGAAGTATCTTTATGAATCATCCTGCTTTATCTGTATCTTTTTCAGACCCACCACCATCTTCTTAGTGGGGTCTCCTCCAACGTCCTCCAAGGTCGGCTGGTCCGGAACTTCTACCGTCTGAACCAGCTCGGCCCTTGGGGATTTTTTCAGTACCATGTTGAAACATAGGTCGGCTATCTTTTGCTTTCCTTTGATGCATTCTATGCCATCTGCTCCTGGGTACTTGATCTTCTGGTGGTAGGTTGATGGAATGGCCTTCATCTTGTGCATCCAAGTTCTTCCTATAATCACGTTATAGGAAGATGGCAGGTCCACCACCAGGAAATCAGTTTTAAGAACAACTGATCCCGCTTTGACGGGCAGCGTGACCTTTCCCATAGGCCATACTGTCTGTGAACTGAAGCTGACCAGTGGGATTAAGCACTTTTGCAATGAGCTTGGTGGGAGTTCCATCCTCTTAAAAGTATGGTAGTACATGATCTCTGTGCTGGCTCCCTGATCCACGAGGATCTTTTCCACGTCATAATCCCCTATCCGTAGGGTAATTACCAACGCATCGTTATGGGGTACTAATACCCCATCCAGATCATCGTCAGTGAAGGTAATTGGAGCCTCCATTATCCCCTCATCCCTCGGCCTCTTCGTGCCGAGCTTCATGACTTGATTTGCTTGTCCGCTGACCCTTTGGATGTGTCTGATTTTGTTGTTGGTATAAGGGGCCACCAGTCCATGTATCATGTGGATGGTCCCTTTTGGACCTTTCTCGTAGTCCACCTCTTCTATCAGCTCGGCATCATTCTTTTCGTTAGCTAGAAATTCCTAAAGATGGCCTTCCGTCACCTTTTCGTCGAGGAATTTTTTGTATTCCACGCAATCTTCAGTCATGTGCCCCCAATCTCTGTGATAGCTGCAGTGTTGGTTAGTAGCCCTTCTCTTTTCTGGATTCCCTGTCATCTTTGTGGGTCTCTTGAACCATGGCTCATTCTTGATCCTGTATAGCATTTTATAGATCGGGACGTTAAAGGTTGCCATGACACTGAAGTACGACTTTGGGTCTGGGTCTGCTTTGTCCTTCCTCTGCTGTGTATAGTCTTTTCTTCCTGATGTGTACTCCTTCTTGTACACCTTTGGCTCTGCAGCCTTTCTCTCTGAGAGATGAGGTTGTCCAGCCACAATCTTTCCCCCAGCCTGTAGGATGTCATCCTCTACCCTTGCATGTTCCTGGATCATTTCCATAAGCTTGGCCACAGTTTTAACTGGATGCATGGTAAGCGATTCTCGTAGCTTACTGTGCATAGGCAAGCTCGTTTTGAATGTTGCCAAGGCATACTCCTCACTACAATTTTCAATCTCGTTGAAAGTTTCCCAGTAACGCTTGGAGTATTGCCTCAGAGTCTCATCATCCTTCTGTCTCATAGAGGTTAATGCATCAAAAGTTTTCGGAGCTGCTTGGCTAGTGAGGAACCGGGCAGTAAATTCCTCAGCTAGTTGAGTCCAGTGCAGGATGGATCCTTCTGGGAGCTTGTGGTACCAGCTTAGGGCTATCTTTCCCAAACTTGACGAGAACATTTTGCATAGCAAGGCGTCGTCTCGCTCGTGCATAAACATGGCTTGCTGGTAATGTTGAATGTGGGCCACAGGGTCAGTGCTTGTCTCGTAAGGGATGAATGCTGAATGTTTCACCCTACTTGGTGTCTTCTCTGTTCGGATCCAGTGGGCCAGTGGTGACTTAGAGATCTGGCCTAGGGCTTCCTTAGCTGCTTCTCGTGCAGTTTTAGGTCCTTCATCAGCTCGGCCAACTTCCCTTCTTTTTTGCGTACTGCTCGGGAATATGCTCATTGGAACCAGCCTGAATCACGTGCTGCCTTGACCCGGTCCCTAAATCTGCAAGGCAAAGAAAGGGTTAGAGCACCTTTGCCTCTCGTTGGCAAAGGCCCTCCGATGCCTAAATTAGTATCACGTACTTGGATTCACAAATTACTCAATGCATATGAAAGCAATTTACAGCGTACCTTTCTTCATGGGCATAGTCCTGTATTTATAGGTGAAGATAGCTTGTTGGTTTAGGCATCTCGTGCCCCCTGTTTCCTACTAGGTTTAGGAATCCTCTTCCTAATAGGACTTTCCTATATGGGGTACATTCCTAATCACGTTAGGACTTCCCATATTAATCCCCTATTCCATGGGATTGCTCCTTATCTTGTAAGGAACCGCTTTAGACGATTCTGGAATGTCTCACCGCCTTGTACGTGGCGGTGCCGTACTTTCACGTAGCTCGGAATAACTCGTACATAGCTCAGCTTATCATGCCGAGCTGAACTATGTATTCCAGAATGTTGTTTAAGCTATACGTAGCCTATCCAGTTTGGCCATACCAGGGACACCCCCCTATGTCCTACGCCGAACTGGTGCATCCTGATTTAGTAGTTTACTTTCTCTTAATTTGACCCTATTCATGGCCAGACCAGCTCGGCACAGGGCTTTGAGAACTCCCTACGTGGTGCCGAGCTATTCACCCTCTCGTGGTGACCGCCATAGGCACGTGCTATGTCTATTTCTAGGGTAATCAGATTTTACCCACTCCAGGAATGTCATAGCACACATCTCACATTCAATTACTTTTTGAGGACACAATCCAAGCCAAACCTCATTACGAGCACAAAACTAAATCACAATTTAAACAATGGAATATATATATATATATATATATATATATACACCGGCGATCCTGTCAAGGATCCCGGATTTCCCGGATTGAAGGGTTTTTTGGTGTTTTGATGCTTTTAAAAATTGTTTTTGGGAAATCCGAGCCGTCCAATGTCTTCAAAAGGTGTTTTCCAAGGTCCACGCGGGAAATCTTCAAAAAAAAATACCGGGAAGGGCTTGATCCAAGTAGTTTTTCGCAAAAACTGTAAATATAAAGTTTTTGCGAAAACTGCTTGGATCAAGCCATTCCCGGTATTTTTTTTTGAAGATTTTCCGCGTGGACCTTGGAAAACACCTTCTGAACACATTGGACGGATCGGATCGTCAAAAAAATATCGGGAAGTGGAGTCCCGGATCCGGGACTCCCGGACTAGAACCGGACTCTATATATATATATATGTCTAGAAACACAAAAGAATTAAGCACAAAAACCCCACCTACAAAACAGGTATTGCAAGAAAGCAAATTAAAACTTGTTTCTCACATTCAGTTGTTAATGCTTGACCAAGTCACATATATTCAAAACTTTAAAACTTGAAATCTACAAGTAAGTTCAGATTTTAATTTATGATAATTTCTAATTTTGGTATAACATAAGTTGAAAACCGCATTCATATTTTGTATTGTGAAAGTCAGTTGAGCAGATGTTTCCATAGTATCATGTTATCCCCATAGTATCACGTAAATGGTTACCAGACTTTGTAAATAAAAAGAACTGTATGTGTAAAAGGAACCTTAATTGAATTTGAGGAAGAAGGGCAAAAACCTTTTTATGTTGAATTATTTTGGAATATCTAAAAAGGGAATAGGTGGACCATCATATACGCAGGGGCAGTTGCTTTGATATGCGTAAACACATTTCATATTTGCAAATATGGAAATGTAAATAAAACTAAAGCAAATGAAAGAGTAAACTTTAGCTTTCCATAATTCTGTATTTCAATTTTTTCATGAAATCCAAAATACTAATTCTACATCTCACCTGCCTAAGAAAATATCCTACACAACAGCACAAACAAGAATCCTTCAAGAGGCGAGGCACGAAAAATATGCTAAAAAAGGGTAACCCCACCAAAATACGTTCATTTCATTTGATTCAAGCCTACACATCCTACTCCTGCAGTCCTGCTTATTACCATTATCCAACATAAACATCACCCATACATAAAATGAGGACAATTTTCCATGTCCCTAGGGACCCATTCTCATTCATAAGCCAGAATTAAAATTTCCAGAATCCATAAAGCTCAAGGTCTATTCGAGAACAAACTCTTAAAATTCACATCCAAAATGGCAAAATCTATTTGAACATTCGCAAGCACGGTTGTCACAGACATTTTATCGAACAGTTGATGGGCAAATGTGACCAAAGGTACACGAAGGCTACCACCAGATTCGTAAGCATAACCCCGTACTTACGAATCTATCCCTAATAGTATATGCAAACATACTTTCACTATTTTGTTTCAATCTGCTTCAAGAACAGGGTACTTGTAAGTAACAAAAATTCAGACAAAAATTAAAAATTAAGTTAAAAAAGGAATACATTTGCTTACCAAAACCGTTGTCTATGTCTTGTCTTCTTCTTCTCAAAATATATGTACCTCCCAAACCCTAAATTCGAACTTGGGCCCTTCAAACTTCACCCTTCAACTGGCAGATGGAGGCTTAGGGTTTTGGTGACTCATAGTGGAGAGAGAACGAGAGGGAGATAGATAGTAGGAGGGAGAGATCGAGAGGGTTGGGATTTCGACGGGCAGAGAGAGAGATCGAGAGGGAGACGAACACGAGAGAAGAGGGGGAGAGATGTGTCATCTATCGTCGTAGGAGGAGGATGGGGGTGGCTGCAATGGCGAAGGCAAGCCGATGTACTGTGGAGGAGAGACGACGATGGTAGATGGTGGTGCGTGGAGGAGAGAAGACGAAGAGAGGGGAGAGGGGGGTGTGGAGCAGAGATGTGGGTTTTGATTTTGGCCTGATTTGGGGGCGGCTGCAATGGCGAAGGGAAGTCGATGTACTGTGGAGGAGAGACGACGACGGTAGATGGTGGTGATGGTGGTGAGTGGAGGAGAGAAGATGAAGAGAGGGGAGAGGGGGTGTGGAGCAGAGATGTGGGTTTTGATTTTGGCCTGATTTTTTTGGTTTTGATTTTTATTTTATTTTATGGTTTAGATGAATAAGAGGGGTAGTTTGGGTAGTATATTAATGTTAGGAAGGGAGAGGGCTATAGAGGGGTAGATTGGGAATTTTTTGGAAATTTGTTATTTGTATTTAGCCAAAAATGGGTTGAAAGGTAGCAATTTTCAAAATGAGTTTTTAGTGGGTTGAATTTAGCCTTTCCATGGTTGCGAATAGAATTGGCCCTATTTTAATTGCATATACATGGTACCCATAATAATGTTGACCGAAATACCCCCTTGATCTGTGATTTCGAGCACAATGAATTTGTTGAAGAGTGCAACCGTTATCAATGTAGAGTGCAACAAAAGTTGATGAAGGATGCGATGGTCAGAAAATCTTCCCAGTGCGACTTGAACACACACCCTTCTTGAATTTGGACCAACGTGGGTGCGATGAGGTTTGGTTGCGAGTATTCGCAAACTTACTGGCAGTTTCTCACACCGAACCCGAATCTAAGATTAGTCTTAGTTGTGAATTCCTTTGAGATTGAAAGGAGGACACCTTTGGTCTACCCTCCCGTACACATCTCCTTGGTACACTCTTAAGACCGGTCTTCTTTAATCACTTAAAAAGTCGTTATGTGTAGTGTAATTTTTAACTTTTCCTTGGCGAGATCTTCGTCAATGGAGGAGTAGTCATAGACTCGGCCTAGGGTGATCACCACCCTATGGCCTAAGTGGATTCGTTATTCTCACACCCGTGCTAACAAAGTTTGTTTGTGCTTAATCTGGGCTCGTAGCTATCGATTTAAAACTCAAGGTTGTTATGTTTTTTATTTTGCGTCGACAATAAAATTGGCACGCATAATACTTAAATCGATAACATTTTGAGGGTTTAACAAATTTCCGATCGAGCCTTGATTAAACCAATCACCGGAAAGAAAAAAAATAGAATTTCATTGAATCGTCTTCCGAGAGAGCGCAATTTAACCGTGTGGCTCAATCGTGTAAACTTTTGAGAATCATGGATCTACGTAGGCTATAGGTGGTGTGAACCTTAGCCCGAGCCTTTTAGTTTAATTTCTAGAAAATTCATAATTTTAATTTTAATTTGGCAATCTGTAGTTCTAAAATGACAAAAAATCAAGAAACGAAAGGGTTGGCTACCTACAGCTAAAAATCATCGTTTAGATCAATAAGCCATTTCACTCCAGAAAACTGTTCCCTGTAGATTCGTCTTCGGACTTACCAAGTTATCTACTTGCAAGCGATTCCATAGCCCTACGCTTGGGGTTAAGCACTTTGAGATACAGTCTTTGGTCGCAAGCACATGCTGCTTTGGAGAGATTTGCAAATGATAGGGCTATAATTGTAAGGACCGTGTAAAAAAAATCACTTTTTGGAGAAGTTTCGATTTGGCCGATATAAAGTCCCGGTAATTGTTCCTTGGATTTTTCTAATCACAATGGTATAATTGGAAGTTATTTTTGAGTAAGGCAAAGTCATCTTTCGCCCATCTTCTTCGGAGAAAAATGTGCCATTTTTCGGTTTTGTACTAAAAGTGGGGGGATGAGATTTTGATGTGATGAAAAATTTAAAATTTTGGAAATGCCATTGTTTCCAAATGGGGGGTACTTCCTTATTTTCATAAATAAATTAAAGTAAAGAAAATTATAGTCTTTACTTAAGTTTGGTTTATGAAAATAAGTATTGTGGTCACATATTATATACACAAGTGACATTTGGGTGTGAGGTGTAATTAGGGGGTTATAATAGGTAGTGTGTGGGGGAAGTTTGCAAAACAATTAAAATATCTCACTCTCCCTCTCTCCTCCACCGATCGGTCTCCTCTCTCTCTCTCCTCTCCTCCATTTTTGCACACTTCAAGCTCAATACTCTCCCTCCACACTCAACCACTTCAAGAACCAAGGCCATTTTCGTGTTCTACGCACCGTGGGGAGCTCGGGTCACCTTGGATTCGCACCAAGAGCTCCAACTTCTGGAATTTGGGGTTTCAACACCTAGGGTTCCATTCTTCTTCCATTTTCAAGCAAAACCTTGAGGTAGGGAAACAATTACTAGCTCCTCTAGTTATATACTTGTGATTAGTTGAACATATCTTGTTCTTGACTTCAATTTCTTGAAAAATTATGTTTTCCCTCTTTGTATGTGTTTTCCTCATTTTGATTTTGTGATCTACGAAATTGGCTATTGATTGATGAAATTGGGAGTGGAATTGACCTCCTTCCATGTTTAATTGTTGCCTAGCATCTCTAATTTGAACCTAGACTATCACATTTGCATTTGGGTTGAAATTCCACACCTCTATGGTGAAAATCTGCACTGCTGCCCTTGTTTTAAAGCCGCTGCCCCTGTTTTCCAGCAACTTCTCCAGATTTTCTGGGTGATTTTCGGCCACCCTTTGACGTCCGTTTGACCTCCAATCGTCCGGAACTTCGTATACTTGATATATAGCAACGTGGTAACCCCAAAAACCATTTTGAAACCGTTGAACTACGACTTTGACACGTGTTTTTATTGAACAATCGTTATACGTATCGGACACAAGGCAAATTGGATTGGTTGCCCCTTTTGGTGAAAATTGTGGTGTTTCAAAAGAAAGGGCACTTTGGTGAAATAAAATTTGGGAAATGGACTTGTTATGAAAGTTTTAATGAAATGTTTGTGAAAATGAGGTGTTTTACACCAATGCCATCATTTGGTAAAATATTTGATAAAGGCACGCGGGGCCTACAGAACCCGGCAGAGGCACGCAGGGCCTATGGAACCCGGCAGAGGGATTAAATCCCGAGAACTAATTAAAATTATGGTTTTTCTTCAATGAAAGAAATGAGAAATGAGATTTTGGACTATTTATTGTGTTTTGTCGAAACTTGACTTGTGGACTTGGTTTTAAAATTGTGTGAGTAACTTGGGTAGTTTTGGTGAAACAAAGATGGAAACTTGAGTGGTGTTGAATACTTGGAGATGAAAATATTTTGAGGTACATATGATATTTTGGTAACAATGTATACTTGGACACGACTTTGGACACGTGTTATACTTGTTGGTAACTTTGATAAACTTAATGAATTATTGGGTATCTTGGGACACTTTGAAATCATTTTGTACACTTTGATGTTACTTTGGACACGTGGGTACTTCTTGGACACGTATCGCTTGTCTTAGCTTCCGTTATGTTCTTTGATCATTTCTTCTCATGTCAACCCATATCATGTGCACCCATCATATTTATATGCCTAGCGGATGTAGTATGGTTTTTCTACGAGCTAGTGAGCTCACCCTATCTTTCCCAAGTACACAGCATGGAGCATGAGATCGGATACTTGTGGAGTGATGCATTACGTGAAACTTATGCATGCATGAAGATATTTTTCCATCTCAAGTTTTGTATTTAATAAATGACAATGTAACTTTTGGTTATTCAATCTTTTGACAATTTGGACTTATGTAATAACTCTAAACTTGTATTTTGGGTATTCATGCATCCGGGTACGATGTAGTGTCACCTAGAGAATTGTTGACTTGGATTCAAGTATGTGAGGGAACTTGGACTTAGACTTTCCAATGGAGAGTTGTTGACTTTGACTTGTGCCACGTGGATATTTGTGATATATGATTTGTTAAAAAGCAGGGCGTGACAATAACTAGGGGTCATTTTCCATACCAAGATCAAATGGGCCATCTCAATAGGTTGGTGAAAGCTCCTCATGTCAATTGTCATGAAAAGTTTAGAATGAATAGGTCTACCTTCATGAGGTTGTGCTGCCTTCTTCGAACTGTGGGTTTAGGTGACTCTAAATATGTTATTTTAGAGAAAAAAGTGGCGATGTTTTTGTATACTCTAGGGCACTATCACAAGAATAGCTTCAAATTTGAATTCATGAGGTCCGGCCAAACCGTCAACAAGTATTTTCATGCTATCCTAAAAGGTGTCCTTCGACTCCAAGGTCCTCTTTTGAAGACACCTAAACCTATACCTGTGGGATGTAATGACGATAGGTGGAAGTGGTTTCAGGTAAAAACTAGTTAAAAATAGTCATTGTATTGACTTGTTATATGATAAATAGTTGTACTAAAAATAAATTGCCTTTTGTGATTGACAAAACTGTCTTGGTGCTTTAGACGAGACTTACGTTAAAGTTAAACCTCCCACAATACATAAGCCAAGATACAGAACAAGAAAGGTGAGATTGCAACAAATGTCTTGGGTGTTTGCACACCTAACTTGTAGTTCATCTACGTCCTCCCTGGTTGGGAAGGGTCAGCTTCGGACTCTAGAATTCTTAGAGATGCAATCACTAGGCCCAATGGATTGAAAGTGTCCACTGGTATGGTTGTCTGTGGCCTATCATGTAATTCAAAGTACTATTTTTAAGAACCACCTCTTATGACATAAGACATATTTTTATTACATGTACCTATTACTTAGTAGATGCAGGATACACAAATGGGGAGGGATTTTTAGCACCATATAGAGGCCAAAGATACTACTTGAACACTTGGAGTGAGGATGATATGCCCACTAGCCCTGAGGAGTATTTTAATATAAAACACTCTTCAGCACGTAATTGCAAAGAGAGGTGTTTTGGCATTTTAAGGCTTAGGTTTGCATACTTTCCGGTTAAGACCCATTGTCGTATCATCACTGCTTGTTGTCTTCTCCATAACTTCATAAGACGTGAGATGGCTATGGATCTAGTGGAGTAAGAGTACATTGACACTGTGGAGTCATCCGACCAATGGAATAATTGGAGGACTACTCTAGCTAACCAAATGTATAATGATTAGTAAGCTCAAAGGGGATGAAACTAAGAATCATACAATGTGTGGACGCCCCTCCGGAGATTTCATCGATTCAGAGTCGCCACCCGGGTTTTAGTGGATTGTCCCCGAGGAACCGAACTCGATTGACTCGTGCCTCATTCAATGGATAAGGATTACCGGCCCGTCATCACCATACTATCTTAGGTTCGGGAGCTCAGTTACGAGAGAGGAAGGGTTTTACGGCACCCCC
This sequence comes from Vaccinium myrtillus, assembly GCA_016920895.1. Lineage (NCBI taxonomy): Eukaryota > Viridiplantae > Streptophyta > Magnoliopsida > Ericales > Ericaceae > Vaccinium > Vaccinium myrtillus. The sequence continues at coordinate 20,728,039 of CM029274.1, forward strand.
CTCGCCCCGTTCGAAGACCAGTCTCTACTTGGCTTTTGTGGGATCATATGAAATGAATGCGATTCAACCATGAACAAGTATGGGAATGGGGGATGGGGGCCACATAGTGATGATTAACACAATCATAGACTATAGTGTATGCATGTGCAACTTGGACTATATGAATGATGATAATGATATGCAAATTTGAACAGACTAAGGCAAAAAACAGTAAACAAAGTGTTAGTACATGATGACCAATCAACAGAATAACCAGAAATAACTCAATCAACTAACACAAAACCAAAACCAATCTGATCCTCTAGTAGGAGTTTGAGCGCTAAAAAAGGACAGTTTGAGCGCTCAAACCCCTCTCTCCCACACGTGCTCATGATGCTTCTGATTTGTTAGAAACATGATTTGATTACTGTTACTTGCTTGGAAACAACATTTAAATGGCTAAACAAAATGATATAATCATGTAAACATGGATTTAAAACTTATTCATGAACCAAACGAGGCAAACAGTACAGAAGGAATGAAGACTAAATCTTTTAAAACCTTCCAGATTACTCAAAGTGCCATGAACAAGCTGAAATGAGAGAAAGATTTGATTGGACCAGAAGGCAGTTTGAGCGCTCAAAGGGCGACATTGAACGCTCAAACCATCTGCTGGATTTGAGTGATTCTGTGCCATTCTGCCCTCGTCTGGGTCATAAACAAGCTAGCAATGATGTATGATGATGCACAAGATGTTAAAACTTTATGAACATGAGTAAAATAAACTTGGGTGTCCACACAAGTAAGAAAATGAGTATTGGGCCATGTATGAGCGTGATTAGAGTAAGAGGGAGAGAGAATCAGGTTGGCTTAGCCCAACATCAACATACACACACAACATCAAGCTTGTAACATAATATAGGACTGAGATAAACAAGAAACACGTTCAAAACAGAACAGGGTTTGAGCGCTTGAATACCACGGTTTGAGCGCTCAAGCCTCATTCAAGGGACATGAGTTTCTGTGATTTTCTGACCATTCCATGGATCTCTTATAAACTTTAACCTTCTGATAATTGTTAAAAAGAGTGAGATACATTGTTTTCTTCATGAAATAGGATCATCCATGGCTTGATGATGATGAAACATCGCCTTTATGGCTTTGGGGTTCATTGATCAATGATCAACAGTAAAATAAACTGATTTGAAAGAAGATGAACCAACAAACAGCCATAATAATGATGTTATCAACATAAGATATGATCAAAAACCACAAAAACATAAAAAGGGGTCAACAGTTTGAGCGCTCAAGGTACTTGCATTGAGCGCTCGAACCATTACAAGTTGTGATTTTTTGAAAGTTATTTTTCTAAACATTTAAGACCTTGTGAGCTCATTAAAGGTATAGAAGACCTCCATAAGCTCACTGGTCTCCCTCAGGATGACCAACCCGTAGCTTTTCACTTGATTTTCTACCTTTTGGTTATGATCAAGGCTTGAACTTGAATGTTTGATGAAGGGATGGGTAATGACTGTGTTTATGGGTGCAATGTGGGTGATTTTGGACAGTAGAGTGGACAATATGGGTCTGGTTGAGTGGTGTTTGTATGGATGGTGATGTATTTAAGTGAGAAAAGAGGGTGATCAAGTGGGTTTCATGGGTTTTGGGTGATTAAGCTTCAATTGAAGGGTGGCTATGGCAGAGCACTACTGGAAATGGGTTGGTAGAGAGAGAGTGGGGTGTAAAACAGTGGGTAGAACCCCTACAAATGAAGTAGAGTGGGGTTTTCATAAAGGAAAATGGGGGGAAATGGATTAATTTGAAGTGGAGGGACTAATGGGACAATTTAGGCTCATCATAGGGCCTATTATACTCATGCGAGAGCAGCACAATTATGGCTGAGTGCATGCCATGCAACAGACTCCCATCATTAGATTCTCTGCCAGCAACAAACTGGACAGAGTTTGAGCGCTCAAATGGGGGGGTTTGAGTGCTCAAACCCCTTTGAGCTCAAGGTTGATTTTGGGTTGTTTTGATGACTTGAGGGGTATTTTGGTCATTTGGGCTTGCTTAGGTTGTCTAGGGATGGTTTGGGGTGATTTATGATGGTTCAGTGCAAGTTCAAGCCTTGTTCTTAGCCTCAAGGTATTCACGGGAGGTTTTCTCATTATCAGGAATGCTTGGCAAGTATCCCGGGTCAAGATCGGGCTGTCTACACAATGTTAACCTGTAATTTTATTTTTGGATATTTGAGGTTGTGTAATTTTGAAGCATTTGTATTTGGAACTATGTAATGTCATATTCGGAACTATGTAATGTCATGTTTCTGTCATAGTTGGAACTATGTAATGTTATGTTTTGATTACATTTGATGTCATTTAATGTCATATTTGGTTGCTTAAGTATTAAAAGTTCACAAGGAATATGTTATATGGATTGTGTAATTAGCAATGATTGATTATATAGTAGGTATGGAAGGCACTCAAGTTGCTAGCAAATCTAGCAAGAAACAAAAGGAATCAACCGCCACGACAAAGAGGTCATAGGGTTTGGAAAAAAATGGAGGAGGACATGTTGATCAAAACCATGGAGGATGTGTTCAAGATCAAATGGAAGCAAGATAATGGGCAGTTCCAGCCAGGTTTCTACGTTGAAGTTGAGAAGCACATCATCTTGGAATTTCCTGGGACCGACCTTCGCGCGAACCCTCATATTGCGTCAAATATCAAACGATGGAGGAACCAATACAACTTGCTTGTTGACATTCTTCGACAAAGTGGGTTCGCCTGGGATGATACTCTAACAATGGTGAAAATGGATAGCCAACAAGTCTGGGAGGAGTATGTTCAGTATGTGTTTTAATTTTTTTCTCTTGTTTAGTTAGAGTTATGTTAAATGCATAGACTGGTTTTGTTTTAATTTTTTTCTCTTGTTTCAAATACAATTTACTGCTCTACCAGTGAGAGTTTTTTTCCCCATTATATGGTTGTTGCTTGCTGTCCATGTGTCACGCCCTCAAAATTTAAAGGAAAATACATTAAATAATTCCACGTGGACGGTCAACAAGTCCACGGTCCAAGTCAAAGTCCAAGTTCGACTCCTAAAGTCGACGTCAACGAAATACAATAATCTAAGGGTACCCATACCCCAAATTGAGATTAACAAGTGTTATAGTTATTACAAATCCAAAGTCAAAAGATTTACTATGAATAAGTTACAAAATCATCTCTTCAAAATTCATAAGTTTAAGATGATGAGGTAACTCCTCTTTATGCTTTCAAAAGATGCATGCAATCACTCCACGCAAATCAAAGTCATGCGCCGTGCTGGGTACCTGAAATTATTAGGGTGAGCTCACTAGCCCAATAGAGAAAAGTCTACCAAAACTAAACGCAATGAAATGTAGATGGGAGATGAGAATTGAGAGTGAAAGCTACATAATGATGCCAAAGAGTTTACGGGAGTCCAATGAAATAAACATGAGTATATAAATCCCTTGTTATCACCCAAGTATGTCCACTATGTACCCGATATGTATCCTCTCTCATATGGGTCCAACTCATTCGATTTGCTGTGTCATTAATTTATTTAAGTTAGATATTTAGAAATTCCTAGCGACACGTCCATAGGACGGCCCTAGTATCATTCCGGACTATCTTTTGACCCCGTATAATCTTCCCCTTGGCCAAGGCATAATTCCTCGCGACACGTCCATAGGACGGCCCGAATATCATTTCGGGCTACCTTTCGGCCCCGTATCACATGTTTCAAGTTCTCATTTCTATTCACGTTCGCTAGTTTCGCAATGGTGTCATCGTATCTGTGACGACAATGATTTTTAGAGCCATAAAAAATATAAATAAACTACATAGTCATTACAAAAACCTTTCTTTTAGACATAAAAATATAGACTTTCTCGTAAAATAAAAATACAAATTAATTTCGTTTACAAAATTCTCTAAAAAGGAATCTGGTCCCTTTACTCTCCTTAGGCGACCGCATCGTCCTTCTCGCTTTCCAAGCCATCCTGAAAAATAGATTAAGCCAGGAAGTATACAATATGGCATAATACAATTGCTCAATAAAGGAGGGAAATGATCAATGAATTCAATCAAAACTATCCATATCACTGAACCACATACTAGGCCCTTTTTGGTACGTGACCGGTGGACGACTTCACCCCCTCTGAGCCAAACCTCCTTTTACTTTATTCCCGGCTGCCTCTGAACCAAGCCTCCTTTTGACTTATTCCTGGCTACTGGGTCAGGATCTTGGTAGGTCCACTCAATCAACGTACCAAATAGTCCCATAGCATTTTAACGTGATCATAACATCACATAAAGCAATATCAATTTTAACGTGAACATAACATGGAATCCAAGTAAGACGTAACATCACCAAAAGGAAGTTCAAAATAAGAAAAACAAGAAATACTTCAAATATTTGAGGAGTGGAGTGGGTAAAATCCGATTACCCCAGTAATGGGCATAGCACGTGCCTAAAGTGACCACCACGGGAGGGTGAGAAGCTCGGCACCACATAGGGAAGCTTTAGCCCTTTGCCGAGCTGCATTGGCCACGAATAAGGTCAAGATAATAAGAATAAATTAATGAACCAGGATGTACTAGCTCGGTATCAACCACAAGGGGATGCCCCTGGCATGGCCGAGCTAGGTAAGCTAAGCAGAAAGCTTAACGACGTTCTGGAATACATAATTCAGCTCGGCGAGATGAGCTGAGCTATGTACGTGTTATGCCGAGCTACGTGGAAGCACGGCACCGCCACGAATAGGGCACTGAGACATTCCAGGATACTCTATAGCGGTTCCTTATGAGATAAGGAGCAATCTCGTGAGATAAGGGATCAATATGGGAAGTTCTAACGTAACTAGGAGTGTACCCCGTATAGGAAAGAATCCTATATTGAAGGAAGTACTACTGCAAGACGAGATCTTGCAGCATTTGGAAGTATGTGCCTAATAGGAAAGTCCTAAACCTAATAGGGAACTAAGGCACGAGATGCATAAATCAACAAACTATCCACACATATAAATACAAGACCTTACCCATGAAGAAAGGTACGCTGTGAAACCCCTTTCATATGCATTGCGATTTGAGAGTTTGAGTACGAGATACTAACTTAGGCATCGGAGGGCCTTTGCCAACTAGGGGCAAAGGTGCTCTAACCCTTTCTCCGTCTTGCAGATTTAGGGTTGCATCAAGGAAGCACGTGATCCAGACCTACGTGGATTTTATCCCCGTACAATTGGCACTGTCTGTGGGAAACGCTTACAAAAAGTTATTTTCCTTTCAAGAAAATCAACAATGGTGACTTCAGAACCTGTTTTACGCACCCCACGACGTGAAGATGAGACCACCCCTGTGCACACTACTAGAAAGAGTGCAAAGGAGGACATAACTCCTGCGGTTCCAAAGGCACCACATAAGAAGCCCGCTGCTAAAAGATACAACATAGGGCATATCCTTGAGATTCCAAAGTTCAGGGATACACGCCTGGTGATCCATGATTTCCCAAGATCGGGTGAGCGACGAAGACGCTCAAAGACACCATAAAGAGGTGGGGAGAACTCTCAGGACGGAGGATCAAAGACGAACAAGGAATCGTGTGAGAGAAGAAAGCCTTGACCGAAGAGAACAGGAGGCAGAGGAGTTGGCCCGTGAAGTCACTCGACGAGAACGAGAGATTCAGGACCTAAAAAAGCAACTCCAAGAGAAGGAGAAAGACCTACGCTCACGAACGAGATCCGTGCAGTATGAAAAGGAAAGAAGAAGTCATCACCGCGACGATGTCTCCACTGATAGGGTAGTTTCTCCATGAAAAAGGAGAAAGAGGAGTGCTTCTGTAAAAAAAAAAGAGAAAGTGGGAAGCATGCTAGGGACATATACGAGAGATCTGGTTCCAATGAACATACCCCCAAACAGTACGTGAGGAGAAGGGACCCTTGCCGAGCCGAGGGAGGTCTCAAAACTGCACGGGAGGTAGCCAAGGAAGCCCTAGGCCAGATCTCAAAGTCACCGCTGGCTAGGGTTGGCAATGGGGACGGGGCGGGGCCGGAGACTACTATCCCCGTCCCCGATCCCCGAATCCCTCCCCCATCCCCGTCCCCGCCCCGATCTCTAGTGGGGATCATTTTTCCCCCTCCATCCCCGCCCCAAACGGGGAGCGGAGATCCAAACTGAGGATTCGGGGAATTCCAAAATTCAACATTTCATCTAGTTTACTTCAAAAAAAAAATCAACTTATGCACATTACAAACATAATTCCAATCCACAATTCAATAGCATATCATGAATTCATGACTCATGAGCCATCAGAGCCAACACCCAAGTGTTCAAGCCTTGTTGAGTTGTTGTTCAAGCCTTGTAAACTACAACAGTCAACAATTAAACAATAGAAGTTCATGAGCAACAGAAGTACACTACAACAGCCAAGAACCAAGTTTCGAGCAGGGTTAAGCACTCCACGTTCATACCCTATGAAACAAAAACGGATCCGGTGACCCATATTTAACACTACCAACAAGCCATGTTCATGCATGAGAAAGACGACTCCTTACTATGTAAGATGTTTTCATCCAGCTTGGGAAAGGTTGCCTTGAGTTGGTACCACAAACTCCCAGAGGGATCAATCATGTGCTGGGCCTAGCTGGCCGAGGAGTTTACTGCTCGGTTCCTAACAAGCCGAGTAGCTCTAAAGACGTTCGATGCATTAACCTCTATGAGACAGAGGGATGATGAAACACTAAGGCAATACTCCAAACGCTATTGGGAGACTTTCAATGAGATTGAAAATTGCAGTGAGGAGTATGCCTTGGCAACATTCAAGACGAGCTTGCCCGTGCACAGTAAGCTACGAGAATCACTCACTATGCACCCAGTCAAAACTGTGGCCAAACTGATGGAAAGGATCCAGGAGCATGCACTGGTGGAGGATGATATCTTGCAAGTTGGAGGAAAGATTGTGGCTGGACAACCTCAGCTTCCCTAGAAGAAAGCAGTAGAGTCCAGGGTATACAAAAAGGAGTATACTACAGGGAAGAAGGACTACACCCAGTAGAGGAAGGATAAAGCCGACCCAGATCCCAAATCCTACTTCAGTATCATGGCGACCATCAATAATCCAATCTACAAGATGTTGTACAGGATAAAAAAACAAGCCATGGTTCAAAAGGCCCCCTAAGATGACAGGGAACCCAGAAAAGAGGAGGGCCACGAATCAACTTTGTAGTTATCACAGGGACTGTGGCCACATGACCAAAAACTATGTAGAGCACAAGAAGTTCTTGGTTGAGAAAGTAACGGAGGATCACTTGAGAGAATTTTTGGTGGATGACCGAAAGGATGCCGAGCAAGTGGAGGAGGTGGACTACGAGAAAGGTCCAAAGGGAACGATCCATATGATACATGGGTTAGTAGCCCCGTACACCAACAATGAAATTAGGCACATCCAAAGGGTCAATGGACAGGCGAAACAAGTCATGAAGCTCGGCACGAAAAGGCCGAGGACTGAGGGAGTAATGGAGACTCCCATCACCTTCTCTGATGACGACCTAGATGGAGTAATAGTACCCCATAATGATGCATTGGTTATTACCCTACGAATAGGGGAATACGATGTGGAGAAGATTTTGGTTGACCAAGGGGCAAGTATAGAAATCATGTACTACCACACCTTCAAGAGGATGGAACTCCCGCCGAGCTCCCTGCAGAAGTGTTTGGTGTCGTTGGTAGGCTTCAGTGCACAGACAATATGGCCTATGGGAAAGGTCACACTACCTGTCCGAGCAGGATCAGTTGTTCTTAAAACTGAATTCCTGGTGGTAGACCTTCCATCTTCCTATAACGTGATTATAGGAAGAACATGGATGCACAAAATGAAAGCCATCCCTTCTACTTACCATCAGAAGATCAAGTATCCAGGGGCAGATGGTATTGAGTGCATTAGAGGTAACCAAAAAGTAGCCGACCGGTGTTTTATTAGTTGAAGTACCAGATCAGCCTACCTTGGATGACGTGGGAGGAGACCCACCAAGAAGATGGTGGAAGGATTAAAGAAGGTCCAGATTAAAGAGGATGATCCGGAAAGATATTTCCTGGTCGGCGAGACCCTTGTCGAGTAGGAAGAAGGGGAACTGGTTGCTTTTTTAAAAGACCACATTGATGTTTTCACTTGGACGCCACAGGAGATGCCTAGGATAGACCCTGAGGTGATCTGCCATCACTTAAACGTAGATCCACAACATAAAGTAGTTGTGTAGAAGGCAAAAAGGTCGGCACCACAGCACGCAGACGCTGTAATCGAAGAAGTAGATCGGCTGCTTGAAGCGGATGCCATACGAGAAGTGAGCTATCCAGAATGGTTGGCCAACACTGTCGTGGTCAAGAAGAAGAACGAAAAGTGGAGGGTTTGTGTTGACTTCACTAGCCACAAGAAAGTGTGGACACTGGGCCACGCGGCTCTTTTATACGATTGATTTGAAAATCGTGAATACAAAAGTGTGAGTCGCCACCCGGGGTTTAAATTTGGAAAATGTTTGGTACCCGAGAAACCGTTTAAGAATAATTGTTGACTCTCATGCCGTTTTGGAAAGGTTTGATCCGCGAATAGATTCTTTTGGATTCGGGAGCCAGGTTACGCGCGGGGAAGGTTTTGTTAAAAAATGCACCCCGCTCGCCCGGGAAATTTCCGGTCTTTACTAAATAATTTGTGGGATTTTTGTGGATAATATTTTCTTATGGAAACTTTAAACAAATATACAAATAAAATAACAAAACCATAACGGGAATAAAATTAAATACAAAAAGGCTAAATTGTAATAAACGAACGAAAAAAGAAGAAAACTTTAAACGAACGAAAAACAGGGGGCTAACAGAGCAGGAACAGGGGAAAAGTTTTTAATTTAAATAGGAGCCGTATGGCTCCTCCACTGGGGCCGTACGGTTGGTACTGCAAGCCGTACGGCTTGCATACAACTACATTTTTGAAAATTTTGTTTCAGGACCAGTGAGTCCAAAACTTGTTCAAAGTTTGGTTTTCCTCTTTCAAATCAACCCCAAGTAAATTGTTTTTGTTTGAAAACGAGTTGTTGAAGTAAAATTTACTTCCGGTACGGATCGTACCGTGCGTTTATCGAGAAAAATCGCCCGGTACGGCTCCGGAAGGCCGGTTTTTGTTTTGAAAATGATTTACCGAGTTAAGATATGGCTGTTGAAACCATTATCAACTCGGGGATTCCCTCGGAGAGCCGCGATTGAGAATCGAAGCTTAAAAAAAAACGATTTTGTACCTCTGTGGAGCTTGAACAGAAATGGGCGACTACGGGTTCTTTGAATTTGAAGAACGAAAACTGGACTTGTTAGATTCTAGAGTGAAATAGGAGGTTGGGATTGAGTAAAGAAAACGGAGATTTGAGAAGGTTTATGGGTAATTTTCAGATACGAATTTCGTCGGAAAATTGAACGGGAATTTTTCTCCAAGAATCCTCACCTCTGTTTGAGGATGATGCCTCTATTTATAGTCGGAGGAAGAGAATAAAATGATGATATTCTCCGGTGAGTGATGATGAGATTCCTGAACGTCGATTTTCTGAGATTTTTTGCAGAGGATAACGATACCCACCGTACGGCTCCCAAGGCTTGTATGTTGGAGCCGTACGGCTTGTAAAGAAAAGGGTGATCCGCACGGCTTGAGACAGGAGCCGTGTGGTCTGTGTGGCTGAGTTCCCAATTTTCTGGACATGCTCCAAGGCAGTTTGATTGTTCTTTCGTCATTGGGGATGTATGGGTATCAAAGTTGGGGTGTCTACAATTGCCCCTCTTTGGCGAGACTTGGTCATCATTCTGAGATGCAAGTCACGTCAAAGATATAGACGTCCCAATTTTGAATGTCCCGGTGCGAAAAAAAAAACAAATGATTCAAAAACACGGTCGAGCAAAGAGCTTCCTACGTACCCTGTTTGTAGGGATCAGACCAATCGTAGTTCGGGGCTAGAAAATACCAGAAAATTTAATAAATACCACAGAGGGATTTTGAAAAACTTGAATTGCCATTTTTAAGGCACCAGATGATTTCTGAGCAATAACCAATGCTGTGACGGACTTTTTAGAAAAGTTTTTAAGAAAATTAATCCAGTGCCGTCGAGGACTTAAAAATGATTTATGAAATTTTAAACGGTGCCGTTGAGGACTTAAAATGATATAAATTTTTTGAACAATGCCTTACGGACTTTGAACATTTTTTTGGAAAATAACTGGTGCCACCGAGGACTTGAAAATGATTTATGAAAATTAATCCAGTGTCGCCGAGGACTTAAAATATTTTCTGAAAATGACTGGGTGCCATTGAGGGTTTGAAAATAATTTATGAGACATTATTGATGCCGTGACGGACTTTGAATGTTTTTTTTTTGTGGAAAATAACCGGTGCCATGACGGGCTTTTTAGAAGATTTATGAAAATTAATCCGGTGCCGTTGAGGACTTAAAATGTTTTTTTTTATTTTTATTTTTATTTTTTAGAAATTTTGAACAGTGCCTTACGGACTTTAAATATTTTCTAGACTTTAAATATTCTTTTCTGGAAAGTAACCGGTGCCATGACGGGCTTTTTTTAAAAAATTTATGAAAATTAATTGATGCCATTATGGACTTTTAAAATGATTTATGAAAAACAATTGATGCCATTACGGACTTTAAAAATGATTTATGAAAAACAATTGACGCCATTACGGACTTTAAAAAAAACAATTGATGCCATTACGGACTTTAAAAATGATTTATGAAAAACAATTGATGCCATTACGGACTTTAAAAATGATTTATGAAAAACAATTGATGCCATTACGGACTTTAAAAATGATTTATGAAAAACAATTGATGCCATTACGGACTTTTAAAAATGATTTATGAAAAACAATTGATGCCAATACGGACTTTAAAAATGATTTATGAAAAACAATTGAGCCATTACAGACTTTAGAAGGATTTCCGAAAATACTTGTCAAAATAAATATTTTTGAAAATTTATGAATGCCGTCGAGGGCCTTTAAACGCGGGAAATTTCAAAAAGTTTGAGATTAAGACCTACTGGGGGCCACTTTTGAAAGTGTGAACGAACGGGGGGATAAGTGTGATTTTTAAAAAACCTGTTGAAGGGGGTGAACCGCACGGTTCATAACATAAGCCGCATGGCTCAGAACATAAGCCGCACGGCTCCTGTGTTCTTCAAAATCAAATTTTTTCTTTCAGATAATCGCCATATACTCTGAGTATCATCCTTTTATTCAAAATTTCAGTCTTGTTGTTCCCATAGAGGGCCGATCCGATCGTTGCCTTATTTCCTCTGTTGATTTTCGAAGATTTCCAAAGAAAAACCAAAATCAAGTATTGGAGTTCTTCGGTCATGGCGAGTTCTGACAAAACAAGGGTCCATTCCGGCGATCCCGAGGTTGTTTCCGACGACCGTGAGGACGCCCATACTCCTCCTAACGATCGTATGTCGTCGCCGGCGATGGAGGAGGAGCAAACGGCGGCGGGTTCGTCCATGGATGTTTCGGCTTCAACTGTTCCGAGTGAGGGTGATCAAACCGTGATCTTCCCTATGGATTCTGAGGATGGTTCAGAACCGGTTGGCGGTGCGATTGAGGATGGTGACGGAGGAAGAGACCGTACGGCTGGCGATGGGCACCGTACTGCCGACACTGGTGGTACTGCGCCAGTGGAGGCATCCAGGGGCGATTCAGTCCTGACCCATGAGGGTCTAGTTTCTAGTATTCAATTGGAGGGCAGTGGTAGTGTTGTTCATGACCCCGAGAGCACGAGGGTTGACCGGTTTGAGTTGCATGGTGACATTGGTGGTGATCAGAGTCTTGCCGACGTTCGGGTAAGTACCACGATTACTCAAAGTGCTTCAATACCCATGAATTTAGATCTGAATGTTTCTATATCTGAAATTGATATGACGGTGGGCGGTGTGGATTGCTTGGTTGATCAGAGAGCCGTTGAGGGCGCTGCAGTTGGTGAGGTCGAGGTCCCTCAGGAGGTTATGAGTGCGGTTTTGGGAGGGGATACACCAGTTGGTGTAGACTTGCCTCCGACTAGTGTTCCAGAGATTGTTACTGAGCCCGGGGATATAGAGATAGAGGATTTGGGTGTGACAGACGATAGTGGTGGTGAGGATGGAGGTGGTGGTGAGTTGTAGAGAGAGAGTACCCATACAGAGGAGGCATGTGTTGAGAGGATAGTTCCTGATGTACCCCTCTCTCGTGTCTTTAGTAGCTTGTCACACGCACTAGGTGCGGAGAGAGTAGAGGGAGCAGGGAGAGGTGCAGGGGTTGCGAACCCCGTGTTGTTTCACCCACCGGTTGACTCGTCGCAGGCCTTGAGAGCTACCTTGGGAGATACTTTAGAGGCTGCCACTGACGAGTCCTTTGCTATGAGTGTGCAGGACTATCCTGAGCTGGAGAGCGTCTTGGTTGGTCAGACCCCACCGGCGATTGTTCAGGACGCTGAGAGAGAGGAGAGACAGGCAGAGGAGGTGGTCCATGTGACCATTGTTGGGGAGGTTAGACGGGCTTTGAGGGACAGGCCACCTTTCACCCCTGAGACTTACGTGTTTTGGCTTCACTTTATCATACTGCTGGGGTGTGAGACGTACGAGCCGCCGTTACCTTTTTACCCTGAGGACCAGGTTCTTTGGGACCCAGCAACACACATATCGAACAAGACTTTGGTACATATTTTTCCTTGAACTTGTTTCCTCTGATTTTGTTTTTCTGTTCAACACAATCTCTGTTTGCTTGTACTGATTGAGTGTGCTTGTGCTTGAAACAGGTGAACAAGGGACTTTTCACATATGGCGGCTCTTCAGACTGCTTGGAGCAATATGGCCTGTTACCGGAGAGAGTGAGGTGGTTCATGGATGTCTCGGGCTTCACTCCGTTCATAAGGACTTTGATGGAGACTCGGGGGAACCGGCAGTTGGTGAGAGCTTTGGTAGAGCGTTGGTGGGACACCAACAGTTTTCACTTCAGGTTTGGGGAGATGACGATCACCCCACTGGACTTTGCAGCGACCACGGGTTTGAGAGTTGGAGGAGATCTGATCCCTTTTGACTCGGGTTTGTACTTGGACAGAGCAGCGATCCGGCACTACTTGGGGAGAGAGATGGGAGATGAGCCGATGGTGAGGTGCGACCACTTTGCCAACCCTTTGGGACCATGTGCCTGAGACTGACTTAGAGGCGCGTCAGATGGCCAGGGCCTACTTGTTATATATGTTCGGACAATCTCTGTTTCCGAACCGTCAGCACACGGTTCATTTGGGTTGGTTGCCTGCTTTAGGAGAGCTGGAGACGGCTGGGCGGTTTGACTGGGGTGGCTCTGCCCTGTGCACACTTTACTGTTTCTTGGGTTTGGTGGTTCGCGGTGCAACAAACACCATTGCAGGTTACTGGAGGATCTTGGAGGTAAAACATCACACATTCTTGCTTCATACACTTTGCACTGTGTTTTGTCATTTCTGCTCCTGTTACTGATGAATTCCTTTGAAAATGCAGATATGGGTGTAGACACCCCAATTTTGATAAACTTGTGCATCCCCAATGATGAAAAGGACGCGTGATAGGTACCTTGGAACGGATACTTGGGTCGGACTGATCGGATAAATCAAAAAAACCCCCCAAAACCACCTGAACCGTACGGCCTGAATCCCTGAACCGTACGGCTTGAAATACCATTTTGCACCGTGCGGTGTTACTATGTACACCGCACGGCAGACCCTTGACGCCGTACGGTACCTTTGTCCCATCAACAGGATTCCCGGGAAGCTCCAGCAGCTCAGAACCATGATGATATTCTGTAAATGATGAGTATTCGACAATGATGAAAACCCTCTTGCGTGTGAACCTTACTCATGTGAGCCTATAAAAACCAAAGCCATGGTACGATTTCAAGAGGCGAATGAGAGGAGATACCGAAGAGATAGAAACCCCAAATTCATTTTGAAAATCCCAGTGATAATACCACCCCTTCGAGCCAAAAAAAAAAAAAAAATTCCCGTTGTTACATACCCATCCGCTGTTCAAGCCTCTCCTTCATAAAAACCCAGAAGTTCAGTATCTATTTCCCGCAATCAATCAATTTCATTCATCCAGTCCTGTTCCAAGGTATAACATCCGTTTTCAAACCATAACAAGCTACTGAGGGAGGGGGGGATCTCCATCGGGCTCGAGGGGAGCTCCGTAGCTCTTCCTTGAGTCTAAACGGAGACATTCCAGTAAGGTCCAGACCTCTCGGGTAAGCACCGCGCGACATTATCCATTGTTGCGGGATGTCGACCCTGAAAATGAGGTACATTCCTTTGTCAAAACCATTTTCAAAACCTATTTTTATCAATGAATAACACGGTTTTTACATAAAAACAGGAGATTGGTTTCAATCGGATAAAAATGAGATTTTTTTGAAAATGTACTGCACAGAAGTGCCGTACGGCACCCCAGATGCACCGTGTAGTATGATTTTTGACACCGCACGGTGTCACTGGAAAAACATTCTTGAGTACTCTGTTTTCTGAAATCCGACTCTCTGTTTTCGGCTAAAACCAGTGGCTAAAATGCAGTTTACCCCCCTCCACTTTCTGTTTCCGTGTTTATTTCCTCTTTCTAGTTAATTTCCTCGCATTCATATGCTCGATTTTGTGTTATTCAATTTATTGTCATTATTGATTTCCTTTAAAGTTTTATTATTTATTTCATGATATACTGTTTATGTGTTATAAAGTTTTCAGTAAAACATTTTCAAAGAATAATCCCACAAAAATCTAGTAAAGACCGGAGAATTCTGGGCACACGGGGTGCATTTTTTTGAGACAAAACCTTCCCCGCGGGTAATCTGGCTCCCAAACCCAAATCTCTATTTTTCGCAGACCAAACCCCTTTTTTCTGCGGCACAAGAGTCATTATTTTTCTAAAACGGTTTCTCGGGTACCCAACATTCTCCAAGAATTAAACCCCCGGGTGGCGACTCTAATTTTTTCTTCATTTTCCCGGATCGCCCTTTTTTCCAAAACTCCGTGGATAACTACCTTTTTCCGCAAAACGCGCGGAAAACCGAGCGTCCACAATGGGCTTATGAGGTATTCGGATTACCGGGCCCGGAGAACTTTTATAATGTCGACCGAGTGCTTCCACGTGCGATGAAATGGGGAAAAGGGTCTCTTGGAAAGCAGGAAGCGAACAGGGATTTGAGGTTCTGTCACCTCTTCTTTGACCGGTCTATGGGTGAGACGGTATAATATCACAAACTCTCTGAGATTTCATTTCAACTTCCACTGTTGGTTCTCCAAGAATAATCCAAAGTTGCTTGCAGGTGCACTGGGATGTGTGGGACAAGTTGGAGCGTCCCTTCTTGGCTCGGAGCCGGGTGGTGACACGGGGGCGTATACTGTTGGAGTCCCCCTATGGCTGGCTGTGGTACTTAGGAGACAGAGTGGCGCGTCAGTTCTGGAGGTTGGGCCACTTTAGAGTACTTGCTTCACTTCCGCCGCGTATTCTGCGTACGCATGAGTATACTCTGGCTGAGGTAGAGACGTACACGGTGTTGGACACGTCTTGGACTTTTCACCCTTCAGTGGCCTATGATCAGTATGTGACGACCACACTTGCCCATGACTTGCGCATGGAGGCTCGGTTGGCTGGGCCTGTTCCAGTGGAAGACGCTGCTTTACCTGTGGCGAGGAGAGAGATAGAGGTGATGACGGCTGGTGGAGTTATGGGAGTGATAGACATTCCTCGAGTGACTGGCCCAGTGGTGTTGGCAGCGAGAGAGGTAACCCTGAAAAGATAAAACGAAAATAGTCAGTTTTCATTTCAAATATGAATTTCTTGCTCTGTTGCCTGCTAATGCTTTTATTTCTTTCTTGCAGTTTCCTGTTGAGTGGGTCACGTCCCAGGTTGAGCTGGTACGTGATTTGGAGGCCTTGGTCTGTCGCCTCGTGATAGGCAATATACCAGAGGTGCGACCTAGAGCAGAGCCTGGCATTGTGCCACAGGCTGGTGATGACGACGGTGGTGGAGACGACGGAGCTGGTGGTGGACGCGGAGGTGGAGGTGAGCGCGGAGGTGAGCGCAGAGGTGGTGGAGCTGGAGTTGGTAGCCGTGGGGCCATTGGAAGTTGTGGCGCTGGTGGCGGGTCTGGGCGTCGCCGTAGGCCAAGGCGGGGCAGTTCAGCTGGCAGCGAGGCAGACCTGGTATGCTTTGTGTTGTGGCTTTTGAGATTGAATGCTTGAACTGTTTGTTAAACAAATATACACAAAAAATAACAAAACCATAACGGGAATAAAATTATATACAAAAAGGCTAAATTGTAATAAACGGACGGAAAAACAGGGGGCTAACAGAGGAGGAACAGGGGAAAAGTTTTTAATTTAAATAGGAGCCATACGGCTCCTCCACTGGTGCCGTACGGTTGGTACTGCAAGCCGTACGGGTAATTTTCAGACACGAATTTCGTCGGAAAATTGAACGGGAATTTTTCTCTGAGAATCCTCTCCTCTGTTTGAGGATGATGCCTCTATTTATAGCCGGAGGAAGATAATAAAATGATGATATT
This sequence comes from Vaccinium myrtillus, assembly GCA_016920895.1. Taxonomy (NCBI): domain Eukaryota; kingdom Viridiplantae; phylum Streptophyta; class Magnoliopsida; order Ericales; family Ericaceae; genus Vaccinium; species Vaccinium myrtillus. The sequence goes on from CM029274.1 coordinate 20,744,644, forward strand.
CTCCGGCGAGTGATGATGAGATTCCTGAACGCTGATTTTCCGAGATTTTTTGCATAGGATAACGATACCCACCGTACGGCTCCCAAGAGGAGCCGTACGGCTTGTATGTTGGAGCCGTACGACTTATAAAGAAAAGGGTGATCCGCACGGCTTGAGACAGGAGCCGTGCGGTCCGTGTGGCTGGGTTCCCAATTTTCTGGACATGCTCCAAGGCAGTTTGATCGTTCTTTCGTCATTGGGGATGCATGGGTATCAAAATTGGGGTGTCTACACAAAGCGTGCCCCAAAGACAGCTTTCCACTTCCCAGGGTTGATCAGCTGGTGGATGCCACGGTAGGCTATGAGAGGATGAGCTTCCTCGACGCATATCGAGGATATCATCAAATAGCTATGTATGAGCCCGACCAAGAAAAGACGTCATTTATCTCTCCAAGGGTATTATATGCTACAAGGTTATGCCTTTTGGTTTAAGGAATGCGGGAGCAACTTATCAAAGGTTGGCCACCAAGATGTTTAAAGAACAGCTCGGCAAGACCATGGAGGTGTATATAGACGACATGGTGGTAAAAAGCAAGGCAAGGCTTGACCATCTAGCCGACCTGAAGGTAACATTTAACGTCTTACGAGAATATAGGTTGAAGCTGAACGCCTCAAAGTGTGGCTTCGGGGTCAGCTCGGGAAAGTTCTTGGGGCACTTGGTAACCAAGAGAGGAATTGAGGCTAATCCGGACCAGATCACGACTCTGCAAAACCTTCAAAGCCCTAAGACCACGAAAGAGGTCCAAAGGCTGACTGGGATGGCGGCTGCGCTGAATCGTTTTATCAGCAAATCCTCAGACAGGTGCAAACCATTCTTTCAGCTTCTGAAGAAGAGAGAAGGGTATGAATGGGAGCCGAGCAAGAGATGGCCTTCCAGGAGCTAAAAACCTACTTATCATTACCACCCCTACTCTCTACTCCAGAAGTTGGGGAGCGACTAATCCTATACTTAGCAGTGTCCGAGCACGCTATCAGCTCAGTGCTATTGCGGATAAAAGAGACAGAGCAAGCTCCGATCTATTTCGTAAGTAAAATGCTACTGGAAGCTGAAACGCGGTACTTACCTCTGGAAAAACTGGTATATGCTCTTGTCGTAGCCTTAAGAAAGCTATACTTTTTACAACATCCCATCACAGTACTCACAAAATATCCGTTGAGGGCTTTGCTACGAAAAGCAGATTTCTCTGGAAGGATCTCAAAGTGGTCAATAGAACTGAGCCAATTTAATTTAGACTATCAGCCCAGGACGACGATCAAAGGGCAAGTCTTGGCTGACTTTGTAGCTGAGTTCACTCCAAGAGTAGCTCCACCACCGCCAACTCTCCACGAGAAAGAGCAGGGTGTTGTTCCTGAGTAGCCAACGAGAGTGGTCAAGCTAGATCTAGAAGAATGGAGGTTGTATGTTGATGGATTAGCTTGCAACAAAGGGTCAGGAGCAGGAGTGGTGCTCTTCTCTCCAGAAGGATTGGTGCTAGAACAAGCACAGAGACTGGGGTTTAGTGCCACCAACACCGTGGCAGAATATGAAGCCTTGCTCGCTGGACTTAGGAGTGCCAGAGAATTCAAAGTAAGTAAGTTAAGAGTATTTTGTGATTCACAGTTAGTTGTTAATAAACTTTCAGGGGAATATGCTACGAAAAGCGAAAAGATGGCTGCATATTCAGACGCGGCCAAGGACTTGCTTGACAAGTTTGACGTAGTCCATATCCAACAAATTAGCTCAGGGCAGAATACACATGCGGATTCACTGACATGCTTAGGGTCAGCAGTCAAAACGGAGTACCGCCGAACAGTGGCTGTAGACTATTTAAGCGAACCAAGCATTGGCCGAGCAGTTGAGTTTATCATGGAAATAGAATTTGGGCCGAGCTGGATGGATCCAATAGTGGCATACCTACGAGATGGGACATTGCCATACGATAAGAGGGAAGCCCACAAGATCAGAATCAAGTCTGTACGTTTTTTGCTCTCCCCAGAAGGTAAGCTTTATGGAAAATCTTTTCTTGGTCCATATTTATTGTGTGTACACCCAGCTCTGGTCCAGAAATTCCTCCATGAGATCCATGTTGGAACATGTGGAGGGCACACAGGTGGCAGATCCATAGCCTACCGAGCAATATCCCAGGGATATTGGTGGCCTTACATGCAGGAGGATGAAAAGGTCTTTGTTAAGAAGTGTGAGAAGTGCCAGAGGTATTCACCTCTCATCTGAGCCCCAGCAGAGGACCTTCTTCCTCTAACAAGTCCATGGTCATTTGCACAGTGGGGATTGGATATCGTGGGTCCTCTCCCCAGGCCAACAGGGAAACAAAAATTCCTACTTATTGGCACAGATTACTTTACTAAATGGATAGAGGGTGAAGTTTGGCAAAGATCACAGAGCCTATGGTAGAGAAATTTGTTTGGAACAAAATCATAACTAGATTTGGGATTCCATATTCTATCATCTCAAATAATGGGTCCCAGTTCGGCAAGAAATTCAAAGCATTATGTGCCCAGTACTGCATAAGGAATTACTATTCAACCCCAGCTTACCCGCAGAGCAATGGGCCAGCAGAGGCCTCAAATAAGACTATTTTTAAAAGTCTTAAGAAGAGGTTGGAGGGTAAAAAAGGAAAGTGGCCGGATGAACTGCCAGCCGTGCTTTGGGCATACAGAACCACTCCAAGGCAATCTACGGGAGAGACATCGTATTCCCTTGCTTATGGGACAGAGGCAATTATTCCACTAGAGATTGGCTTGCCAACCAACCGCACTGCTTTTGTGGAATCAGGAGGCAACGATAAAGCCCTAGCCGAGCAGCTTGATCTTGCCGAGGAAAAGAGAGAGCGTGCACTTATCACTTTGGCAGCATACCAAGAGCAGCTGCGAAGAAGTTACAACAAGAAGGTGCAACCAAGAGAGTTCAAGATTGGGGATTTAGTCCTAAGAAAAGTCTTGGCCAACATCAAGGTATCCTCTGATGGGAAACTTGGGCCGAACTGGGAGGGCCCGTATAAGATTGTAGGGATTGCTGGCATTGGGGCCTATCGTTTGGCCGACCTGGATGGAGACCCAATACCACGGCCATGGAATGTCCAGAACCTAAGGAAATTTTACCAGTAATTTGTTTTTCTTTATGTGATTATGAATACAATCACGTCTTTTTTAGTGAATACGAGTATATTCACATTTTTTTTTAGTAGGGATTACGAATAAAATCACCAACATCAGTTATTTAAATTATTGTCTTTTTGTTATTTCAGTATTAATAAAACTCCACTTTCCCTATGGCTTTAATCAATACGAACCAAAATCACGTAAATTTTGATTTCTATTGGGGAGCAGATATATACTTCATTCACATTAGCTTTTAGATTTGCAACAATTAATGCAAACATCCAAGTATGTGGACACTTGGTACGAATCTCTAAGTACGAAAAACTTAGATTTGCAAAGAGTACGAAAAACTTAGATTTGCAACGATTAATGCAAACATCCAAGTATGTGGACACTTGGTACAAATTTCTAAGTATGAAAGACTTAGATTTGCAACGAATATTGTAAACTTCAAGTACGAGAACACTTGACAAGAAATCCTAAGTGCAAAAACACTTAGTTTTGCAACGAATACTGCACAATCCAAGTACATAGGCACTTGGTAGCAATCCCCAAGTACGAAATACTTCAGAATAAAGGTTGTTTTTAGAGGCTGCAACGAATAATGCAAGCAACGTAAGTACGCATAAACTAAAATATCTCTAAGTCTGAGAATACTTAGAGAGCAGAGCATGCAAAAACTTGTGACATGGCATCCAAAAGCAAAAACTTAGTATCAAAGGCCACATACGACAGAACCAGGTCGCACAGGACCAACTATCAAAGTAAGACTTATAGTACGAAAAAGTACGAGGGACTTAAAGTATCAAAAGCCACATACGGTAGTACATGCCACGCAGGGCCGAGCAGAGCAATAAAAATTAAAGAAGCAAGCACAGGCATTAAGCCTCTTCACTGAGCCCTGGAGCATCAGTGGCAGGGGTGGAACCAGTGGTCTTGTCAGCAGCAAGAGAGTTAGCCTCTGCATTCTCAGCACTATCATCACGAATGGTGAGGCCAATAACAGCTTCTTCAGTTTGGGCCTGTTCAGGAAGGGGCTCCAATTGAGAAGGGATATCGAGCTGCGCTTGAGCATCAGAATGAGCGTTGACAGTTTGAGCTTCAGCAGCCAAGGCCTCCATCTGGCTAGGGAGCTCCATATCGATCCACATAGGGGAATCAACAGGAAGCCCCATCTTGGCACAAACCCGTTTCCAGCTCATCACCCATACAACATTCTTGACTGCTGGCATCTGAGCTTTATAATTAGTTGTTATCTCGATCACTGCTGGATCATACTCGGCCTCAACTTTGGCCTGAGCAGCAGTAAGTTCCTGCTGCAGATTCTGCTCGGCCTCTATAGATTATCTCTTCTGCTCAGCAAGCTCGCTCCTAAGTCTGTCTTCCCTGGCCTCTTTCAGTTGCTGCGCATGGCCAACACATTCCTTTTCGGCTTTCTCCGCTCTTTTTTGTAGAGAGCTCGCTTCTCTCTTATATTCCTTCTCAGCCTCCTTAGCCTTCTCAAAGCCTGCTGAGGCCTTTTGCATAATCTGTGAAACAAGACAGGATCAGTAAGGAAAGGAAGTAACGTACAAGGATAGAAGAAGGGAGAGGAAATAGACATTGTACCTTAGCACTTGACTGAAAGATCGATTTCATTAAAGCAACGTAAGAGCAGTTTTTCTCCCTCTCCATGTCCAACGGGAGGAGAGCACCCCTAGAGATGCCATAGGCAACGTCAACAGACGTGACCTTGTCAACCGCGTTTAGTGGGGTCCCGTCTGGGCGAGCCAGGACAGGGGCCCATGGCTGCACGAGCAGTGGAGAGTTAGTCGTTGTATGGCCAGAATTTGGCTCCCCGGTCCGTCATCGTTGGAGGGGAGGCTGGAAGTCCTGCGGGCTCTCGATGGGCCTCTTTTCCCTTTGCTCAATAGCAGGAGCAGAAGGGCTGATTGGAGGAATAACAGGAGGAGCACGAGAAGGAAGGCCGCCAAGATTAATCTCATCAAGGAGGTTGATCGACTGACGAGGCATTTCTCGATCTGGAGAAGGGGAATAGCCTGACAAGTCTGAAAGTAGGGCGGATTGCTCAGCTAAGGAAAGAACGGCTGCACGGTGATCAAACCCTCCTCTTTTTTCCTCTTCCTCTTCCTCTTCCTCTTCTTCTACTGCTGCTCTTCCGGAAGTGCTCGGCTCACAGCTAGGGGGAGTGATGATGGGAATGGCAGTCGGGATCTCTGGGGTGTGAACGAGGGTGACTTGCTGTTGTAGATCCCTTGCGGCTCGGGAGCGGGTGACCCTCCTTCCAAACCGACCTCTACGAGACCTAGTATTCCTCTGCTCGGCTGGTGCGAGAGGGGTAACTAGGGGAGCTGTTGGAGGCCAAGGATGTCTCAAACGTGGTTCACCCAATCTTCTGACACCGCCCCAGTAAGAGGGGGTGTAGTCTAGCAACATGTGGGAAGCACGACCGAGACCTACGGGAGTTGATTCGAACTCGTCGAAATACAAAGGTAACGCGATCTCTTCGCGGTGTAGCCTTCCGTGGTTCAGGCGGCCACCTTGGTTTATGTTGCTTGCTGCAACGAAAGGAGATAGCACGGGAAAAGATAAGTTAGATAAAATAGAATATTTTCATAAGGGAAAAAGCAACAAAGGTTTGAATACTAACATGGTTGGCCCGCGGCCGTGGGGCAGGCAAAACCGATAGTATTCCCCTCGGCATCCCTGGGCTCCCAGTTACCAGTGACTACGAGGTAGTCATCTCCCTCACCCTTTGAAGAATTGGGCAGATCCGTGATAAGCTTCTGCTCGGGGTTTCTAGCCTTGAAGTAATAGGAGTTGTCAGTTGTAGGGACTACAATATATAGATAGTGTAAGTCCCACCAGTCCAGGTGAAGGTCGAGGAGCCTGTTCAGGGCAACTGTGCCCATAACTACCCTTACGAAATTAGGGCATAGCTGCATAGGGCTTAATTTACACCTATTACAGACCTCTCTGAAAAATGGGTGAAGAGGGAACCTAAGACCACCCTCTACTAGGCCGAAAATCCGGGTCATTACAATCTATCCCCCTTAAAACAATTTTGTCCTCGAAATTAGGGCGTTCCTTCTGTTACGAGTACTTGCTGATGATCGACGTTTGCTATCTTCACCTGAATCTTCTTTTCCTGTTGCCGCTAAAGGGTTTTGGATTAATCGAATAGTCTTGCGCCTCCTTTTTCTCTCACCATGATCTTCGATTGAGACTCGATCACCATTTTAATAATTCTTCGGGTTACCTTGATACTTGTATCCTTACTAATGGGGCCCGTCAATCCCCCTTAAAATTTGAAGCACGTTCCATTTGAAGATTGGGCCGTCACTATCTTTCGATAGCATTCTATGATAGCAAGGTGGGTGGATGGGCAATCCCTACCCAAAAATGACGTTGTAGCTGATATTTTTAAGACTCAGAGTCAAGGTCAAAGGGCAGAATTAAAGACTTCCAGTTCGCACGTTTTACATGCCAAACGTAGGGAAATCTTACCCCCAATCATTTGAAGTTACGAAGATAATCCTAAGGGTTCCGTTGCTAGTCCTAGTGATTTTATTCGTGTAGCATAAATGCGCAATGCTCTAGAATAAAGCTTCTACATGGATATGTTTAAAAAAACATATAGGATCACCTCTAGTTGTGAAGGGGTTGGGGTTATCTTCTGCTCTTGAAAAGAATTCATCTAGTCTTCCATCATCTCAGTTTGTTGTTGATCTCCATATGTAGCATTTCTGAATCCAAATGGCTGAGGACACTTGCGTTTAAAATGGCCCATTTGACCGCAGTTGTAGCACTTTATTGTCTCCACGTCCTTCTTTAGTGTCAGCTGCTGGGGTTTTTTGTCATTCTGATTGTAGGGTTTAGGTGCGACAAACTTCTTTTTGTCGGTCCGAATTGGTCCTCTAGTTGATGGACCTCTTCTCCTATATTTGTCCTCCTTGGTCTTAGAGTCTGAAGCTTCACGCTCCATCATGAGTGCATGGCGGACCACTTGAGCATATGTCTGAAAGTCTTGAGACATCTCTATTCATCGGATAGTGGAATCAAGTCCCCACTCGGCTTTAGCTTCGTCAGTTGGCACTACTTTGTCAGCAAATCGAGCTAACTTCTTGAACCGTTCAGCGTATTGACTAACACTTGAGGTTCTTTGCTTAAGGTCAAGAAATTCTTGGATCATAGCCTGCTTTACAGGTGTTGGGAAGTATTTATCATTGAAAACATCCTCAAATTGCTTCCACGTCATTGTCTTCATGTTGTGGTTGGTCTTGATAAATGAGTTGTATTTGGGCTTAAACTAGTGATTTTTGAGTGTTTGAATGCTTAAAGTGAGATGATCAGTGAAGAACAAGGACTGATTGAAGTGGGTTTATGGATTTGAGGAAGGTTTGAGGGAAGTAGGCTTGGTGAGAGATGATTTCTTCAAGGACCCATGGAGTTTAGGCCTTTTAAAGACGGTTTTTGGGTGTTTTGGAGGTTGAAGATGATGGAAATGGATGAGAGAGAGTGTAAAATGTGATTGAAAGATGAGAGAGAGTGGTTTTGGTCTGATGAAGGGTGTGAGAGTGTAAGAGATCAGCCAAGGGTCCCAAAAAGAGTGAGAAGAGGGGTTTAAATAGAGATTTTTTTTTTTTTTTTGGGGAATGTTATTAGAGGGATTTTGGCGTGAAAACGAAACTTAGAAACCAAGGGGAGCCCATAGTCTAGGTGTTAAACCAGCTGAAAAATGCCTTGAAAATTTCTGGTTAGCGCTTGGTTTGAGCGCTCAAAGTAGGGGCTTGAGGGCTCAAAGGGCTTGCACACCAAACTTTGCGGGGTTGCCCCGGGTGCTACCGAACTCCGTTTCGTGCATGGTTTGAAGCGTTGGAAAGCTTGTTGAGTGTAATTTCTAACCCAATTGGTTTAAACCCAAGATAATTTGTACATCCAAGTGTCTGACCATTTTACCCTCAGAAGATCGGGAAAACAAGTCATTTTGGTAAAGCGGGCACACATCTCCCTCATTTCAAAACGGATTGAGACGTATTATATATCAATAAAGAGGGTTTTGAATGTACTAGAAGATGGTGTAGGCTTGAGTTTATTTTGAAGAGCATTTTGGATGGTTTGAAGGGTATTTTGGTCATTTTGATTGGTTTAAGGTTGTTCTAGGAGGGTTTAGAATGGTTTAGGATGGTTTGGTGAGTTCAAGCCTTGTTATTAGCCTCAAGATATGCACGGTTTGTCTATTTCATCATCGGGAATGCTTGATAAGTTTCACGGGTCAAAATCGGGGTGTCTACAAATAAGTTTGAGGATATTGAGTTTTTATGGAAGACAAAAAAAAAAAAAAGAAGCATCAGAGCATATTTGAGCCCTAGAGAAGTAACATCTTGAATTAGAAAACAACAATCTCCTTACTTGAACCAAAACCCGACTTTTGGAATTGAGCTGCTAGCTCCAATTCTTAATTGATTCTTAATCCAAACTCCATCTCCATATATTGAAAAAAACTCAGACAAAGGGTACATTAAAAGAAGGGTGAGAGGAAGAGGGATACCTTGTCTTCTTGTTGTTGAGGATGATGAAAAATCTTAAAAACCCTAGTATCTGCTTGTTGCTTGTTGAGAGAGTGATGGACTGGAGAATATAGATGAAAAAACGAGGGAAATCGATAGCCATATGCGCGGGAGATGAGAAGTGACAGGGAGAGAGAAGACAACGTTGGGGCTGGCGAGCTACAGTAACTCGCTGGGCTTGGCGAGATACTGTAGCAACCTGGAAATTGGCGACTCTGATGTTGAGCCTGCTGGGTCAGTATTTTAGAGTCTTGGCTAGCCATTTTGGCTAAATGTTGGGTTTGTTGAGTCAGTTGGAATGGTCTTAGTTGGACTGAATTATAAAGAGGGAGTGAGGTACACCTATAATTATATACTAATGCATGCCTTCTTCAATTATCAAAGATCGTGAAAAAAATCGGCGGCGACAATGGCATTAGCCTCGTAATGTATGATTTTCTTGTGTACAATCTGTCACAATACACTTTGTAAATGGGAAAATATGCAAAACTTATTCGAAGAGATATTTATATCTATTGTTGTTTATCTATCAAAATAAAATAATAAAATAATGTGACACACATGCGATCAAACGACAAGCCGAAAGCTTTTGTGCATATTTTTTCACGTTTTTTTTTAAAAAGTTTAACTTGCACACGCATTGCCTGTAAGCTTCTAGTTCTCTTAAGGGTAGTTCTATTTACAACCATTTTTCGACTTCATACAACCCTTTTGCTAAATACAACCCTGCTGATGTGGCAAATCTTTATTTTTGCTTCATATAACCCGACACATTTCCAAAATTGCCCCTCCTTATTTTTGTCCCAAATTTCAACATTCAAAACTCTCAAAACCCACTTAAAACCCTTTTCTCTTCCCTCTTCCCTCCGTCTAACCTCGGCCATCGCCCTCTCCGTCGAACCAGTCAAAGAAATCGCCGCTATTTTACTCGTCTGGTTTTGGCACATTTCGGATATTTACTCCCGAAACTAAACACATAATTCGGATACAAACTACTGAATTATGGCCAATATTGCGGATATTAACTACCATCACCAATTTCGGATATAAACTCCCGGTTTTATAGGTAAATTTCGGGTATTAACTACCGAAATGTATTACGATTTTCGGGACTGTGGTACCATTTCGAATGAACAACGACTAAGTAATCGAAAAAACAATGGGTTACTCTTGGGTCGTTTTTTGCTCGAAAATCTTCATGTCCGGGTTACTCTTGGTCTGTATTTGTGCATCCATTGGTGGATTTGGAGTTGTAAATTGCTCCAATACTCTTTGGAGCTCTTCTCCCAAATCTAGTGAGGGAGAAGATCCCTCCATTGATTCAACAAGGTTCTCCATTGAGAGAGAGGAGAGATGAGGGGCAGGGGAGGACAATGGAGGTTAATGGCTGGAGAAGGAAGATGAGGGATTTTTTCGACGTGGGAGGGAGAAGAGTGAGAAAACGATGGAGCTGAAGGAAGAAGAAGATGCACTGGGTTGGTATTAGCAATTGGGAAAAAGTGGGGTGGGTTGGTATGAAGTAATTTGAGGGGCTAAATGGTCTTTTCGCGAGGAAGATTTTGGTATTTATTTTGCATGGGTTGTACGGAGGGAAAAAGGGTTGTAAATAGAACTACCCTTCTCCTAATCCCAGACTAATCCCGTCTTCACTCCCCAGTCCTTCGAGTGGCGACTATGCGCCACCTCCTCCACCGCCGCTACCGGCGTTTTCTCCACCCGTCAACCGCCACTGTACTCCTACGTTCCATCCATTCCAAACCCCCAAAACCTCAATCCCAACCTCCGCCTCCGACACCTCCAAAACCCCCCACAAAAACCCTCGACCTTCACACTCCACGACATCTCATGGGACGATCCCTACAGCTGGATGTCCAGCCTCAACGACAAAGTGGTCATGCGTCACATGGACGTCTACATGGAGCAAGAGGAGAAGTACACCGAAGCCGTCATGGCTGACTCCGAACGGATTCAGTCCAAACTCCAATCCGAAATGGCCTCCCGCTTCGCCTCTGACCTCTCCACCCCTCCTCTCCGCTGGGGCCCATGGTTCGAATACGCATCTTAACCACCGCACCCTAGGCAGAAGTTCTTTTTTTTTTTCCTTTTAATTTTCACTTTGAAGGAGTTTGGGGCGATTGTATAGTTATTACTTAGCATATGATTTGTGTAACCAATTTCATAGCTGTTGCAGAAAATGGAGATTTGAAAATTTCAGTGGGGTCACCAGTGTGCGTGTCTTACACCAATGTGATCACTTGACAGTGTTGCTGCATCACTTGACAGTGTCCAAATGGACTTTGGTTGAGCTATTTTTATGGGCCCATCTCAATAGATAGGGAGACAATGAAATATCTGAGCAAAGCTATAATTGGCTGTGGACGGTAGATGATTTTTTTTTTTTAAATCATGGATTTGGAAAAGGAAATGGCTGAGGGTTGGAGTTGTTTTGAGTGCTCATTTAAGTATGTATGGCCCCGAGTTTCAAGTGCCATTGATTGTTTCTGTGAATTTTGTTATGATTTCCCTCATTTGTAGAAGTTGGGTCTCTTTTAACACCCCGAGTTTCAAGCGCCATTGATTTTCTTTTTTGACCTTCTCCATTGATTGTTTCTGTGATTTTGTGATGTTATCCCTCATTTGTAGATTTTGGGTCTCTTGTAATGCCCCAAGCTTCCAGGACCATTTACTGTTTCTGTGAATTTCATGATGCTTTCCAACTGGGGTCTCTTTGGTTTTGGGTGCATCAAGGGCGACATGGTTGGATGTGTTTACATGGATCATGGAACCTTGAATTCTCAGCAACTATCCCTTTATTGGCATTTTCTGTAAATCAGTTCTTCAGATAATAGTTTCTTAAGTTTTTACTTTTTCCCAATCAGATATTCTGCATTTCTAGTGCTCAAACGGTTTGTTTTACTGTTATTCATTTATTTTTAGCTTTTATTGGCATTGTGATTTAGTTTCTGGGAACCACCTTTACAGAATTAATGTGCCCCTGCTCAAGTTGAATATGTGGCTTAAAAAATCCCGACTAGTTTATTTTTTTTGAACGATAATTTGACATTTGTCCATCATTTTCTTTTAAAATCAAGCTAAGTAACTTATTCGGAGAAAACTAGAATTTTCCCTTTTCTTTTTTCAAACTATAGTCAATGTGTGTTTACTTTCTTGAGAGGGTCTTCATGGCTGCAGGCTGTATTATAGGCGGATTGAAGAGGGGAAGCAATACCCTGTGTTGTGTCGGAGATTGGCAAGCTTAAATGAAGATTTCATTTCACATAAATCTCCTTCTGCTGGTTTTGATTTTACTTCGGGGAAGAGAATTGAGCAGAAGTTGCTTGATTACAACCAAGAAGCTGAAAGATTTGGAGGTAATGCAATTTTTTGTTTGCACTGAAGTTCAAGGGTACTTTTATATCATAACATGGATATGTTTCTTTAATTTGTAGGTTATGCTTATGAGGAATTATCAGAAGTGTCACCAGATCACCGCTTTCTTGCATACACTATGTATGATAAGGATAACGATTACTTCAAGTTGTCCGTTAGGGACTTGAATTTTGGTTCGCTGTGTAGTAAGCCTCAAGCAGACCGAGTTTCAAATTTGGCTTGGGCAAAAGGGGGTCGGGCTTTAATTTATGTGGTAACTGATCAAAATAAGAGGCCATATAGGTTTGTAATTAGTTGATTTCGGGTTTACCTTTTTTGTGTTATGTATTGTGTGCATGCAAAGATATTGAAGCTGGTTTTCTTCGCTTCTGAATAGGATATATTGTAGCATGCTTGGTTCAAATGAAGAAGACATATTGATTTTAGATGAACCTATGGAAAATGTATATGTAAACATTAGACATACCAAGGATTTCCGTTTTGTGGCTGTAAATATGTTCTCCACTAAGTTTTCCAAGGTATCACTATAAATGAAACTTCATATTCAATCTTCTACTTGCCTAATATTATTGGACTTCTACAAGATTTATGTTTGAGGCTGCTTTTTAGGTCTTTCTGATAAATGCAGCTGATCCTCTATCTGGCCTGACTTCAGTATGGGAGTGTGAAGCGCAGGCTCACTGTATAGTTGAGCACCATCAAGGATATCTTTATCTTTTTACGGATGCTGCTAAGGAGGGCCAATCTGTTGATTGTCATTATCTTATTCGTAGTCCTGTACATACTTCTGCCCCTAGAAAATGGGAGGTCAGTGTATTAGTGATGAGGCTTTATATGTATGTCCATAAATGTGAAAGTATTTGGGGACGTATATTTAGTGTTTGTGAACTTCTATGAGGATATTGTAGTTTCTCGGTTATAGACTTGATACGGCTTTTAGCTGTGAGATTTTTGTCTCTCTTCAAAATCATTACTTCCCAACATGGTATTGCTTTAACGGATCATCTCGCTTCCCTCAACTTCTGCAGAGTATACTTATTGATGACCAAGACTTGATCATTGAGGATGTTGATTTCTGCGACACGCACTTGGTATTCATCTTACGGGAAGGTCGAAAGTTCAAACTTTGTTCAGTTGATCTGCCCCTGCCAGATGGGAAGGTTACAAAACTCTTATTTAGATAACACAACTTGTTAAATTACAGATACCATTGCTTACAATTCTTAATTATGTTATTTTTGCTCATCACTAGAACATACCTTTCTCTGCTAGTTACTTGGACTCAACGCATGTGAGAGAGGAGGAGATAGAAGGGCAGGTTGGGAGGTTGGGCCGCAGGGAAGAAGGGGTAAGAAAGTGGAGGCGAGAAATGGTCTTTTTCATTGGAGGGTAGGAAATAAATATGAAAAAAGGAAATTAGGAAAGGAAGAGAAGTGTTGTCTAGTTGCGATACTTGATCACAAATAAAAGATGCACATAAAACTCAAAGTATTTCATGAATAATTATGCTGTTATTTGTCTATTGAATAAAGTATAAAAACTTCTTTGGTAAGGTCAGCCAAGGAAGGCCCCAAGAACCTAATCCACTATCCAATCTCTATGGACAACCATTGGGTTAATCTCACACCAGGAGCTTTATTACAATATTCAAATACCCCAATTACTCCACATGCACACCACGACCACTACTAATATGTGAAGGAGAATTTCTATAAACACATGCACACACAGATTCCTATATCCAGTGTTCTAAAAGGTCTAGAAGGCCGAGTGCTCGTCGCCTAGGCGCTAGAAGGACCCTCGCCGACTAGCCCGACTAGATTGATTATCCCGACTAATTGTCCGATTAGGCACCGAGTACTCGGCCCTAGAAGCTAGAAGGTGCCCGACCGCCCTGAGAGCGCCTAGCGAGTTTTAGAACCTTGCCTATATCACATATCCACCACACTTGCACATGTCACACCCACAATCCCAATCTCTCTCTCGTTAAAACACTGAACCAAACAAAGTTTAAACGTTTAAATAGAACACTAACTATAGAGGATCAATAGATAAAATAATGCTTAGAAGAAGAGAATAGACAAACCTAAGACTGAAATCCAACTGGAATCCGATGCAAAACCGTGACTGTCATCCCCTCACGGCTCTCTCTCTAAGCGGCAGTTTACAACTTTTAGTATAAAAACCCTAGTGTTTTATATGTAAGGAAAATAGCATTTGACTCCTCTATTTTGATAAAAATATATGTTGCTTGGAAATTCCTAATTAAAGCCCAGCTTATAATCTCAAATATATCCACATCAAAAAATAGGCGACCCTATAATAAAAAAAAAGTGTCCCATTATATATACACTCACGTAAACATATTCAATTTATTTCAACTATATTTATAAAAACAAAATATAATAACTTCAATTTTAGAAGAGCTCCCAAAATAAATTTAGTACACGATAATCTGTATTTATTTATTTTGGAAAGAAGTTTGAAAACAAAAAATGAAAGAATTTATTATTTATATAAAAATAATATATTTTTTAAGGTAAAAGTGGGGATGTCACAAGGGAGACTTGTAACGACCCGGTTTTTCGTAAATGAAAATTTCGTTTAATAATTTAATTATTTATTTTAATTTTCGGTTTAATGGATTATTTTCCTATTAAAATATTATTTTACTCTTTTAAATCGATTAAAGGAAATTCTAGCCATGTTTACGCGAGTACGAAACCGAGTAACACATTCGTTACACTACCGTAGCACCCGGGGACCGAGCTTAATACCCGAAACCTACCCAGCTATCACCATTACTCCACTCAACCTACCATAGTACGTCATTGAGTGGTCAATCCTCCACACATTGGAACTTGGTATATTGACCAAGTGAGAAAGAGAGAGAGAGAGAGAGAGATGCCGAGAGAGAGAGAGAGAGCTCGGTAGAGAGAGAGAGAGAGAGAGAGAGAGAGAGAGAGAGAGAGAGAGAGAGAGAGAGAGAGAGAGAGAGTGGTGTGTGCTAGTGTGCATGCAATGGAAGGTTAAGGTTGCCAACTAAGCCTAAGGTTTTGTACACAACACTAGTTAAATTAAGCCTTACTATTTTTGGAGTAACCTACACATACCCACACAATACATGCATTTGAGCACAAACTACACAACCTAGCCTACCCTAACTAGACCTTGGCTTCCAAGTAACCTAGGGACAAACTTCCCTAAATTAAGGAAGGAATATTCCCACCTAGTAGTAGCTATTTAGGGCTACCCTTAGCCTATTAATGCATTCACATGCATATTGGGTGATTTTGGTTCCTAAAAACACCCCGTAACAAAGGTGACCATGCGAAAACCTACACAGCGGAACGCGTTATTTTTTCCCCCACCGTTGGTGCCTTGTATGTGTGCCCATTTTTGTTCACCTAGCCAAGCATCTAGCCTAAAGTACCTAGATTCTACCTAGATTCCTAGTCTAGATTCCTACCTAAACTAGCCTTGCCACCTTTGTACCTCCCATGTGCCAACTTAATGCACATTCACCTCCCCCACACTAGAAATTTTCGGTAGAGAGAGGGAGGCACCACCGAAATTTTTGGGAGAAAGAGAGGGATCTCTCTTGCCTATAAATAGGCCACTTTTGGGTTCATTTGGCCACCTTTGTCTTTCCTTATTGGTTTGTCTCCCATATTCCCACAAAACCAACTATTTCTACCACCTTTTAAGCCACCATATTTTAGTTCTAATTAGCCACTTACTAGGCTAATTAGTGTGTAATCTAGTTAGCTTAAGGGTTTTTCTTCACCAAGGATAGCTAATCGGCTTCCGGTTTACACCCGGAAATCAAGGTAGTTTACTAAACTACTTTTCTAATTGGTTAATTTTAGTTCTAATAAGTTGTTCTTGTTAGTTTTCTAAGCATGATTTTAGAGTTGATTAAGTTAATTTTATGCATGTGTTAATTACTAAGTATGTTTCTTAGTAGTTTAGAAAGTGGATTTTCATCTTGTTAGAAGATTAACAAGATTGTTTATTTAGTTCTAATTAGTATGTTCTTCATGAAATTGGAAGTGGATTAGTGAGATTTGAAGTAATTAGAAGGTGATTAGAAGAAATTAGAAGTTAATTAGTAGATGTGTTTTGTTAGACAAGTTCTAGTATGATTATGTTTTTATTTCTTAAGAAAATTAGTTAATCTTGGTTGATTAACTTATGAGTTGTTTGTTTGAAATATTGCTCTTAAATAAATGAAGTATTTATTTGAAAGAGTTGCTATTGTTTATTTTTGGTGAGAAAGTATGGAGTTTTATTTATGAAAAGAGGATTTTTCATGAATGATTTCTAGAAAGATTTTACCAAAATGTTTGAGAGTTTATTTGATCAAATTTTCTAGAAAGAAAATTATGATTTTTCTAGATAGAAGAAAAGTATGTTTATTGGAGTTTATTGAAAAAAAGGAGTTTTTCTAGAAATATAAAGAATATATCTTTAGAGAGATGAAATGATTTTTGGAGAGTTCATAAATTAGTAGAGTTAATTTATGACAAGGGATTTTCTAGAAAAGGAGTTGTGCTTGTTTATTTTAGAAAGAGCAAGTTGTTTGGTTTTATTTCTTTGAGAGAAATAAAATGGTTTTGAAAGAGGACAAGTAAGAAATAGGACTTTTTGGTTGAGAAATATATTTTTATTTGGGAGAATTGGAAAATATTATTTTTGGGAAAGATAGTGTATTGAGATGTATGATTTTATGTGGGAAAAGTTTCTAGAGGAAACAATATATTTTAGAGAGATGGAATTATTCTAAAGTATGATTTTATGTGAGAAATGTGTATTTGATGAGATATGAATTTAGAGAAAATATTGGATTATTGCATGAACATTATTTTGAGCATGTGACACCGAGCACGTACGCGATACGTTTTGTCACCGGACGCGAAGTCGAATAACGGTTATTGAGAAAATAGAGATGTGATTGAAATGAGTTTTGAAATGAGAAATGAAATTTTTGTGAAATGAAATGAGATTTTCGGGAAATGAAATGAGATGTGTTGATTGGTTGCCACCTCAAATTCGCGGAGAGAATTTGGAGGAATGGTATTGATTGCGGTAGTGCAGCGAAAGCGCCACCTCCAGTTCGCGGAGAGAACTAGGATGTTGGGCTAAGCTTGTACAACACACGGTGAACGGACTTGCAAACAGGCTGTTAAGTTCGGTGATGCAAGACGGCCGGGACTGTGTCGTGTGAGTCGCGGGGTGGTCGGACTGTGCAAACAGGCTGTTAAGTTCGGTGATGCACGATAACCGGAACCTCGAGCGGAAAGGTTGGTATCCGTCAGCTGAAAGGAGGCGTAAACGGACCAATAACTTTCGGAGTGATGGGAGCATTGGCAGATATTGAAATTTGAATAAGATTGCCGCGAGAGGCACCGATTTGAGATTTATGATTGATTTACGAGGAAAATGGTTGATTTTTGGGAAACGGATTTATAATGAGTTAAGTTTGAAAAGCCGAGCGAGGCAATGTTTTGAGAAAATGACACGTGACACAGTTCGAGACACTGTTACGAGATATTGTTATCTGCGCATGTTTACTCTGATCCGCATTGACACGCATGATATATTGCATGATTTACTGTTCACAAGTTGTATATCCTGTTTATGAACTTATTGTTCTAGAATTGCTACTTAGACGTGTAGCGTAGTGAACTACTGGGCTTTGCTCACGGTGTTGCATTTCGTGTAACCCTGGCATAATACCATGATGTTGCCTGTGCGACTCGGACGTATTATGTCAGATTATCTAAATGGACAGGAACAGTACTGTGGAGACCAGTCCTATGGAACTGGAGGTGCTGCCGGAGTGGGGAATGACCCGGCGCAGGGATAGACGAAGACCTAGAACCACCCCGGTTATTATCTATATAGTGTTTGAGGATGTTATTATTTGTATTGAAGTTTAAGGATTAAACTTTATTATGGTCTGTAATAATATTTAACGTGCCCAAATTTTGGGGGCGTTACAAGACTTCCATTTAGGAAAGGTTTAGTACATTTTTTTTTGGCTGATAGAGGGATCCTGTGGTATAGTTCAATTTGTAGCTTAGCGGAGCAGAAGTATGACCATTGGTTTCCAATCGGGTGTTTTTGCATTAGTTATTAGTTGTTACTTGCCCAACCGTTGGGAGAAGCTAATGCATCGGGTGTGCTAATCAATAAGATTGGTGAAGTGGAAGAAAGGAGATTCTCAAACGAGGAAAAGGATCCAATGACTTCGAAAGAATTAAACTGGTGGGTGAAAATTCTGTAGAATAGCAACAAGTGTGGGCTGTAAAAACTCCAATCACACCATATTCTCTTTTGCATCTGCTGAAGTTTGTCAAAGACCCCTAGTCTCCAAAATGATGGCTTGCTTTTGAGGATTGTCATTTACAATACGTGTTTTCAAAACCTATTTAGCCAATGTGGTGTATCGCCAACGAGTACTATTTCGTTATCCATATAATCAACCCTTTAAAGTAGGTAGAGAGATTGACAATTGATTTAAAAGAGGATGACAGTTTTCATGCTGTTTCCAGTGAGAAAGATGTATGATACCTTCTATAAATCCATGCTCGAGAGATGACTAGTTAAGTTGAAGATCAAGTACTCACGTGTCATTTTGATTAGGAATCCAAATGAATAGGTATCTTTCCTCTTCTTCTGGAAAGATTAAATCATAAAGCTTCTCTTGATGAGTAAAACTATTCTACTAGGGTTGCTGATAATATAAACTATAGTGCAAAATTCGTTTTACCCCCTTGTGGATTGACCCCGGATCTCTTCACTCCACGCCATTATCATTTTTTATGATAGCCACCTTGCCTTGTGTGGTTCTAGGCATTTTTGCCATTTTCACGTTACCTTCTTTCCATCTGAATTGACTAGAAATTGTGGCGATTGCACCTTTGACTTGTTTAGGAAGTTTGCATGGGAAAAATAAAGTCCAAGACAAAATTTCCCAGAAATCTGTACCACTGGATATCCTAATCCATATCCATACCCTAACCCATTGCTACGAAGCACAAAATGGGGTAGAGGAGCAACACCGCCACCACCCCCCTCCCTCCTTCCCACCACCCCCTTGGTTTCATCTTGCCCTAAAATCTGAATAGTGTAATTGGACATTTTACCTTAAACCTAACCCTACTGGAGGAGAAGCAGCAGCAAGAAAGCAGCATCAGCCATCCGCCCCCTAACTCCTCCCTGCCATCCCCACTACCCCTCTTCCCTCACCCACCACCCAAAGTCCCACTACATACCAAAATAAAAAAAAATTTATATTTAAGTAGATGGCGGATGATAGGGAGGAGAGCAGGCGGTTTGCGGACACAAGTGATCCGGCTTACATGGATTACTCACGTTGGTACACTTGACAACTTAAGCATTTGGATTGTTGATTGTCTGGAAGGTGTCAGGGTGGGGAATCAAGCAAGCAGGCCATGAGATGAGAAGCTAGACCATGTTAGAGAATGCAAGCAGTTATGTTGTTTGAGAGAGAGAGAGAGAGAGAGAGAGAGAGAGAGAGAGAGAGAGAGAGAGAGAGAGAGAGAGTAGGGTGTTAAATTAACCTTAACACGAGAGAGCTTTATTTATATTGTCACGAGACACGTTACTCAACATAACTAAGCAATGTGGGACAAATAAACATAAACTATTCTAACACTCCCCCTCAAGCTGGAGAGTAAATATCAATAAGTCCCAGCTTGTCGCAAAGCAACTCCA
Organism: Vaccinium myrtillus; assembly: GCA_016920895.1. Taxonomy (NCBI): domain Eukaryota; kingdom Viridiplantae; phylum Streptophyta; class Magnoliopsida; order Ericales; family Ericaceae; genus Vaccinium; species Vaccinium myrtillus. The sequence continues at coordinate 20,764,485 of CM029274.1, forward strand.
ATCGTGGTTTAAACAAAGGTTTGGTGAAGATGTCAGCCAACTGAGCTCCTGGAGAAACGAATGGAGTAGATAACACACCATTATCTATCTTCTCACGAACAATGTGACAATCAACTTCTATATGTTTCGTTCTCGCATGGAATACTGGATTCGAAGCAATATATATTGCTGCTTGATTATCACAATACATAGGAATAGGTAACTCCACATCAAAACCTAACTCCTTGAGTAAAGCTCTCAACCACACAATCTCACAAGATGTGTGTGCCATGGGTCGATACTGCGCTTCTGCACTGGACCTTGCGACCACTGTTTGTTTCTTGTTTTTCCATGTGACCAAATTGTCTCCAACAAAAGTACAGTACCCTGTAGTGGACCGTCTATCAGATGGTGATCCTGCCCAATCAGTGTCGGTAAAGGCTTCAACACGCAGATGTCCATTAGACCGATAAAACAGACCACGTCCAGGATGAGCCTTAAGATATTTCACAATACGAAGACAAGCTTCCCAGCGTGAAGTTGGGGAGCTGTCATAAATTGACTCACCACACTGACATCAAAAGAGAGATCAGGACGTGTATTGGTAAGGTAATTCAGTTTACCAACTAAGTGACGATACCTGTCTAGAGGAGGAAATATCTCCCCTTGATCAACACAAAGTTTCACATTAGGATCCATTGGGGTCTCCACAGGTTTTGCTCCTAACAAACCGGTCTCCTTAAGAATATCCAATGCATACTTCCGTTGGGACAAATTAATTCCATCCTTGGATCTTGCTACCTCAATACCCAAAAAAATACCGTAGCTTACCCAAATCTTTAGTATGAAACTGACGCTGTAAGAACTGTTTCAACTCATCAATACCTTTCTGATCATCTCCAGTAATAATGATATCATCTACATACACAATCAACACTATTTTCCCATGCTCTGACTGAAGAGAGAAAACAAAGTGATCCGAATGAGATCGACGCATACCAAACTACAACACAGCGTCACTAAACCGACCAAACCAAGCTCGAGGGGACTGCTTCAAACCATATAAGGCTTTGCGAAGACGACAAACCCGAGAACGCTCCCCCTGAGCAACAAACCCAGGAGGTTGCTCCATATAGACCTCCTCAAGCAGATCACCATGTAAGAAGGCATTCTTGACATCCAATTGAAATAATGACCAACCTAGATTAGCAGCAAGAGAAATAAGAATCCGAACAGAGTTTTTCTTGGCAACTGGGGTAAAATGTCTCTGCATAATCAACTCCATATGTCTGTGTATAGCCTTTGGCCACAAGGCAGGCCTTATATCGCTCAACAGTACCATCCGGATGATACTTGACTATCAATACCCAATGACAGCCAACAATAGTTTTACCAGCAGGAAGAGGAACCAACTCCCAAGTGCCATTATGATGAAGAGCAGACATCTCAGGCTCCATAGCTTGCCGCTACTCAGACACAGATAAAACCTCATGAACAGTGTTAAACGAAAACAGAAGGGACCAAAGTAGTAAAAGCACGAAGGGATGGTGACAAATGATTATAGGAAACAAACTGAGCAATAGGATGTATAGTGCATGACCGAATACCTTTACGATGGGCAATAGGACGATCAAGGTCGTCAAGATCCCGCAACAGAGGAGAAGACAGAGCGGTGGGCGAAGGAGGAGCTGTTTGTTCAGATGGCTCAGGCTGAGATGGCTCTGATGGCACAGGCTGAGATGACATTGGTGGAAGTTTAGAACGACGAACATACACCTGCAAAGGTTTTGGTGGAGGAAGACCAGTACCTGACGGGACAACTATAGGAAACACAGAATCAGATGCAAACCGATCATTTGTACTAACAAGCTTCGAATAAAACGGGAGCGACTCATTAAATGTGACATCAGCACACACAAAATGACGACGTAAAGATGGAGAATAACACTTATACCCTTTCTGAGTCCGAGAGTAACCAAGAAAAATGCATCTAATGGAGCAAGGCTCAAGTTTGCTCCGGTCAGAATCCAGAGCATGAACATAACATGTGCACCCAAAAGCCCTAAGGGGTAATGAGTGAAGGGGATGACCGGGAAACAATACCTTACGGGGTATTTGACCTCTTAGAACAGTAGAGGGCATACGATTAATCAAATAGCAGACAGTAAGAACTGCGCCACTCTAATAAGACTTAGGAACTTGCATTTGAAATAACATTGCACGCATAACTTTTGATAAATGTCGAATCTTGCGTTCGGCAACTCTATTTTGTTGTGGAGTCCGAGCACAAGAGGACTGGTGGATAATACCGTGATCATCAAAGAATTGAGAAAGACTATTTTTAAAATATTCACGGGCATTATCAGAACGAAATATGCGAATGCAAGTATCAAACTGGGTTTTAATTTCCATATGAAAAGACTTAAAAATAGAAGATAACTCGGACCTTTCTTTCATGAGATAAATGTAGGTAACACGAGAGAAATCATCGACAAAAATAACATAATATTGAAAGCCAAAAATATTAGGAACATGCATTGGACCCCAAATATCAGAATGAACTAACTCAAAAGGACGCAACGCACGACTCTCAACCCTAGGAGAAAAAGATACTCTATGATGTTTTCTAAACTCACAGACTTCACATGGCAAAGCATCCACACGGCTAAATGAAGGCACTAGCCTTTTAAGGTTCTCAAGTGATGGATGACCAAGACGACAATGATGTTGATATGGTGACACTGATGACTGAAGAGCAACAGAGCTAGGGTGAAAATCATCGGTAAAGCAATACAGACCACCACGTTCAACACCGCCACCAATCTTCCTCCCCGTCTTGAGATCCTGAAACACACAACCATTAGGGAAGAATGTGACTGAGCAATTCAAAGACTTGGTAAGTTTACTAACAGACATAAGATTTAATGGAAAACGAGGAACTTGCAGTACGGAGTCCAAAGTAAGAGATGAAGTAACATGAACAAAACCCAAACCAGTAACATTGGTAGTAGAACCATTAGCTAAGGTAACACGAGATGGTTTACTTAGAGACTGACGACCGGAAAGAATAGAAGGAGTACCAGTCATATGATCAGATGCACCAGAATCAATAACCCAATGATTAGAAGAATGAGAAGACGCAATGCAAGCAACGGAGGAACCTGTCTGAGATAACGTAGCAATGGAGGAACTTGTCTGAAGTGACAGTAGGCGTTGGTACTGTTGGTACTCCTCTGCTGAGATAGTCACCCTACTGTCGGCAGAAGGATGAGTAAACTGGCCAGCATTCTCAGAAATAATAACCGGATGAGCCTGGGGAAAACCATGAACATCATAACAATACCCCACTGTATGATTTGTACCCCCACAATGGGTACACTGTCGAGTACCATAGTCAGAACCACCACGACTAGAGCTACCACGACCAAAACTACCTCCCCCTGACGTGCGACCATAACTAGAACCACCACGACCACCAAAACCACCAGAGACAACTGAAGCAGTCTGCATCATAAACAAACCAAAACACCAACTCGGATAGCACTAGCAACCAAACAACCAACAAATCAATGAGCTACTAAATCAACCAACTTTCTACCAACACAGCAACAATCACATTGGCTACTATCCACCATAAGAAATCAAAATTGATCACCAATAAATTAACCAACCACTATATGTACGTCAACCACCTAATCAACTAATGGGTCCCAAAAAACTGCTTAACACAACACAATAATCAACATAACCTAATACCCAAACACCAAATCAAAACACACGAGCAACGAAATCAACGAAAACCAAACAGTAGCGGAAACTGGAAAGCATAACCTCGGCAGTAAACTCGAATCCAGTAACGAACAGCCACCAACCCACTAACTGATCAACTTCGTCTACCAATTAACTGAAAACCAACATAATCAAACCACCACGAGAACAACTACTGAGAGAAGCAATACTAGTACACAAATAATCACCACCAACTGCCAACAAAAAGCACATATCAGTAGTGCCGTAGGTGTATACCAAGTGACCAAGGAACCTTTAGTACATGTTGTAGACTTAGCAAACTTCAAAGATCTCGTCGAAACAATACACCTTCAGTGCATATCAGTAATCACCTCGAGATGAACAGTGATTGATGAACAGTAATCGATGAGCAGTAGTCGCGATGAACAATAATCGATGAACAATGATCGAAGTCTGGGTTCCTGGATAGACTCTGAAATCGACGAGGAATGTTCGAATGGGTTGTCGATCAGTCAGGCTGGATGGTTAATTGGGAGATTTAGGGTTTTGATTTGGTTTCAATTTGGGGATTTAAGGTTTTGATTGGTGAGGCCGATGGTTGATGATGATGAGTGGATGCGGTAGGGAAGAAACGTGTTAGGGTTTGATGAATCTAAGGTGGGTTAGTATCTTGCTCTGATACCATGTTGTTTGTGTGTGTGTGTGTGTGAGAGAGAGAGAGAGAGAGAGAGAGAGAGAGAGAGAGAGAAGTGTAGGGTGTTAAATTAACCCTAACACGAGAGAGCGTTATTTATATTGTCACGAGACACGTTACTCAACATAACTAAGCAATGTGGGACAAATAAACATAAACTATTCTAACAAGGTACAATCTCTCTTAAAGCTCAAACTTTAGCATGTGTTGGTTGTAATAAGGATCATAGTTGTCAAAGGCGCATGCCTAGACCCCAGGCCCATTGAGGCTTCTTGTATGTGCCTTGTCAAGGTGTAGAAACATGGGCCTTTTTTGAAGAAGTATGAGATTTAATCAGCCATTGATGATCAGGAAAAAGAGAAGAGGGGATCCAAATATATGCAAACACATTGATTTTACACCTCAATCGAGTATTGACATAGCATTGGACAGAGACAGATAAACCCTAGCCATTGATTTTGGACTTCTTTGTCTTCTTCTGGCTGCTGCTTCTTTTTCTTTTGCTGTTTTTTGATTTTCTTCTTCTTCTTCTCCAAGTCTTGCTTTAATTTTATTTCAAATGTTGGATGCTTGTCTATTTTGTTGATTTTGACATTTTAGTTCTCTATGCAAGAATTGTTAATTATGACATTTGGTGGATATTTTTATGGATCTTTAGGGTGTTACACTTTTTAAAATTCATTGGTTTAGTGTTTATTATTTGAAGAATTGGTGTATGCATTTTTTTTTTTGTTGTTGCTATTTTTCTAGCCATGTGCCTCGCTTGAAAAAGGCCCATGCCTCGCCTAACGCCTCGCACCTAGACCCCTACAGAACTTTGCGCCTCTCGCCCTTAAAACTATGACAAAGATCTGGTTGTCAGATGTGGTTGCCAAGGGTGACCTGTGTCAGTCTTTGAGGTATTCTAAGGTGGTATGCAAAAGCAAAAGTAATTGATAGTGGTTGGTCTCTCCCTGTGTGAGGTGACTAGACATGGGAAGTAATTTGTGTTAGACCAATAACCTACAGCTTATGCTTTTGGGATATATATATATATATATAGGGTTTGCTTCACATCCGGACTTTTAATTTCCGCACCTCACGATCCAAATTTTTTTTTGACGATCCGATCCGTCCAATGTGTTCAGAAGGTGTTTTCAAGGGTCCACGCGAAAAATCTTCAAAAAAAAATACCGGGAAGGGCTTGATCCAAGCAGTTTTCGCAAAAAATATATATTTACATTTTTTGCGAAAACTGCTTGGATCAAGCCCTTCCCGGTATTTTTTTTGAAGATTTCCCGCGTGGACCCTTGAAAACACCTTCTGAACACATTGGACGGATCGGATTTTCCAAAAATAATTTGCAACACAAAAAAACCCTTTTTTTCTTATTTCCGGGAGGTGTGGGTAAGAAGATTTCCGTATATATATATACAGTCAGCTTCTAATGAGGACTCCCTCATTGGAAGTTCCATGCGGACCAAGGGTTTTTTCCACTTTCCCGATCAAATTTTGACGATCCGAACCGTTAGATGTTTTTAAAATGCATTTTCCAAGGTCACGCGGAAAATCTTTAAAAAAAAATACCCGGAAGGGCTTGATCCACACAGTTTTTGTTAAAAACGCTATATATATAGCGTTTTTAACAAAAACTGTGTGGATCAAGCCCTTCCGGGTATTTTTTTTTAAAGATTTTCCGCGTGGACCCTTAAAAATGCATTTTAAAAACATTGAACTGTTCGGATCATGAAAATTTGGTCCGGATGGTGAAGTCCTCATGGAAGTCCTCATGGTGAGGTCCTCATTAGAAGCTCACACTATATATATATATATATATATATATATATATATATAGGAAGATGTTCTATTGAGGACTCCCTCAAAGATCTCCTCCGTGAGGACTACCCCTTTTTTGATTTTCCGGACCAAATTTCGACGATCCGAACCGCTCAATGTGTTTAAAACATGTTTTCCATGGCTAATGCGAGGAATCACAAAAGAAAATACCCGAAAGGGCTTCATCCGAGCGGTTTTTCATAATAACCGTACATATATCATTTATCGAAAAATGCTCGAATGAAGCCCTTCCGAGTATTTTTTTTGGACGAATCCTCGCGGTGACCCTTAAAATCACGTTTTAAACACATTGAGCGGTTCGGATCGTCGAGATTCGACCCCGATCCATGAGGTCCGCAAATTACGAGTTTGAGGGAGTCCTTAGTAGAACGGGATCCATATATAGGGTCCCCTTCTAATCCGGACCTCCCGTTTCCGGACCTCCACGATCCAAACATTTTTTTGACGATCCGATCTGTTCAATGTGTTCAGAAGGTGTTTTCAAGGGTCCAAGCGGGAAATCTTAAAAAAAAATACCGGGAAGGGCTTGATCCAAGCAGTTTTCGCAAAAACTTTATATTTACAGTTTTTGCGAAAACTACTTAAATCAAGCCCTTCCCGGTATTGTTTTTTGAAGATTTCCCGCGTGGCCCTTGGAAAACACCTTCTGAACACATTGGACGGCTCGGATTTTCCAAAAATAATTTGCAACACAAAAAAAATCATTTTTTTCTTATTTTCGGGAGGTTTGGACTAGAAAATTTGCCTATATATATATATATATATATATATATATATGAATGAATGTATGTATTTTTATTTTTTTTTTGTTTTAAAATATGCAGTAGCTAAAAGAGGAAGCAACTTAATTTGTAGTCATCATGCGTGGTTAAATATTGACTTGTGGAGATTTTGATAACGTAGTGCTTATTCTCATCCTTGTCCTCTTCTTTTGTCAGGGACCAGTTTATCTCAAAGAGCTCAACCCACATTTCTTGCCTCTCCCAAAATACGTTTCTCAAATCTCTCCCGGACCAAACTACGATTACTATTCATCAAGTATGCGCTTTACAGTATCGTCTCCCGTGGTATGTGAATCATACATGACTTCTTCCATTGCGAGATTCTTTAATGTACAGTCCTACGTAGTTTATAGATCTCCGTTTGGTGTTCGTCAATAGCTTGCTTTCTAGATTCTTGTCCAGAGACAACTTGAAATCAACCAAAAGAGGGCTATGGTATAAATGGAATCTTCTGCACAAATAGAATATTGGTTGGTCTAATTATAGTATCAACCCTTTGAAAAAGTAAATAAATCATACTATCAGCTTTCACCTAAACAAGAAACTCATGCACGGGAAGTCTTGGCCTTTCTGACTTACCGAAACATGGTTCTGTGGTTGGGTCCATTCTTTTTGATCGGCTTGAGTCCATTCTTCTTTCAGTCTCCCTGTTGCATCTTGTTTGGTATGTGCACACAATTGAAGGAAAGTTCTCTTAAACAATGTGAAAAACAAAAGTGCCCTTATAATATAGAATATGGGGATCATCTGCTTACTGCCTTATTTTGTTAACTGCAATGCTTATCTGAGTCTTCTTTACCTAGTATTATTATTTTTTTTTTTTTTGAAGAATGCTCAAGCTTAAAGTACAAGGCCAGGCCGATAACCATGTCATATAGGTAATGATTACACCCATCTATGATACACGGATCCTCATTTTTGGGTGAAGTATCTGTGTCGACACGACACGGGTGTGGGTGTGGGTGCGGGATAGGATATGTAACGGATCCGGCGAAAAATTCCGGATATGGCGGTTTTTGTAGATCTAGTTCGCCGATGTCGAAGAAGACAAGGAGGAGGAGGAGGAGGAAAGATACATACCTGGTTTCGTCGCAGTTTGAAAGCCGACGATCTTCACTCGTGAAGAAGACGAGTTGCTCTGTTGTGGAGCACTCCAGTTAGGGGGTGCAAATATCAACGATGAAGTCAGTATGAGCCACAGGAGCCACAGACTGTTGCGTGAAGAAAGACGAGTTGTTGCGTGAAGATATCAACGACGAGTTGCTGCGTGAAGAAAGACTGTTTTTTCCTCTTCTTTTGAATTAGGGCTTATTTTATTCTTTTGGGCTTTAGGGTTTGTTTCATTTCTTTGGGGTTGTAAAACTGGGGTTGTATATTGTAATGGGCTTTACTTATTCTTTTGGACTACTAATGGGCAGACAATGGGGCAAAACAAAACAAAAGAATAAATTAGCCTTTTGATGGGCTTTTATTATACTTTGATGACAAAACAAAAGGATAAATGTATTTTTAATACCTGAAATTACCTATTATTTTATATGTGAAATAATAAAAATACAAAAAATTATCTATTTTTCCATATATAAAATGTAAAAATATTTTTTAGAAAATATCATTTAATGCATCTCCACACCCGTGTCTAAATCTAGTTCCATATCCACATCCCATTTTTTTAAACCTTAGGTATCCGACACTTGGATATACTGTTGTTCCCATGGGTCACTCACACAACACACACAAGAAGTCTGAGGAAAACTCCGTCGTGTATATATACAAGAAGTTTCCTATGAGGGCTCCCTCACAAAAAAAAAGTGCGGGAAAACAGTTGTGGGCCTTTGGATCCTACGCCCTTCACGCGATCCAACGGCTCGCAATTGTTTTCCCGCACTTTTGTTTTGTGAGGGAGCCCTACATACACATGAAAAACCTCTCCGGGGAGCCACAACCGGCTCTCCCTCTCACCCTCACCCTCTCCCACGCCTTACATTGCTATCACCCTTCACCTCTCACATACAATTGGTATTTATAGGAAAATCTTTGGAATAACAAACCAACCAAGGGAAGCGAAGTCAAGATTTGCGGTGAGCAAATCTTCAACATTAGCTGTCATGCCATTTTCTTCAACACTTTTGGCTGCAACTTTTCAACCATGGCTGCTCCCTCAACAGCCCATGTGGGGAAATCAACAATCACCCCCTTCACCACATTTGCTGCTATCCGTTGAACCCGCAATATCGTCCTGTTGCAATATGCCACTCTAGCATTTTGTGTTCCAGAGCACCAACATAGCTATCGCTGCTCACACCAGAGGCTCATTCCACCAGATGGTCTCATACACCACTTGGGAAGAGGCTGACATCCGTCTCTATCGACACACCGCATTCCCTCTCGAGCATCATTGCACCCCCAAACTGGGAAACAGAAACTCTGGAACGTCTTTGTGCCATGCTAGATCTCTGTGGCTCATACTGACTTCATCGTTGATATTTGCACCCCCTAACCGGAGTGCTGGACAACAGAGTCCATTTCTACTGCGCTCCTCCGTGCCTAAGCGCCTACATCACACCTTGGGATGCCATTATCAACGTCTGCCAATCCTGGAATGCTCGTATCCAGTCACAGGACACAATTCAGTGATACCATCTCTCCTCCGTCTTATGGAGGTAATGGAGGAAACAAAAACGATTTCAGATTATTACTTATTACAAGAGATAGTTAAAGAAATAGAAAAAATAATTCTTATGCATCGAAAAAAGATTATGGATAGATCGTCGATTTGACAATGGCTATATTTTGTATTAATATAAAGGAAAGTGGGTTCATTGTTTATCGGTTATCCTTAAGTCGTTATTTTTGTCGATCAATTTTATGAAGTAGAAATGAAAGGTGGCAATACTAATAAGGCTTGATTCAATAAAAAGAAAAAAAAAGAGGAGTTCTTATGAAAATTAAAGAATTTTTACTCTTGCTAGTGAACAAAATACTCAATTCAGTGATTGGAAGTGAACTGTTTTGTGGATTTATGACCACAACCACTGTAGGTCTCGACTATTTCTTCGTTGTAGCCAGCTTCTTCATAAAAGACAACCAGAGACAGGTAGCAGCAATGACTGGTTTTGTTACGGGACAGTTCGTGATGTTCACAAAAGAGAACTTGCAATCAATTGTCTTCACACCGTCTCAATTCCCCTGTTCGGAGCTTCCGTGAACATCCCTCAACAACCAGTTGCTCGTCGTCTAATCAGAAATATCACACGCCACCCGATTCAGTACCCGACACACTTGTATGTCTCAGGTCACGACTCCTCGTACTCCCATGTCTCTATCCAATGTATCTTTGCAACTATTGCTTCTCCTGTTCACCGTCACAAAACATCCATAATACTCGTCCCGTAACTGACATTAGCTCCGTGTGTCGAAACTCCCCACAAGCCTGTATAGGTTGCCCGTCATCCTCCTTGTGCAACTCGAATCATAACTGCATCTCCCGAATCCCGATGATAGGTCTTTCGAATAAACCAGATTGCCTCCGATCACTGTTGATCATCTCCGATCTGTCGCTCTAGTAAGTGCCTGTGTCATTACCAGACGAGCTTATCAGCACCCCTACAACCGGGGTACACCACTCGAAAGAATGTATCCTTGTTGACTAAGTCTCTGATTGATCATGATCCGATGACTGTCAAATCTGCAATCACCAGATTGCCCCGATCAACCTTTGATCGCTGCCAAGACTATCCATTCCTCCATGGTGGTTAGTAATCTTGCACTGTCCGCTTCCCTCGCCACTTTCCTGGACCTCCACCACTCTCGTCACCTCTCCCGGGTTTCCTCCAGCCTCCTTGTTCATCCTTGTTCCATTCCCGACCTTTCCCAGCACTCCCTAAACTCCATCGGACCACCTTGGTTTACCTTGACTGAACCTAGCGGCTATCGATAGACCCTGACCGCGTCCGATCCTCCTCGATCTCACTGGATGTGTCCAGAACAACAAATATTTTTATTCGAATATGACAAATCCGAGTTCACCATGGAATGCGGAACCGTCCAATTAGCTAGAAACAAGCCTCCTTACAACCAAATCAGCCTCCAAATATTCGATTCGTACTCCGCTAAGAATTGACATTAGCTTAGGAGCCTCATCACGAAAAACTGAGCAGGGGGTTGGATCTGGAACGTTGCGATAGTCGAAATCAACTATTCACTCGCGAAAAATGGAGATGTATCGGCTCTAGAATCGCCAAAAAACCATTTGAAGCACCGGTGGAACCCTCCTGACCCCCTTTGAACCTTTTGGTCTCTCGACCCCTCTGATCCTCCAATGACCCCTGTGATCCGGGTCAAACCGGTCAAAAGGTCCAAACAGACCAATTAATGGGTCAAATGGGTCAGGGCTTGACCCTTTGCTGACGTGGTGCCACGTCATTGTTGACCTGATGATGTGGTCGTTGACTGTCCAACGTGGCAGCTGATTGGGAAAATGACTGGCGATGACATCACGCTCTTCAATGTGCAAACATAGCTGGCGTGTCCAAAAAAAAAAAAAAGATCCGTCACCCTCTAGTTTGACCAAAAACCGCCAAACTTGACCGGAAGGTGTGCTTCACTCTTATGTCGGATCAAGGCATATTATACCTTCCCGAAATCATCTTGGTGAGAGGAATCCAAATTCGTGGTCATAACTCATTTTTGACCAACTTCGTTTTTTTGCTAATTTCCAACCAGTGTGTTTAAATGTGTTTTCGGCGGCCCTCTTGCCCCGCCTGGGCTCTGATACCATTTATTGTTCCCGTGGGTCACTCACTCACAACACACAAGAAATTTGAGGAAAACTCCGTCGTATATATATGCACAATACATCGGCATGAAAAACCTCTCTGGGGAGCCACAACTTGCTCTCCCTCTTACCCTCACCCTCTCCTCCGGCGCCTTACATTGCTACCACCCTTCACCTCTCAAATCCAATTGATATATATAGCAAAATCTGTGGAATAACAAACAAACCAAGGGGAAGAGAAGTCAAGATTTGCGGTGAGCAAATCTTCAAAAATGGCTGCCACGTAGGGACGGATCCAAAAGGGGGCATGCGGGGTCATGTGCCCCCGCTGACCCCTACTCAAAACTAAAAAAAATAAAAAAATCATATAATATATATTTAGCATAATTATATTATGTAATGCTATATTTAGCATGCACTCGTATATATCTAAAAAATGTAGATTTAATTTTATGCTTCAACTTTCGATGGCTAGTTTATTTATAATTATTGGTTTATAAATTGTTTGTGTATTTGAAAATTTATCTTTTGATTTTCTTTACTTTTAAGCGTCGTGGGGAAATATTTTTAAAAAAGTCATAAATAAACCATCTCGATCATTCTAAAGACTTGTCAATGCCAAGGTAAACCATACTCTAAAAGCTTTCTCTAAGATTGTGTGCTCACTTTTTGAATTATTATTGTTTTTTATTTTACAAAAAGTATGCAGCCAAAAGTGTTGGGGAAATCAACATATACACCCGCACCCAATACTTGCATCCATATCCATGTAAAATAGACACCCATAGCTTTGAAGAATGGCAATATGAATTAGTTCCATTGCTCTAAAAGCTGGCCACCTAGGCTGACTGGTCCCCCGCCTAGGCGCTAGGCGGTGGTCCAACGCCTAGATTAGGCAGCCGATTAGTCAACGCCTAGTCCCCGCCTAGGTGCTTGGTGGCTGTCTAGTCTGGGCCTACGCACTAGGTGGCCCTTTTCCACCCGATTAGCGCCTAGCGATTTGAGATGCCTGATGGTGACTGCAGATCTTGTAAACGCTTGCATATTTTATGTTCCGCAGATGCCTGATGCTGTTGTTGATTATGACTTGTCAAATGGTAAGTGGAACATTGTTCAGCAGCAAAATATGCTGCTTGACAGAACACGAGTTTTGTATGGAACAACATCTGTTAGCAGTGTTGAAAAGTCATCCATCTACCGAATTTCGACAAATGAAGCCAGTTTTGAAGATGACCACTTGTGGAATGGCGTCGCTGAATTTTATGCCTGTGAGCATTATGATGTCTCTTCATGTGATGGAGTTCTAGTGCCTTTGACTGTTGTCTATTCACGGACAAGGAAAAAAGTGGGTCATAATCCAGGATTACTTCATGGGCATGGAGCTTATGGTGAACTGCTTGACAAACGGTGGAGAAGTGAATTGAAAAGCCTTCTTGATTGTGGCTGGGTGATTGCATAGGCTGATGTCAGGTTTGTTTAGCATCAGTTACTCTCGCTATCACAAAATGTCTAAGCATAATTTGCTAAAGTACATTATTTGGATGGTGTCTTCTCAGAGGTGGAGGTGGTGGTGGTAAAAAGTGGCATCATGATGGAAGACGAACAGGAAAACGTAATTCCATTGATGATTATGTTTCCTGTGCTAAATTCCTAATTGAGAAGGAGATTGTGCAAGAAAATAAGCTCGCTGGCTGGGGTTACAGTGCTGGCGGACTCTTGGTTGCTTCGGCCATTAATCTTTGTCCAGATTTATTCCGTGCTGCAGTTTTGAAGGTACACAAACTTCCTACTATTTTGAATGTCCGTGCTTTGTTACCATCTGTTTCCTACTTTCCTGTTCTAGTGTGTACACATAGGGGTGACTTTTTTGGTCGGTATTATAATAAAGAAATATTGTCTGATGTATCCTTTTAACTGTTACTGTCTCCTTTTTACTGTGAATTTAAAGAATACCATCACATGAAAATTCATCTTGAAATTATGGTTGTGAGGATTCTTTATTGATTATTTTGCTTAATCTTGTAGTGTACGCATCTTTCCTGCTTGATTCTTCCTTATTGTAACCATCTTAATATTTTTATTTTGTATGATTTGTTTTCTGTTTGTTATAGGTTCCGTTTTTAGATCCAAGTAATACCCTCCTCTATCCCATTTTACCACTTACACCGGTTGACTACGAAGAATTTGGGTACCCTGGAGACATTGAAGATTTTCGCGCTATACAAAATTATTGCCCGTATCATAATATTCAGAAGGACGTTTTCTATCCAGCTGTTATGGTTAGCTCATCATTCAATACCAGGTAATTTGTCCATATTTGTTATCTTTCCCTCTGGTACTAGAGTTACAGTTTGTCGAGTAATGGGTAGACGAAAACCACTTGGCTAACGTAGAAATGCAAGTTACAGGACGAGAGGGTTGTATTGGCTGTCGGATTGGAACCCGTATGATTTGCAGGCTGTGTTGTGGAATAATAAATGTATATTCCCAAGTTAAAATTGTGCTTAAAATGTGAAGTTAAGATATTTATGCTAGGAAGAGGTACAACACTCCATGCTCGCACATGCCATTTTACTGTTGGTAAGTACTGTTGTGTTAACATTCCTTACCTGCAGCTTAATTTCCGGGTTTAACCATGCAATGCATTTTCCCCCTTTTACCAACTTGGAATATAGAAATATTAATAAGTAAAATTTAAGGGATTTGTAAATACTATGATCTGAAGAAAAGTTAGTATGGCTTTCACCAGAAAAAAAAAGTGCACATAACATGCTTACAACAAACTCAGTGGACTGGTCTAAAGAAATGTATATGTAGGGTTTCCGATCGTTATTGTCTATGGTCGCTGTAGCACTCTTCGTCATCGCTGTCGCCGTTGCCGGCGATCGGAAGCTTCATCGTTGTTCACCTGGGCTTCTGGCTGTAGGGGAAGAGAGAGAAACAATATTTTATTGGGATGGATGATGAACAGTGCCACAATATTTTTACCTAGGTATTGTTCATATATTTATGGTGAATAGTGTTTTGCCCTAGGTGCTGCGCCTCCCTTTTCTTCTTCCTCTTCTTTATTTTGCCTCAAAATAGCCTTTATCGTGGCTGCTGCTATTGCTCTACCAACTACATTGAGTAAGTTAATGAGCCATGCATATTGTGCAAGAGATTGAGCATTGGTTAAGGGGTGCCACAATAATATCAATGGTAGATTGTATTGATCTCCCTTGAGGTTTGTGACAATAGCAGATACCTCTCCTTAGGTTTCTGAAATAATAGTGACCTTTCCTATAAGACATGTCAGCCCAACTCTGTTAACAGATTTGTAGGGGCCGAACAGTGCCATTTTAAAAGTATCAATTATGTTCTCAAGGTATTCCATCTGTAACCTGGAAACCTCCAAGGCACGCTGCCGAGCAGTGATGTCGGAGGGACCGGTTGGCTGGGCTAGGATAGGAAGCTAGAGGATTACGTGGCAGGCCCTCAGTGGACATCAAAACGGTGGTTGCTGAGCTCTCATGAAGTCAAATCTCACCCATGTCCAAATGGCGCTGGGGCTCGGGCAGATCTTCTCTCCTCTCAGCGATATCTACGCTCGGTCCACTGACAGTTCAACTCCTCCCATGTTCATGGCTGACGGGCGAAATTAAGGGGCTTTTGTGGGGGTTAAACAATGCCATTTTAAAATTATTGATTGTGTTCTCAAGGTTCCATCTGTGACCTGGAAACCTCCGAGGCACGTTGCCGAGTGGTGATGTCGGAGGGACCGGTCAGCTCAGCCAGCCTCATCCAAGTAAATTCACGGCTTGGTGCGCCGAAGAAGCCTAACAAGCGCGGTTGCCTTGAGCCGAGTACCTAGTACTCTGCATGGGACAATAGCAATGTGGCGGCTTGGCCATATGTCCGGTTCGGCTTTTAATATTGCTCGGCACAAAAGGCCGTGAGCGGTCCCTTCATGCCGAACAGTCAAGGAGCGGGTAGGGCTAATTGGGACGGGCGTGGCACATGTGAGTAGTGGGGATGTTCTCATAACGGTTTGTGATCATGACAGTGACATCAGTCGAACACTGTATGCCACGTGTCAAACATCCAGTGGATGCATGTGCTCGCAACCGTCTAACTCGCCCTCATCAGGAGTGACATCAGCCGAACGTTTATCGCACGTGCAAGGCATGGTGGTGCTTGGCGCCCAAGTCAGGCTCACCCTATAAAAGTTAAAGTACAGCCAGAGGAAAGTACGTACAAACTTCTCATTCTCTCAAACCCTAGATCTGAGTACTTTGCCTCTCCTTCTCCCACTTACTAGACCATCAGAGTACCGTTCTGGACTTCAAGGTCCAGTCCGGTACTGACACGGGTGTTCAACGTGTAGGCGAGGAGCTTAGGTGAGGAAGCGCCACCATCGACCAGGCTGTTAAGGAGGGCTGAAACGAGAAGTCGAGATCCCACAAGATCCTTTGTTTTTGCAAATTTACCCTTCACATAATTATCTTTAGTGAAAAACTTGGAACAAATATTTAGGTGCCACATCATCCGATGAAGCAAACATATTTTTTTTGATCGGCAATAAAAACATTTATTAAGGGAAAGGGGATTCTAACCAAAGGTTGGAAGAAACACCTGAGGGCAAAGTCCAAACACCTGTGGGCCTAAAGTGCCCAGATAAAACAATGAAAATATTACACCCAAAGGCCTAAAAAGCCCAAATCTAACAATAAAACTCAAAATAGAGGAACCTAGCCCAGACAAGTGGCCTAGACCACCAAAAGAAAACCCTAAACCTAGCCTACATCAAAATGCAAAACATCCACCTCCGCCACCCACCCTGCTTCTAACAGCCGCAGCCACCACCACCATCAGCTCGGCACCACCTCAAAAACCACCAAACCTCCACCAGTTAACCCAAGGATAGACGAAACCGACGACCAACAAACCCATACTGCCTCGGAAGCTCCCACAACCGTTAAACAAGAACCACGGACACCCAATAGCACCAATGGCAGGAGACCATAATGATTACCACCACTACCTGTTGCCACCGATTTCCTCCAAGGGACAGGAGAAGCGGGGGTGGTCAACACCTGGTGGTGTAGAAGATGCGAGGGCGTGCCAGGAGATGTGAATCTCCGAGAGAAAGTGTGTAAATGCGCCTGAAACCTTACTGACTTCTTTCAAGCAATTGCACAACTTGAAATAAAAGAGGAACTAAAGTTTACAACGGTTCGTGGGCCTTTGAGCAAGGACTTCCACAATCAAAGAAGAAAGACTAACTATTACATAGAAGAAGGGGAAGAAGAAGAAGAAGAGGAGAGGGGATAGAGGTAGAAGATAGACATAGATAGAAGAGAGAGGGGGATTGATCGACTAACTGAGAGTTAGGAGATAAACTAAATTTAATTGCTGCTATGAGCTTTGTTGGTGCTTGGACCTCTGCAAAGTTGCACAAAGGTTTGTATTTATGGCATCTGGATCCGAATGCAACTTCCAGATATAACTGCCCATGATCTCTTGCCATAATGCCCATATCTTGCGTCTTCTTCGGGATCTTCTTGAAAATGCACGAGGAGATGACATGTGTCCTTTGATTGGCCGAAAATAACTACCCCTGTTCTTTATGCAATTAACACATGTTAATTCCGGCCCTTATCACCTCGTTTTAGATAAAAACTACTTCCCTATAATTTAGGTAACAACTTATCTCCTAAATTATAGATAATTCGGCTAATAACATAAATCCGAATTACATAAAAATCATTTCTAACCAACTTATTTACCACGTGTAAAATTTTAAAAAAACACTTGTCATACTTACATTGTAGACATTAATAACTATCTGCCAACAACCAAAAGTCCAAAACCAAAGGAAACATGATTTATTTGTTCTTCAGATGAAAATGGAAAAACACTGAATGCTCGGTTTGGAATACACTAAATTTAT
Source organism: Vaccinium myrtillus (assembly GCA_016920895.1). Taxonomy (NCBI): domain Eukaryota; kingdom Viridiplantae; phylum Streptophyta; class Magnoliopsida; order Ericales; family Ericaceae; genus Vaccinium; species Vaccinium myrtillus. The sequence goes on from CM029274.1 coordinate 20,782,232, forward strand.
TAACCTTGAATATGTTACACACACACACCTGCAGAGAGACGCAGCTGCTAATTAACCAGGTCAAGTTGGGGTTCTAACAGTTAAGACTTCAATGTTTCCTTTATTCTAGTTATACAATCCATTAGTGTATAATATATCCTGCTTTAAAACTTTTTCTTTTCAAGCTAGCATTATTAAAGAATTAATAACGCGTTCCCTTTTATATGATGTGATTCCAGATTTGGAGTTTGGGAAGCAGCAAAATGGGTAGCACGAGTACATGAGCGTTCAATTTATGATCCTGAACGCCCAATACTGCTCAACTTAACAGTGGACATAGTGGAGGAAAACAGATATTTGCAGTGCAAGGAGTCAGCTTTAGAGACTTCCTTTCTTATAAAGATGATGAATTCCTGATATGCTTTTGTGGATCTAGACCGGTCTCAGAAATCCAAGGAAGCTTACAGAGCGGAATGTGCATCTCTACAGGATTAAATTCAAGTCTCTGTCAATCTAAAGATGTAAAACCCTTTACTCGTCAAATAGATAGATTTTACAGTATCGAATTTGTTTCTCTTGGGTGCCAAGGTTTTGTCTAGAGGCCTGTCAATGGACCGGATCCGATCCGATGTGATCCGAATCTGGTTAATTCAAATCCGAATCAAGCTTTGATATCGACAAATCCGATATTGGCAATATGGATTCCGGATTCGAACTTTCGGCTATCCGATCCGAAATCAGTATCCGATCCTTTTTTATTATTATTATTATTATTATTATTATAAAAGAAAGTGAGCTAAATGTACAACATGGACATGGTACTTCACCACACAACTATAGAAACTGAGTTGCAGATTAAACTAACTGAGAAGGAGGGTTTTATTTTTGCGGTTCTAGATTCGGATCTTAATAGGATCGGATCCGGATTCGTGGATTCCGACTATTGGACTATCGGATCGGAAATATTGGATTCGGATTTTTCGGATCCAGAACCAATCCGGTCCATTGATAAGCCTAGTCTAGATGAGCAATCTTCTTATCTAGGGTTTGAGCTTCCTGGTTTTTCTGTGTTATGTTTTGCTTACAAAGCCAAATGGAATCTTAGAGAGAATTTCTTTTTCATTCATGTGGACTAAGGTGAGAGTGGTAACTGAAAAAGACTTAAGTTTGTAATTGTGGGTTGATTTCTTTCTTAATGCACTTATTAGTTATGTGTACATATCACTACAGCTATACTTGCTTTGTTTTAAGATCTGCAGTTTTGGCCTAAATGGTGTCCCTCCCTCCATCTATTGAGTTAGCTTAAAACCCTGTGAAGCTTTATGATTCGATGCAATGCTTTTTGTTTTTCTTTGGCGTTTGTCTCCTACTGTGACAATCTTTGAAGGGAAAGGCTTGGAAATCCATCAGTTGAATTCGTCATTTAGTTCAAGTTTGTCAACATATCACTGTCCTTAACCACCACTTTAAGTCCCCTTTAGAAGACAGCTCCCCCCACTAAGGTCCTTAATCACTTGTCAAACCCTAGCTCCATGTTCACTTTTGCTTTATGACATCTTTTACTGGTAGAAAGTTTTGCAGATAATTATAAAGGGTCTTTTTTGATGAGGGGTAAGGTTTCTTGTTTGGTTTGTAGTAAAGGAAAAAGCAGGTTTTTATCATTATTGTCAAGTCCTAAAAAGAATGGTGTAGTGCTATCTCCATTCTCTAACAGCTTTTTGAGCGAAGGTCCCACCACCCCAAAGCTTTCCTAGAAGGCAGAATCCACCAAAACCAAAGGGTAGATTTCACTGACACCTCCCGAGGTTTGCCTTTATGACAGATACCTCTTTCACGTACGAGAAATGACTATAAATTCCTATTGTTTCAATATTTATTTCATTGACACCCATCCAATAATTGTTCGACCAAACACATGATAGGATTAGCCAAAAGTGTTTTACATTGACAAATTTACTATTTTTAATGATGGAATAAATAATAAAAAATTCTCACTCAAATTTTTTACTCATAAGTAATACAGTAAGGTAGTAAAAACCAAATACTAATTCTTTAATTTTTACCCTTTTTGATCAAAATAGCTCCTTCAATGGATAAGAAAATTCATTTTTATTCGAATAAGTGAGATTCGATGGTTATTTTAATTACTTTCTGTTGCTAGAAATGGTGAATATTTAGACATAAATCACTTTCGGTTCATTTCATCATGTGTTTTGACAGACAATTGTGATTGGGGTGTCAGTGAAAATTGAAAAGTACATAGAAATCACAGGGAGAGGATATTTGTCACAATGGCAAACCTCAGGAGTTGGCAGTGATATTAACCCAAAACAAGAAGGATAGAGAATGGGACAGTTATTAAAGCTCTCTCCATTATCTCCTTGGCAAACAAAGCTCAATGGGCATGGCCCAACCATTATTCTATAGAAGGAATGGGTCCCATTAATAGTTTGAATGCGGGTTCAATGATGTGCTGTGAATAATTCAAGGAATCGTTAACATACCATACATTATAAAACTATAAGATACAAAGACGACTCTGCGCAAGATTATGAGCATCCCTCATATTTTGGTGGGTGGCCTTGATTACAATTACATAATCAAAAGATGCTACAATGTTCAGACTATCAGATAAAATGTTTCTAATACCAACGTTCAACACAACAAAGAGCTTGAACAACCTCAAGGCTATCTGTCAAAATTTGCAATCTCCTTAAACTAGCAAGTTTATCCCATCTCAAAGCCTGCAAAATAGCAAAGTCTCGACACAAGGTTGACGACAAAGCATGAACACGAGTATATCCTTGGGTTGGCTGTCTCTGCAAAGACCCATCCCAAAATAAATAAATAAATAAATAATTCAAGGAATAAAATAGTTTCTGTTCACATCATATCACTGTTGTTTGGTGGGTAATGATTTTTCCAATTTAAGTCTGCATTCTTTAGAATTAGTATGGCCTTTTTTTTTTTCTCTTTGAGCAGATATGGGTTGTTGACATGCCCTGGATCTTCGAATTAAAAGAGTACACACTAAGCAATTTAGAATGGTTCAATTGAAATACTGGGAAGGATAAGAAACTGACGAGTTGGAGATTGTTCAACTTTGTTTGCTCACTGACTTAAAAAAATATTTTTTACTAGTACTTGAGTACTAAGTCTCCAGTGAAATCTGTTCGTACAAAACTACCAGTGAACCTGAAATTCTTGATATCTTCTTGGGAAATAATTGTCTACAACGGACCCGAAATTAGTTTTACTCGGACTCTTGTCCCGTTTGGTATATGAATTTAAAACCTCTAGATCGGTATGGAGAACAAAATATTCAAAGCCATGCAGTTGTCCCATGAAATCTATACACTGGAGATAGAAGGTTTGTTTCTATTGCCCAAACCATGCGAACAAGCTGAATCTGATACAAACAACAGAAAAGAACAGGATGGTATATAGCATCAACATATTGTGAAGTGGGGAAGTGCCCATTTGATCCTACTTTTCATCAGTTCATGCTTCCTGACAGATACAAAATTCTAAAGCCAACTCTACAAGTTTTACAACAACTCCCAAGAAGGTGAAAAAGAAAAAACCCAAGCAATTAAAACATGAATGAACAAATCAACCCTATAGCAGCTGCGCGGTCCAGGAGAGAAGACCAAGATGCCCCAGCACAGAGAAAAACAGCAGCTTCCTATCCTTTGTATGCAACTTCCAGTGCAAAACCATCTTTTTGACAACAGAAACAGGAGTAACGCCATTTAGCCCTCAAGCTCTGTATCTTCCGCGACATTTGGAAGTCTGCCATCTTTGATAAATCCTGGATTAAGAAACCTTGCCACAAATGCCCACAACTTGTAAACATCATCAAAATTAGTCAGAAAGCCAAGAGAAGCTGTGACGACCTCAACTCGAATGAACCCACTTTTTCCATCAGTCCGTCCATTCTCCATTGGCTTACAAAGAGAAGTATCTTCAAGATTGAGATGCCCGCGATTCTGTCTTGGGCTATCTAAAATCCTTATGTGACTAAGGATACCAATTCCAAGCGAAATACCATTGGCCTCACCCAGTTTCTGAACAAGTTCGGGATTGATTAGCCCCCGGTTTCTGTCTTTCACATTGAAAGCTACAGCGGCACCCCTTTCATACTTAATCTTAGGGCCATAGATGTGAACAAGGGGCACGGGTTCTTTCCCATCACCTGCGGGTAACCTTAATTGAAGTAAAGAGGTCACAAGCCAGTTAATCAAGAACCTAAGTCGAAGAGTGGTCTTATTGAGACCCAACATATTTACATGATCAAGATGCCTGCATTCTAACTCAAGTTCCCTTCTGTCAGAGTCCAAACGATGCCCATATTCTCCATCACTGATGTACTCGTCGTCCAAACTAGTGGCAGATATGTCTCCGGGGTCCACAGAATGGCTCATGTGCTCTCTACTCTTATCTTCCATACTAAAGGATACCCTTCTTCCCCTGCTACCGGGCTGCTCATTATCTTCTATACCAAAAAACCTACTGCCACCAAGTCTACCACCTTCCCTCCTTCCCAACAACCTAAACTCCCCTTCCGTCTCTCTTCTTATAGCACTCTCTTTTGTCTCCACACTTATTTCAGACGTTGACCCATTGACCCCAGAAAACTTGGTGGTTTGAGGAGGTTCCTCCTGAATTTCCTGGTAACATGAACCCTTTCTACTATCTCGGCACGTGGGGTTTGCATGGGTCACTTGTTCTTCTTCCGGGACCTCCTTAAGACGGTCGAGATCATGTGAAACTGATAGAATAGCAGCATCAAATGATAGCACGTGGTGATCCTCATGAGAAGATTGGTGGACCCCTTTGTCGTATATTGGGTTGTCTGATATCTTTAGCAATGGTTTAGGAGAAAGGTGCTTGTTCTTCTTTCCACTAAACCAGAAGGGCGGTAAGGGAGAGACTACCTTCTGTTTGTTCAACTGACCGTTGTTATCTGACCCCAAAGGACTGTGACCCAGATCAATCCACACTGAGTTATCAGATGACTCATCTTCACTGAAAACTGGACTCTTCATCACTTCCCCGACAGAAATACTCTCAGTTTCTTCAAATATGGTGCTTGCCCCATCTCGATCAGAGCTGTTATCATGATCCATGTCCGTCTCAAACACATCCCTCACTTGGGCAGAAGTAAACGCACCAGAAAAGGCAGGCAACTGCGTTCCCGGGCGAGTTTCAGAGGATAATTCCCCGTTGCCACCGGCTTCATCATCTTCAATTCCATCTAATCCAGGTATATTATCAACAGAGTCGCTCAGATAGAGAGGGAAAACTGGGGTGATCTTCACTATACCTGAACCGGTGTGCCCAGACTGATTTTGAAGGCTTCCCATAACAGATTTTTTAATGAGAAGGCATCCAAATCCAGTAGGGTCATATCCAAACACCCTGTAAAATGAGGTGATAATGAAATCCGGACGGAATAGAGACAGCCCAAGAGAATCCATGTCTTTTGGACCTAATGACCCTGCATCTAGACAGACATGCCAATTGTTCTGTTGTGCCAGTGCCATCCACTGGTAGGAATATTTGGCTCCAGTAACCCTGGATTGAACAGGAAACACAAAAAGACCGACTGCTGAATCCTTTTTCCTCTTCTTTTTGTTTGAAATCTGCTTTCTCAGATCAGTTGAGCATAGCTTAAGGGTTGGCCATTTAAACCAAGCACTGTAAACTTTAGCACCTTTCTCCCTAGCACCCTGAGCCATCCAATTCACCGACTGGCTCTCATGATCAAACATGGTTAACAACTTCTTGTTCGTATGAAAAGGGTACGATTCGGCAAGCAGCTTAAAAGCGGACCCACGACTTACTGTGAAAACAAGCCCATATTCATTCTCAGGTATGTTCAAATAGTCCATTATCCTAGTCTTTATATCATGTTCCACGGTGCCTTTCTCAGCACCTCCATACAAAGCATGATTGCTCAAATTTGCAGTAATCTCAGATAAACTAAATGTGGAGGATTCCCAATAATGAACCGTCTGAAGGAAAGAAAACAACCCAAATCCACAGTAGTCAAGGCATACCTTAGGGGCTGACCCTGAGAGGTGTGCATACTCATCCAGCCTCAGATGATCAATCTTCTCAGATGATTGGTACTTTGGGTACATCACGAGGAATTTGGAAAACGACTCATCAAGTTCAGGAATAGAGTCTTCTGAATCGAATGTTCGTTCTGCAGCAAGAGAAGTGGCTCTGAGGAACTCCTTCTGGGCGTGGAGCCTCGCAAGCGATCGTGATCTCCCCAATCCGTCGTCTTGATTTGCTGAATCCACGTCTTGCGATTTAACAAGGGACCCATCTTCAGATGCTTCCTCTAGGGCTTCCCTCAGCTTGTGCTCCTGTAATTTCCTAAGGAATGATGGGTTTCTCTTGGTTTCCTCCGTGGAATGGGTAGACCCATCTCTCCTTCTGCTCTTTTTGTCCATGATCAGAGCAGCACAGTAGGATATTGGCTTCCATAGTGAAAGATGCATTGAATCTTATCTGGGTAAAGCAGTTTTCGAGAAAACCCAGAAAGAATATCACGCTTTAGCTCCACCAGGTCACAAGGGTTTTGGTTTTGTTCTCTTTGTTTTTAGCCCATCTAATACCAAGCCCCCCCAAAAGCAGTTCCAGTTTCAAACCCTAAATTCAGAAAAGCAAGAGGAATCAATCTAAAAGTTTCACCCAGAATCAAAGCTCTGCTTTCAAAATTGAAAAACCCTATCTCAAGGAGGGTAAGCTCAGGTGACTTTGCTTTAAGGAAACAGTGAAAGACACAGGGTCAAAAGAGTTCAATCCTAACTGGTCTTTGACCAGATCAAACAGAAACCCTAGATTCGATCTTCTTAAAGATCCAGGTAATACTGTTGGAACCAAGAAATGGATGAAGAAAGCAAAAAGGCAAAAAAATCCACGAATAGATTTTAGGTTTACTCAGTAAAATCAAGTGAACTAGTTGACCACTTCAATGGTTTGTGTGAAAGGTGGAGTAGAATAGAAGAAAAACTACAAACTCAGAGAAATTCAAGACCCAAGATTCAACAGATCATGGAAATAATAAACCTTGTAGAAGCCACAACACTGGCATGGAATTGGAAGAAACCCACTAGAGAGAGAGCAAATCAAAGGCCTCAAACCCTACAATCAAAGACTCAGATCTCCAAAAGATGCGCAAAAAAAAAAAGAGGATAGCAGAAAAGACACTCACAGCGAATGAATCAGTGCAATGTTTTTTGGCGAACAAGAAGAGCGATCGGAGCAAAATATCCGCTGTAACCAAACACCTGGTGGAGCTCTCTCTCTCTCTCTCTCTCTCTCTCCCTCCCTCCCTAGCTGTTTTTCTGAAACCCAATTAAAAGCAGACCCACCGCATCAAATGCGCATTTACTTCAGTTACTAGTCCAAACATACCCCCTCTTGATTAGGACCACTGTGTTTCTCTCTCTCTCTCTCATTGACCTAGCACTAGCAGCCTAATATATCTCCACAATCTAACACTGACCTGCCTCAACAAACAGTGAGAAACTACATTGACTTTCATTAACCAACCAATATGTGATGCCCTCTTGTTGCCGTTCTGGAACAAAAGTAATTTGACTCATGAGATTCAACTAATGAGTCAAATCAAATTAACATATATTTTCAAATTTTTTTAGCCAATAAGCCAAAACTTTTTTTTTTTTGGGGTAAATAATAAGCCAAAAATTTACCCAAAAAAAATAGGGGAAATTGCTTAAAAATGGAAGTAGGGGCAAATAATTGTCATTCAATGGCACACTTTTCAGGAATTAGAGATGAATGAGAAGGAGAAAAATATTTGCAAAGACATGGAATCACAGACGAAATTACCCTTGACCTAATCTACTTTCTCAGAAAAACCCAAACCCTTTGAAACCCCCACATCCCGATCACTCTATCCCTCTCGATCTCTCCCACTATAGAGAAGTGGGGAATCGAATTTCGGAAGGCGAAAATGGCGATGGCGAGCTTGGCTTGACAAAAGGCATCATCTTTGCTTCTATCCAAGAACCTCTGCAAATTCATGCGAAGCTTTCAAGTACTCTCTCTCTTTGACCTCCTTTTCGAGGGGCTTCGCGTCTGGATCTGGTGACCAGAACAACATCTTCGTCATCGGCGACGAGCTTGGCGGCTATGTCGGTTGTATCCCTTCCAAGGTTATTATACATATATTTAATTATGTATCTATGCGATTTGTTACTTTGTTGATTTGGTTATGTATTTTTCTGTAATTATTGTTTGATTGATTTGGTAGATCTACTGTTTTTTTTTTTTTTGAAATTCCATGTGATTCTGGTGTACGACAGGCAGTTGGTGGTGGTGGTGGTGCGATTGCAAGAAATTCCTGTCAACGACGGCTCCACCGTGGCTACTAGCTAGACACTCCTGCTTGAGCTTCGATACCCACAAACAGTCCAAAACCCTATGGGGAAACCCTATAAATGGATGATGAGGAAGAAGAAGTGGTGCAACTCAAAATGAAGTGGTGCAACCACATTCTATGAATGGTGCAACATAGACGTAAGAACGGTGCAAGAAGAATAATATATTTTCAGAAAGCGTGACCTGACAAAACACTACAAACCCGTTTGGATCAACTCTGGTGCAATTAATTTTTTGAAGAGTGCAACCACATTCCATGAATGGTGCAACACATACATAGGAACGGTGCAAGGAGAAGAATATATTTCCAGAAAACGTGACCTGACAACACACTACAAACCCGTTTGGATCAACTCAGGTGCAATTAATTTTTTGAAGAGTGCAACCACTTTCCATGAATGGTGCAACATAGATGCAAGAACGGTGCAAGGAGAAGAATATATTTTCAGAAAGCGTGACCTGACAACACATTGCAACCTCGTTTAGATCAACTCGGGTGCAATTAATTTTTTGAAGAATGCAACCACATTCCATGAATGGTGCAACACAAACGTAGGAACGGTGCAAAATATGCGTAGGAGGAGGGAGAGTGAGGGGGTTGGTTTAGGGGTTTTTTTTTAGACAAGGGTATTTCGGTCTACACCAAAACTGGTACCATTTATGTGCAATTAAAATTTTCCTTTTCATGTTGGGAGCAATTTCCGAAAAAGTACACCATGAGTTTGCCATTACATGCCCTACTTCCATTTTTAAGCAATTTCCCCAAAAAAATAATAAGCCAAAACTTGTTGAATTATTGTTTCTCAATAAACCAATAATTTTGGCTTATTTTTTTTGGGCAAACCATTCTTTCTTTTTGTTTTTGAAAGTCTAATCTTTCTTGCTATAAGGGTATCTCTAATCCAAAACCCTCTAAACTCTATGTCGATGGATCAAAGTGGAATTTTTTTTTATTCAGAAAGTGTTTATAGAGTGTTGCAATATTCATGATAACTCCAACCCTATTCTTCAATTTCTTAGAATTTCTTCTCCATTTCTATCTAGAACACTAGCAATTCTCTCCCTCCAAAATTCAAACAACCAATATTTTTTATTTTTATGAAAATATATTCAACATTGACCTCTTTTTAAAGGTACTTTGAATATCATTCTAATAGTACAAATCGTATGAAAAATAAATGTATAAAATAAAATTGTATCCATTTAATGAATAAAGTTCTATCCTCCAAATAGGGAGGATGATCCTCCATTTTCCCTTCAATCCTCCATTTTGGAGGACGAACACCCATCCTCAGGAATGGAGGAGAGTTACGCAGGATGGGTTGAAAGAGAATAATCCTCCAAATTATGGAGATGTGGAGGAATGACAGATGGGTTTGAGATGCCCTAGGCAAATACAATTCGGCTTGGAGATTTAAAGAAAAAAGGAAAAGAAAAGACATGGCAAAATCATACTACAAAATAGTCTGTGAGCCAATTTTTAGCTTTGGCCGGAGGTTTGGCTCTCCATTGGAGATGCTCTTTTATAGTGTCCAAGTTTCTAGGCTATCAGTCCTTTGCCTTTAAATCACAAAAGGATAAAATTAAAAAAATAAAATAAAAAATAGTTTTTTCAAAATTTTTTTTTGAAAAAACAATTTAAAAAGAAGTTTTGAAAAGAAAAGTGTCTAAAATAATTGTCCGAAATCATTGTTGAGAGAGAGAATGTATTTGTGTAATGAATAAAGCTAAGGACACAACACTCCACCACACCACCAACCACACCAGCCTGCGTGGCACAACATGATTGGTGGTTGCAAAGTAGTTTCAAAGCGCATGTTCTCTCATTACCAATCATGCAGTGCCACGCAGGTTGATGTGGTTGGTGGTGTAATGTGTCCTACCATTATTGTTGTGTAATGAAATAATGGGTGTACTTATGTGGGATCCGCTAAATTTGATTATTTTGAAATCGTTACTAGTTTTGGGTATCTAAATACCAAAATTTGATTATTGGTTATGATGTTGCTAACTTTGGTTATTCCGTTGCGAACATTTTCTTTTGTAACGCATTGTTAACTTTAACAACATTTTCCTTCTGAGTATTCCATTTGGGGATAATCTTATACTATCGAAGTTTCTAGGCTATCAAAGTTCTTTGCCTTTAAATCACAAAAAGATAAAAGTAAAAAAGAGAGAACGAGTCCTTTTGCACTGTGCCTTAATCGGGGACAAGGGTCTATAGTGCACTAACATACTACGGTATAGTGTCTTTTGATGGATATTAATTGTTCAGTTTTTAGAATTTGTTGAATAGATTATATAAAAAAATTAAATTGATCGGACATTATTCCCTTTGGTCAAACTACATTTATTACATGAGAATGGATGGTCAGTGTGATTTCAAAATTGAGAGTATGTGAAACAAATCAATCTTGATCAAGTGTTTATCTTTTTTTTTTGGTAATTCGATCAAGTGTTTATCAATGTCCTATTAACTTGATTTTTAGCAAAATTATATATTTAGCATACTCTACAAACTGAATTAGATCACAATAATGAGATCTTGGTGGAGTACAACAAAACTCATTATACTATAATAACCCTAATTTTTGGTAAATAAAAAATATTTATTCATAAATTCAATTTCTTTTATTTTTATTTGTTTCTTTAGTATGTAATTATATAGCTTTCTATATGTGCATGCTTGTACTAGTATATGTGTATATGTACTAGTATATCTTCTTTCCTAACACAAAGAACCCTAGATTTTCTCTATGTGCATTCTGGATTTTCTTCATAAATCTTGATATTTTCACTAGGACTGTGTTGTCCGTTTGTAATTCCCCAAATCATGGAGAGAGAGAGAGAGAGAGAGAGAGAGAGAGAGAGTTGGGTGGTAGCTTCTTGGTCTACTTTGTTCACCAAGAGACAAGTACACTATATCTATATATATGCATGTACAGAAGTTTTGTACACAAAAATCCCATGAAACTAGGCTTGCCATGCAAACCCATTAAAAAACCTAGGATTTTAAGTACCTAAACCTAAAGATTATCCATGATTGGCCTAAGATTTCTTGTACTTACCAAATCCCCCAAATCTTGGAACATTTATGGGACAAATGTGGGAGAGATTTTGAGAGAGAAGGAGAGAGGGAGAGAGCCGGTTGAGAGAGAGGGAGAATAGCCCTTGGTTTGCCTATAAATACTCCCCCACACTTCACTTATTCACCACACTATCTCACCACCTTTGTAGTATTTGCGTTCTAGTGGTTTTAGAGAGAGGAAACTCTTCTAGTTCTTGATTTTTTGTTGAAGTTCATCTTGAGCTTCAACTTGTTCTTCGAAACTCAAGTGAAAGCCGCCACCCTCCACCACCAAAGACCTCCACTCAATCTAAAAGCTAGTAGAAAGTTGTAGTCTTTGTTTCTAGAAAAAGAAGTCACATTCTTTTTCTTTTGAAACAAGGATCCGTTACACCACCCGACAAACCACCTGTCAAAATTAAGCGTCTTCTGACTAATCATCGGAATTAAGGTAGATACTTTGACCCTATTTCCTAAGTATATTGTTTTACGTTGTTATAATCTTTGATTAGTTTCTAGAAAATTTAGCTAGTAGTTACTTTATCCTCACTTTCCTAAGTATAGTATTATTTTTACGTAGTCGTTATAGTGACCATGTCTCTAAAAATAGATATTTCGACCCTAATTCCAAAGTATATTGTTTAACGTTATTATAATGTTTGACTAGTTTCCGACAAATTATAAGATAGTCGTTCTTTTCGAATTAGTAATAATTTTTTACGCAGTATGATCAAGGAATGTTTATATTCAAGAGAAAAGAGACTTCGAACTTATTCACCTAAATGTATTTACAAAACTGAAATCATGCCGTTTCATACAAATAGATTAGTGAAAGCTTTATCCAAACCAGAAAAGTTAGTGCGACACAACTTACGAGGAAACGAGTTTATCTTTTCGAAAATGCTGCTTATATGTCATTACTAGACTACTACGAGAATTCAAACTTCATTTACTGAAACAAAAGTTGCATAATCACGAGACATGTTTTACAAGAAAATTTGCATACCCACGAGACATGTTTTATAAGATATGATATGACGCAAATTACAAGATAATTGTGGTGTCAGTGGGTTAAATCTTACCCTCTTAAGGTGAGAAACTTTTGGAGCCTCAAATTACCTAGTGATCCTTCATGGGTATGGAGGAAAATACTTGCATTCAGCCCCTTGTTCAGCCTTACATTGAGCATGTCCACTACTACAAAAAACCATAAACATCACGCTTTTTAAGCGTGATGTTTCACTTTCTATGTCACTCACAAAAGCGTGATGGATCCGGGTGACATGGTAAATCACTCTTTTCCATCACGCTTTATAAGCGTGATCGAAAGATAAAAATGATCACGCTCAAAAAGCGTGATGGTTTCTTGTAAAAACTGACATGAAAAACTAAATTCCTGCGTTTTCCCCCTGCTTTCTATCTCGGTTTTTTTTCTAAAAGCGTGATTAAATGTAGATAACAGTCACGCTTTTTACCTGAGATCGTTTATGGTTGAAACTGAGATGAAAAATCATTTGGTGTGGCTTTTATTGGTTTTAGATCTCGGTTTTTTTCTAAAAGCGTGATTAAATTTCACAACCATCACACAAAAAAAACGTGATTGAAAAATGCAACAAATTTTTTTTTTTTTGAAATCGCTAAAATGCCCGAAGGCTACGAGATCTATATATTCTCTATTTCACATCTCAATCATGTGGTAACCTGAAATCTTTATCTATGCCAGCATTACACACGAACAAGACCATTACACATAACATCCAACACGAGTATAAGAGCAAAATCATGCATGATTCATACTTTGTACTTAATTGATTCAGTAAATTGTTCAAAAGAGACTACAAAAACACGAAAGAGAAAAAAATAAGTCAAATTCTTAACATCTATTCTCTCTTTGTTCAACGGCACCAAGTACTATTGTCAATGTTCAAACAAAAATTGTAACTTCTAAAAAACCTCTTCCCTTTAGACGCCTGACTTGATCTCCAGCTATATGGCTTCAAATCTAGACATTCCAAGGCTGCTGAGTTCCACTATGGTCACGCAAAAAGTAACACCACCTACAAGTTAAAGAAAATAATGACTCCCAATGAGAGTAATAGAAAGAACAAAAGAGAAGGAAGTACACTATGGAAACCATTCCATATTTCCATGCAGCATCATCAAGGCAGTAGCAATCCATAAAGTAATGAGCCCAGATCAAAAAACTTGTGAAGAATATATAGCCAATTGACAAGATTCAGTTATTGACACTCCTCGGGCATCGGCCGAACACGTTATTTTAATTTCCCAGCAGAAAATGACCATGACACAAGGGCACGCTTAGGGTTGTAAAGACAAGTATAAAGCTGCTTGAGCACGTTGATTTAGTACCTGAACTAAAATCTCGGTTGAAGCTGAGTCTGAAAAGCAAACGAACTTACTTTTGTTCAGCTTTTTACATAATAATTAAGTTCAAGATCAGCTTGACATGACATTTATAGGGCATTTGACAAATAGGCTAAGATAGGAGTCCAGGGGAAAAACATGAACTTCAGCCATGAAGCATAGAAAAACAAATGCAATTACATTCCTAAGACATGAGTAAAAGAAAACAAAACTAGTACAATCAGCCACCCATCACATAGTTATCAGTACATACTATAGCAATGAAAGGATTACGCAATGTGAAGCCAAAAAATTAATGATCAACACCAAGTGCAGCTATCAACGCAACAGTCACGATGGATTCGAAGATTTAAGAATTTCCAGAACATAGAAACTAAACTCGTGGGGCAAATCCAGAAAATAGAAGGCAGTCAATAACTCATTCAGAGTTGGTGCCCCACAAACACCTCCAGAATATCGTAAGAAAAGTATCAATTGGCCCCATTGGATTATTTGTACTCACTACTATCACCCTCAAAAGACTAGCACTCCAACTCTACTTTTCTCTTTTATCACAATGGGACCAAGGATCCAGAACAAGCAGGAACATGCAGGAACAACACGAGTATAATGCTCATGCATTGTCTTTTCTGTTGCATTTTTAAAAGTTTGTATCTAAAAGAGTTGCCCACTCATTGTTGTTACATGGTCTAAAAGAGTAGCATTATGAGGAGCCAAAAGAAAGGAAGAGTTAACTTACCCGTATGAGCTGATTATACTCAGTTCAGAACAGAATTTATCCATTCAACTCGCACTTCATCAATTTCAGCTTGCGTGTAAGTTCTTTTGCCTTTGAACTGCAAAAGATTTGAGAAATGGTTCTTATAATGTATCCATTCTACTCATAAAGCAATATATAGAAGTGAAAGCTAAAAAGTAAGTCTCACATTCCCACTTCTTAAGATCCTCTCTTCTTTAATCACGTCTTTCATGTACTTCATAACATAGAACCCACATTCCACGTTGGTAGGTTGTTTCGGGCACTACAGGCAAATAAGACAATTTTGATTAGAAAAGAACATAAACGCAACTTCATAAAGACCCAAAAAGAAGGGGACTACATTGATACCTCGACTACTTTCAAAACTGGACTAATATGAATCCTTCTTCCCTTGGCTTTGTCATAGATTGAGAATGCTTTTCAAGGAGGCAATACATGTAATTTTTAGACAACATAATATTGTAAGAAATGGCTAAAATAATAATTCTCAATGTCTAAAAACTTACGTGGTAATCATAAGTTTAAGGGATAAGGAGAAATCCTTATTAATTGAATCCATGAGGTACACTATTGGAGAAGAGTCAGAATACAAATCAATGATGCACAACACCCAATGGAACCTAATATGAAACAAGACAGAATCAGCATGACCATAATGCCTAAATTATAAAAAATAATTAACACTACCAGACAAGAAATGTATAGAGCTAGAAAAAATACCCAAAATTGCAAGGAACAAAAAGTAATTGGTCCTCCTTGACATCTTCTAGTCTCTTTGCAAGCAGTCCGGGCTTTAAGTTTTCAGCAACCATTCTTCCACTAAGGAGGCACGGGTTAACAAATACATATCTTCTATCCATATTGGAAGCCTTGATACCCCTATAGAGTATTTGTTAGAAGATGTATTTAATAACTGTTACCTTATGTATAACATTATGCATGTACCAGATACTTCTTTCATTTGACATATGTACCCCATATCAACTTTTTGCAAATGAGCTTCAACCTCATTGCCAAATATGTCCTTCTCTAGTGGAATTATCATAGCGTCCTCTTTAGAGGTGTTCTTGACAAATATAGCAAATAATCCAATGGTCTCCAAATTCTTTTCCCATTCCACATCTTTTGAAGTCGCCTAGGATGTATATTGTGCAGAGTGCAAACCATAAGTTACTTTTAGTTTCTAAAAAAAATAGTAATGGATGGATTAAGGTATGTCTTTTCACCTCATCGGCAACAATTCCATGACCATCCACTCCATGATGTTTTAAAGCTCTCTAAATGAAATATTTTCCCAAGTAAACCAACGTAAGCCAACTTAATTTAAATAAAGAGATCATAAAACAAAGCTTTTAAGAAAGCAAATTGTACCTCATTTCCAATCCTAGCAGGTTTTTTTGAAGCAACCTTAGCAAACATTTCGCAACAATAATAATGGATTAGTGGTCATGTAATTCATATATGGCAAGAAAAAATCATTATGATATTTGTATATATATACCTCATTGGCAATCTCAATAAGAGTTTTGGGCCATTGAAAGAAAAATACTAGAAAATCTCTATGAAGTTAAAGATACTAGGAAAAAACCACTGTAAACCAACTAAATTTAAATAAAGAAATCATAATACAACTTTTAAGATAACACATTATACCTTATTTCCAGTTATGCCAAGCTTTTTGGAAGCAACCTAAGCCAAACATTATCCAAAAGGAGCAAGTAATTAGTAGTCTAAGTAATTCAAATTTGACATGGAAAAAAGGCAAATGATATGCATATATACCTCCGGGGCAAAATATATAAGGTTTTTTGGCCATGCTACGTGACAGCCCACTGCCTCTCCAACAGTAGTAGCCTCCCCAGGAATAGGAATAGGAAGAATGGCATTGGATACTTTTACAACATCAATGCAAACACGCATATTCCCTTCCCCTAGCGGTGTTGTATGTAGTACTTCATTCGGTCCACTTTTCCAAAACATTGTGCCATGAGCAACAATGTTATCAACGGATCCCAATGCTAGTCTACAAGGCTTGCTCTACAACAATCAATGAAAATTAGTGAAATTTCATAATCAATGAATTTTAATGAAATTCAAAAGCTTTTAAGAAAGCACGTTATACCTCATTTCCAATCATGCCAGGTTTTTTTGAAGGAACCTAAGCCAAACAGTTTCGAAAGTAAACAATTATTTAGTAGTTAAGTCATTCAAATTTGACAAGAAAAACGCCTAATGATATGTCTACATACCTCGGGGGCAAAAAGTATAAGGTTTTTACGCCATGCTACATGACACCCAACTGCCTCACCTACTGTAGCCGCCTCTCCAGGGATAGGGATAGGAAGAAGGGCCTCTCTTACTTTGACAACATCAACTGACACCCGCATGTTGGCCTCCCCAAGCGGTGTTGTATGTAGTAATTCATTAGGGCCAACTTTCTCAAACATTGTGCCATTAGCAACAATGTTATTAATGGATCCCACGGCCAGTCTACAAGGCTTGCTCTACAACAAAAATGTACGAAATTAGATGTGGTGTACAAAATAGTAGAAAATAATGTGGGGCAATAAAGAATTGCACCTTCTTTAGCTTCGGTGTGGGGTTCGGAGGTGACATATTAACCTTGGTTCTTGTCCTACTTTCCATTGCCAAAGTATCAACTTCTGGACTGCCTAAATTGTCACTTCTTAAAGTGTTTGAACCAATATTTTCAGAGTGTGGTGTATGATGGATGTGTTGTCTTATTGCATCAAGTTGAACTTGCATTTGAGACACGGTTTCCTGTAAGTTCCTTTGCTTCTCCTCATAGCTAGAATGATTTCCTTTGCTTCTCCTCACAGCTAGTGAAGCCAATCAAAAAAAAAAAGAAAAGAAAGAAAGATAGCTACTCAAAATTCACTTGTAATCATTAGTTATCAATCCAAGTTCCTTCACAATCTCCCCTCACATAAGGTAGACCAAGATCATCATTTTCACTAAATGAGTCAACGGCTGGCAATACTTGAGGCTGAGCAAAACAATCATTGACATCATCATCCACGTTGCACGGATATCGATGCTGAGGAGGTTCTAGAACAATTGACCATCTTGAATCAAGTTGATCTTCTACATACAAAACTTGCTTAGCCTGGGAAGCCAGAATGAAAGAATCAGACTTGTGGCCTATCCTTCCAAGCTCGACAAGAGTGAAACCAAGCTCATCCACTTTACCCCTTTGTTGTCAACCCAATCACACTTAAAAACCGGAATTTTCAAAAGATGGTAATCAAGCTGCCATATCTCAGTAATCACCCCATAAAAGTTCATCTCTGCATACACAGGATTCTTATCCTTGCAGCCAGCAACCTGCATTGCCGTTGCCACTAAGCTAACTCCACTATTTTGGTTGACTCGTGAGCGATCACGGTCCTTCGTATGATAACGACAACCATTTATGACGTAGCCTGGATATTTTATCACATTTAAGGAAGGTCCCTGAGCTATCCACTTTAGGTTGTCAGATATATTATGTTGGGCACTCAATTCTTCAGCAATCTGTGAACAATTAAAGTACTAGTTATATTTTTTCATTGACAAATAAGAGGCAGAAAATTAATGTTTGACTACTTCTCCTACCTTCTCACGCAGCCAATAAACAAATGTCCTGTTGTGTTCAAGTTTCAGCCACCTTTGATTTTTTGAATGACGAGGATTTTGTGTTTTCAGCCAATCCATGTGCTCCCTATCAAAGGATGAAGTAAGTCTTAATAATATAATTATAAGATTCCATACCACTATGGACAAATACAATTGCGAAGAGAAATGGAGACAAAGCTAATACTTTTACCCAATATAAGGTTGAACATCACTTGTGTTTTCTAGCACATAGAGGTGTGCTTGCTCCCATAATTCACGATCAATAGCAGTAACTTCACCCCCTGGTAAAGGTCTTCCGATGATATCATCAGCAGTCATGTTCTTAGAAATAGGAACTCCAATCGCCTCTACTTCGGATAAATACTCCGCGCAAAACTCAACAACTTCTTCTGCAATATAACTCTCAGCAATGCAACCCTCTGGACGATTACGATTTCGAACATAACCCTTTAAAACCTTCATGAATCTCTCAAATGGGTACATCCATCGAAAGTGAACAGGTCCACAAAGCCGGACTTCTCTAACAAGATGCACCGTCAAATGAACCATGATATCAAAGAACGATGGTGGAAAGTACTTCTCAAGCAAACATAATGTGATTACCAGCTCTCGTTGAATTTCATCTAATTTTGACACATCCACCACTTTGCTACAAATGGCAGTGAAAAAGAAACACAATCTCGTAAGGGCGTATCTCACTTCTTTAGGCAACACAGATCGTATAGCCACAGGAAGTAATTGCTGCATTAATACGTGATTATCATGTGACTTCAATCCATATATTTTCAAATCTTCCATGGAGACATTATTTCTCAAATTTGAAGAGTATCCATCCGGTACCTTAAGTTCCGACAATGTTTTACAAAATCTTATCTTCTCCTCCCTAGACAATGTATAACATGCTGGAGGCAAGTAAGTTCGTTTCTCTCCAATTTGAGGTGCTAACTCTAGTCGCAAACCCATTTCTATGAGATCAAGACGAGCATTAATTCCATCCTTTGTTTTCCCTTGCATTTGAAGCAATGTACCAATGATGCTATCCAAAACATTCTTTTCAATGTGCATAAGATCCAAGCAGTGCCGAATATGCAAGTACATCCAATACTCTAGCATAAAAAATATTGATTTTTTCTTCCAACATTTCGTACCAGCAACCTTTGATGACTTTTTTTTTTACTTGTCTTTCCCCAAATGGTTTTGATCCCTTGTACCTCCCTTAACACCTCTTCCCCACTTAAGGGTACTGGAGGTTCCCCAAACTCTTGCTCACCATCAAAAGCCTTCTTGAGTTTTCGATATGGATGGTATCGTGGAAGATATTTTCTATGGCCCTGATAAATATTCTTCTTACCATGCTTCAATCTACGAGAGCATGTCTTCTCACAACAAATTGGACATACATAATATCCCTTTACTGTGGAACCACTCAGATTCCCAAGAGCTGGAAAATCATTAATAGTCCATAAGAGCACGGCTTTCAACCTGAAATGTTGGTTTTTGTAAGCGTCAAATGCTTCAACTCCTTCCTCCCATAGCAATTTCAAGTCCTCGATTAGCGGCGCCAAAAACACGTCAATATCATTACCAGGTTGGTGTGGGCCAGATATCAACAGTGTTAACATCATAAATTTTCTCTTCATGCATAACCACGGTGGTAGATTGTAGGTAACCAAAATAACTGGCCAGCAACTATACCGACTGCTCATAGAACTATGTGGATTTATCCCATCTACAGAAAGAGCTAATCGAAGGTTTCTTGGCTCCAAAGCAAAGTCTGGCCACTGGTGGTCTATTAATTTCCATGACGGGGAGTCTGCTGGGTGACGTAATTGGCCATCAGACTCTCTTTGATCAGCATGCCATGTCAAATTTTTTGTTGTTTCTACTGATTGATACATCTTTCGGAACCTTGGGATTGGTGGGAAGTACCATAAAACTTTTACCGGAACACCAGGTCTTGGTTCAGTTGAATTTTTCTTTAACTTCCATCTTGACGTGTTACATGTAGGACATGAAGTCTCATCTTTGAACTCCTTTCGATAAAGTATGCAATCATTAGGACATGCATGTATTTTCTCATACTCCATCCCCAATGCTGCCATAGTCTTCCCAGCCTCATACGTGGATGACGACAATTGATGGCTTTCTGGTAAAATTTCCCCCATTATAGTCAACAACTCGGTAAAAGCTTTGTAGGTCAAGGCATTGCTGGCTTTGAATTTGTAAAATCTGACCAAGGTAGCTAATTTTGTCTTCGTGCAACCGGGGTACAAAGGTTTTTCTGCATCTTCAATTAACTTTTTGAACTCCCACTCCCTAGGATTAGATGTGCAATCATTGAAGGCAGCTTCAACCATTTCTACTGCGTCTTGCGCATCTTGCAAAGGAGAGGAATTGACTTCATGATATGAAAAATCTCGAGTGTTTACCCCCTGTGACGCCTCACTAGTGATTGGTTCACCATGCCATACCCATGTACGATAGCTTTTATCAATACCATTCACAAACAAATGATTCCGTATCTCCGGAATAAGTTGGCTTGTAAAGTTCCCACATACCATACATGGACACCGAATAGACTCAAAATTAGTTGCATGAATCGCAGCAAAGTTCAGAAATTGTTCAACTCCATCCTCATAGTCTCTTGATCTTCGATCCTTGAGCATCCAAGATCTATCCATCTTAGATGTATCTTTATATCCCAATATGTAGCTACGAAAGAGAGACGCATTTATATTATTGTTGCACATATGTACCATAATAGCCTCCCTCCCTCACTATATATCTCTCACAATACATGTATTTTCTCTCTAAACACCTGTTATAGTTAACGAGAGTCCTACACCTAAAGCCAAAAGGATAAACAAGTTATAAAAAAAGGTTTTATTTATCTCCCTCACAGTCACAAATGTTTTATTTAACTAACATGTAACATGCCAGTGGAGCAAAATTTGAAAAGAACACAATGAAGCTTACCAGAAACAAGTGATATTGGATTGAAGGAAGCTCTTCAGTCGGGATCACTTCACTGTCTAATCCACTCTATCAAAGATAAATAAAAAAAGTTAAAGGCTCCCTAGATAGAGATAGGTAAACTTTGCCAACAATCTAAAAAATAGACTACAACTCAAATAGAAAGCCCAATAAGAATTGCAAGAAAAACAGTATTTGGGTTACAATGCCACAATCAGGAGCAAAAGAAATAAACCAATTACAAGACTGGAAGACCCTATTCTATTGTCAAGGATAGAAAGATTCGGTTATGGAAACTTGGAATTCCATGCAAATAAGTCTAGACTACCAACATGATGAACTATTTCAGCAATTTAAATAAAGAGTATATGAAGCATTATACTACCAAATGGTGCTGTCCACAAAATTCAAACTCATAATGTCTATCGCACCTCCCAAACTTAAATCAGTTTGGCATGTTTACCATAAGAATTAAATGCAGGCTTACACAGATCCAACTAACATAGGACGAGGGGATTACTCTCCTACAAGTAGTGAGCCCAATACAACTATTCAACAACAGCAATAGAAGACTTCCGGAGCTGGATTTAGTTGGATTTTGTCACCGCTGATATTCAAAGTGCAAACAATCTAGCAAGACACCCACTACTTTGACACCACCAACAATCCACAAATGATATAAATTTCCAGGTTATCTTACTAGAAAAAAAGTCAAGGTGGACAACAAAGTACAAGCTTCGTCCACATAAAAACTGAGAATTAGTTTGAAGTACCTTGGAATTAAGTACTTCCTCCTCTTTCTCAAATTCCAAGCACCTAGAAAACAGAATGAAAACATGTAACAAACCTGAAGTGTTGTGAAAAGAACAAAAAATAAACTATCTATTTAGTCAGGATTCATATATCTTTACTCAAAGACTGGTAGAAAAAATGTCAAGCAAAGTCATAATATATTTTTCCTCTTCGGGTAGAAATCTATCAAAAATATAACAAACTTTTCCAGGATGAAACTAAATTCTAATATACTCACTGTGCTCGGAGCCTCTTGTTTTCTTGAAACAGGCTCTTGGCTTCCTGATCTTCCCAAAGATTTGAAGAAGGGGCAGGCTACAAAGAGACATGAAAACTGTCATTAAAATTCCATTCAGAGATGAATGCATTAAGCTGATTCAAAAAATGGTTCTCCGTGTTTGTTAGACAGAGGTTAACATCTTGCTGTAGACTTTAGCTGTTTCAAGCTACAACTAGAGCAACGACTAACAAACTCTCCAAAAGAGAAACATGTTCAGAAAGTTAATAAATGCATTGAATAGTCCCTACTTTTAGTGGGAAGGAGATGGGAAAACAAGCGATGCCAATTACAAAAAAACCCAATATGGCAATTCCAATAGGGTTGAGTTTCCCGGGGATACATGCCTTTGGACTAAAGGGGGATATGTCCCATGATTGAAAATAAAGGAAGTAATCCTACTCCAATTCAATATAGTCCAATTCCTAGAAAACAGCACCAAACTTATCCTCCTACTAAACATGGCCCAACAAACGGTTTCACTAGAATTGCCTAGTATTTTGCATCACTACAAGCACCTCCGTTTTTTTATTAAAAAAAACCCTTAAATTTCTACATACTACTTGGGCTCACTAAATTAGTAACTAAACCAAATAGAGCCTTAACTCTCAATCAATTGGGGTAGGCTACTTAAGTTCAGATTTTCCATTGAGCTCTATTGAGGTCTATCATGTTCCATAATATTAAAAAAAAACTAGACCCTTTAGAACTACCACCTCCGATGTCAATTTTGGTTTGTCCCTCCCCTCAGTGTTACCTTCAAACGAAACTCTATCACTCTTTTTAGCTACCGCATTGTTCGATCAGGCATACTAAACTAGCCTCTCTTTTTAGCTGCAGTTGTATGCATGTTAGAGTCCTAGATATTTCGACATCTTCCTTTATAAATTGAAACAAATTGTTACGTTTCTGGGTACAGATATCATTGTGCATGTTCATATGTTTTCTTGGGGATTGAGGATGGGATTGGGGCATGCATTGTTTCTCACTTTTGGAAAGTACCTGCAATAATTAGATGAACTTGGACTTCTTGTCATTAAACTATACAAGAAAATGTTCCATAAATTAAGGACTCTCAACGTGTGAGAATGTATGTTATCCTCATTTTGTTTCCTAGACCATGCAATCGTTTTTTTGGCAAAGGATGCAGTAATGCTTATAAGGAAAAAAAAGAAAAAAGATGGACAAAAATGGTTGCAACATAATACAACTCCTGTGCTACTTCGGAACCTCCGAATTATAAGTGGCTCTCTTTATTTAAGTTTCAACGTCCTCCGAATTATAAGTGGCTCTCTTTATTTAAGTTTCAACGTCCGCTAAAGGTATCCCATGTAAAATTGTGAGGTCTAATGGGCCTATTACATGACCTGATATGTATACTTCAATTAATGATCTCGTTAAACTCAGCCTCTTAGCTTTTTAGATTATTATTCTAGAGTTACTCACAATCATCTTTCTCATTGACGCCTTGACAGAAACAATGCCAACATGTTTTTAGTTGTAAAAGAAAATTACAGATGACCACGAGATCTAAATATTAGTAACAGGGGGAAAAAATAACATCTCGTAAGAATATTCGGTATTTCAGTTAAATGAGATTGGCACCTTGACCTTGAATTGGAGTGAATCTGCAGACTCCCACTAGTTTTGGAATATCACACAACCTAAATTACAAGTGATTGTTTAATCCAAAAACCAAGTATTAGCAGTGGTTCTTGTTTCCAAAATAAAGCAAGTTTCTGAGATAAAGAAGTCCCAGTGTTCATTGTTTATCGATTCAACCCACAAACCAAAGAAATACTACCAAAACTAAACAAAAGGAGCAAAGTTAGCATAATGAAGCACTTCTAGACAAAGGGATATTTAACTCATTGCAGCAAAGTTCCAATAAAGTCGACAAAAGACACAAAAGAAAGAAAGAGATTCATTTGGGCATTTGATCAAACACCTGACCTACAAAAGATTGTGAAAAAATCTACATGCATAACAATACATATATACCCAGAGGGAGAGAGGGCACCACAAGGAGCTAAAGCTTACTTGAGAGGAAGCACGAGACTAGGCTGAGCAATACAGGTCGTCGCCAACGGTTTTTGCGTACTGATGGAGTGACAGAGGAAGAGAGCAGCGACGTGGGAAGGAAATCGTCAAAATCCTAATCAAAAGTTGCACCATAGATCTTCTAGGATTTTCTGCAAACGGTTGAGACTGAGAGGCGATAGAGAGAAAGCTGGAAAAGAATCGATGGAGGGAATTTTTCCAAGTCGTGAAATTAGAGTTTTCCTATCGCGCCAAAATGAATCAGGCATATTGATATAGCGCGCGCCAGCTTCAAAAGCGTTATGTATTCCATTACAGCTTCTTCTTTCCATCTCGGTTTGGGGAAGCTTTCCATCACACCTGAAAAGCGTGATGGTTTCCGGCGTGCCGCTTCGTTTTCATGTCGGTTTGGAAGCTTAAACATGACAGTTTTTCAGCGTGATGGTTGGCTGAATTTCACCCGCGGTTTGGAATTTGGGGAGTATTTATTTTTATCACACTTAAATGTAAAAATGACATAAAAAGCACTACTTACAATCTCACTTTTTTAACCCCTGTCATTAAAAAATTTCCTTGTATTTCTTTATCACACTTTTTGTAAAAGTGACATCTTTTTCTTTTCCATAGTGTGATCCATATCTATTATTGTAGTAGTGGTCATAGGTAATGGTCATCACACGTCTACGTGGCATGACAACTGGCACCCTCTTGGCCCATTAATCTGCAAGTTTGGCACTAGGATAGTCTATGATTCTGGGCTACCCTCCGAGGCAATAGTAAGCATGATATTGAGGGGTAGTAACTGGGCATTCCTAGTCACTCAAACTTTGGAGTTGAACGAGGTCAAAGATAATCTTCCCACCTTTGGGATTGACCCTTATTTTGCCTATCTAGATGGGGATGTCTCTGGAAACCTAATCTTTTCATTTACTTTATTTTCCTATCTAGGGAGGGGGGATGTCCCCTAGGTAGGCATATCTCTATGGTCTCAAACTAGCAAGATGTAAGTGCATCATCCGAGTTAGGATTTCCACACTCAATGCCCAGCAAACCATTAATCTACACAGTACACACCCTAGCCGAAATGGGTTTGTTTTAAGCTGGCTTATGTTCATGCCGACACAAAGGTCCAAAAGCTGAGCTCATTCGGTCAGGCCATTCTCATTGAAGGCCCAATTAACATCTTTGATTTGCAAGAATCTAGGCTGTGTTTTTATGTCTCCATAATGCTCAAGACCCAATTTGGATACTTTAACTCAGGAAAATCTTGTTAAAGTCTATTTTGGCTGCTTTAATTCATCACCCAAGGATATCAGTGTTCTTTGCAAGTGGGTCATCCAGATCGCCCAAGGCCCAAATTCTTAATAAGGCTGATCCAAGAGGTCTAGTTACACCTCCAATTTTGCCATGTCCCTAATGTTTCAAGGCCCATGTTTGTCCAAGTCCCATCACTCCATTTTCCAATACTTAGGTGTTCCTTTGTTGCACCATCTGTTCTACATGGGGCCCAGTTTGCCATTAACGTTATTGTAGATGGTCTTCTCACTATTAGGTGTTTCTTCCCCATCTTTTAGATGGAGCCAAAACATTTGATTATTTGCTTTCCCCTATTTTACCGATGTAACCCTTTATAGCCAATTGGCCTTCCTTTTGTCTTCTTTTATTTTATTTTATTTGTGTCTTTATTTTCTCTTAGTCCTTCCTAGGGTATGATGCCCCTTGTAGGCTGTATATTCGCTTAGCTTCTTTTTATTTCAAGTTGATTTACCCAAAAAAAAATACAAGATAATGAAAAGATGTGTTTATGCTTTTTATTTCAAGTTGATTTACCCCAAAAAAAAATACAAGATAATGAAAAGATGTGTTTATGAGAATTGAATGAGTATGGAATTGAATGGATTACGGTAGTGCCACTTGAGTGCCGCCCCATGTTCGAAGAGAGAACATGGCGGTTAGGGCTATGTGTGTACAACATATGGTGAACAATATCATGCTGAGAAGAGTCCGTGATGACAAGCTAGTTGGGACCATGTAAACAGACCAATACTTCTAGTGATGGACTATAGGCCGGGTAGAAGAAGCAGTGCCATAAGAATGGAGTGATTGGACTGTGGCCTGGAGGACGAAAACAGTTCCAAACCTAGTAATATATGAAGAAGAACTTTGACACTGAAAGATAATACGATACACAAAACGATGCGTACAATACACTCCGTATACATTGACACTGACACGAGCATTTTATCCTGTTACTATTAGACTGTTAAACTTTTGTTATTCATTTCTATCAAAATCTTTTATAACTTCAGTAAGGATTTGGGGTAGTGGTTTTTGCTGAGCGTTATCACTCACGGTGTTGTACTTGTCTGACCCTGGCATAATACCACGATGTTGCTCTGCGACACTGACACATATTATGCTAAGCTATAGAGATGAACTGGAGGAGTACTGCAGTTTGGAGGCCTAGGGAGCTGAGCAGGACACTGTCGAGGCTGACGGCCATGCCAAAAAGTAGAGAAACCCTAGTCAGCCCTGTAGTGAATAAATGTATTGGCCAGGAGAATTGTGTAATTTTTATTTATGGATTATTGTTGTAAAATTATTATTATTATTATTATTATTATTATTATTATTATTATTATTATTATTATTATTATTATTATTATTATTGTAATAAAATAACGTTCCCGAAATTTGGGGCGTTACAGCTTGGTATCATAGCTTTAGGTTCTGAGCCTTGGGTAGATTGGGTAGACACTTCTCGAGAACATCAACCTTGATAGTTTAACGATTACTTATTCTATTATATGATATACTACCTAATTATAACATATAAATTATCGTGACTTAGTGTCCGTGGAAGTATGGGACCAGCGTTGACGCCGATACAAAGAAAGCGACAGAGGAACCACTCCTATTGTATTCGGGTGCCTAATCAAATGAGACAAATAATCAAGTCTAACGACGTCAAGGCCAACCCTAGCGATGGAACAGAAGCTACTGCTTAGTAAGTGGAGTAGTTGCCGAAGAAGAATTTTCCTTTCATAGGGCAAATAGTGATAAAAAATAGGTTGGATTGAGTAGGTCCATAATGAGAACATACGGTGAGAAAACTTTGGCCTTCATGTTGGCTAATGATTAGGATATTCATACTACGTGCATTATTTATGTGGCATTTCTTATATAGGTATGTGCTAATAGGATCAAACTAATTGTACCCGACCATCATTTTTTTAATTGGTTGTCCGTACTCCTGGAACCAAGATCTTAGTATTGCGATTATAAAATCCTTGCATGCACTCCCCTCTGAGAACTAGATAGATAGAAACCTCTCTATCTTCAAACCCTAACGTTAAAGAAGAGTGCCGCAAGAAACCAATGACCAGGATGCCAACGTTGACAGCAAGGCTAAAACCCCCGCATATAACAATGTCAAAGTTAGCATACACCCCAACGCAATATCGGGACACAATAACTGCACGAGCGATACTAAAGCTATTTCAACATCCCAACCTCAAGCACCGTAGGCTTCTCAAATTAGTTGACTGACGAATAGAAGAATGATGCTGTCAATGATCTGCAATCACTGACACCTATATTCTACGCAAACTGAGCTTGACAATGGCACCATCATAGATCAAATAGTTGAGAAGCTATTTAAGACATACATGCCCGAGAAGATGACAAATAGTCCCTACCAATGATGTTCTATTTTTTTCAGGGGGATAGAAGAGGCATTTGAAGATCGATCATATACAACCCCATTTCTCAATTAATTGACCATATTCTAATCAATCATTTTTCCCCTCTTGTTGAACTCTTTTTGAAATTTCCTTCATAACGATCCCTCATTTCTAAAGATTCGAATCCAACTTGAAGGCAAGTCATTGAAATTCGCGTGTACTCCACACTGTGAACTCTTTTGGTACCTCTCTTTGGTAAGTGGGTATATTATTGTTCCAAATTGGTGGTAATTGACAAGATTCCATGGTTATGATCCCAATAAGTCTACTCGGTTATGAAAATAACCTTCCAAACTACTCACTTGTATTTTGTAAACCTAACCCAATCCTTCAATTATTTTGCTAAGAGTGCTATGGCCAATTGATGTAATTTTTGTTGTTCGTATGGGAATTAGACACTACCCTCGATCCCCCCTATTTCTTTGATATTACCAAATCTGTCCATTCAAATGTGAAAATTTTAACCCCAATTCAGTCATTATTGTGAGAGTAGCTATACCTTTGTGGCACATATTCTTCCTTGAGTTGTATATTTGCTCTTGAAACTATAAAAGTTCATCCTGGAATATCTACAAATTGTATTCTTAGAACGGCCTGGTGAGCCATTTTCATATCTATGCATTTGGATAACCGCCAATCATTCATGTAACTCATATCACAGTTAGTCGATTGTATCTGAACCATTCGCTGTATCAAATCACCTTTGACTCTTCCAAAGTCACCTACATAGGAAGTATAAATCCAATATGATAGGGCAATCAGTTATGACTATGCTTATGGATTAGTAAATTCATTCTCGAAACCGTTGAAATCCTCGTGAAACTACTCTCCTTGTGAATTGTGGACTCTCCTTTGAACCAACTAGATTCAACCATTGAGATATCAATAACCTACCCTTCTCAAGATAGCTTAACGAGCCCTTTTTTGAATCCATACAATTGAAACTCTCTTCCGAACACGTTTGGCCAACATAGTTCAAAATATGTATCTAATTTGGGCTTTGCCATGTAGCCTTAGAGTCAATTCAAGAGTCTCTTAAACCTACCTTCCACAGAAGAACCCTTGTTTATCTAAAGCAATTTTTCAACATTATCCTAAAGTACCTAATTATTTCGATCAACGAGTCTGTCTGATTGACTTAATCGTAGTCACATTTATTCTTGTAATCCACTCAAACTGGTGCATAAATTCCCTTGGCCTTCAAAGGTTTAACTTGCAACTTTCGAGCCATGGACCTGATTTCTAGAGCATTGCACTCATTTTAATCTGTTGCTTGTGTATCTGCACTAGCGCTAGAAATAGAACCCTTAGGATCGATTTTGATATAACGTCACCTTTGAGGGAAAATACCTCTTAATCTAGTCTATGCGAGATAGAGATAGCCAACCTACGACTAAGTTATGATTGATATGGCCAACTTCAACATAATTTTGGAAATGGACTGGTTTGTCATCTCACCGAGCTATCATAGACTGTTGTCAGAAGATGGTGACGGCTTTTGCTCCTAACGGAATCTGCTTCAAATTTAAGAGGGATAGAAAGACTGCAAATTCTACAACACAACAATTTAGGTGGCAGAACCAACTTTTGGGATGGCTAACAAGTCTCAAGAAACTGACCATAAGGAGTTAGGATTGCCACAGGAATACATTGACAATTTCCTGAAGAACTCATTGGCCTACCACTGCGACGAGAGTTAGATTACACCAACCTGGTGCCACACTAATCTCCAAAGCCCCGTATCGTATGATACCTGCTGAACTAAGGGAGCTCAATACTCAGTTGCAAGATTTGTTGGACAAAGGATACATTCGGCCTAGCATGTCGCCATGGGGAGCACCCACCCTATTGTAAAGAAGAAGGAAGGAATCTCAGTGGATAACAAGAAGGTGGAAGCCGTATTAAGCTGGAAGCGACCAACGGCGGTTTTGAGATCAGAAGCTTCCTAGGATTAGCTGGCAACTTTATCTAGGACTTCTCGATCTCGCCAAGCCATTGATGAGGTTAACGCAAAAAGAAGTCAAGTTTAAATGGAACGAGCATTGTGAAAGGACATTTCAAAGTTGAAAAAAAAAAGATTGACCAGTGTGCCTATACTTATCATTCCAGAGCGGAATACAGGTTACACAATCTACTATGACGCTTCTAAGGAGGTGCTGGGATGCGTTCTGATGCAGAATGGTAAAATTGTGGCATTTGGATCTAGGCATCTTAGGCCGCATGAGAAGAACTATCCCACGCACGTCCTAGAATTAGCAGTAGTAGTCTTTGCTCTCAAGTCGTGGCAATATTATCTGTATGATAAGAAATTAGAGGTATTCATTGACCACAAAAGTCTCAAGTACTTGTTCACTCAGAAGAAACTGTATATGAGATAAAGAAGGTGGATGGAGTACCTTGAGGACTACAAGTTTACCCTGTCATACCACCTAGTCAAAGCTAATGTTGTCGTTGATGCTCTGAGTCCAAAGGATAGAGCATAAAAGGCTAAGATGGCTATGAAAGAATGGAAAATGATAGACACTCTCAACGACTTTAACCTACGACCCTCGTCTAATGGAGAACAAGCACGATTGTAAGCCCTCATTGCAGAACGAGCACTTCATTGGGAGATCTTGTTGGCATAGACTTTTGAACAGGACTGTTAGTATATACGATCTCAACTTAACATGGGAAAGGAGTTCCCTGGTTGGAGAATTCATGCTACCGATAAAAGCCTGAGATTCAAAGGATCAGTGTTCGTACCCAATATCGGTACCCTTCGAGAAGCTGTGCTTCTAGAATTTCCCTACTTGAATTTCGCTGTTCATCCTAGTAATACTAAGATGTACCATGACCTACGAAGAACCTACTGGTGGAAAGGAATGAAGAAAGATGTGGCTAGATTTGCGTCAACCTGCTTGGTTTGTCAACTAGTCAAGGCAGAGCACCAAAAAGCCCGGAGGAGATCTTCAACCCTTACCGATTCCAACGTGGAAATGGGAACATTTTATTATGGATTTCGTGACTGGATTGCCTAGGTTTGCAAAGTCAAACACTGCTATTTGGGTGATAATTGACCGTCTCACCAAGTTTGTACATTTCCTGCCAGAGAACATGGAGACCCTGGGGACACTCTATATACGAGAAATTGTACGACTCCTTCCTGGGGTATGCCCTTGTAGGCTGTATTTTTGGTTAACCTCTTTTTATTTCAAGCTGATTTTCCCACAAGAAAAAAAATGTATGACTGCATGGAGTGCTTGTATCTGTAATATTAGACCGAGATCCGAGATTCGTTTCAAAATTTGGAAAAGACTGCAAAAAGCCCTAGGATCGGACGTTCGTCTCAACATGGCTTTTCATCCTCAGACCAATGGTTAGATGGGAAGAATGATTTAGTATTTAGAAGACATGCTTAGAGCTTGTGCCCTGGATATTTTTGGGAATTGAGAACAAGACTTGCCTTTGGTGGAGTTTGCTTGCAATAATAGCTACCAAGCTAGCATTAAGATGATGCCCTATGAAGCATTATACGACCACCCCTATCGATCACCAATTTGTTGGACCGATGCTAGAGAAGCGGGATTGCTAGGACCGGAGTTGGTCAAGAGTACAACTGAAAAGATTAAGGTCATTCGATAGAAATTGCTTACTACTCAGAGCCGATAGAAAAGCTATGTTGACAAAAGAAATAGACCCCTATCTTTTATTGTTGGAGATCACGTGTTATCCGGTTCAGAAAGAAAGGAAAGCTCTCTCCACAATATATCGGACCGTTGAAATTTTGGAAAGGATCTTGGAAAGTGGCATATCGATTGGCATTGCCGCCACAACTGGTCCACGATGTGTTTCATGTATCCATCCTATGGAAATACATCTCCATTCCTACTCACTTGTTCAATTGGAAGGATCTTAGAATAGATGAGGACGCGACATTCGAGGAAGAGCCGATCGAGATTAAGTACAACAAAAGAAGACTATCCGCAACAGAAAGATTCGTATGGTACGACTTTTATGGAAGCATCGTGGAGTAGAGGAGACTACATGGGAACGGGAGGATGCTATGAAGAAGAATTACCCGCACCTATTTCAGTCATAAAGTATAGGGAAACTTTGGGACTAAATTTGTTAAAGGGAAACTTTTGGTAAATAAAAAATTTATTTATAAATTCGATTTCTTTTATTTTTATTTGTTTCTTTATTATATAATTATATAGCTTTCTATATGTGCATGCTTGTAATAATATGTGTATATGTACCAGTATATCTTCTTTCCTAACACAAAGAAGCCTAGATTTTTTCCATGTCTATTCTGGATTTTCTTCATAAATCATTAGATTTTCACTACGATTTTTATGTATAACCCTAGGATTCCCTAGGATTGTGTTGTACCTTTGTAATCCCCCAAATCATGAGAGAGAGAGAGAGAGAGAGGTGGGTGGTAGCTTCTTGGTCTACTTGTTCACCAAGACAAGTACACTATATCTACATGCATGTACTTGAGTTTTGTACACAAAAATCCCATGAAACTAGGCTTGCCATGCAAACCCATAAAACCCTAGGATTCTCTACTATCTTCCATTAAAAACCCTAGGATTTTAAGTCCCTAAACCTAAAGAGTATCGATATTGGCCTAAGATTTCTTGTACTTACCACATCCCCCAAATCTTGGAACATTTATGGGACAGATGTGGGAGAGATTTTGAGAGAGAAGGAGAGAGGGAATGAGCCGGTTGAGACTTGAGAGAGAGGGAGAGGAGCCATTGGTTTGCCTATAAATACTGCCCCACACTTCACTTTTTCATCATAACATCTCACCACCTTTGTAGTAGTTGTGTTCTAGTGTTTTGAGAGAGAGGAATCTCTTCTAGTTCTTGAGTTTTTGGTTGAAGTTCATCTTAAACTTCAACTTGTACTTCGAAACTCAAGTGAGAGCCACCACCCACCACCACCAAAGACCGCCACTCAATCCAAAAAGCTAGAAGAAAGTTGAAGTCTTTAGTTTCAAGAAAAAGAAGTCACATTATTATTATTTTTTGAAACAAGGAGCCGTTACGCCGTCCGACAAACCACCCTCCTAGCTTAAGCGTCTTCCGACTAATCATCAGAATTAAGGTAGATACTTTGATCCTATTTCTTAAGTATATTGTTTTACGTTGTTACAATGTTTGATTTAATTTCTAGAAAATTTAGTTAGTAGTTACTTTATCCCACTATGCCAAATTTAAGCATTAGCGACATTAGAAAACTGCCGGGAAAAGCCCCAAAACCGCCGGGAATTCCCATTAGCGGCGGTAATCGCTATCGCCGTCTATACGGCCGTTGGGAATACTAAAATCGCCGGGAAACATTTTAAAACCGTTGGTAAAAAGTCCGACCCATTAGCGGCAGTTTTAAAACCGCCGGTAATGCTAAATCACGTTTATAAAAGGATTACATGTGGCAGCTGGCGTGGCGCCCGCGTGGCATGCAATATTTGATTGAAATGTGCTTGGCCAAGACTCGAACTCAAGACCTTGTGCCTCTCACGCGCACACACTATCAACTAAGCTGGCATGCATTTTGTTTCACTTCGACAAAATAAAATATTTATACTATACCGTAACATTTTTTGAAAATTTATTTTTTATTGCCACATTTTGAAAAACCGCCGGGAATACCATTTTTTCCGGCGGTAATTTAAAAAACCGCCGGAAAAGTCACTTTTTTCTGGCATTTGTTGAACCGCCGGAAAAGTGGTTTTTTCCGGCAAGTGGTTTTTTCCGGCATTAATAGTCCCGCCGGGAAAAAACCCGCCAGGAATGCCCATTTTTCTTGTAGTGTCCCTGAGTATATGTTAGGAACATGTGTGAATGATGAATCAAATAGAAGAAGAGTTGGACTTTTTTTTTTGGTAAATCATCTTGAAATTAAAAGAGGTTAAGTTGATATACAGCATACAAGGTGCATACCCCAGGGAGGACCAAAAGAAAAGAAAAGAAAAGTACGTGCTCCCCAGCACAACCCACCGGGGTGGGAAAATAGAAAGTCCTAGCACAACCTGCAAGGATAGGCATAAATATGCATAAATCGGTAAGTGTAAGCGTAGCTAAAGGATGCCATGCACAACCCACAATGCTAGAATAAATAACTAAATGTTTAACTGCGCTATATAGGGAAAGCATTTAAGCCCGTGCTCAAGTCCCGTTGACCTAGCTATCTCAAGGGAAGGGCAACAAGGACACGAGCACAACAGTACAAGGATAATCGTAAAGTGATATATACGAAACGGCCAACCCCTACCAGTAGAAACAATAGTAACAGAGCAACCCGGACCAAATGAGATAAGCCTCTAGCAGTTCGGCAAGCAATTATACCCAAGAGAACCCTCCCATAGAACCCTTACACTGAACACATGCCTAGTTTGTTACTCGCTCCAAAAATCATAGTCCAAGCTCCAAAGTCATCATTCCTCTATAGTTTCCAGTGCCCATCCATATTGGTAGTAGATAATGTCCAAATAGAAGTAAAGAGTATCCCACGGTGATATCAAACGGACAAGGATAGGACTAAGGATAGGTGAAATCCTAGTCAAGCTAAAGATCATGTTAGACAGAGTCAGCCCCAGAAGATAACCCCCGGACCAGAGAAATCGAGGCCACCACTATGTAAAACATCCAACGGAATCTCCGCCTTCGGACCCCGTACACACACAATCAACCCCAAGGTGCAACTATCCAATCCATCATCCTCCACACACGGTAAAGTAAAAAGTGCCCCTGAAATAAAAACAGTATACAGAAAAGGAATAGTATACGCCAAGGGTAGCCAGTGCATCGGGGAATCTATTATCAGATTGAGGCCTGTGGATGATTTCCACATTTTTGAACCGTTTCATCAGCTTCCATGGGCCGGGGTTCTTCGAGGAGGATGGAGTTTGATGAAGCAGTCTCAATAGAAATTGTTAAAAAGACAGATTCATTCGTAATTAAGCAATGAGTGAAGTGCAAGCCATAGGATGATGACAGGAAAAGGTGATAAAGTAATTGACGATCGAAGAGGGCAGCATGCCCATGTCAGAATTGGCACAGTTCACCATGGTTGGGAAACAGTTGTACTATCGCAGCCCTCAGGGTTGGTTAGCCCATTGCATAGAGCCTGAATAGGCCAAGGAAAGGTTGCGTCAGATCCATTACA
The DNA here is from genome assembly GCA_016920895.1 of Vaccinium myrtillus. Classification (NCBI taxonomy): domain Eukaryota; kingdom Viridiplantae; phylum Streptophyta; class Magnoliopsida; order Ericales; family Ericaceae; genus Vaccinium; species Vaccinium myrtillus. The sequence goes on from CM029274.1 coordinate 20,817,463, forward strand.
AAACCTGTGGAGAGAATGAAATTTCCCTCTACAGAAGAGTTCAAAGATAGGGCTACTATTGACCCAGTATGAAACAAGATGCCGCGGAACTCCTGAGAGGTTGTGGGAGATGTGCACTATTCATCGCTGAGCCAGAATGTTGTTTGACTGGAGACAAAAGTACATTGACTTCCTTCAAGAAGGCGCGTTGCCCATGGAAAAGGAATATAGGAGGCAAGTCAAAATTTCTACTAAATGTTTCTTCATAGAAAACAAAAGCTTGTACAGAAGAGCACTGGACCATATGCCCCTATGGTGTCTGTCTAATGAAGAAGCTAAAGAAGTCCTACACAAGGCTCACGAGTTAAAGCATCAGGGTGGATGCAAGTTATATGAGCACATCATTCATCTCGGTTACTACTAGCCTAGGATGGAATCAGACTCGAAGAGGCATGTGCGCAGGTGCCATGCTTGTCAGAAATTTGGGAACCTTGTGCACACCCCAGCGGTTGAGCTCCACCCTATCCGCGCCCATTATCCTTTACATACATGGGCAATGGACCTCGTAAGGCTATAACTCCTCACTTGCACAAGCATCAGTGGATCCTAGCGGCCACTAAGGTCAGTACCAAGCGGGTGGAAGCAATCCCCCTTAAGAACGTGACTGGTGCAACAGTCACCCAATTTATCAAGGAGAATATCATTTGTCGCTTTGGAATACCCAAAGTGATATTATCAGACAATGGGACTCCATTTATCAACAAGAATGTGGAAGAACTGCTTCAGACCTACCTTATCGAGCACCACACTTGCACACCCTAGTACCCTTAGGGAAATGACCAAGCGGAGGCCACGAATAAGTCTCTAATCAGAACATTGTGTAAGCTGTTAGATGAGAAGGGTGAAGCATGGTCGGATCATTTAATCATGTCCTTTTGGACATACAGGACTGCGAAGAGAAAGGCGACGCGTACCAACCCATTTAACTTGGTCTATGGCTTAGAAACGGTACTCCCAATGGAGCGAAGTGTACCCTCTGCACGACTAGCCCTAGCCATAAAGGTAACGAAGGATGAGCGCCGCACAGGCTTAGAAGCCCTAGAGGAAATAAGGGAGATGGTGGCGGAGCACAAAGCCAACTATTGGGAGTCTATGGCCAAGTTTTACAGAAAAGGAGTAATCTCACAAGAGTTCAAAGTAGGAGACTTAGTCTAGAAATCGACCATTGATGTAATGAGGAATGTCAAGCTTCCCAAGTTCACCCCTAGGTGGGAAGGACCCAATGAAGTCATACATGTCGGGTCGAGCGGTCATTACAAGTTTTCCAGAGTCTCTGATGGATTTCTTACAAGGCCTATAAATGTTAAATTTATTAAGAAATATTATCCTTGAAGTTTATGGATGTTAGTTCCTGGCGATCCAGCCAACCTTTGTTTTTTGTTTTGTTCACTTGTCATTTCATGTTTCTGTTCCAATCAAGTTTATGAATGAAATGTATCTGTTTGGCTTAAGCAAGATTTATGAATAGAGTTTCATTTCATATGTTGGCGATTAAGTCATGAGTCATGATTGAATTATTCAAAGATGTATTGATTAACCAAAAGAACAAGTAACAAATCATGAAAAAGCAAGTAAAAGGAAACTAAGGATAACAATTATCAAAATTATCCATTTAGACTTCTAAAAGGATCTATTCATTACACCCGAAGTCAAAAAGAAAAAGAATACATTATCAAACGCGAGGGAAGAGATCTTTGGTAATCATATCTTTTGATGACATTGATGGAGCCCCCACGGCACTTAAGGCTTCCTTTTCTTGAACTAAAGGGGCGAGCTCCTCCTGTCTTTCCCTGAGAATGGCCTCGCGCTGAGCAAGAGCCGTGCGGTTAAGATCCACATTGATCTGAGCTTACTCTACCTCCTTCTCCTTGGCAGCAATTCGCGTGGGGAGCTTCACCCTTTGCACAACGCGAATACTCTTTCCAGGTGGAGAGGGTAGAATCCAGTGACATAGAAAAATACCCAAGCACATACGAACCACGTGTGCAGCCTGGACACCACGTGAGGGTGGCTCAGTTCGGGGGGACCACATGAAGGTGCCCCATGTTATGGCCGAGCAGGCCAAGTGTGCAACCAGGATAGCACCACGAGATGGTGGCAGCACCATGAGAAGGTGCACAAGGCCAGTGCCAAGCAAGGTCTCTGATCGGCAACATCATATATGGATAGGCAAGTATATTGCCGAGGTAACCGCCCACGTGATAAGGTGGCGGGTCATTCTAGAAGGATCTAGAATAGCCTCTTACGTGATAAGGGGTAAATCCTGAAAATTAAGGGATTATCATTAAGCTTCCATATTGGGCAAGAAGCCCAATATAGATACATAATCCTTACAAGAAGGGAATTCTGATTGTATTGCCATATGGGACAAATCCCATAAGAGAAAGGACTCCTAACATAAAGTGGATACAAATAAATGGCAAGGATTCCTAATGTGGAAATAATCCTTGTAGAATAAAGATTGTGTTTCTATATGGAGCGAGTCCCATATAGGAAAGGATTCCTAATGAGAATAGGATCCTAGGGCAACAAGAACCCTCGGTAAACAAGTAACCTACACCTATAAATAAGACCCATACCCATGAAGAAAGGTACGCTATATCTCGCAGTTGTATGCATTGTGTGAATTTGGCTTATTTAGTAACACATTACTAACTTAAGCATTGGAGGGCCTTTGCCGACGAGAGGCAAAGGTGCTCTAACTGTTAATAGAGGCATGGAAATAGCATACCCTGATTTTTTCCCTCTACACCAGGTGAGAAGATAACCAGTCCAGCTTGAGTTTTAAAGCCTCAAGATCGGCAATAGCGCCTCTGGCAGACTCAAGAGACGAGGTGTCAAAACGCTTCAGAGTGATGTTTTGAAGGGAGTTCACCACCGCACATAGATTGTTTAGAAACATCCCAACTCCATAAGGGCTTTTACCTATGAAACCAGTAAAGGTGTCATGGTAGTTTCGTTGTAGTATTAGCTATAAGGTGGGCATGTTCTCCTCGTAAACGTGGTAGGATAGAAATGGGGCCGTGCTAGAACGAGCGCCGATAGGCTCCATAAGAAGGCATTCTGAATTGCTGTAATTGGAAGACGGCTCTCGCACTGGGGAGGCTGGCGGAGAACTAGTATCCACCTATTCATTCCCTACAGCTTTAGTCTCGGGTAAATGCTCTTTGGAGCTCTGGCCAACCTCCGTGGTTTTCATCAATTGTTCTTTTGGGCCCTCCGCAACCTGATCTCCTTGTCCAACACCTTCGCCTTGTTCCATCACATGTTGTTCAACTGCATCCTGCTTGCAGTTCTCTAGGCCCAAAGCTGCCTGCATTTCATTGAGCTCATTACCTCCCACACCCACGACGGCTTCCAACTCTAAAAAGTCATCCCGAAAAAGTTGATCAATAACCGGATGAGCGGTATTTATCGCAGGCACGTATTTACCTAAACTATGCTCAACGATGGGATTAATCTTGGACTGCGGCTGAATTTCACCTCCTATGTTATGAAAAGTGCTTGAAGAGTCAAGGTGTATACCTGCACTTATGCGCGCGGCGTGGCCTTGGATCAAGGACTCTGTGTGCACTTGAACAGATGCCGGTGGTTGATCGACCACAAAATCTGTCCCCATGTCAACATGCTGGCTCTCTTTAGAAGAAATCCTTTGAGCATCGCCGTCAACATAAGGAGCCAACATTTCGCGCTCATACCCACGCCCGAATCCATAATTTTCATCCTCTTTCTCCTCATCAGCTTGCCCCTTCTCCTTGTCTGGCAGAGTCTACCTTGTTGACTTCCCACTCCTCGGAATGCGTTTGACCACGCGGGGCAAGCATCTTGTCGATAGGGGCATTCTCTCTCTCTCTCTCTCTCTCTCTCTCTCTCTCTCTCGGGGACAGCAAGGAAGGCATCCTCTAGTTGTGCATTAGGATTGGCAGGTGTTTGAGCTTCTTTGTCTACATCAATAATTGATTCCCCCCAAATCTCGCCTGCATCCTCTTCTTGCTGGGCTTTCTCGACTGTCCTTATGCACCCTAAAATGGCTTGGATAAGCATGCTGTTGTTATCACTATCAGGATCCGGGGTGGGAGTGCTTTGTTTGGTCCTACCGTTGTTGGCTGTTTCATGGTGGTAGCTTGGAGTTGTTCAGCACGGGTGGTCAAATTTACGTGTTCAAAGGGGTCATTATCCCCTGGACCACTTGTGACAATAGCAGCAGCGCGCTGAGGTGAAGTATGAGTCATGACTGGTTGACCCGTCGTATCTTATAAGGTTTTTATTAGTGTTACAGACAAGGAAAATGGATAAACATTTGAAAGCACCAATGAAAAGTAAAGTTGAATACCCACATGAGTCTTCTTCTTGTGCGTCTGCCGGCTTGATCCTCAGCTCCCAACGCAGTGGCTTGAGATCTAGTATGTACACTAGTAATTAGTACAACGGATATGGGCACGATTATTTCAGCTCCTAATGTGGCAGCAATGCCTTTAAGAGCCCAACGGCTCCTTGCACCCCGCCAACCAACAGATTGTGACTTTTCTCTGTGAAAGGTGAGATCTGGTTTACAGTAGCACGGAGGATTCCGCAGAGCCTCACCCTACACGAAGGCATAAAAGGAGTCTAGGTTCTTCCTTCAGAACAAGCGATAGTCGGTTGAAGCCAATGGAATGTGGAGAGAATCCAGAAAACGCCAACGAGTTGTTCCATTCAGTAGTGCGTTAGTATAAGGCAGCAGAAAATGATTGAAGCATTCTGCAAAGTCAGCAGGCTCAAGCCCCATTCCCGGTACCACATGGTCATAGCCCAATTGCCACGCTACCCTGTCCGGCTAACAAACAACTATTTTTCGGTCTTTAGCGCTAATGGAAGGGAGTTGGAGGGGGCGGCACATGGTAAAGATATTGATTAGGACTCCGCGCTTCTCAGCGTTCTCATCAAAGAAGTCTATCTCCTTTGGTGCGTCTAGTATCATAGCGACAAATACCATCCAGAACCTGGGTGTACTGGCGAGGGTAGAAGTGAGACTCATCGTCCAGGTAATCCTCCCATAACTTGACCTTGGAAGTGTTGTCCCAGTGTAGGATGATGGGCGAGACAGGACCCTCTAGCACATACTTGTAGCACCCATCTGCCTCCCTTATGGGGCGACCCCAATAGTCTAGCACTTTCTTTGACACCTGCGCGGGGAACTTCCTTGCTTTTGGGGCCAGGGTACAAAGAGGGGCACCTCCGAAGTCCAGGCTCGCCACTCTACCCAGGTCTGCCAGCGCTGGGAGCCAACCCAAGTGAACCTCACTCAGCCTGTTTGGAAACAGGGACACACCAAACAAGTACAAAAAGTTAGCTCTAGCCATCTGAGCCACCTCTGTCGGTGACTCTGACTCGTGGTCCCACAAGGCCGGCAGGTGGTCGTACCTCACCATGGACTCTCCGTCGCCTATCTCTCTCCCTAGGAAGTGCCTCACAGCTGCACTATCTCTGTATAGCCCCGAGTCGAACGGAACCGGCTCGCCGCCTACTCTCAAACCTGTGATCGCCGAAAAGTCCAATGGCGTCACAGTCATCTCAGTGAACCTCAAGTGAAAAGTGTTGGTGGTGTCCCACCAACGCTCGATCAGAGCTCTCAGCAACCTGCGGTCCGCCCGAGTCGGCACCAGAAGCCGTATAAAGTCCATGAAGCCCGTGCCCTCAATCACCTCTCTCACTGCCCCTGGCAAGCCCCGGAAGCGCTCCAAAGAATCTGACGAACCTCCATAGACCGACAAAGAGACATTTCTCTGTTTCAAAGAAGCAAGTACAAGTTTTTCAAACAACATCAATAGAAAGCATGCACATGCGAGAATTCAAGACAAGTACAAAATGCAACAAATAAACTGCACACCAGTGGACGCGCAGGAATGTGGGTCTCCGGGTCCCTCAGCAAGGTCAGCTCACCATAGAACAGGTGTATCGGCGAATACACGTCAGACCCCATTGGTATAAAGAAGTGCACCCGTGGCACGTAAGTCTCAGGGTCAAACGGGGGCCTCACCCTCTGAGCCCTCTCCACCTCTGCCACCAAAGACAAGAGAGCACCCTCTCCTGCACCCTCTCCAACAGCCTCAGCCTCGGCCTCTCTCTGTCTCTCCTCAAAGAACATGTCCTGAACGTGCTCAGGCACTCTCTCCTCAGCGAGAGCCTCAGCAAAAGTCGGATCCTCCTGAAGGGTCTGTGCCAAGTCCTCATCTCTCACTCCCTCCAGTGTATCAGCCATGGTATAACCCGGAGCCCTGGAAGAACCGACTGCAGCAGGAACAACTACTGGGTCCGCAACCCCAACCTCCATATCCTCGCCCCCACTACTCGAGTCTCGAGCCTCGTCCACTACAACCTTCTCCTTCCCCAGATCCCTCCTCAACACTGGGACAACAACTGCTGACGACCCTTCTCCTCCAACGGGCACCTCAGTAACCAAGGAAGCGCTCAAGAGGTCGTTGGGTACCAAACTCTCCTGCAAACCAGTGTCAACACCCTCCCCGGCGGGTCTCTGCTCAACCAGGACGTGAACACCCCCAATGTCCATCTCCACTTCGGAAACCTGTGCACCCATACCCGAGAAATCAACCTCCATGGGATCAGGACCACTCTCGCCACCCTGCATGGCAACACCATTACCTCTTGTAAAGCCGATCGGCATCAACACCACTTGCCGGAGTTGAAACCGTGGTGCTTGGGTCACCACCAATCGGACCGGAAGCCTCACCCTTACTCGCCGAAATAACTCTAATGACCGCCGCACTTGGAGCATCGTCACCTACCTCAACCGTACGGGATGCATCGCCCTCAATCGGCACCGTACGAGATGCTTGATCCCCCACCAGTACCGCACGATGTTCAGAACTGCCAACAACCGCACCAATTTCGGTCGATGATGGACCACCCATAATTGGTTCAGTCATCGAGCTTCCCTCTTTTTGAACCGACGGTGAACAACCTTCACCGGGCGACGATGGTTCGGCACCGGGTAGTGACGATCGGCCCTCACTGTCACTCGAACTCGCCATGGATGTAAAGTCTTTTTTTTTTCAGTCGGAAGTTTTGGGAGGAAGAAGAGGATTTCAGACAATAGAGAGTTCGGTTTTGACGAGGGAATGCAACCGATCGGGGTATTTTGAACACAATACGCAAAAGACGGAGAGTATTGGCGGTTTCGAGCCAGTCTCGGCAAAATTTCCACTTTCACCGTGCGGCGGTGATATCTACACCGTGCGGTATACATAAGTACGCCGTGTGGTATTTCCGATGATTCCGTTCAAAAATTGCACTTCCCCCCCTGCTTGACCAACTACCTTCAGAAGAAACCCGTCTACCTCCACGGTATGATATTTTTAAGTCCTCTACGGCAAAATTTATTTTCACGAAAATCATTTAAGTCCTCTACGGCAAAATTTATTTACACGAAAATCATTTAAGTCCTCTACGGCAAAATTTATTTTCACGAAAATCATTTAAGTCCTCTACGGCAAAATTTATTTTCACGAAAATCAATTGAGTCCTCCAAGGCAATTGTTTTTCACAAAAACATTTAAGTCCTCAAAGGCAATTGTTCAAAAATTTTACGGCCTTCAGAGCCTCCGAAATATTTTTAACGGCTTCAAAGCCTCCAAAATTATCTCCCTGCAAACATCATTCGTTTTTCCCTCGTTGAAAAATGAGGCATCAACTTTTCATGACGGCCCCGACGAACTACGATTGGTCTGATCCTCTCAAAATGAGGTACGTAGGAAGCTCCGAGCTCGACCAGGTTTACTGTTTTCAGTTGCTTGTTTTCTGCACGGTTGTTTAAAATTGGGATGTCCGAATCTTCTAGCACGACTTGCACCAACATGATGGTGACCAAGCCATGTCGAAGAGGGGCAACTGTAGACACCCCAATTTTGGATAAACTTGTGCATCCCCAATGATGAAAAGAATACGCAAAATGTACCTCGAAACGGATACTTGGAACGGATGGATCAACCAAACCAAAAACCCCAAAACCCACCTGAACCGTACGGCCTGAACCCCCTAAACCGTACAGCTTGAAAAATCATTTGAATCGTGCGGTATCATTATGAGTACCGCACGGCATATTCTTGACGCCGCACGGCACCCATGTCCCATCAACGGGATTCCCGGTTTGTTCCAGCAGCTCAGAAACCATGATGATATTCGATTCCTGCCATGATGAGCCCGCTCTTTTTTCCGTTCGAAAACTCACCTCTCCCCTATAAATACTGGACATCGTCGAACGATCTCAAGGGTTGAAAGAGAATTCCCAAAGAAATTACTCTCGTACCAAAGTTCTGTTACCGTGTTCATACGCATCCATACTCCGCTGAATCTCTCAAATACCTTGTCCCCAAAAACCCAGAAAGCTACAAGTCACCTTCTCAATCCAGTCGTTTCGTTTCGAGGTACAACATCCGTGTTTTAACCGCAATAATCTTTTGAGGGGAGTCCCTATCGGGCTCGAGGAAGGCTCCGTAGCTATTCCTTGAGTCCAAATGGGGATAGTTCAGTAACATTCGAGCCTTTCGGGAAGGTATCACGCGATACCATCCATTGTCGCGGGATGCCATCTCTGAAAACAAGGTACATTCACCTACTCAAAACCATTTCTAAACTTGTTTCGATCAACAAAAAGTATGGTTTTCTACCTGAAAAAAAAGTTGGTTTCAATCGGACAAAAAAAAAAGGGAATTTTCAAAAAATGCACTGCTCAGAGGCATCGCACGACACCTTTGTGGTATCGCGCGGCGTACATTTTGACACCGCACGGTGTAACTGGTAGATGCCCTGTTCTTCTGAAATCCAATACTCTGTTTTCTCAATCCAATACTCTGTTTTCTCGAAAAACCAGACGGTCAAATTACGTTTTCCCCCTCTATTTTCTGTTTCTTGCATTTGTACCCCTCTTAGTTAAGTTTCTCGCGTTTATGTGCTTGATTACGTGTTATTTTGATTCATCATTATTATCTGTCTCCTTTTAAGCTCCTTATTCTTTGATATACTGTTTATGTGATTTAAAGTTTTCAATAAATTTTTTTTTCCTCAGAAAAATCCCACAAATGTTTAGCAGAGACCGGAAAATTCCGGGCACGCGGGGTGCATTTTTCGAACAAAACCTTCCCCGTGGGTAACCTGGCTCCCGAACCAAACCTTCGCAGATCAAACCCTTTTTTAGCGGTTTCTAAAACGGTTTCTCGGGTACCCAACATTCTCCCAAGAATTAAACCCCGGGTGGCGACTCTAAATTTTTCTTCATTTCCCGGATCGCCCTTTTTCATAACCAAGACTCCGTGGATATCTTTTTTGCCCGCGCGCGAAACCCGAGCGTCCACACTGGGTGATGAGCCCAGCCCGGATTATAGGTGTTTGAGAATGGATCCCAACGTTGGTTTACCGCATTCACCTCAACCTGGTTACTTTGGTATGCCTCATTAACCATCTGAAAAACGGGGCAGGCAGTCACTCAATGCCCCAGACACTCACAAAGCGCGCACACCTCCTCAACTCTCACATCATTCACCTGTTGGACTTGCTTCAGCCGCAAGTGCTCCATTTGCTTGGACAGTTTGTCCAACTGAGTCTGGATAGTGTGTTCTCTCACACTAAGGGGGAAAATACCGGACCCACTGGGTCCCTGTGCAGCTATGGCCCTGTCAGCGAGGTCGGAGGGTTCCCAACTTCGATGCTTTTCGGCCAACTCCTCTAAAAAATCCCATGCCTCATCCGGGGCATTATCCAGGAAATCTCCCTCTCTACAGAGGTACTCAATCTGCTGGGCCGTCACAATATTTAGGCCCAGATGGAAGAATGTCACCAACTGGTGTTTCTCATACCCGTGGTGGGGTAAAGACAACAGCAAGTCCTTGAACCTCTCCCAGCACCTAAAAAATGACTCGCTCTCTTTTTGTCTGAACGACTGGATTTGGCGAGTCAGGTGCTGTGACTTGCTTTCGGAGAAATATTTCCTATAGAACAGCTCCCTCACAGCTGCCCACATCGTGAGAGATCGCTCCTTTTGCATTCTGAGCCACTTATCCGCACCATCCTTCAAAGAAGTGGGGAAAAGCTTAAGGCAAGCGTTTTCCCACTGGGTAGTGGTGGCCAAGGTGCGCACCAATCCCTCAAAATGGCGGACATGTTCATACGGGCCCTCATTTTCCCTCCCATAAAAGAGAGGAAGAGCATTATGGGTTCCCGGTTTCACAGTGAAAGCATTGCGTGCCTCCACAGTCTCAGTTGGCAGAACTATTGGGCCGAGAGGAGTAGTCCTCTCGGGATGCATATAGTCACGCATAGTTTTCTGTTCTGCCATCGGTGGCTCAATCTCTAAGTCAACAACAAGGTTGTCTATTGCTATAGGCTCGGTACTGATTGACACTTCCTCAACTACAGGGATTTCTAGTAACGAAGACTCTGACTCAATAGCTAACAGACGCCTAGTGTTATCCCTGTAGTACTTAGATTTCAGAGGCGATTGCTTTCCTACAATTGAGGATTGCTTGCCTCTACCTATGGCGAATTAAAGCAAATTAAAAGAAAAAGAAAAAATAAATAAACTCTAACTACCCAAATTCTTAACACCTCTTGCCTTCCCCGGCAACGGCGCCAAAAATGCATGTCCGATTTTAGTATTAGAAATAACACGTCCCAAGCGCAGAACTAACAAAACAGACGTAGCACAATATCCGGAAGTCCGGAGTGGAATCCTCAGGGACGGAGTCGGTGTTCAACCTAGAAAACGGGCGCTAGTTTGAATTGGCTCTGAGGTAGCCACCCTTCCAGTTAATTGAGTGATTAACTACGATAACCTAAGGAAAAATTCTAGATTTTATCAATTAATTAAAAGCAGACGCGACCATCGGGATCCTAACACCCATAGCCAGCTCCGAATCCTTCCACCCTTCCCGTTCCTTAGAGATATCGCTTCACATTAGGATTTTCTCTCCCGGGGGCGAAACCCTATTTGCGTTACCCCACGCATCACGAAGAATGAATTGTTTGACCCATTCCCCGTTCGTGTGGGTTCCGACAATGACAGAGCTCGGCCGTTCTCAGAAATCCCAATATGAAGATTTTAAAAATAACCATGCGGAAATGAGCAAACAAATCCGGTTCCGGCCACGGCGTGCTATTCACCCCATGGCCTCGTCTAAAAGAATTTACGCTAGCATGATGATAACTTTCAACACAGAAATAGAAATCCTAGAACTATGCATAATTAAAGACTATTAATAAAGTATGTTTCGATTGTACCAACCACTGAAAACCAAGAACCGGTGAATTAAACCTCGAAATCTTAAACAAGAATTGAAATCTGCAAAGAAACTAGAACAAGAATCGTTAATCGATAGCAACACCAAAACCGGGAAAAGAAATACTTGCCTAGGGTTTTTAGAATTCCAAGAATGCAGAAAGTTAACAGGAAAAATCCATCCCTAATGAATGATAATAAAACGTATTTATAGTGATCGCCCAATAAACATATCAAAACGGCATCGTTTAGCTTCACACTTAACCATTCGGTATCGATAACTCTGATGGTGGTAGCGATACCGAACTCCTTTGACTTCTTCGTTGACTGATAAGCCGTAGGTATCGCTACAGCTACGACCAGTATCGATACCAAACCTTCTAGACAGAATTTTGCACCCTTCTAACCAATTGGTATCGATACTACTGTGGATAGTATCGATACCGAGCCCCTCCGGCCTGCTCTTTCAAAATCCAAGCTCCAATCCTCGATTCCCGCGCCTAACTCCACTTCAAGCCATGCACACACGCGCCAAAAGTCATTTTACCTGGAAAACTCACAAGGATAACAAAAACACCACCGTGCACGCATTAAATGAAAAATAAACATTAAACCGCACGTATAACGCGCTAACTCCCCCTACTTAGGCGCTTATATTTACAATATTGCGCGCCTATCAGTAGGCCATCCAGGTGCCTGGATTGGCCCATTCCAGGCGCCTGCATTCAATCCAGGCGCCTGGATCTGCCTAATCCAGGTGCATAGCATGCAGTCCAAGTGTGATGATGCGATGTTAGTGTTTGGTTTTCGGGGGCTGTTTGAGGTAGTCCAAGTATGGTTTAACGAAGCTTAATTGTTTTTTGTGCATTTAGAGTATTTACTCATGACATTTTGCACAAGCATCCACACATATTTCATTGTTCTTTTGATACACTTTCGTTCTTTCACATGAATATGTGTACGAAGTCCATTCAAAGAATATTTCCAAAATCCCTTAAGCATTTAGTAAAGACCGGTGGTCGCACCGGGCGAGAGTGGTGCTTTAAATTCCTTCCCCTCTCGTAACCTAGCTCCCGGACCCGAGAAATCTCATTTTGAAAGACCGGTGAAAATATTTTCCATACCAAGGGCAAAAGAGTCATTTTTCAATTGGATTCTCGGGTACAATCCTCTAACCCGGGTGGCGACTCCATCCAAACAATCAAAATCGTTTTTCAGACGATATCATTTTCGTGGACTACTCCGCGGGGTGTTCACACCTCTCATCCGTAGACACGAACGCTGGTTGACTTGTTTATTTTAGAACTTGACAGACCCGATTACTGTATGCAACAAACTCTGCTCGACAGTACCTCATGATCTTCTGCCATATTCCCTTTGTATCTCGATCATGTAGCCAAGTGTGGACTTCTACATGATCTCTTTGTTCTCTCTCTCATAGCCTCTATTCTAATTTTCTGAATGACTATTGTAAGACCTAGAGAACATAACGATATATTTATAGGGTTAGAGCAGGGACCTGAGGAGAAATAAATTTGGGCTCCTTGTGTAAATAAGAAAACCTAATCCCACCCGGATTCTATTCTTATTTCACAAATTATAATTCACACCACTAAAGAATTATAATTGCACTCCCATCTTTATCTCGATTATATTTCGAGCTCCACGTTATTAAATACTTATTAATCTCCCCACGTTAAGATTACAGATACCCATTGATTAAATGTCAATTACTAACAAGTTGTACCCTTTGTTCATGTTTTTCTGTTGTTATTTTGCACTATCCGGGTGAACTGAATTGAAATATATAGGTTATAGAATTTCATTACAGAGTTTTGAGTACTCTCTATGTATAGTTTCATCCTGAACACATTTGCAACATTTTTGGTCAGATCACATTGAATAAACACATATGTTGGAGCTAGTTAACCTTGCATATAATGCAACTCTTTGCCTACGGTTTTATGATTCATAGGAACACCTCTTTGCCTATGGCATAGGGGCTCCACATTGATTTCAGGCCCCGTTTGGCGACCGGAGATGATTTTGGGTGGATTTGTAATGAGGGTGGCCCCACCTCATAAGAAGGGTGGATATGTTAGTGAGGTGTTTGGATGATATTTTGAGAAGGTGGATTTGGAAGGTGGATTTGATAGGATAAGTAACCAAATGACCCTTTTACCCCTGGTCTGAATATTTTATTAAATTAAATGCATTAATTCGATTATAATATAAATAAATACATAATAAATATGAAAATACACATTAAATAAAATAAAAATATTAAAACCATATTTTTTAAAAAAAATTCTGGAAATAAAATAATAATTAGGAAGTGAAAATTTGAAAAATTAATAAAAGGCATTTTTTTTCTTTATTTGAATGGTGAATGGTTGGTGAATTAATATTCGTTTTTTTCTTTATTTGAATGGTGAGGAGTTTAAATTATTTGGCATTTAACTCTTGTACTTAATTTAGTTGCCATATTATAATATATCTTGTTGTTTTTTTACAGGTCCATCCATTTGGTAAAGATGAAGAATGGATCGATTGGGAAGATGAAGAATCAACTTGACGCCGGATGTTTGAATAACATACCTTTTATTTAGACTCTTTTTTTATTATTATTATAAAAGACTGTATAAACTGTAAGTTTATTTGAGAGTGTTGTAATAAATCTTCAAATTTATTTGATAGTGTAATTTTGTATTTAATAATGAACTCTTTATTTCTAGAAATAGAATCATTTTCATAAATGTTCAAACATAGAAATATATTACATAATCCTTACATTGTAAATACAAAAATACAGAATAAATACATAAACAAAATTTAACAAAAAAATAACCTACGTCACTTGATTACAATAAGTCATTACTTAATTAACATACGTACAAGTTCATTCGGAATCGAAAATAAGTGCCAACAAAACCCATATAAATAGGGCTAACAAATCACAGTTCAAGACCAACAGATTAGGGCAAACATATTACATATCGAAACCCTAAATATTAGGGCAAACATATTGTCTTTGAAAACCCAGAAATTAGGGCTCATTCTTGTCATTGACGAACCCCATAAATGGCAGCCAAGATATCTCAGATCGAAACTCTAACAATTGCGGAAAAATCTTGTCAATGGAAGCCCAAAAATTAGGGCTAACATTTGTCCGTTCAAAACCCTAACAATTAGGGGAAAACTTTCTCAATCGAAACCCAGATAACATTTCTCAATTCGAAGCCAAGAATTTATACAATATCTTCTCAAACCAAACTCAGAAATTAGGGCTAACAACAGGCCTCAGTTCAAAACCCACAAAATAGGGCACACATACTCAGATCGAAACCCATTTACACCAAAAAAAACCCCAAACCAGTGGGTTTTCTAATCTCAATCGAAACCCTAATTAATCGTATGAAAACCCCTCAAATCAGTGGTTTTTGTAAACGAAAATATGCAAATCGAGTAGGTAGAATGGAGTATTTCGATTACCTGACTGAGATTGTTCAATATGAGCTCGAGAAGTTGGAAGAATGGAGTCACCAGCAACAACGGCGACAAGTCTCTTCTTCCTCTCTCTTCTTTTCGATCGCAACAACTGAGACGAGCAGCCACAAAACCCTCCAGATCACCAGGATTTGGAGGGGTAAAAGAGGAACGAAAATACCTAAATCCACCTGGATTATGTAACGATAGGGTCGACCCTGTCGTTGGCAAATCCAGGTGCGCCCGGATTCACAGTCCCAACAGTGAACTGAGTCGGGGAGGGAAAACGGAACCCAAATGCTGGCTAGGAGGTGGGCCCTGGATTACAAATCCGGGGGTGAGCCAAATCCGGGTGCAAATCCGGTCACCAAACAGGGTCAGGGTGTTCAAGTAACACCCTAAACAAATTTTTTTTGTACTTTTATTTAAGTTTTGTTCTTTTTGAACACCCAAGCTAAAAATATTTGAACATCCTCGCATAAATATTTGAACACCGAACCCAAAAAATTGAACAACTAGCCTCCAAAAATCAGCCCATAAATCAATCCAATGTAAAGAACCCAATTAAAAAGCCAAAAGAGGCTCCATAGCTTCCCATAGATGGTCAATGAAACAACATAAACTCTTTTACATTTTATATTAAATATAACAATTTTATCTTGAGTTTATTTGAACACTTATTCCTATACTGTAAATATCCATCAATTCAGGAAATTCACAATTGAATAACTAATATATTAGCTCAAACAAAGTACATACTCTTAATTAAAAAAATAAAAAATAGAGAGCAAAGAGTATCTATTGGTATCGATATCGTGCCCTGTCTTTTCTCTAAACAACAATCAACTCTATATCTCAAAAAATAAGAATATACGTCAAAAAAATGTGTGAATTTATTTGCCATACAATTTTCTACAATAAAAACTAATGTGCCCGTTTAATTTTGCTTAGCCTAAAAAATAAAATTCGCGCAGAACATGTTGTTGTGATATATATCTACGTATTTTTCATATTATGGTGTCATTAATCAAATTAATACGGAGTATATAAAAAAATTGTGCCTATATGGCTAATTAATAGAGGTAATAGAGTTAAGGTAATTTTTGAACACCTTGTTCAAAATTCCTGGAGTTGCCATTGGCCTATGGTTTTATGATCCATCATGTCTGGTCTTGCTATGAATGAAAGAATAACTTGCTATGAATGTATGTGTTGTACAAAACCCAAACTTTTAACTCCAGAGCTCCAACAAACTGTAAAAAATAAAATAAAAATAATAGCGAGCTTTGATACGGGATTCTGGGAAAAAGCAAAAGTCAATGCTATGGATTCCATCTCACAAATATAACTAATCCAATCTCACCAATTAGATGATCTAAATTCTTTACCCAACAACAAAGCAAGCTACAAGCCAAAAAAGTTTCCTTTTACAAAAGAGCGACCAGAAGAAAGATGCAAAAAAAAAAAATGAAAGATATAAAAGGGCACCAAATGCACAATTGTTCACCCAATATAATTAGATGCATAGGGAGCCAATGGCCGACACCAACTCAAAAGTTCAGTGAAACCAAGAAAGTTGAATAACTAGAATTCCATTACAAATCAATTGGAGCTTCATTAAAGTCATGGCTCCACCTACCAGGAGCAAATTCTGTACCACATGGAAAAAAACCAATCTTTAAGTGATAGACAAAAACCAAACTTTAAGTCATGGACAAAAACCTAGGTCTAAGAAACTTAATTAAGATATCATCTAGTTCTTAATTTTTCCTAGCTGACGCCATGGGTTTAGGTTGGAGTCCATTCTTCTTCTCTTTCTTCACGATTGCTAAGAAGCACGTCTTGCTCACTTCAGAATTTTGTGCTCCCGCTTCTAAGGCTGTGGAAAAAAATTGACAGTGAGAAAAAAATAAGAACAATTATGTTAACAAAAATTATAATTCATTTACCTTTGTAAGTTTTACTCATCGGATTCTTGGGACAAGTTCTTTTATCATGTCCTAACTTTTTGCATAAGTTACACTTTCTTTTCTTCTTGTTCAATGCTATCTAAATACCGCTTTTCAATCTTCCGGATTGTATAATAGCATCCTTTCCCGTCGCATCTTTTTTCCTACCCTTGGTTTGTGAGATATTCAGATTCGAAAATAATATCTGAGATGGCTCGGTAGTAGCTACATTATATTTTTCAAGACAAACGTCCATTGGAGGCACATGAGAAGTAACTTTTATGAGCTTCTCCAATAGACCATTCATAGTTTCGATATAAATTGTGTATGCCTCATTTGACGGGGCGGCCAGACAAGCCAATTTTGTAGATTCTGGACACATATGGCTAAGTCTTAAAGCTTTGGATACTTCTTTGCCATTGCCATGCACCCATTCTTCGGAATCAATTATCCTAAATTTGTTGGCCTTTTGTCTCCATCGTGAAAGAATGAAATGGTCCGGTATTGCATCAATGTCTAGTTGGACAAACACTTTCAACATATGTGTACACAATATTCCAAGAAACTCAAATTTTTGGCATTCATAGCTACCCTCATAAGTTTGCGAATCCAATGTCACAACGAACTTGCTGAGTTCATAAACTTTTGAATTCACTATGAATGATTGAAATCTATTGGTATCTCCCACATCTTCAACTTTGTAATGAAAGATTTCACTCATTTCATCCTTGAACTTGTTGAAGATGTTTCTAATATAAACTTTTGCGGCATGCTTTAACAGAAATTCATTCTCATTCACAATTCGAAAGTTATGCTTGGACTCAAAATCTTCATCACTTTCCCTTTTTATGATCTTCTTCAAGGCTTGCTCATACTTGACAACAAGCTCTTTAAGATTTGACGTCAAAGTTACAAAACCATCAAAAAAATAATTGACACCCTCACTATGTCTGGTAGTATTCATACCGGCAAAGAATGAGCCGCAATTGTAAACGGGTACCCAAGACTCACGAATATCGTACAATTGTTGAAGCCATTCATTGCTTTCTAACTCATATTCCTTCATCAGTGCGTTCCATCTCTCTTCAAAATCCTCTTTCTTATATGTAAGCCAAATACATTTTTTCACTGCCTTCTTGAATTTTGATTGCTTGTAGTACACTTGTGACAACTTTTCAACAAATTTCTTTTAATATGCCAAAAGCATAGACGATGACGGGTGTTGGGAAAGACTTTGGCAATTGCTCCCTTCATTACCAAGTCTTGGTCAGTGATGATAGAAGTTGGAGGATGTCCTTCCATAGCTTCAAGCCATGTCTCAAACAACCATAAAAACGTCAACTCTGTCTTATCTTGCAAAAGTGCACATCCAAACTATATTGACTGCATGTGATGGTTTACTCCCGTAAATGGTGCGAAAGGTAAATCATACTTGTTTGTTCGATATGTTGTGTCAAATGTGACTACATCCCCAAAATATTGGTATGCCATGCGAGATCAAGAGTCCACCCAAAAAAATTCACTGCCCTCGCACTTTTATCACATTGAATTGCATAAAAAAAAATATCGGGGATTCTGTGTTTGTTTTTAAAATAGGTGAGAACTGATTGTGCATCTCCGCCATCTAACTCTCTATGCCTCACATTTCTCAAGTGATTATAGCAGTCTCTATTATCAAAGCCCATATATTCGCCACCAAAAATTGAAGTAACTTTAGAAATTTCCAAATTTTCTCTATGAAATGATTCGGTCAAATCCTTAACTGCTTTGGGCATGTGTCGGTTTGACTTCATTTTCATCCTCTTAGATGGAGTCATTAATTGGTAATTGTTGTTTGGTTGTCTTCTTGTCAACCTTTCAATCTTTTGGGTCACGAGAGGCAGATGATTGTCTCCGGGTGGGGTGCCAACTTATTGGGATGCCGCCCCTCGATTTGATGTTTTCTCTTATTCCGTTTAATATTTTTTGCCGTTCAAAAAAAAATCGTCGAAAATTGTTACCTTCCATTTCAGACTCCATTTGTCACGCTTAATCCGCAAATGAGCGTTGCATCCGCATTTAGCAGTTGAACAACTTATTTTACTTTTCTTCGGAATCACTTTACCATCTTCCCCTCTCTCATCATCCCTTCCACGCCATCCTTCTTAGTTTTTGCAACGTATTTTCCTTCTTTTGCGCATACAAATAAATACCAGTCACTTCATTCACCTGTTTTATCCTTTGGATGAAGTCCGAGTACGAATCCAAAAACCCTTTTGTTGACCATAATCTTCATAGTATTTTAGTGCTTCTTCACTTGTCTCAAAAGACATCCCAATTGACGGTACTTCTAACCTTTCCACATTATTATTTGGAGTCTGCAAATCCTCTACTTCAAAATCATCTAATCCAAAAGATTCTTCCATTGCTCACCCTTCAATAGACAATAAAAAATTTAGTAGGGCATTAAAAATTCAAGGGTAGTAAAAAATTGCAAAAAAAATCAAGGCCCACTAGCAATTAGTAATAATCAATTTGTGACCCGTAAATCAGCTGGCTTCTTCAGCAAAAATAGAAAACGTAAAGTAGCTAGATAGTTCGACGAGATCAATGGCTATCAATATAAAGATGATGATGAACCACATTTACAATTGCAGCCTATACAAAATAGATAACCAAAAGCTCTAAGTTAAAGTAGAAAAAGCTCTATGTTATCTAGTCTCCACTTTCTTAGAAACAAAACAGATTTTAATTTTGCGAACACGGCAAGAAACAATTCGATCAGTTACCAACTCTCTTTTATATTTAAAAACAAAAAAAACCCTAATTGTTTCCTTCAAAAAGAAGAAAAGAAAAAGAAATAGGAAAAGCTATTGGTGGCTTGGGGGAGAAGAAAGAGATTCAGGACTTACAGGTGGTACGGTCGATGTTGAAGAGGCGGAGGCAGGAGTAGATTCGATGTTCGTGTCAGTGGAAGTCAGAGAGCGATGGTGGAACGGAGAGAGAGAGAGAGAGAGAGAGAGAGAGAGAGAGAGAGAGAGAGAGAGAGAGAGAGAGAGAGAGAGAGAGAGAGAGTCTGGGGTCGCCGAAGAGGCAGGTGCCTGAGTTAGAGGTGCTTCATAGGGTTCTGTGTTAACAATGACAACAAAGAGAGAGAGAGAGAGATATAACGTCGTGTGAAAGATGGGGCGGGAGGAGAGAGGGTATTCTAATCTCAGCCCTTGATTTGAAGGGCTGAGATGGAGTGTCTAAAATTACCATAAAGCCATCCTCTACAACCCTAACTTTTCATCCTCTCCCGCGCCGTCATCGACGGTGGCTACCGCCGGTCGGCCCTCTCCCTCTCCCTATAGCCTCTACCCGCATCCTCTCTTTCTTTTCCCCCCGATTATCTATTTTGCCTCCTCCAAACCTTCTTACCCCTTCTAATTTATAGCTGCCGTTTATCTGTTCATCTTCGGTGGGTCTCGCTGACAGATTTCGTCGCATCTGCATCATCCTTCCCCTCCTGATTGTGGATGCTTTTCTTCAACAGTGTGAGAATGAGACTCAATTTCATCACAAAAGCTACGATGACTGGTATCAAAATCTCCATGTTTCAAATTTGATTCGGATTTGAGGTATCACTCAATATTTTAATTTTTGGGGTCATGTTGTGCTGATTGATTGCTTGTAGTATTTCCATTTGGGGCGGTTGCATTTGATGTTGTTTAGATGGAATCCCTATGGTTTTTATGGACAATCTACCTCACCAAATTAGGAAAATCTGGATTCATAATCTCTTCTCAAAGTTTGGGAAAATTAGGGATATCTTTATCCCTAATAAAAAAAAAGTACAATTTCTGGGAATAGCTTCGGTTTTGTGAGATTCTATAGGAGCAATGATGCATCCCTAGCCATATCTAGAACAAACGGTTCTTGGTTTTGGGATCGTAAATTGGTGGTTAAGTTTGCAAGATTCCTGAGGAAGAGAGAAGATCAAAAAACTCAAGGAAGCTCTTTTAGAGATAATCTGTGCCAGGTATGGAACTAGTAAAAATAAACCCCAATTTCCTCAAAGCAGGGAAGCAGAAGTACTTCACGATAAGAGCTATATTGCAAGAGATTTATCTTTAACATATCATGAAAAGAAGTTCCACACTGAAATGAGGGGGAAAGAAGTTTGGAGAAGAAAAGGCATTACGGAATCAAGTAAGCAAGGGGAAGAAAGGAATCTTCAAAACATGGGGCACAAACCTGTTGAAATCCAAATTCAACCATCAGGAAATGGCTGGCTGTTAAGGAGTGCGGTGGCAAAGATTCGTAGATTAATGTCAACTCAGAATCTGGAGATTATTTTTATGAAAGAAGGGATTCAAAATGTCCAAATTAAAGCCATGGGGGGAAGATTCGTTATTATTACCTTTCCAGAGAAAGAAACCAGAGATTATACTATTAAATTAAATTGAATGTCATGTTGGTTGGAATAAATTCGTCCTTGGAATGGAGAACAAGCAAAAGATGAACGTTTCATGTGGTTAGCATGCTTTGGGATGCCTCTCAATGTGTGGCTATTACCAACCTTCGAGAACATAGGAAATAATTGGGGCCACTTCTTACAAGTGGATGAGTGCACTCTAAAAGCGAAATCATTTGCGAAGGGTAGTATTCCTATAGTTACAGAATAAGTCCAAATGATTGAAGGAAGCATTGATCTGGTTGTTGGGGGAGAAAAAAATTTAGTTCGAGTGATGGAAGAAGAATCCTTTAGAGTTGTAGAGCAAAGCAGGTTCTCCATTAGACCACAGTGGTAGAAGATGAGGATACAGATGATATCATGAATCAAGCAAGGGATAATGTGGATCAAAAAGGAGAAGAATTAAATGAATTGGACATGGTAGCAGAATCTAATAAGGGAACTGATTTGGGCTCTGATGGAAAGAGCTTACAATTTGAAAAGATTGAAGAGAATGTTGAGAATGTGGTAGTAAATCCTGCTTTCGGTGACTTAGGGACTGAGAAGGATTCACAACTGGTAACTAGGGGCACACATAACATAAATGATAGGGCTGACAGGGCAGCTGTCAATGATGCATTAGTTCCTTTTCAGGTGTGGATGGGCTCAACAAAGAAGTTGAACATCCTCTAGGCATTGAGGTTAGTGTAGTTGCTGATTCTTTAGATGGTGAACCTGTTGAACAGGGTAAAGAGGATGAGGGTGGTAATTCCCTTGACCATTTGGAGGATGATCAAATAATTCCTGTTAAAGCAACTGTCAAAGGTGTAGAGAAAAACCATAACTGACATTCTTGGCTTCTCAAATGTTAACTCTCAGTACCAAAAAAGGGGCAGAAATAAACAGAAATGCGTAGTCCTGAGGTCAGCTGTGGCAGCAGCTGCTCTATCTACTTCAATTTCTTCAGAGGGTATTGGCAATAGGAACATGATTTTTCTGAATGAGGCTCAAGCTATTTGGACTATCAACAAGGAAATGGGAATTGGCTATGATGGTGATGAAGATGAAGTGATTACCAAAATTGCTGATCGGATTTCTCAAGAAAATGAGCATGCTCCAAATCATCTCTAAGTAGCTACCTCACTACAAGAAAAACGGCTTTTTGCGTCATATTGTTAGTGACTGTACTTTATGCAGACTCAAAAAGTACATAATTGTGACAGCAACAAGCGCAGTTGCAAAAAAATAAAACAATTGCGTCCGCAATTTTTTGCGGTCGCAAATAAGTAAACAATTGCGTCTGCAACTTTTTGAGGTCGCAAATAAGTAAACAATTGCGATGGCATTTTGTGCGGTCGTAATAATTGCTTTATTTCGTAAAAATAATACACAAAACGATGTAGTTTAGCATAGACCCGCCCATTTTTTGTTCCAAAATGTGCCGAAATTATTTTCCCGCTACAAATTCCCAATCCATTCCCCCTCCTGCTAGAAATTCCCCCAGTACTCTCTCTCATCGTGCCATCTTCTAGCCATCTTCTAGGGTTACTGATAAGCTCCAAGCTTCCATCTTCCCAACAAAATCACACTACAACAAAACCCCTGCAATAGTCAATTTTTTGTCCACAGAAGCTCCAAAAGGCGCCCTTTTAAATAAGCCCTAGCTACGTACACTCCCTCTGGTCTCCTCTTCTTCGTCTGCCGGTATGCCTCTCTCTCTCTCTCTCTCTCTCGCGTTTTGGCTTGGATCTGTATATACTGGTGTGTGTGTATCTCGGTTTGGGCAGAGAAAGCCCTAGTTCTCCAGATTTTCGTCTCTGTGTTCGGCTTCTCTCTCTCCAGGTATCTCTCTCGCTCCCGTCATCTCTCTCTCTCTCTCTCTCTCTCTCAATCTCTTGTTTTGGCCTGGATTTGCAAACGTTGATGTGTATCTCGTTTTGGGCAAAGAAAAGCCCTAGTCCTCTAGATCTGGGTCTTTATTGTGGCTTCTCTCCAGGTATCTCTCCCTCCCTCCCTCTCTCTCTCTCTCTCTCTCTCTCTCTTTGTGCTTTCTCTATCTCTTTTTTGTGCGTGACTGTGGTTAGAAGCATAACTATTGAAAATTGTTTGTTAGAAGCTAATCAACAGTTTCTTTGTCGAGAATTTGGCTTTGACTGCGACGAACTGTGGTTCTATTTGCTGGAAAATGAATCCTGAAAAGTGTTTTCTTCATCACCGGTGTCATATACATACTTAGGTTATACAGACTTAGGTATTGTGTCTTACCCAATAATTGTTATTATCAAATACTGGAACCCTTTTGGTACCCATTTCGAATCTAAGGTTGACAAAGGAATCTATCATCTCTATTTTGAGAGATCTCCAATTAATATGGAAGTGTCTTTCCACAGTTAACTCAATTATTCGAGACAGATCCTCATATTGTGACTGAAACCATTCCACATTTACATGATTTTTAGCAAGACCCTTATGCTTATAAATAAAATTATTATCAATATCTTCTAAGTAATAACTCTTTAGTGCTAAGAATATAGCTTTTTTTCCGATGCACTCCAACTTTAACTTACCTAATTCTGTGGAAGAGATTTCTTCTTTAGGGAGAGGATTTCCTAGAACTGCGGAGTCAGTATCAGTGTAGTAACAGTCAGGTCTGGAAATGTATTAGTAGAAAAGGGGAGGGAAGAAGTCTAGTGCTAGTTCTTAGTTCTTATTGAAGTCTAGTGCTAATTCTTATTGAAGCCTGTTTTCTTATTTGGGAGGGTGACACACAGTGCTCAGGTTGGTACTTGGTATCATCATGTTTTGGCCTTTGGCCAAACCTGGTGGGGAGAACTTCTATTTACATATTTTTGTTAGAAATTTTCTAGTTGTCTTAAGACATGAGACTGCCTGTTTTAGTACCATATTTTAAGAAGTTAAGAAAATTGATCTTGTTTTAGCAACTTCGAGCCTCTCTCATTGTCTTTTTGCTTTTATAACTGTATGAGTTGTTTTCATGTGCATTACCTTAGCAGTTCGGTACCTACAGGCTACAGATTCTTTTCTGTAATCCCCACGAATCAACGATCTGCGTGGTAATTTGCAGGTTTCCAGGGGAGACTTTATTGTGTTCTTCAATCAGATATTTGATGCCTTATGTAAGCTTTCAGCTTACTTAGATCCCAATGTACAGATTACTGCTCATCTTTTACGTACACTTGTGAAGGTGACAATTAGTTCTACATTTTTGGCCTCCATCTTATCTGATGAATATGCTTTTTAATACCTACTATGCTTTTAACTCTTTATCTCTATGCCTTCTTAAATGCATGCATATAGGTAATGTTTGAGAGCCAAAAAACCATAAAAAACTGCTGAACTTTTATTTCTTAATTTTTATAGGGTATGGGGGCTTTGCTACTACTGCTGAATTAATTTCCCAAAATAAGGTTTGTTAACATCACTTTTTGGTCAGTGTTGCATCAGTTTTTCGTCAAACGTTACTGTTGCATTTCGGGATTTATTCTTGAGTGATTTGAGTTGGTACGGAAAGTCTATTGTTTTGGATGCGTGAACCTTGTGATTTTGATTCGGGTTAGACATATAAGCTCAAAGAAGGTGTCATAGCATTCAACAGAGTACTTACAACTCTAGGTACACAGTTGATGCATCACAGTAGTAGTGCTATGGTTACTCTCTAATCCATTACAGGCTAAGCTTCTGTGTTTATATATGCCCACTGTTACGCTATTTGTGTACAAGCTGGACCCGTGAAAATCATCAAGAAGGCTAAGCTTCTGTGTATATAATAATGTCATCAAAATCATCCACTATAGGCTAAGCTTTTGTGTGTATAATAATTTTATCAAGCAGCATAGCTGTACTTGAAATCTCTGTTAATTTGTGTACAAGCTAGACATGTTAACATTTATATGGTTTGTGCTTTAACACTTTGACTAGGACAGAGACACAAGGACACATTGATGGCATTTCAGAACTTAGTATGGTTATAGGTGATACTTTACCTTATGATTGTAGTTAATTAGACAGAAAGTATGCTTGATAAGTTTTGATATTCCAAAACAAGATGTGGCAGAGGGCTTTGTTGTTAGTAAGGACCCATTGCTAAAAATAGATGGAGTCCCATTGGGTCTAGACTTTTGGAAAGTTATGGTTGACAAAGCTATAAAGCCAAGTGCCATGCCCTTTAGGAAAGAACTCGTCAAGGTGTGACAAAGGTTGGAGATGTTGTTGGCATTTGTTATGTTGGTGTTCTAGCGATCTATGATACGATTCTATTTTCTCTTGAACTTTTTTTAGTGTGATTGAGTATTCCGCAATTGAGTATTTATCTATTCTTTTGTTATTTATTCATTCAGGTGTTTTTGAAAGAGTAGATTATGGTGCGCTCACAAGCTGCTTCAAGGGCATTCTTCATTTTGTGTTATATTTGTCGTTTTCCTTTAGCCTCTATGTTTGCATTCAACATTGAAAGTAAATGTCATTATTTTTTGTAAGCAGTGAGATGTTTTGGATTAAATTTACTACACATTATATTTTGGATGTAAAAAGAAAGATTGTAGTTTTGGAAGTAACTACTATGAATGAAAGAATGCAATGTTTTGGAAATGTGTATGCCAATTGGATATCACGGAATACATTTGTGGCTTCTTTGGCTCCAAAAAAAAAAAATCATTGGCAACTACCCTTTTGCGATTGTATTTTTGGGGACTAAAAAAAATGGTACTACTAGAATCTTTTAGCCACTGCCTTGTAGCAGTCGCAAATCTAGTGTAATAGCAACTGCATTTTGCAGTCAGAAAAAATGGTGTTTAAGTGACTGCATTGCGCAGCCGCAAAAAGTAGAATATTAGCGACCGCACTCTGTACAGTCGCAAATATAAAATATTAGCGATTGCAAAAATGCGGACTCTAAAAGATGAATTTTCACTCGCTAATGCGTTGCGACAACAACATGCCGATGCAAATGACCTTTTGACACCCAACCAATCACGTCCCTATTTTTGCGATCGCAAATAGCTTTTGCGTCGGTATAGTGAGCATTTGCGACGGCACCTTGTGGATGCAAAAAGCCCTTTTTTTGGTAGTGCCTATTTCATTAAGGGTCTAGAATCTTATATTTTTCAGTATGAAATTATTGTCCTGGAATAAGAGACGAGTGAGTCCTCCTGGAATAAGAGACGAGTGAGTCCTGGTGTGGTTGCGGGTGCTTTTGTTGCGGCCTCACGGGAGGATGCTATTTGAGTTTCAATATGTTGTTTCTAATCTTGGAGGTGCTTCAATGCTGTTTGCTGATTCATTGGAGCCTATTTTTTGTTTCTTCTTTTTGCTTGTGGGGTGTCATCATAGTAAGAATTTTGGAGGGAAGCTCAACTATCTGGAGTCTTCTTTTATAGTTTTGGAGTTCAAATCTGGAAGCTGCAGTTGTTTCATGCTCTCATCAAAATTGGTGCAATTCAAGTCTCAAATGAAGGAGATGTTGGAGATACAATTGGAGGCCATGCGTTCAGAAATACAATCACAAGCAGATTATATTCAAGGGATGAATTTGGGTTGACTTAGAGGCTTTTGGGGGTGTTTCAGAGTTGTTTGAGGCAGTCTTGAAGGCTTTTTTGGATTGTCTGTTCAGGTGGTGTCAGGGCCGGCCCAAGCCCAAGGCCTATGAGGCCTGGGCCTAGGGCACTCCCAAATAGGTCAAAATTTGGGGCACTCCAAAATATTTTGGTACTAGGTTTGAATGGTCTTTGAGTTGGTTTCCCTTCAATAGGCGATGTGGGACTGAGGTTTGAGAACAAGGCTTCCTTTACGCAAGTGCCTTTTGTCCCACATCAAAAGAATATGGGTTGGAAGGCAAGTGTTTGCCTATAAATACTTCTACACTACTAAAAACATAGAGTAAGAAATGTTCCTAAAAAATGAATTTGAAGGCTAACAAAAACATAGACTGTGAAATTCTTTGTTCCGATAGACAAATTATTCCACTATGTTGTTTAGTTGGAAAAATGTATAGGACACTATGTGGCGATTGGGCCTAGGGCACTCAAATGTCGAGGGCCGGCCCTGGGTGGTGTATAGGAGGTAGGGCAGAGGATCATATATCGATGGCCAGAGAAGCAACGCGCTTATGCATTTTCTTTGGGATGATGAGTTATTCATAGGGTCCTTGAAGGGTAATGCTACAATGCGCACCCTCTAAAAATTACTCAATATGAGATTTTGTGGCTCTAAATATGAGATTTTGTGGCTGGAGATACGAAATGCATATGGTATGCACACTCATATGAATAGTCACAAAATCTCATATATTTCCAGAAAATCTCATATTTGGAGCCACACAATCTCATATTGGATCCATGCAGACTTTGCTACAGTGCGTGCGGACTTGTGCGGACCTCATATTTGGAGCCACAAAATCTCATATTTCCAGAAAATCTCATATTTGGTGCCACAAAATCTCATATTTTGAGTCACAAAATCTCATATTTGGTGCCACAAAATCTCAGTTGGAGCCACAAAATCTCATATATATAGTCAATGGTCAAAGGTGGCACAAATCCCCACATGTCATATGTGGCACAATCTCGGCCGTCCATCCGTATGGGGTGCATACCGTATGCCATATCATATTGGGAGCCACAAAATCTCATATTTGGTGCCACAAAATCTCATATTATCGCATATTTGGTGCCACAAAACTCAGATTTAAAGCCACAAAATCTCATATGAGGGGGTGTACATTGTAGCATGCCGCGTCCTTGAAAGGATTTTGGTTTTCTTAAATGCAATTTGGGTTCTGCATACTTGTTCCATATTCCGATAGCGTATCATACAGTAAGGGGATAGGTATGTAAGCTGGGTCTTCAGAAGCATTTTTTTGTCCAATTCCTTTGGAGTGCTGCTACCCCTGGATCTATTCACTTCCCACCCATGTCTCAAGTTATGATTTTTTCTGGAAATTTTCGGATATCAATGATCAATCACTAATCACATATGATTGTATCTGTTCCTTTGGGATAATCCTATGCTTATTAATATCTGCAAAATCAAAGTTTGAATAGCATTTGACACTAGACTTTCGGATTTCATCTTTTGCTGCACTTGATGCTCTGCTGGAAACCAACATTTGGAGGATTCAAAGTTGATGGGACTTCAATATTCAATCTAGTGCAATTAACTGCTGTTGGCATCTGAGATAATTGGCATCACACCTTTACATCTGTTATTGGTGCCCTTGTTGTGGAGTGTTGCTGAATAGTATTGTTTCCAAATGGAGCTTATTTTCTTGGTTGGAGCTCAAATTCTGCTGCTATTGATCCAATTCTTGGGGTTGCCTCTTAGCTGCTTGTAATTGCATCCAATTGTGGTGAAGGCTGTTAATTGTTATATAGTTGGTCTTTTCATCTCATAAGTGTAATTGCATCCCAACTTGGATTGGATTGTCTATTTTGCTTAGGCCGACCACTTGTTAGCCTTTTATTATTTCCCTTCTTTTTTTTTTGTCGGTAAATTAGCTTGAAATAAAAAGAGACTAAGCGAATGTACAGGCAGATGATTGTCGCGGAGAAGATGTCTCTTTGGCGTTATGATGCCGACTTCCCATGGTTCCATTTAATCTTTGTAATCCGTTTTCAAAGATTAATAAATTTCTTTTTCCATGCAAAAAATAAAATGGAGTGTCTAAAAGTGTGTCAAAACTTGTGTCTCTGGATCCGGCCCCTTCTAATAAGGGACCCTTATTAACGTTTCCATGCGGACCTAGGGGTATTTTCAACTTTCCGGACCAAATTTCGACGATCCGAACCACTCAATGTTTTTAAAACGTGTTTATAAGGGTCCCCGCGAGGAATCATTAAAAAAAATAACTGGGAAGGGCTTGATCCAAGTAGTTTTCGATAAAAAAATATATATAAATTTTATCAAAAACTGTTTGAATGAAGCCCTTCCCGGTTACTTTTTTGATGATTCATCGCAGGGACCCTTACAAACACGTTTTAAAAACATTGAGCGGTTCGGATCGTCGAAATTTGGTCTAGAAAGTTGAAAATACCCCTTGGTCCGCATGGAAACTTAAATAAGGGTCCCTTATTAGAAGTTTATTGCATATATATACGGGGCGGTTTCATGGACACAACGAATAACACAACATTTGACACAACAATAATCGGAGCTCCACGCTTACAATCAGACTCGTTCAAGTTGTTCAAAATATGTTTTTAAGATTACCAGTAAAAAATCAACTCATTTGGGTATCGGTAAAGACTTGATCGGTTCATTCAAATTTATCCTGTAAAATCTGACAGGAATCAACTAAATGAATTGATCAAGCTCTTACTGATATTCAAATGAGTTTATTTTTGTCAGGTAATCTTAAAAACATATTTTAAATGAATTGAACGGTTCCGATCATTCGCGTGGGGTTCACAAAAAAAAATTGTGTCAAATGTTGTATTATTCGTTGTGTCAACGGAACCGCCTCCATATATATATATAGCTTCCGCTTCTTATGCGGACTCCCGAAAATGGATTGTTTCCGGACCTGTTAATCGCAGCCGTTGGATTAAATCCAACGGCCCAACTGCTAAAACTCACTTGAACCCTCTCGTAACAGGTCAAAGGGCAAGGGTCACGAACAAAACCCTCAACTTCAGTCTCTCTCCCTCATTTCACTTCCCACGTCTGAGAGAGCAGAGGGAGGCGATCTGGTGAAGTAGAGAGAGAAACACGAAGAAGAAGAAGAAGAAGAAGAACCACACGAAGAAGAAGAACCACAAGAAGAAGAAGAAGAAGAGAGAAGAAGAAGATCAGATCCCCATCGCGACCCACCCACCGCGACCCACCCTACCGCGACGCGACCCACCACCGCGACGAGACCCACCCACCACCGCGACGAGACCCACCGTGATTTGTATCAAGGTATCAAGCTTCTAATAACATTGATTTCTACTTTCGATTTGTAAAGTTAGGGTTTCAGTCATTGATTTCTGAAGTTAGGTTTGTAAAGTTAGGGTTTGTTCAATGCTTGTGTATGTAGATTTGGAACTACTTGATGTTGCTATCAGTCGGTCTCCTAATGTTGTTCGATTTCTTACACTTATGGCTCTATGTAATACAGTGATACCAATGAGAAGGTGATTTTTAGCACTTTATGATTTTGTGATTTTGGGTGTTCCAGTAATTACGTGTTTGTTTGGTGTATTTTTTTTTTGAAAAAACTAGAGTTTTCTCTCTCTGTGTCTGGTTCGGATGTGGAAAAAAAATTAGTCAAACTTTCGGTATATTGAAATAGATGTGTATTTAAGAAAAAGAAATCACAGACGCTTCATCACAAATCCAGGATTAAGAAAGAAATGAAAACGTGTCTTTTCTTGAAGTTTTAATCGTCCTACACAAGCCTTCCATGTCATATGAGTCCCTTCCCTTCTATAAGTATGAAAGGAATGAAAATGAATCTTTTTTTTTTCGTAGCTTGCAATTGACCTCCAAATGTTCAATATATGCACATGCTTTTCCAGTTTAAGTTATAGTGATCCTATAACTTGTATAAAAATCAAGGAGAGCCCAAGCACCAAGTCTGCTCACAACTTTTCCAGTTTAAGTTACAGATTCCGTTTCATATGATTCATAGATCAACTTTCATTTATTCTTTCTGGAATTTGGGTACATGTTGGATGAACCCTTTTATGGCTGCATTTTGAAGCTTCTGGGAACATAATCCCCTATGCCTTAAATCCCCTATGCTTTAGATCAACTTTCATGTTTGTTGTTGAATCTTATCAGGTTATTAATGATAGATTTGGCATTGTTGAGGCTCTCATGACCACAGTACACTCAATTACTGGTGGGTGTTCTATTTCACGTCCTTGTTAGTTTGGAGAAATGTGAATTTTTTTTTGGGTAAATTGGAGAAATGTGAATTTTGTCTTATTATTGCATGTGTTTCAGCCACACAAAAGACTGTTGATAGTCCATCAATGAAGGACTGGAGAGGTGGAAGAGCTGCCTCTTTCAACATAATCCCCAGCAGTACCGGAGTAATTCAACACATTCCACTTGGTTTAAGATTCAATGGTGGCAGAGCCATTTTGAGGATACAATGCAATTTTTTTTTCTTTCTGTTAATGTAATCCACTACAAAGAAGAAAAAAAAAGATGTTTTAGTTGGACTACATCAACTCCTGCCTTTTGTTTGGACTACATCTGTTTAGATTTTTTTTTTTTTGAAATGTTAGAGAGATGAATTTTGTAACTTGTACTCAAATGATGTAATTACATTATACGATCAATAAAATTCAGTTCAAGCTTTCTTTTTACCAATGAATGTTGCAAGGTTGCCATGTGTTGGATTATAATTGTTGAACCTATAATGTGTCTGTGTATCAGTACCTATGTTACTTGGATTTTTTTTGCAAAAAAACCTGCATGCTGCTTGTTCAATCTGGGGGAAAAAACCCGCAATCTGGGGAAATAAGAATGTTTGTGGTCTGCTATTTGCAAGGGGTTTTGCAAGCCAATACAATGCACTAAGGTGAGAAGCCATATCATGAGTTGTGCTTTGAGTTATGGAAACTGATTTGCCATTTGCTAGTCTCACGTTGTCACATTAAAAATCTTGAAATTTCAGAGCATCTTCAGCAACTATAGTAAGTAGCAAATCACTTTGTTCAAAAACTTGGACAAGCCTTCAGCTTGGCAAATTGGTGTCTCGTCCAAACTAAAAGCCAAAGTTGACCCATTCAGGATGTCATTCGAGACAGGGCTAGCCATGTCAATGTGCATCCATTGAACCTTCTATTATGGCTATCATCAGTTTCACACCCAAAAGAATTACAAAAAATAGAATCACAGACACAACAAAAAAAAATGTACATAAGTTCGTTCATTCATAAACAAAATTATTGAAACAACACACATATACAAGTTTATAATACATGTAAAAGTTTATGCATACACAAGTTATAAATTTCCATGATGTACATTAACCACTGATCTCCCAATGGCCGGTAGCAACACTTCGATTGAGCATATTAATGACCATTTTTGCAATCCGATTCAAAAAATGCTTCGAACCAATTCAAAATCCACTGCCATTCCTGACTCATGCTATGCACAACGCCCAAGCTGCTGTACACTGAATTGAAGAAGCTTTAATCCACATTAGAATTCCCAGACTTTGCTCTAACCCTTCTTCAAACTTTTGTTTGCTCTAACACTTCATCAAACTTGTGTCTGGTCTAACACTTCATCAAACTTGTGTCTGGTCTAACACTTCATCAAACTTGTGTCTTGCTCTATATGGCAAGAGAGGTCCAAACAAAAAACCGAAACGGAAATTAGCGGTTGATTGAGGCATTTCATCAAACAAGCAGCATGCAGCTCACCATGAATACTCATCAACCAAGAACCAAGTCTGATCGTCATTCACATTTCTGAAAGAAGCTACAGAGTAAAGGATCAATTAGATTATTCAAACGTACCCTATTAAGCTACTACTAAATGATACCAAGATTTAAAACAGGCACTTCTAGGCACAGTAGTTAAACTGATCAAAGCAGTGATTTCCAACAGTAACCAATAGATTAGAAATATGGCAGAAAACTTAGAAACCAAAGTAACATGTGTCCAAGTTTGCCTATTTGCAAGATCTTTCCCTCCCACTCTTCTAGTTACTGCCAGGTGCCATAAAAAAATCAAACAATTTAACAGACAACAAAACTAAAAATTTCAACCAAAAAAAGAACACAAAACCTTTAAACAAGCCATTGACAGTCTAATTTCACGTTTTTTTTCCGAAGCCCCAAATTTTTTTTTTCCCAAAAAAGCCCTAGTTTTTTAAAACCCTAATCCCATGAAATTAAAGAGACTAAGCCATAAAACCAATACAATGCCACTCCTTTCAAAGTAAGTATGAAACAATGTTATTAGAAGCTTGATACCTTGATACAAATCACGGTGGGTCGCGTCGCGGTGGTGGGTGGGTCGCGTCGCAGTGGTGGGTCGGTCGCGGTAGGGTGGGTCGCGGTGGGTGGGTCGGTCGCGGTAGGGTGGGTTGCGGTGGGGATCTGATTTTCTTCTTCTCTCTTCTTCTTCTTCTTGTGGTTCTTCTTCTTCTTCTTCTTCTTCTTCTTCTTCGTGTTTCTCTCTCTACTTCACCAGATCGCCTCCCTCTCCTCTCTCAGACGTGGGAAGTGAAATGAGGGAGAGAGACTGAAGTTGAGGGTTTTGTTCGTGACCCTTGCCCTTTGACCTGTTACGAGAGGGTTCAAGTGAGCTTTAGCAGTTGGGCCGTTGGATTTAATCCAACGGCTGCGATTAACAAGTCCGGAAACAATCCATTTTCGGGAGACCGCATAAGAAGCGGAAGCTATATATAAATATATATATATATATGTAGGGGGTGTAATTCCACGCTAGCCTGTATCACGTGCAGGCTTGGCTCGACCCTAAATCTGCAAGACAAAGAATAGGTTAGAGCACCCTTGCCTCTATTGGCAAAGGCCCTCCGATGCTTAAGTTAGTACTGGATTACTAATCAAGCCAAGAACACAATGCGTATAACTGGGTGTTTTCGGCGTACCTTTCGTCATGGTTATTGTCTTGTATTTATAGGTGTAGACATTCTTCATATTAGGCATGTCGTGCCCCTGTTTCCTATCCTCTTTAGGAATCCTTCTCCTAATAGGACTTTGCCTATTAAAAGATAACTTTCCATATCCTGCTAGATCTCGTCTAGCAGATGTCTTTCTTTCCATATAGGATTCTTTCCTATATGGGATATACTCCTAATCACATTAGGACTTCCCATATCAATCCCTTGCTATACGGGATGGCTCCTTATCTCATAAGGAACCGCTGTAGAATGCTCTGGAATGTCTCACCGCTTTATTCGTGGCGGTGCCGTGCTTCCACGTAGCTCGGAATAACTCGTACATAACTCATCTCTTTACGCCGAGCTGAATTATGTATTCCAGGATGCTGTTCAAGCTATACTCGTAGCATAACTAGCTCGGCCATATCGGGGCACCCCTCTATGCCTCACGCCGAGCTAGGGCATCCTGATGTATTAACTTACTTAGTTTACTCTGACCCTATTCATGGTCAATACAGCTCGGCACAGGGCCTAAGGACTCCCTATGTGGTACCGAGCTATTTGCCCCCTCGTGGTGAACGTCATAGGCACGTGCTATACCTAGTAGTAGGGTAATCAGACTTTACCCACTCCAATTGCTCCCCAGCTCTGTCAGTACTGTTATTCATCAGTAGTGCACAGAGCTTCAACGGCTCTTGATGCACCCCTTGCACGCCTCCCCTCCACGTGGGTGGCAATGCTGTCATTGCATTAAATGCGAAATGACCCGTTGGTGGCTCGGATAAGCCCAAAGGACGATTTTGCTGACGTTTTTCTCACGTCACGTTCCACTTTCATGGGGTTTCGGGCGGGATAATCATTACTTTTCCCTCCCAAAACCTTCTAAACCCCAAAAACATCTCCCCTTCTCCATTACTTCATACTCATCAGAAGCAAAGAAGAGAGAGAAGAGGACCTTCGTTTGCCATTGTCGTCGCTCCAAGCTTCCTGCAACCCTACTCTTTTTCCGGTTTTCGTCGGAAAAACGTTCTCCGCTCTCATCGGAAAACATCACATTAGGTACATCTTCCTCTCATAAGTGATCTTTCCAGATTTCCATTTGTACTTCGTGTCTTCTTCGCCGTTTCCATTGTCTGTTCATCTTCTTGCTTCCCCTGGGTTTCAACCGTGAAACCCTAATCTTCGAATAGAAATGGGTAGGCATAGGGCTCTATTAAGTACCCCTGAGAAAAGAGCGGAATTTCGTCAAACCTATAGTATCCCCGCCGATGTTCAATTCCGTCTAGACAATAGAAATGACCTGAGAGAACACGGTCAAACTGAAAATAAGATTCACATCCCGTTGATTTTCATAGTTGAGGGAGGCCTTAGGCTCCCCTTGCACCCCTTTTTCAGAGAGGTCTGCAATAGATGCCAGCTGAACCCTGTGCAGCTGTGCCCCAATTTCGTTAGGGTAGTCATGGGCACTCTCGCCCTAAACAGGCTGCTCGACCTTCATCTGGACTGGTGGGATCTACACTACCTCTATAGTGTAGTTCCTACGGAGCACAAAAATTATTATTTCAAAGCCAGGGACCCTAAGCAGAGGCTCATCACCGATCTTCCAAATTCCTCGAAGGGAGAGGCAGATGACTATCTCGTAGTCACTGGCAACTGGCAGGCTAGGGACGCCGAGGGGAGGATCATTGGCCTTCCCTGCCCCACTACCACAGGCGGACTACGTTAGTATTTCCGTTCCCGAGCTGGTTTGTTCTTTATCTTTCCTTAAACTGTAACTGACCACCTTTACGATTTGTTGTTTTGCAGCGGATAATCTCAACCACGGTGGCCGCCTTATACACGGCAAACTCCACCGCGAGGATATCGCCAAGGCTTTTTGGTTTGACGGTTTCGAGCCGACTCCTGTGGGGCTCGGCCGTTCAGCTCACCGGTTGTTGGGGTATACCCCGTTTTACTGGGCCAACATCAGAAGAGAGGGAGAGCACAGAACCAGACACGCCTGGCCGCCACCTCATTCTGTGATCGCCACAAGTCGCCCAGCCGACCGAGAAAGGACCCGTGCCCGCAGAGGCCGAGCTAGAGGTAGATCATCCAGGTCCCAAGCCCCTGAGGTCCTTCAGCGGCAAGTCACCTTTGCCTATATCCCCGAGATCCCAACTGCCATCCCCCTCCAGGAAGCCAGTACATCCGGGAGGACGATAGCAGAGGAAGAAGAGGAGGAAGAAGAGAGAGTATTTGACCACCGTGCAGCCGTTCGATCCTTGACCGAGCAAAGCACCCTTCTTGCTGACTCCGACGATTCTCCGGGCTATTCCCCTTCCCCAGAGCGAGAAGTCATGCCTCGCGAGCCGATCAACCTCCTTGACGAGCTGACTATTGGCGGAGCTTCTCGTGCCCCACCAGTCCCTCGTACCGTCATTTCTTCCCAAACAATGCCCCCTCCTCCCTCTGACACTTCGAGGGACAAGAGGCCGAGAGAGAGTCCAGAGCATGCCCAGCCTTCCCCTACCAGAAGAAGGACTGGAAGTTCCAGCTCCAACCAGACGCCCTGTGATGATCTGCCCTTGGTTCAGCCTTGGGAGCCCGTTCTGGCCCGTCCCAGTGGTGTACCCCTTAACAGGGTTGACAAGATCTCCTCCACTGACGTGGCGTTCGGCGTATCCAGGGCTGCCCTTCTTCCTCTTGACATGGAGAGAGAGAAAGGTAGCTCTTACGATACCCTTATGAAGACCGTCTTCCAGTCGTGTATTAAGGTAACAAATCTCCTCCCTCTAATTTCATTCTTTTTGAACCTCTGCTTTGCCTTTACCAGTTATTCTTTGTCTTGCAGGTTATGCAGAAGGCTGCCGTCGGTTTCGACCGAGCTAAAGAAGATGCGAAGGAGCTGGAAGAGGAGCGCAAAAGGGCTGTGATCCCGGAGAGGGAGAGCGTTCAACATGCTGAGTCTTTGAAAGACGCTCAAGGGGAGGTGGAGGCCTTGAGAAGAGAGAATGCCGAGCTAAAGGGGAAGGCTGAGGAGGTCGAGCGGGAGCTGCGTCAACAGCTCACCACTGCAGAGGCTAAGGCCGAGGCCGAATATGACCGTGCTATGCTTGAGGTGACGGATAACTACAGAGCTCAAATGCCGAAGGTGCAAGATGCTGTCTGGAGCATGGCTTGGCAGAGATGCCTCACCAAGCTCGGGGTTGATCCGTCCTCTCCTCACTGGATCAACATGGAACTTCCCAGCGAGGTAGCTGCTTCTCAAGGTATTTCCGATGCAGGAGCTCAGCCAATCCCTGAAGCTCAACCTGAGCCCCATTCCGAGCAGATCCTGAGAGATGAAACCGTTGATACTTCTCTTCCTCTAGGGAGCGAGTCCACAGAAGGCCTTGGAGATGTCAATCCCAATCCCAATCCTGCCACTGATGCTGGTCAGCACAGTGAAGAGGCTTGATGCCTGTCATTATCCGATCTCTGCTTTTTGACCCTGTGTGGTCCCATTTGGCCGTGTGTGGCCTGATACTCTGTGAACCTTCTGTTTCGTTGATACTTCCTTCTAAGTATTCTCGTACTTGTTATGCTATGCGTTTTTTACTTCTGCAGGTGTTTTTATACTTTAGGTATCTAAGTTTCCTCATACTTAGGAACCACTTGCAATATTCGTTGCATACTTGAGTTTGTTCATACTCAGTGCTTTGGTGTAAAGTTGCACGTCTAAGTTTCTTCATACTTAGCATTCTCGGGTGCAAAGTGTCCATTGCATAACTAAGTTTCTTCATACTTAACAATTTGGTGCAAGATTCGTTGCATATCTAAGTTTTCTCATACTTAGAAATTTGGTGCAAAGTGTTCGTTGCACATCTAAGTTTCCTCATACTTAGAAATTTGAGCAATGTTCGTTGCTCACCTAAGTCTTTTCGTACTTAGGATTTTGGTGCAGTGTTCGTTGCACATCTAAGTTTCCTCATACTTAGAAATTTGGTGCAGTGTTCGTTGCACATCTAAGTTTCTTCATACTTAGAATTTTGAGCAATGTTCGTTGCTCACCTAAGTCTTTTCGTACTCAGGATTTTTTACCCGATAACTTAGAGTTATTGAAGTATTCATATGCTCTGCTCCCCAATAGGAATTTAAATTTGAGACAATTTTGGTTCGTATTTAAGCGATACATATAATAAGAGGAAAAAAATGAACTTCCATTCATGTGTGGAATAAAGATAGAGGATCTAAATAACTTATGCTGGTGATTTCATTCGTAATCCCAAAAAGGTTCTAAAAAAGAACGTGAATTTACTGGAAAACAGATGTGACTGTATTCGTAGTCACATAAATAAACTACTGGTAGAACTTCCTCAGATTCTGGACGTTCCATGGCCGTGGTACTGGGTCTCCGTCCAGGTCGGCCAAGCGATAAGCCCCAATTCCAGCGATCCCCACAATCTTGTATGGCCCCTCCCAGTTCGGCCCGAGCTTCCCATCAGCGGATATTTTGGTGTTGGCCAAAACCTTCCTAAGGACTAGATCCCCGATTTTGAATTCTCTTGGCTGCACTTTCTTATTGTAGCTTCTTCGTAGCTGCTCCTGGTATGCTGCCAGTGTAATAAGGGCACGTTCCCTTTTCTCCTCGGCGAGATCGAGCTGCTCGGCCAGGGCATTGTCATTGCCGCCTGACTCCACAAGAGTGGTGCGGAGTGTCGGCAGGCCGACCTCTAATGGTATCACTGCCTCTGTCCCATAAGCGAGGGAGTACGGCGTCTCTCCCGTAGATCGCCGTGGGGTGGTCCTGTACGCCCAGAGCACGGCTGGTAGTTCGTCCGGCCATTTTCCTTTCTTCTTCTCCAACCTTTTTTTGAGGCTTTTCAGGATAGTTTTGTTTGAGGCCTCTGCTTGCCCATTGCTTTGTGGGTAAGCCGGAGTTGAGTAATAGTTCCTGACGCCGTACTGGGCACAGAAAGCTTTGAACTTCTTGCCGAACTGGGACCCATTGTCTGAGATGATGGAGTATGGTACTCCAAATCGTGTGATGATTTTGTTCCAGACAAATCGCTCCACCATGGCTTCTGTGATCTTGGCCAAAGCTTCCCCCTCTATCCATTTAGTGAAGTAGTCAGTGCCAACGAGCAGGAATTTTCGTTTCCCTGTTGCCATGGGAAGAGGACCCACGATGTCCAACCCCCACTGGGCAAATGGCCATGGGCTAGTCAGAGGTAGCAGATCCTCCGCCGGAGCTCGGATGAGAGGGGAATACCTTTGACACTTCTCACATTTTTTTACGAAAGCTTTTGCATCTTCTTGCATATAAGGCCACCAATATCCCTGTGATATTGCTCGGTGGGCTATGGACCTTCCTCCAGTGTGTCCTCCACAAGTTCCAGCATGGATCTCGTGGAGGAACTTCTGAACAAGAGCTGGATGTACACATAATAAATACGGTCCAAGAAAAGACTTTTTATAAAGCTTACCTTCTGGGGAGAGCCAGAATCGTGCTGATTTGGTCTTGATTTTGTGAGCCTCCCTTTTGTCCTCTGGCAAGGTCCCATCTCGTAGGTATGCCATTATTGGGTCCATCCAGCTTGGCCCAAACTCTGTCTCCATTACCATCTCAACTGCTCGGCCAATGCTTGGTTCGTTCAGATATTCCACAACTACTGTTCGTCGGTATTCTGTGTTTACTGCTGATCCCAAGCATGCCAGTGAATCTGCATGTGCATTCTGCCCCGAGCTGATTTGCTGGATGTAGATGTTGTCAAATTTGTCGAGCAAGTCTTTGGCTACTTCCGAGTATGCAGCCATCTTCTCGCTTCTCGCGGCGTATTCCCCTGAGAGCTGATTAACAACTAATTGTGAGTCACAGAATACCCTCAATTTTCTGACCTTGAGTTCCATGGCGCTCCTGAGTCCTGCGAGCAAGGCTTCGTATTCTGCCACGTTGTTGGTGGCACTGAATCCCAGCCGTAGTGCTTGCTTCAGTACCAATCCTTCTGGTGAGAATAACACCACTCCTGCTCCTGACCCTTTGTTGCAGGCTGATCCGTCGACATAGAGCCTCCATTCTTCTGGATACAGTTCGGCCATTCTTTTTGGCGGCTCGGTGGGACTGATCTGCTCCTTCTCGTGGAGAGTTGGTGGTGGTGGAGCCACTGTAGGGGTGAACTCAGCTATAAAATCAGTTAAGACTTGCCCTTTAATTGCTGTTCTGGGTTGATAATCAAGGTCGAACTGGCTGAGCTCGATGGACCACTTGGATATTCGTCCAGAGAAGTCTGCCTTCCTGAGTAAGGCTTTCAGTGGGTATTCAGTGAACACAGTGATGGGATGCTGCAAAAAGTAGTGTGGCAGCTTTCTTGCAGCTATGATGAGAGCGTACACCAGTTTTTCCAGTGGTAGATAACGTGTCTCGACATCTAACAGTGTTTTGCTTACAAAGTAGACGGGAGACTGCTCTGTCCCCTTTATTCGTAGGAGGACCGAACTGACAGCGTGATCAGACACTGCTAGATATAGTATCAACCGCTCCCGCCTTCGGAGTAGAGTAAGGGTGGTGATGATAAGTAGGCTTTCAGCTCCTGGAATGCCTGTTCCTGGTTGGCTCCCCACTCATATCCCTCTCTCTTCTTCAGAAGTTGAAAGAATGGTCTGCAACGATCTGAGGACTTACTGATGAAGCGGTTAAGAGCCGCTGCCATCCCCGTAAGCCTTTGAACCTCTTTCGTGGTCTTTGGGCTTTGAAGACCTTGCAGAGCTGTGATCTGATCTGGGTTGGCCTCAATCCCCCTCTTAGTTACCAAATGCCCTAGGAACTTACCCGAGCTGACACCAAAGGCACACTTGGAGGCGTTCAATTTTAACTTGTATTCTCTAAGAATGTTGAAAGTTTCCTTTAGGTCGGCAAGGTGATCAGGTTTTGATTTGCTTTTCACCACCATGTCGTCGATGTAGACCTCCATGGTTTTGCCGAGCTGTCCTTTGAACATCTTTGTAACCAACCTCTGGTAGGTTGCTCCGGCATTCCTTAGCCCAAAAGGCATAACCTTGTAGCAGTAGAGCCCTCTTGGTGAGATGAAAGAAGTTTTCTCTTGATCTAGCTCATGCATAGCTATTTGATGATATCCTCGATATGCGTCAAGGAAACTCATCCTCTCATATCCTGAGGTGGCGTCCACTAGTTGATCAATCCTGGGAAGCGGAAAGCTGTCCTTGGGGCATGCCTTATTAAGGCTAGTGAAGTCAACACAGACCCTCCACTTCCCGTTTTTCTTCTTGACAACCACAGTGTTAGCCAGCCACTCTGGATAGCTCACTTCTCGTATGGCATCCGCTTCGAGCAGCCGATCTACTTCTTCAATCACGGCGTCTGCGTGCTGTGGTGCCGACCTTCGTGCCTTCTGTACAACTGGTTTATGCTGAGGGTCCACATTTAAATGGTGGCAGATTGTCTTGGGGTCTATCCCAGGCATTTCTTGAGGAGTCCATGCGAAGACATCGATGTGGTCCTTTAGAAAGGCAACCAAATCTTCTTCCTCCTGTTCGGCAAGTGCTTCGCCGACCAAAAAGTATCTTTCTTCGTTATCTCCCTGAAGCTGAATCTTTTTTAACCCTTCTACCATCTTCTTGGTGGGGTCACCTCCGACGTCCTCCAACGTCGGTTGATCTGGAACTTCAATTGTCTGCACTAGCTCGGCCTTGGGCGTTTTCTTTATTACCATGTTGAAGCATAGGTCGGCTACCTTCTGGCTTCCTCTGATGCACTCAATGCCATCTGCTCCAGGATACTTGATCTTTTGGTGGTAAGTTGAGGAGACAGCCCTCATTTTGTGCATCCAGGTTCTTCCTATAATCACGTTATAGGAGGAAGGGATGTCTACCACAAGGAAATCGGTTTTTAGGACCACTGATCCAGCTCGGACGGGCAATGTGACCTTTCCCATAGGCCATACTGTCTGCGCACTGAAACCGACCAGTGGGACTAAACACTTTTGTAATGAGCTCGGCGAGAGTTCCATCTTCTTGAAGGTATGGTAGTACATGATTTCCGTGCTAGCTCCCTGATCAACAAGAATCCTCTCAACGTCATACTCCCCTATTCGTAGGGTGATTACCAAAGCATCGTTATGGGGCACCACTACCCCGTCTAGATCGTCTTCGGTGAAGGTGATTGGGATCTCCATTACTCCCTCAGTCCTTGGTCTCTTCATGCCGAGCTTCATGACTTGCTTTGCTTGTCCGTTGACTCTTTGAATGTGTCTGATCTCGTTGTTTGTGTATGGGGCCACCAGTCCATGTATCATATGGATGGTCCCCTTTGGACCTTTCTCGTAGTCCATCTCTTCGATCACCTCGGCATCATGTTTGCTGTCAGCCAAAAATTCTTTGAGGTGACCTTCCGCCACCTTCTCGTCCAAGAACTTCTTGTATTCCACACAATCTTCAGTCATGTGTCCCCAGTCTCTGTGATAGCTGCAGTGCTGATTGGTAGCCCTCCTCTTTTCTGGATTGCCTGTCATTTTTGAAGGCCTCTTGAACCATGGTTCATTCTTAATCCTGTAAAGCATTTTGTAGGTCGGGATGTTAAAGGTTGCCATGACGCTGAAGTATGACTTTGGATCCGGATCAACTCTATCCTTCTTTTGCTGTGTAAAATCCTTTCGTCCTGTTGCGTACTCCTTCCTGTACACCTTTGACTCCAACGCTTTCTTTTCTGGAAGCTGGGATTGTCCCGCCACAATCTTCCCTCCAGCTTGCAGGATGTCATCTTCTACTCGTGCATGCTCCTGGATCCTTTCCATAAGCTCGGCCACTGTTTTTACTGGACGCATGGTAAGCGATTCTCGTAGCTTACTGTGTATGGGCAAACTTGTCTTAAACGTTGCCAGAGCATACTCTTCACTGCAGTTTTCAATCTCGTTGAAAGTTTCCCAGTAACGTTTGGAATACTGCCGCAGAGTCTCCTCGCCCCTCTGTCTCATAGAGGTCAGTGTATCAAAGGTCTTTGGAGCCGCTCGGCTAGTGAGGAACCGAGCAGTAAATTCCTCAGCCAGTTGTGCCCAACATATGATAGACCCTTCTGGGAGCTTGTGGTACCAACTCAGGGCCACCTTCCCCAAGCTGGAGGGGAACATCTTGCATAGCAGGGCATCATCCTGCTCATGCATGAACATGGCCTGTTGATAGTGCTGAATGTGGGCCACCGGATCCGTACTGGTTTCGTAAGAGATAAAGGCTGAATGCTTCACCCTGCTCGGTGTCTTTTCTGCTCGGATCCAGTGGGCTAGTGGTGACTTTGAGATTTGGCCTAGGGCTTCTTTAGCTGCTTCTCGTGCAGTTCTAGGGCCTCCATCAGCTCGGTGGGCTTCCCTTCTTCTTTCGTGCTGTTCGGGGTGATGCTCATTGGAACCAGATCTCTCGTATCTGTCCCTGGCATGCTTTCTTCTTTCTTTCTTCTCAACGGAAACGCTTCTTTCTCTCCTTTTTCGTGGAGAGACTGCTCGGTCAGAGGAGATATCGTTACAGCGATAACTCCTATCCTTTTCGTACTGCACGGATCTCGTCCGTGAGCGTAGGTCCTCCTCTTTTTCTTGGAGTTGCTTTTTTAGGTCCTGAATCTCTCGCTCTCGTCGAGTGACTTCACGGGCCAGTTCTTCTGCCTCCTGCTCTTTTCTATCGAGGCTATCCTCTCTTTCACGGTCCTTCGTGTGTCTACGTCCCTCCTTCCTTGGGGGGCTCCTCCTCCGCTCACGTCGGTTGGAGGCTTCCCCGTCTCTGGGTGGAGTCTTTGAGTGCTTTCGCCCTTCCCTGGTTCTTGGGGACTCATAAATTTCCAGGCGTGTATCCCTGAATTTTGGAATCTCAGGGATATGTCCTATGTTGA
Source organism: Vaccinium myrtillus (assembly GCA_016920895.1). Lineage (NCBI taxonomy): Eukaryota > Viridiplantae > Streptophyta > Magnoliopsida > Ericales > Ericaceae > Vaccinium > Vaccinium myrtillus. Next base: position 20,861,056 of record CM029274.1, read on the forward strand.
ACCTCCTGGTAGCGGGTTTCTTCTGCGGAGCTCTAAGAATTGCAGGAGCCTTGTCCACCCTTGTATTCTTTCTCGTAGTGTACACAAGGGTGGTTCCGCCATTGTCTTCCGCGTCTTCCCTCCTTGGGGTGCACAGGGAGAGGTTCTGAAATCACCATTGTTGAGTTTCTTTTTAAAGGAATAAAGCTTTTCGTAAGCGTTTCCCACAGACGGCGCCAATTGTAGGGGGTGTAATTCCACGTTAGCCTGTATCACGTGCAGGCTTGGCTCGACCCTAAATCTGCAAGACAAAGAATAGGTTAGAGCACCCTTGCCTCTATTGGCAAAGGCCCTCCGATGCTTAAGTTAGTACTGGATTACTAATCAAGCCAAGAACACAATGCGTATAACTGGGTGTTTTCAGCGTACCTTTCGTCATGGTTATTGTCTTGTATTTATAGGTGTAGACATTCTTCATATTAGGCATCTCGTGCCCCTTTTCCTATCCTCTTTAGGAATCCTTCTCCTAATAGGACTTTGCCTATTAAAAGATAACTTTCCATATCCTGCTAGATCTCGTCTAGCAGATGTCTTTCTTTCCATATAGGATTCTTTCCTATATGGGATATACTCCTAATCACATTAGGACTTCCCATATCAATCCCTTGCTATACGGGATGGCTCCTTATCTCATAAGGAACCGCTGTAGAATGCTCTGGAATGTCTCACCGCTTTATTCGTGGCGGTGCCGTGCTTCCACGTAGCTCGGAATAACTCGTACATAACTCATCTCTTTACGCCGAGCTGAATTATGTATTCCAGGATGCTGTTCAAGCTATACTCGTAGCATAACTAGCTCGGCCATATCGGGGCACCCCTCTATGCCTCACGCCGAGCTAGGGCATCCTGATGTATTAACTTACTTAGTTTACTCTGACCCTATTCATGGTCAATACAGCTCGGCACAGGGCCTAAGGACTCCCTATGTGGTACCGAGCTATTTGCCCCCTCGTGGTGAACGTCATAGGCACGTGCTGTACCTAGTAGTAGGGTAATCAGACTTTACCCACTCCAATATATATATATATATATAATGGACTAAATAAGGGCATAATGGTCCAATTATCCCATTTTAGAATGTAAACATAATTCGCGGTGACATCATGGATGAGAACATAAGTAGGATTATTAGACGGGATGCCTAGTTAAATTTTCTTTATTCATATCCGGTCAAATAAACAGGCTGCAATAATTCATATTTTTTGTGACCTAACCGTGTTACGTACTATGAAGTCACTCGGTTGGTTTATTTTCGTTTAATTAGATCGAGTACCTGTAATCTTCTCGACTTTAACGTGGAAGACTCGTTTATTTTCTAAACTAATCACTCCCAAGTCCTCAACATATTGTGAAAAAAACACGAAAGGTTGATAAACTACCAGGATTAAATTCTCATCATCAAATCAAATATAGGTAGGTACTTCTCTTTCCAGTATCGAGTCAAACCAAATTTTGAAATCCAATAAAACACAACCCCACAAGTTTCTACGTACAATGTCACTTTAATTTTCTAGCCCTTTTTGTGAGAAAGGGTGTCATTTATATATATACACGTGCCACTTGAATTATACTAGCTTAGAGTCATCTCTATTAGTGGATCGAATAGACGGGTGAAGATCGATCCGAGAAGCAATATTGGCCACCATGAATTTGGCTTTGGTGTTTTTGATCATCAGCAACTTGAGGTTATTTGCAAAGGGTACTGAAGATGCCAATGCTGCAGCAGGTCTAGGAGCTTCGTTTATCTTTGGTGATTCTTTGGTTGATGCAGGGAATAACAATTATCTTCCGACTCTGTCAAGAGCTAATATCCCTCCAAATGGGATTGATTTTAAGCAATCCGGAGGAAATCCCACCGGCAGGTACACCAATGGAAGAACCATTGGAGACATTGTTGGTATTATTCTAATTTCTCTATCTCTTTCTTTCGCATGGATCGATGTTCAGTCAAATTAAGTATCCTCTAACCTAGCTCCGTCCCAAGGCCCAAAACACTACATATGCATGTCCTTATTTCATGGTGCATTTTCTTATCGTACTTGTCTTAATGTTTGTGTTTCACAAATTTTGATCATATGACTGCTCTAAGCGCATGCGTTGGAATATGGAGAGAGAGAGACAGAGACGATTCTTGGCGGCTCTAGCATACATATAGTAGCAATGGCGATCTATTGAGGACTCCCTTACGATAATTCCGTGCGGACCTCACCATTCCGGATCAAGTTTTGATGATCCGAACCGCTCAATGTTTTTAAAATGCATTTTTAAGGGTCCATGCGGAAAATCTTCAAAAAAAAACCCGGAAGGATATGATCGGATCAGTTTTTGTTAAAAACGCTATATATATAGTAGTACTTATGAACACTCGTACACAAAAAAGCATACATATAATGCTGAACTTGTACCCAAAATGATATGGGAAATTAAAATCTAGTCGTTAATTGAGTAGCTCATCAAATTGTGAGAAAAACTATCACGTAAATGATACAGGCTATATCTACTCACTAATGTAATGTATTATCACTTACCAAACGAGATTGGTGGACCTCTCTATTTAAATCTAACGACCATATATGTTCAGCGCAATTCCATAACCGTTGCGTTCAAGTTGCTAGATGGGTTTCATATATACATACACGTCATGAGCTTGTACTAGAGAGTGATACAAGACAAAATGTTACTAATGATTTAATTGGTACCACTAGTGACGGGGTACGTATTATGTACACACAAAAAAAAAAATCTCAACGGAAAAATGCATGTAGTTAAAAAATTTAACATTGTATTAATTAAATTTTCTTAGGGGAGGAATTGGGACAACCACACTACGCAGTGCCATTTCTGGCACCAAATTCCACCGGAAAAGTCATACTACACGGCGTGAATTATGCATCCGGTGGAGGTGGGATTATGAATGCCACTGGAAGAATATTTGTAAGTAACCTAAAATATCAATCACTCTATATATCCAAATCCATATTATTTTTTGATCAATTATTTTTCCTGAATGTATGTGCAGATAAATAGGCTTTCAATTGAGATCCAAGTTGATTACTTCAACATTACCAGAAAACAAATTGAGCAATTGTTGGGTGAAAAAGAGGCGAGAGATTATATCATGAGGAAATCCATATTCTCCGTCACAATCGGATCCAATGATTTTCTCAATAATTATTTGCTTCCAGTCCTCTCAATTGGGGCAAGGATTTCCCAAACTCCAGATTCTTTCATTGACGATCTTATTACCAACCTCAAAGCCCAACTCACGGTATACGTACACTCAAAATACACATTATTAATTGAACAGACTTCTAGAACTAATCATGAACATTCAGCACATTTTGTAGGAAAAATAATTTCCAGTTCCACACCTAACATACCCACACTCACATATTTTGTTGGAATTAATCCACCCTCACGGCTCACACTATACTACCGTTTTTTGGGGGATCTATACACAATACACCGTGTTTCACTGAGTTTGCACATTGTCACACGCAGGGCCTCCAGGGTTATGGTCTTATGGGGGCCAAAGGTGGCAATTTAAAATAAACCTTTTTAAATAGGATAATAATTATTTTTTTTAAAAAAATTCCTGATTTTTCAAGACAATAACTTAGGAAAACGGTTGAGAGAATATATATATATATATTTGAAATTGGGGCCTACTTAAGGCTCCCAATTTTTTGTAAATACATATAGAAACAATACCTACAAAAATAAAAAATAAAAAATTGGGGGCCTTCCTGAATGTGGGGCCCATATATAGCTCATGTTTTACTTGCCTCATGTCGTACATGTGTTTGCGTGTGTGTAAGGTTTGTCCCTTGTCAGGTTGGAGAAGAAAATCAGAGTACGTAGTACTTTACCTAATTGCTTGACCTATATTTTTTAATATCAGAGACTTTATCAACTGGATGCAAGGAAGTTTATAGTGGGAAATGTTGGGCCAATTGGGTGCATTCCTTATCAGAAAACAATCAACAGGCTGAATGAAGATGAATGTGTGACATTACCAAACAAGTTGGCAAATCAGTACAATGAACGGTTGAAGGGTTTGATTGCTGAACTCAACAAAAACCTCCCTGGAGCCACATTCGTGCACGCAAATGTCTATGATCTGGTGATGGAAATCATCACAAACTATGAGAAATATGGTAAGTAACATATATATACATCATCACCAATATTTAAAATTTCATGGACATGAAATTGATCATTTGATTATTTTTCATAGTTGAGTTGCATGTGGAAATTAATGAGACGGCATTGGTACGTTGTGATTTCATATTTCCTTCGTGTTTGGAAATTTAGGTTAGAAAATAAGAGGAAAGATTGAGCATAAGGGAAAAAAAAAGAGGTGTATTAGGTGATTAGGAGGGGAGAAAATTAAAAATTGGGGACTCTAAAAAGTTTTGTACGACACAATCATGCTGAAACTTGAACTTTAATTTATCAAAACAAATAAATAGTCGATCCTGCTTGCGATTTACTTTCGTTCCATTAAACATCCAAACTAATTTCTTGTACTAAAGGACAAAATTTAAAGCGAAGGTATAAGAAAGTACTACTAGAGTGCAAAAATCATTGCTCTTATCAAAAATTGTTATCGGTATTAATGTTGGAACTGTGAAAGCAGGATTCACAACAGCAAGTAGAGCATGTTGTGGAAACGGGGGCCAGTTTGCTGGGATAATCCCATGCGGCCCCCAATCAAGCATGTGCTCGGACCGTCACAAGCACGTGTTTTGGGATCCTTACCACCCCAGTGAAGCTGCCAACATTATCGTCGCCAAGCAACTGGTTGATGGAGATACAAAATACATTTCTCCTATGAATCTTCGACAACTTCGAGATCTCGGACTCTAGACGTTTCTGGGAAAATTATTCAGTATACCTGGGTGTGTCTCAAACACCATTTTGATGTTAAAAATGGAGTAGTATTTATTTGGAGTGTACTCCGTATTATTTGATACACCACCCCAACCATTATCATTGTGTTGCTGGCCGTCAAAAGATGTTGGAATGTTATGCCCTGCCCAAGGAAACTGAATAAATTACACGTAGTTTAAGTGCTGCAATGTTGTGAGCCTGTTTGGCAAATATTGTCTGGAGACCTTCTGTTTGAATATTGTGGTTGTGACAATGATCTCTTTCCTTCTTTCTTCCACTTCTTTTGTTTTGACAATGGTTGTTCAGTTTTGTCACTTATCAGTCACACAAACTATACCCAAAAATGTATTGAAAGGTGTGTTAAAATTAAGAAAAATGCTACAATACACACTCAGCTTATTTGGGTGTGTATGATACAAACCCCAATAAAAGTTACGATTTTTTTGTAAAAGTTACGATTTTTTTTGTAAAAGTTACGAATTTTTTTATAAAAGTTACGAGACACACCAAAATGTTACGAATCATAGAAAATGTTACGAATCATATTGCTGAAAAGTTACGAAAAACTAAAAAATGTTACGATTGGCCAATGAGGTGGCACAATCTGGCCACTTTCACTTTCAAATTCTACTTCTTACTTCCACTATTTCTGAAATTTGGAGAAGTTGAAAATCTCAACTTTCACTTTCTGTTTTTGTTTTCTCATTCACAGCCACCACCCCAACCACCACCCACCATCACCGCCACCACCCACCACCACCACCCACCACCCCACCACCACCTCCACCGCCACCACCCACCACCCACCATCACCGCCACCACCCGCCACCACCCACCATCACCCCGCCACCCACCACCACCACCCACCGCCACCGCCACCGCCACCACCCACCACCACCCCACCACCACCACCACCCACCACCACCGCCACCGCCACCGCCACCACCACCCACTACCCACCATCACCGCCACCACCCGCCACCACCCACCACCACCGCCGCCACCCACCCGCCGCCCCACCACCACCGCCACCACCACCACCACCCACCACCGCCACCACCCGCCACCACCCACCACCCACCATCACCCCCACCACCACCACCACCACCCCACCACCACCGCCGCCACCCACCACCACCGCCGCCACCCACCACCGCCACCACCACCACCACCCGCCACCACCCGCCACCACCGCCACCACCCACCATCACCGCCGCCACCCACCACCACCTCCGCCACCACCCACCACCCCACCACCACGCACCACCTCCCGCCGGCACACCTCCAACCGACTCATAATTATGTTTTTACTTTTTTTTTTTTGAAAATAATTTCACACAAACATATTTTTTGTTTTCACTTCCTTTTTAGGAAAAACAGAAATTAGAAAACAGAAACAGAAAACAGAAAACAGAAAACAGAAGTGTTACCAAACATGGCCTAAGTGTAAAGTTATTACAATTCCAAGTCAATAATGTATTTTCAAATGGAGTTACAAAATCATCTAATTTCAAGGTAATAGGACTAAACATGATGCTATAACTCTTCCTATAAACTTTTCAAAACAGGCATGTAGTCACTCCAAGCACATCCAAGTCAATGCTCCGTGCTGGGTACCTGAAATTTTGTAAGGTTGAGCTCACTAGCCCAGTAGGAAAACATCTATCGATTCTGAATGAAAATGAGATGCTCATGACGTGTAGACGAAAGGCTAAACCAAATGATAAGACCAATACATTTTTAGATAAACACGACGAATGACTCAAGGTTCAATGATGGCTAACTTAAATCCACTAGGAAGAAAATCATTTAATAAGATTGATAGAATCATGTGAATGAGCTGTGAACGTCACAAAAATTGATAATCACCAATTTGGACCAAGCACCGCTCCATTGTATCCCTTTCATATCCGACACATCACATGTGTTTCCAGAACATTCATTTCATACATCTTATTCATTCATTTCATTCATTATACTCCGGGCATACCATAAAGGTCCCGTGTCACTCCGGGCATGCCATATAGGACCCGTGTCACTCCGGGCATACCCTTTCGGGCCCCGTGTCACTCCGGGCATACCCTTTCGGGCCCCGTGTCATCATTATCACATTTCCAATATCATTTCACATTCATTACTGTCACATCGATACCCATGCTTAATCTCATCTCAATCCGACACTCAAAACACGACTTCGATGGATTCTCGCCAAACTAACGTCATTAGGGATTAAACACGCAACACAAACCCCGAGGACACTTAAGGAATCATCAAATATGTTAGGTTATACTCATGACACGTATCTCGAGTGTTTCAAGTGATAGTCTCCCCAAATTAGATTTTAAACATCTACGTGTCAAACGTGGTACATGTGTCAAAACGTTCATTATTAGTGTCCCGGACCCTCCACACAACAACAAGAATAAGTCACGTTTCCATAAATGGTCCGTAACCTCACCAAATCATTTGACAATCGACTACGAACATCGTCACACGTCGCACAATCTATTTTGGTTTCTAAGAGTTTCCGGAATAGAAAGTCACGTTAATGAAGGCCTCAAATCAAGTAATTCCAAAGTCAAAAATCAACACCATCGGCTACAAGGAGATAATACAACAACTAATCTATGTAGGAGTTCAACAAATCATAGATAAAGCTCTAATCAATTCAATGAGGCTAGAAAATGGGTTTTCAAAGTGGGTTTCATGAAAACAAGAGGAATTTGTAACATGAGAAGGCAATACACACATTACACTTTCAAATACACTTGGGAAAGGTAGAAATTTCCCTACCTCAAAGGTTAAGCTCCAATTGGTGTAGATCAAAACCCAAAAGCAACTCCTAGCTTCAAACTTGAATTAAACCCGAAATGCAAGCTTCTCTATTAAAGAACCCATGTCCACAAAAAATCACACTCACGCTAGATACCAAGGGGAGTAATCTGTCCAAAAATCAGAATATTTGAAGGTCAAATGATACCCTTAAAAATTCGTACAAACAGTGGTTCTGCAGAAAACGAGTGAACACAGAACAGCCCAACTTTGAAAAATCACTGTAAATCGAGCTCTTAATATTTTGGAGAGATTCTAGTGTCAAAAGTTTCCTAGTGAAACGACGTTTAAAGTTCAAGAAGGGATCAAAATCCAATTCGTAATCCAAAGGTGAGAAAACAAGCAAATACCAAGGCTACACGAATCTGTCTGGGACAGATTTGACAGCAAGCAGACCCGTTTTCAAAAATTCGTAGTAAATCGAATTCTTAATGGATCTGACTGATTCCATCGGCAAAACAAAGAGCTCTGAGTTTACTTTAACTCACAAGAAGGAAGCAAAACCTAATTAACAGTTTATGAAGGAGAAATCGACCAAAAATGATGACCCAGTCTGCTGTCTAGAATCTGTTGTACATACGAGTAGTGATACACGAATATTCACCCACTAAAATCAACAAAAACGAGAGAGATGAGAGCTATACTTGTAGAGGGGAAGTTGGGAGGTGGAGATGGTGGTCGGAAGTGGCAGTGGAGATCACCGAAGGTGGTGGCAGCCGTGGCCTCCCTTTCTCTCTCCTCTTTTCTTCTTCTTTTCTTCTCTTCTTCTCTCTGATTCTTTTCCAGAAAAGTGAAAGGAAAAATGGGGGAACAAGGGAGCGAATAAAGAGGGGGGAGAGTTGTTGGGAACATGGCAGGCGTACTCCCACAAAACGAGGGGATATAAGGCAGTACAATTTACTCCGAGCGGTGTTCGAACTGTCCGGGCTTCGGTCTCAGAAAAATACCAAAATATTCGTACCCAATTAGAAAATCGTGGGCAACGTCACCGTGTGCTCAGAATATCGAGGAAAAATCTCGAACGTTGGACACTCATTACAATGTGATTGCCAATAGACAACATCGGACTGATTAGGGTCCCACAATCGTGACAGTCATGTAAGTATCACCCGTACAGTTAAAAATTTATATTTCACATAAACTCTTCGGTTAACCCTTTTAAAACATCTCCCCACCTCTAAAATTATAAAAAAATTACACAAATTTCCGGGTCTTTACATGTGTATTGTAGCTATTTCCTAAAATTAATAGAGAATTGCATGCCTGTACTTTAGAACCAATGAGCCTTAAATATTGACATTTGCAGTAAAATACTACTGGGGCGCCATCCGATTGGATGTGTTAGAATGATCTGTTTAAGTTAATTTTTGTTTAAAAAGAGATGAAAAATTGCAATTGATTGAATTGTGTTAGATAATATTTATTACTGTACATCACAAGTGAGAGTTAATATATGATCGCTACTAGTATGTGTACTGGGCCGAAATCTAACAGTTCTAATGGGGCTCGGAAAATGAGTCCGGAAGAGCCAAGGTCCAAAAGGCACTACAACAAAATAGGTCTATCGCGAGGAAAAATAGTGAGGAAATTTGATTTCCTCGCTAAAGCCCGGTCAATGGCGAGGAAAAATAGAATTTGTCGCAGAATTGAAATAAGGTGATTAAATAGGCGAGGAAAATTATTTTCCTCGCCCAAAAGCCCTTTACAGCGAGGAATTTATATTTTTCCTCGCAAAAAATAACTCCGCGAAAAATTTTCGGTGCCGCCAATTTTTTTGGACACAAAGGCGAGGAAAACTTTCCTCGCTAATTTTTTTTATTATAGGCGAGGATTTTTTTTGTCGCCCTTTAATTCCCACATTTGTTCAGTGTTTCTTGGCGCGGTTTGCGAAAAAATCAAGGGCGTTGGCGGGATTCCAAATTTATTGGCAAGGAAACAATTCCTCGCTAAAATAACAAGGGTGAAATGACGTCAATTAATATTGGGCACCACAATTAATATTTTCAACCAAGTAAACTGCAGACAGCGGTTAACAATTGTTAAAAGTTATGTGAATAGCAGGTAGTAACAACCTAGACATATTCTTGTAACTCAAGTACGATTCTTGTAACTCAAGTACGGTTTTGAGAGAGCCCTTGAAAAGAAGCATCAATAGCTCATCAATTTGCCTTTTTCCTAGGATTCACTGTGTCTTCCTCATTGTTGGAACATATTGGTGAAACAAGATTTTAGTTCACTTCAGCCGTGCCATTCCCACATTGCGGTGAAGTTCCGATGTTCAGCTACCTAATTAGTGTTTTGAACATTTACTGTCTACAAACCTTTACAAATAGCTACGTAGCTTTGAAATTATCCTCCGTGGTTCTAATCTAATTTTGTTATATTAAAATCCCTTAGCATAAAATGGCTTCAGGTTGATCAAACTAAGTTATAAAACAGTAAACTTGCTCATTAGGATATTCACATGCACTTATCTAAAGTTTATGAGGATGTCTTGATGGATATTTAACTTGAATCTTCTACCCTTTAATTGCAACCATTGTTAGAGTTCTGGTGATTTGTATTTTCTTTTGTTTGTTTGTAGTCTTAAATTGCACCGAAGGGAATGCATGAATCGTGCTGTTGAAGTTCAAACTTGTAACTGTTCAAATTTTTTAAAAACAAAATTTGTGTATGGAGATGGATAGTAGATATAATGAGAAGCATTGGCAATGATTATACATGATCCAAGTAGGTGACAAATTTCAAATCTTCCTATGATATATTTTTATGTATAATAGTAATGAAAGTTCAGGATGTCTTTTTGCGGGTCGTAATTCACCTGCTCTTTGAACTTGTGTGTTTTTTAGGAGATTTCATTATAAGATAGTACCATAAGAAACAATCACGTGCATCGCACTTGCCCAATTACTAGTACCTTATTAAGTTTTTCAACTCAAGAAGTACATCCCCGGAACCAAGATGGTTTGCCCTGGACTGAAGAAGCCGCAGGAGCGAGCTGACCTTATTGCATATCTCAAGGAGGCAACGTCTTCCTAATTCTTTCGCCTCTATATAGGCTTCCATATTTTGCGGCAGGTGAATGAGGATTTTGGTTACCGGTCACTAGTTTCGAATTTTTTTGCTGAACTTTAGCTATTACTCCTGAATGAAATAAATGAGACCATTAAGGTTTTTGCTACACTATTTCGCTGGAAACCCAAGCCAATACTTAGAATTTTTTGTCATGTTTGTTGAATCCCTGATGATATTTTTGCTCTCATAACTGATTGTTTGCCATGATTTGTCCTGGTTGCATTTTAATGAATGTGATGGGATTTGCTAAAAAATAAAAAAACTTATTGTTGGTAGACTAAAAATGCAAAAAGTTCAAAAAAGTTATGTGAAACAACCCCTAAGGAAAGTTTGTTGCAGATTGCTTTTGCTAAATTCTGGTTCTTAACCTACTTCTTGTTATGGCAGTGGGTTGAGGATTGTTGCAATACATGATTGTTTTATATATATATATATATATATATATATATTAAATGGAATGTACTTAGAACATGTATTTTGCTCATTCAAATGTTGTTTTTTCGCATTGGCAGTGTGTAAGAAGTGATCACTTTTTGGAGCTCGTGGACTTGCAAGAGATGATGTGGCAACATGGGTACAATGCAAATTTGGCACGCGGGTGGTGCAGTATTTTGATTAGGGCCATGATGCTTTTTGAGAATGCTATAGCATAAGTTGTAGTAAACTCTATTTTTTGTTTTTAGGGCCTAAATTTTACTTTGACAGATTAGTTTTGATGGTTTGAACCATGATTAGGTCTTATGCATCGGCAATGTTGTATTGTTTTGACATTTTGTTTAAGTAGAAAATAGGTGAATGTATGGTATACACTTTTTGGTTGTCAATGGATGAATTCTATAAATTAGCAGGGAATGTGTGGAAAAAAACCTGTAGCAGAGAAATTATTTTGTTGACTATATGTATCATTAACGAGGAAAATTTTTGTCTCTAAAAGTTTTGCCCCTAATATATTTTCCTCGCCTATGGGCTTCATTAAACTAGCAAGCAATGTTCTGGCGACAAAATATCTTAAATTAGCGAGGGAAAAGTTCCTCGCAAATTGTCAAGATTTGGCGAGGAAAATTTTCCTCGCAAATAGTCCTAATTTTGGCGAGGAAACATTTCCTCGCTAATAGCCCCAATTTTTGGCGAGGAACAATTTCCTCGCAAGTTGTACAGATTTGGCGAGGACAATTTTCCTCGCCGATTATGCAGATTTGGCGAGGAAAACATTATTTCCTCGCATTAGCCTTTTGCGACACAGTATAGGCGAGGAAAGTGGGCGAGGAAAAGTTTCCTCGCCAAAAGCTTTAGCGACGAAAACTGGTACTTTGGCGACGAATTTTTTTTGTCGGGATACCACAATTTTGTTGTAGTGAGGATCATCAAGCCCAGTTCATGAGCAAGACATGATGGGCCAACCGAGATGGGCCTCTTCGAGGCAAACCGGTGTCTCGGCCAGAGTGAACTATGAACCGGATGAATCGTCCGAGACGGATCATATCCGAGATATCGGTGACGTCCTCCATGGCGTCACCCGAAGCGGTTAACGTTCATAACAAACTGGGGAAGACCCATGTGCATGTTACAGCTGTTTTTGCGTCAGCATGACTTATGCCGAGCGGTTATGCCACATGTCACAACCATATTGGAGGATGCATGCATGCGATACTTGTGAGGCCGATTTGTGATGCTCGGTGACGTCACCCGAGCCGAAATGACTGGGCTGCCCCTGTCCTTGGGAAGCCTATATAAACGAAGCGAAGAGGCCCTAAAAAAGGACAACACTTTCTCTCTCTACTTTTTACTCTCTCACACGTCTTTCTTCTCCGATCTCTTACTAGATCGTTGAAGTGCCTTCCCTGGCCACATTCCGGCCAGGTTGGGTGCTAACGACGAGCGTTTCGTGTGCAGGGGGCTCGTGAAAGATCTCACTCACCTCTCACTCGCTGCTCACTCGGGTTGGGAATCGTTCAAGAGGCGCTACTAGATTTTTGAGGACACCACAATTGGCGACTCTGCTGGGGAAATCACCCAGAACCTCCGGTGCTCCTCCCCAGATCCACCCCTTTTTCTCTCTTTTCTTCGATTCTCTCAACCCGCAATGGGTGGCGAGCCAACTCAACCACCAAATCTCAACGACCCTCTCCACCCATCTTCCTCCAGAGATCCCAAAGGGACCCCTCACGTCTCCGTCTCCATCCTACCGGGTCACATCGGACTCACTCCGAGCCCAGACTCACAGCAACTCACCATCCAGCAACTCAATCACCACCTGGAAGAGCGAGACGCCGAGATGGCAGCAATGAGGGCTCAGCTTTCTAAGCTAACCGAGACGGTTAAAAGGAAGATGGTTGTGGAGACTACTGCAACGTCTCGAGGGGGCATATCCGGGCAGAGACGCTCGGCCAAGGATCGAATCGGTGATCCTAACAATGAGAGGGCTCAAAGCAAGGCTCTCGTGCTTCGACACGAGAACCCGTCGGCCGAGCACCTTTCAAGGGGTCACCGAGGTGATTCTTCACAACACCGATCTTCGCAGATCTCTGAATCCAGTGCTCGTTCCCCGTACCCTCAGTTATCAGCATCTCACGAGATGGTTTACTACTTCGAAGATGGGCAGTACAAACCGATCTATTTGCGGAAGGACCCAAAAGAGGCCGCCCTAACCGAGCGCTCCTCGGGCCAGCAACGTCATAAGACGCCACTCCGCCAGACAAAATCTGCCGATCTCCGAGCTCGGGTTGAGCATCTGAAGAAGACCTCTCCTCTAGAGCCCAATTTAACAGTCGTCCGAGACGGCGGTACGGGAAGACGTCAAGCCTACCGACCCGAGGAAAAAGCTCACCATGACGATGAAAGAGGAAAGAAAAGGACCAACGAGAACGATCTCATCACGGAGACGATAAGGCTGCGCGCCACAGCGAGCGTCACCGTGATGAGGTTCACCACTCTTACACCGAGAAGCGTTCTCGGATCGGCGACGGATTTGCAATACCGCCCCTTCCCCCTCTTCCGAGCGTGGATGAGCGACTGAAGCAACTGACTAAGTCTCCCTGCTCTAAGGAGATTTCCTCGGCTACGTTGCCAGCTGGATTCACGCTGCCGAAGTTCAACCGCTACGATGCACTAACAGACGCGTATCACCACCTTATCTACTACAGACAGATTATCAGCCTCTACACCTCGGACCAAGCCATAATGTGCAAGGTGTTTCCTACGAGCCTGGGGACTCTCGGGTCCCTCTGGTTCAACAAGCTGGAGGAGGGATCTATTGGAAGCTACGAGGCTTTGGAGCGAGCCTTCCTATCTCGGTTCGTGACGAGCAACATACAGAAGAAAGAGGTAGACTCTCTCCTCGGCCTTAGGAAGCGTTCGGATGAAACTTTGCGCCAGTACGCTGCTAGATACTGGGAGATGTTTCACCAAGTCCAAGGTTGCGATCAAACGCTTACTGCAACCCATTTCAAGCACGGTTTGGAGAGCAAGAGCTCTGTCTTCATAGATCTGATGTTACACCCGCCGAAGAACATGGATGACCTGATGGAACGGATTAATAAGTACATCGAGCTTGAGGAACTCTTGATCGAGCGTGATGCTCCAACCTCCTCCTCCGTTCCAAAAATTATCCATGTCTCGGGTAATCAGAAGAAGGCAGTTAATACAATCAAGACGGCAGCAAAGAGGCTGCCGAAGGCTAGTGACTTCGTAGCAGAGCGCACGGTTTTCACCAAGCCAATTTACATGCTTCTTCGGAAGATCGAAAATGAAGGTTTCTTTCGGTGGCCGGATCATAAGATGGGAACGAATGAAAAAACCAAGGACAAAAAGGTGTACTGCACATATCATCGGGAGCAAGGCCACTATACCACTGCTTGCAAACCGTTCAAGGCGTACTTGGAGTCCTTAGTCTCGGCCGGGAACCTGGACACGTACATTGACCAGAAGAAGACCTTGGCTCGGGCTCAGAGCCATGGAACAGCCACAGCAGAAGGGGCCCAAGAAGATGTCGTAGTCATGCATGTCATTCATGGCCCTGTTACGAGAATGATGGAATCTCGAATTTACAAAGAGATTGATCAAGTCACGGCAGCATTAGAGGTACTCTCGGTGAAACAACAGCCGAAGCCGAAGCTCCCAACCAAGGGTTCGTAGTGGATGATTACATTCACCGAGAAGGATTTGGAGGGCGTTCGATTCCCTCACAATGACGCCCTCGTGATCACACTCAAGGTGGGGAAAGCCAAAGTGGAACGGATCCTGGTGGACCAAGGAAGTGCCGCCGAGGTAATGTACTATTCGCTCTTTAAACGATTCGGTTTCTCATCTAAGGACCTCAAGCCTGCCGAGGTCCCACTCGTCGGCTTCAGCGGAACTCTTGTGTACCCACTCAGAACCATCACCCTTCCTGTTATTGCTGGTTCTTTAACACTGCAAGTTGAGTTCATAGTTGTGAATTCCCCGAGCCCTTACAACATAATTCTCGGTAGAAATTGGCTCCACGCCATAAGAGCTGTAGCATCTACGTACCACCAGGTGCTACGGTTTATCGGGGCAGCAGGGAAGCAAGAAGATATCCGAGGCGACCAAATTGCCTCAAAGAAGTGCTACATCTCCACCGTGGGAAGGAAGGAAAAGAAGAAACCAAAGCAGGTGCACTGGGTGGAAGCACCTGATGCACCAGTCTTGGAAGATGTCGGTAGACCAGCGAGGCAAAGTCCGTGGAAGACCTCGTTATGGTCCCAATCAATGAGGATGAAAGTCGTTTCTTCCTAGTCGGATCCTCTCTAACTGAGTCCAAAAAGGAGGAGATGGTGACTTTTCTCAAAGCAAACATTGAGGTGTTTGTTTGGACTCCGTACGAGATGCCTGGGGTTGATCTGAGATTCATCAAGCACCAGCTTAATGTTGACCCACTTAGGCGCCCGGTTATCCAGAAATCGAGAAGGTCTTCCGCTGTTCATGCCGAGGCGGTGGAGTTAGAAGTTGATAAGCTACTTAAAGCCCGTGCAATTCAGGAGGTCCAGTACCCTACATGGCTGGCGAACACGGTGGTGGTCTCTAAAAAGAACGGAAAGATGAGGGTCTGCGTAGACTACACGAACCTCAATGATGCCTGTCCGAAGGACTGTTTTCCAGTTCCTCGGATAGATCAACTCGTGGACGCTACGGCAGGACACGCTCGGTTAAGTTTTATGGATGCATACAGGGGATACCACCAAGTCTTTATGGATGAAGAGGACATGGAGAAGACAACTTTCATCACGCCAAGAGGTTTCTATTGCTACCGAGTCATGCCCTTCGGGCTGAAGAACGTCGGGGCCACCTTCCAACGGATGGTGTCTCGGATGTTCAAAGATCAGCTCGGGGACACGATGGAAGCATACATCGATGACATGGTGGTGAAAAGCGTGCAGGAAGGAAACCATATTGCAGATCTCAGCAAGATGTTCACAGTGCTGAAGCAGCATGGCCTAAAACTCAACGCCGAGAAGTGCTCTTTCGGGGTTGGGTCAGGAAAATTCCTCGGTCATTTGGTCACAAGGAGGGGCATTGAAGCGGATCCAAGCCAAGTTACAGGTATACAACAGCTCGTCTCACCGAGCACGATTAAAGAAGTTCAAAGGCTTACAGGAATGGCAGTAGCCCTCAATCGCTTCATTAGCCGCTCGGCAGACGTTTGCCGTCCTCTCTTCCAATCAATCAAGACAAGCAAGAGGAAGTTCCAATGGACTGAAGAATGCGAGAAGGCTCTGCAGCACTTGAAGACCTATTTATCCGAGCCTCCATTGTTGGAGACCCCTCGGGAAGACGAAAATTTGCTCATCTACCTTTCTGTCTCTCCACACGCGGTTAGCTCAGTTCTCGTACGAGCAGAGGGAACTGAGCATCGACCGGTGTACTATTGCAAGCAAAACTCTTACCGGTGCCGAGACAAGGTACCTGCCTCTTGAAAAGGTGGCCTTCGCCCTCGTCACCGCATCTCGAAAACTGCTACCTTACTTCTAGGCTCACACAGTCACCGTTCTAACCGAGTATCCTCTAAAGGCCCTCTTCCGAAGAGCTGATCTCTCATCCCGAATCTCGAAATGGTCATGCAAGATGGCCAACTTCGACATCCAATACCGACCAAGAACAGCGATCAAGGCACAGGTGTTAGCTGACTTCATTGCCAAGCTAACACCAGGAGCAGAGAAGTCAAAGGAAGAACCCAGCCCAAACCATCCCAAGCAACCTATTGAAGACCCAGACGCCCCCGTGGCAATTGAAGACGTGACCGACACGATCTCGGAAGAAGAATCAACCAAAGAAGAAGAGGCACCTGAACTCAAACAAAAACCTCTCTCGAAAGGAGGACCGAGCAAGAACGAGGATAAGGATGAAGACCAAGCAACCGTGTCATTCTCGACTTGGCACTTGTTCCATGGTAACGCCTGGAAATTGCATGTAGATGGTGCGTCAAACCAACGAGGAGCTGGAGCAGGTGTAGTCCTAATCTCCCCCGAGGGAGTCATTCACGAGGATGCAATCACAATCGAGTTCCCGGCCTCAAACAACGAGGCCGAGTATGAAGCATTAATCGTTGGCCTTCGGTTAGCCGAAGCCATGGGCGTGAAGACCTTAATGGTTTACAGCGACTCTCAACTCGTTGTATACCAATTCAACGGGGATTACGATGGTAAAGACGAAAGAATGGCCAAGTATCTGGGTATGGCTAGGAGTCTAACCGAGACATTTGAAAAGATTGAAGTGCACCAGGTGGGCCCAGAGCACAACGCCCATGCTGATGCCCTTGCAGGATTAGCTTCAGCATGCAAAGCTTCCGAGCAACGAACTATCTCGTTTGGCACAATCTCCGATCCGAGCTTTGATCCACCTCGGATGCACATGTTGAACATTGAGCTCAGACCAAGCTGAATGGATGAATTGGTTTTTTACGTCCGAGATGACAAGCTACCTGAAGACCGCCGAGAAGCACACCGGATAAGATGCAAGGCTGCAAACTACTGGCTCTCTCCAACTGGCTCATTATTTAGACGCTCACGGACTGGCCCATACGTCTTGGTGGTCCATCAGAACCAGGTCCACTCAATACTCCAGGAGCTCCACGCCGGCGGAGGAGGCTGCCACTCGGGGGGACGATCCATTGCCCACCGAGCCATCACTCAGGATATTGGTGGCCAAATATGAAGGAAGATGCTGAAGAGTCTGTTCGGAAATGCCACAGGTGCCAGCTGTTCAAACCAATGATTCACCAGCCTGCCGAGGACCTTCAACCGGTCACCAGCCCATGACCTTTTGCTCAGTGGGGCTTGGACATTGTCGGGGAGCTCCCACTTGCTCCGAGAGGATTTCGGTATCTTATAACTGCTACGGACTATTTTTCTAAATGGGTGGAAGTCGAGCCTCTAGTTTTCATTATCGAGGCCAATGTGAAGAGTTTCTTGTGGCAGAACATCATCTCTCGGTACGGGGTTCCATACGCAATCGTCTCGGATAACGGCAAGCAGTTCACTGGAAAACAAATGAAGGAGGTATGCGACAAGCTCGGAGTGCGCTTCTTCAACTCCACACCTGTTTATCCTCAAGGTAACGGCCACGCCGAGGCGTCTAATAAGACGGTCGCGGCTGGACTCAAGAGAAGGCTAACTGCTAAAAGAGGGAAATGGGCGGAGGAGCTTCCCCATGTTCTGTGGGCATTCAGGACTACTCCGAGACGTTCCACGGGTCAGACTCCCTATTCCCTAGCCTACGGCATTGAAGCTATTATCCCTATCTAGAAGGGGTTACCCACAATCCGAACCGAGTACTTTGATGAAACTACCAATGACATGGCCTTAAACAACGACCTGGACTTGGCCGAGGAGAAGCGAGATGCAGCTCGGGTAAAGCTCGGCGACCTGAACACGAGCTCTGTGAAGGTCAAACTCGGAATCCGAGCTCACGTCAACTGCTTCAACAGATTTCCCCTTGTACGACGTTCTCTTTCTTTTCCTGCTCGTTTCGGCTCGCTCGGCCTCAAGCTGCTCCTTGGACTTCTTCTTCCTTTTTTGAAGGTAGGAAGTATAAGTGGGCTCGTAGCCTAGCAAAACATGAGACAACCATTCCTCTAGGGGAACTGCGTAGGCAGCACGGATGTGATCGTCAATTTTGGCCTTCAGAAGTCGAGCCGAAACAGGCGATGGTTCTGCAAAACAAATAAATAACTCGGTGAATATAATACCACATGAGATGCAAAGGACGTGAGATCGACAGAAAGATAGCAAAAATAAATCGAACCTATCAGTATGTCATGCCTAGGGACAGCATAGAGTCCGTCGTCCCCGGGCCCGAACTCAAAATTCCCCCACACCTCGACAAAATCATTAGCCCCGCGGTCGGAGTCCGGGAGATGGTCAATCAGGTATTCTCGGGGCTCCTTTGGGGTACTTCGGAGAGATAAGAATCTCCGTCCCAGGGGGCTGGTCCGAGACACGTTATAAACACCGATGAGGTCAAAGATGTTAAAAAATAGGTTGAACCTCTCTCGGAGCATATAAATGCCATTGATAATACGAAAGGCGTTTACGGCAAGATACTTGGGGGATAGCTTGTACTCGTAAAGGAACTGACGGAGTAGCGAATTTATGGGAAACCGAACCCCCTCTCGGTAATCGCAATGAGGGGAAGCGTGATATGGTCCTCGGAAAAAGTGATTTGGTCCTGGGAAACCAAGCGGATCTGTACGTCGCTCGGAACACCGTATTCCTCACAGAACACCTCATATTCCCCTGGCTCCCCGCTGAAGAAATGCAGATTTGGGTTGGGTTCTTTCTCGGAAGGCTTCGCCTTGAAGTGGCGGGCCTCTCGGGGATGGACTTCGGTAGCTTGGTTCCCAACAGGAGCGTTTGCGACGGGTTCGATTGACGGACCCTCGGTAGTCGGTTCGTAGGCAGACCCAGAGTTGTCCGCCCCTCGCCGAACAACTTCTATGATTTGGACGTCGGGAATTTGAGCCGAAGCACCGTTGCCGTCTCTCGCACCCCCAAGATTTACCGAATCGTCGTGATCGCTACTGATCTCCCCCTGATTCACAGACCCCTCGCTACCGGATCTAACGACTTGATGAGCATTGACAGGGTTGAAAGGGTTGAACCCCTCGTCTACCGGGCCAATATCGGTCGAGGCCATCCCGACGTCGCTACCGTGAACCGCTTGAAAAAGACGAAAACCGAGGTCTCCAGAACTATCGAGGGGAGGCTCGGAGGAATCCGTTCGGTTTGAGCTCCCCGAAGAAAGGACGAAGGGCTCCAGGATTTCCGAACCTGACAAAAAGTGCATGGGTGAAAACAGTTAGCCATATAACTGATGGTGATCTAAAGTTTTCTTCAGAACTACTAAATGGCAAATCTGGCTCGGACTAATTCCGAGCCAAAAACCTAACCGACCTAGGTACAGTTTATGTGTCTCGGGAAACCTAGGGAGGGGAAGGGCTATCGATGGCTCGAGTTCGATCTCGGCCAAGGTCCGGATCCTTTGCCTTGGGTAACAAACAAAAATTTTATGTGAACCCTAAATTTCAGAAGATCTAAAAGTGCCCTGAAGGGTCACTGGGTTGGTTCCAGTGAAGAACACGATGAACAGTGAACAAGTATGTTCAACTGTCCATCGCAATCTCTCAATGGATCATAAAGATAACGTCTTGAAAATGCCAGAAATCGTCTCAAAAACATCAAGACAACATCAAAACCAAAAGGAAAATAAAGAGGATCAACAAACAGGCGGGAGAAATCATTACCTGAGTTATACCGGAGAAAAGTAACAGCGGCGGCGGAGATGAACAGGCGTAAAGCTTTCCACCGATCGAAGGCTGAAAAAGGGTGGGAGCACGGCGGACGACGGCGGTGTAACGGTTGAGAATGACGACCTTGATTTCGCCGGAAAAGGTGGAATCTCAAGAGCTTCAAATGCGAGGAGAGAGAACGAAAGAAATCGTTTCTCTCTCTAGGTCTTCTGCTTTATAGAGGAGACACGGTTTTAAATGATAGCGCGGGAAACGAGATTTCAACTGACGGCGAAGATGGCGCATTGACACGTGTCATCGATGGGACTGGCCGAGCCTACCCTCTGATAGCTCAGGTAAGCGTGTCTCTTTCAGATAAAACCATGATCCGTGTACATCTCTCTCGCCCAATTAATATCTACCACGTGGTGCAATCCGAATCGGTCCACGAAGCAATCAGGACTGGGGCTCGGTTAAAAGAAACACAATGGAATAAGTTTAGTCTTCTCGGATACGCTCCACGTATGCCTCGGGATAACGCAGCGGCCCGAACAGGAACAGTTAACTTCTTTCTTGGAACCATATAACTCGGAAGAAGTTGAGGGGCTATTGTAGTGGGCTGAAATCTAACAGGTCTAATGGGGCTCGAAAAATGAGTCCGGAAGAGCCAAGGTCCAAAAGGATCATCAAGCCCAGTTCATGAGCAAGACATGAGGGCCAACCGAGATGGGCCTCTCCAAGGCAAACCGGTGTCTCGGCCAGAGTGAACTATGAACCGGATGAATCGTCCGAGACGGATCATATCCGAGATAACTCGGGAGGGGGATCCGAGATATCGGTGACGTCCTCCATGGCGTCACCCGAAGCGGTTAACGTTCATAACAAACTGGGGAAGACCCATGTGCATGTTACAGCTGTTTTTGCGTCAGCATGACCTATGCCGAGCAGTTATGCCACATGTCACAGCCATATTGGAGGATGCATGCATGCGATACTTGTCAGGCCGATTCGTGATGCTCGGTGACGTCACCCGAGCCGAAATGACTAGGCTGCCCCTGTCCTTAGGAAGCCTATATAAACGAAGCGAAGAGGCCCTAAAAAAGGACAACACTTTCTCTCTCTACTTTTTACTCTCTCACACGTCTTTCTTCTCCGATCTCTTACTAGATCGTCGGAGTGCCTTCCCTGGCCACATTCCGGCCAGGTTGGGTGCTAACGACGGGCGTTTCGTGTGCAGGGGGCTAGTGAAGGATCTCACTCGCTGCTCACTCGGGTTGGGAATCGTTCAAGAGGCGCTACTAGATTTTTGAGGACACCACAGTATGTCTTAACGCATACAAAAATCAGATAAAAGTACCAATATACATATGTTTCCCCCTTTTGTTTCTCTCTCTCCCGCTGCAAGCTGATCGAATTAGTTTTTAGATTTACCTATTATACCAAGGACTCCAATTAACTACTTTAAAAATTATCATTTATTTTTTGTTAAATCTTTAAGTGTTCACCTACTTTTAGTCTAAAACATTAGGGTTGAACACAGTCCGGATCGGTTTGTATTCCTTTGAATCCGAGAACCGAACGGCGAGTCATGATTCTAAGAAAATACAATCCGTGTCCGGACCAATAGTAACCAAATGCCATATGGCCAACCAAATCCAAGCTTTATCCATGGGTTACATTCCGTAAAGCCAAACAAAAAACAGCTAAGTAGTCTAACAAAACAAATAGCAAAGCAGATCTACCATTTTTTTTAACAACAACAAAAAAGAATTTTATTAATCTTTGAAAATAAATTACAAAGATTAAAGTGACCCAAGCACAATATCGCAATGGAGCACGAGTAGCCAAACACAGTCAGAACGCCCGAACAACGGTAATCATATGCCGGCTAGGACCAAAACGGAAAAAAATAACATTTGATTGGCAAGTTGCCAAACAAAAGAGAAAATTTTCAACAAAGCAGACCTTCCTTCCAAAACAACGTTAGACTTTCTCCAAATACTCAGATTCAAACCCTAGATGCAGCACCAAAAGATAATTCGCAATACCGCAAAACAAACTTGAATACCTCCCCTAAAACCCTTATGCACCATCAGAACACAACAATGGTTGAATGGCATAGACCTTCTCAACAAATAGAGCAGAAGAAACATTCAGACGCATTTCAAGATACGTCATTTGCAGCAGAATCAACACAAACAGCAAACCCAACATATCAGAACTTGAAAAACTGAAACTTGACTCATAATTGAGGATTACCAAAGGGGTTGCAGTAGAATTCTAGATTTGCAACCGAGTGTGGACAACAACAAACTGAATATGCAACCATGTGAGGCAACAACAACAACATTTGGAACCCACAAACTCACACACAAAACACTCAAAAACGATCCAACATCAAGGAGCAGCATCAATCAAGACCATGCAAGAATTAACATCCAACTCACAAAGCTCCCAAAAGAAACAATCAGCCATAGACGGTAACAAGAATCATATAGCCGCAGAAAATCCCACAGATATACCCTTCGGTCAGGAAGAGAACATCAAAGACAAGATTTACCCATCAAAAGCTACCCTAATAGAAGAGGCATGCTCATGAAATAAAAGCAACCCTTTCTATGTCTTGAGCTTGCATATCAGCAGTTTTATTTATAACTTCATTTTCAGCCGCATCATAGCCAATTCCTATAACTTTGTTAAATTCCCAGATAGCTTGAGCTTCATTTAGTAAAATTTTGTTTTTGTTAGCACTACCATTTGATGAAACATAGGAAGATAAGGTAGATGCCGCAACAGCAGACCTCAGAACCATACATTTGTTCTTAATTCTTCCTTCCTTTTGATTTTGCGAATTAACCTTTGAGAACCCAAGAATGTCATCAATATAGTTTTCCTACTTTTTTTCCCTTTAGTCCCTTAACTCCCTTTGATAGCAGCCTGACTTGGATGAAGTTGGTTATTATCAAAAAATTCTAGATTATGCCCCTTTTGATCTACCATTTTGTAGAACAATGCAATCGGCGAGAGTAGCTAATGATGGTGAGAATGAAACGAGTATACAGATTGTATACATGTTTTTTTACACTTAGGAATAGAATAACACTTTACCCCCCTTAGATTTTTTATGGATACACTCTATAACATTACCATAAAATAGTCGAAAATAATTTATAACAATATGTAAAATTGTATTTATTTACTATTTATTATTATGTCTATATATATATATATATAGGATAATGATCTAATAAGGGATCCCTTAACCAAAATTTGGTGCGGACCACCCCTTTTTTCACCTTTCCGAGCCAAATTTTGACGATCCGAACCGCTCAATGTTTTTAAAATGCATTTTCCAAGGTCCACGCGGGAAATCTTCAAAAAAAAATACCCGGAAGGGCTTGATCCATGCATTTACCGAAAACTGTATGGACAGTTTTACCGTTACCGAAAAATGCATGGATCAAGCCTTTCCGGGTATTTTGTTTTGAAGATTTCCCGCGTGGACCTTGGAAAATGCATTTTAAAAACATTGAGCGGTTCGGATCGTCAAAATTTGGCTCGGAAAGGTGAAAAAAGGGGTGGTCCGCACCAAATTTTGGTTAAGGGATCCCTTATTAGATCATTATCCTATATATATATATATATATATAGCCACAGCTTCTAATCCGGACCCCCGGATTGAAGCTTTTTTGATTTTTTTTTGTGTTTGCAAATTGTTTTAACAAAATCCGAGCCGTCCAATGTGTCCAGAAGTGTTTTCCAAGGTCCACGCGGAAAATCTTCAAAAAAAAATACCGAGAAGGGCTTGATCCATGCATTTTTCGCAAAACTTGTATATTTACAATTTTTGCGAAAAATGCATGGATCAAGCCCTTCCCGGTTTTTTTTTTGAAGATTTTCCGCTAGGGACCCTTGAAAACACCTTCTGAACACATTGGACGGCTCGGATCGTCAAAAAAAATTTTGGATCATGGAGGTCCGGAAACGGGGGTCCTGAGGAGAAGCTCTCCCTATATATATATATATATACAAATCACTATCTAATCCGGGAGTCCCGGATCCGGGACTCCACCTTCCCGATATTTTTGACGATCGAACCGTCAATGTGTTCAAAAGGTGTTTTCCAAGGTCACGCGGAAATCTTCAAAAAAATACCGGGAAGGGCTTGATCCAAGCATTTTCCGCAAAACGTAAATGTACAGTTTTTGCGAAAAAATGCTTGGATCAAGCCCTTCCCGGTATTTTTTTTTGAAGATTTCCCGCGTGGACCTTGGAAAACACCTTTTGAACACATTGGACGGCTCGGATTTCCCAAAAACAATTTTTAAAAGCATCAAAACACCAAAAAACCTCCCATCCGGGATCCTTGATTGGATAATTTGTGTGTATATATATATATATATATATATATATATGATCCGTTTCTAGTCCGGGATCCGGACCTCCACGTTCCCGATATTTTTTTTATGATCCGAACCATCCAATGTGTTTAAAAGGTGTTTTAAAAGGCCCTCGCGAGAATCATAAAAAAAAAATGACCG